>OZ022596.1:13849830-14014830 GCA_963669155.1 Arbacia lixula | reverse complement strand
CACTACCATCAACATAAGTATCATTATCACCACCACCACCACTACCATCAACATAAGTATCATTATCACCACCACCACCACTACCATCAACATGAGTATTATTATCACCACCACCACCACTACCATCAACATATCACCACCACCACCACTACCATCAACATGAGTATCATTATCATCACCACCACCACTACCATCAACGTGAGTATCATTATCACCACCACCACCACTACCATCAACATCAACCCCATCATCAACATCAACATGATCACTATCATCACCGTCATCATCAGCCTCACGACCATCATTTTCCTCATCCTCATCAATATCCTCATAATCATTATCACCATGATCACCACCAGCACCACCATAAATATTTTCACCATCATTGCCACCCACCACCATCAACATCATCAACACTATCACTATGATGACGATGATGATGATGATGATGATGATGACGGTGATCAACACTACCACCACCATCATCGTCAACACCAGGGCCCTGTTGCATAAAACGTACCATTGATGGTAGCTTGGCTATACCGATGGCAACTTCTATGGAAACCTTGAATTTGATTGGCTATCGAGAGGCGTTACCATGGTACCCTCCATTGATAACAGAGTTACCATTGATGGTATATTTTATGCAACGGGACCCTGGTAATCATGATTGCCAACGTCATCATCAGAATTGTTGCGATGCCATACTTACACTGAGCATTATTCTAAGCGGGTGAAAGCGGCTGCAACGCAACATCGTTCCTTCCCTCTTTCTCCTCCGCTCTATCCTCCTTTAAGCTGTGACCCGTTGTTCCTTCTCTCCCTCCTCGCTCTATCCCAGTCAAAGACAGCGAGTCCACCACTCCTCTCTCTCCAAGCCGTTGCTACGCGCTTGCTCCAACCCGACACTATGGTAGTGGATAGAGAAAGCACCGTAGCGCATCGGTGTCCCGTTCCTAGCGATGCTCCTCACCCACTGAAGTCCTAGTATTCACAGCCAAGGCAATGGTCAGTGGTCGCGACTAGGTGGTGCGCCGGGGATGCACAAGCTCCCTCTAACTGTAAGCATCATCAGCAAGATGATGTTGTTTGCCTGTCACCTATCATCCACGGCGGGTTCTCATAGGTAATTAAGCATCCTGCACCCCAACGACCTTTAATCATTTATAACTACAAGGATCGAGGTCTGAACAAGTAACAGACATACCTGGCATATATACGTCACATACCGTGAATGGTGAGTTCGCGAGCGCGCGTGAATGGTATACGTGTAGAGTAGACACAGTCATGTCGCGCGAGATATGAATATCTGCCTTTCTGTACGTTGGTTATACGCACTGAGCGCTACTGCTCAAAGCTGATGAACAGTGTGTTGTGAATATGTGGCTGGACGGACGGACGGACGTAGGGCAGCGTGGTTTTGCAGGAAGGGGTAATATGCATTTCCAGTTTCTATCGGATCCAGTCGCGGTCGATTATTATTATGTGCGTCCGCTTGATGCTATTTCAAAGTAAGAGCGGTCGGATCTTGTCGGGCGTAGGCCGAGAAATCAGTTTGTTATGCCGTTTGATCCGCTGAGATTGCATCTGACTCCTCTTTACGCCCAAAATTATGAAAATAAATGAAAAGAGTGACCCAAAAGAGACAACTATTCCTGTCTAGTCGGGCGTCCTGCATAATGTACTCTCCATTTTTCTTCATCACACTTTCCTTACCTTACTCCCTTTGTACTAACAAGATCTCTCTCTCTCTCTTTCTCTCTCTCTCACTCTTTCTCCCACTCTCTATCATATATATCTTTCTCTCTCTCTCTCATATATCTCTTATCCCCCCCCCTCTCTTTCTCTCTCTGTCTCTCTCTCACACACACACTCTCTCTCTCACTCTCTATCATACATATATTTCTCTCTCTCTCATATATCTCTTATACTCTCTCTCTCTCTATCATATATATCTTTCTCTCTCATACATCTCTTACCCCCTCTCTCTATTTCTCTCTCTCTCGCTCTCTCTTTCTCTCTCCCTCTATCTTTCTCTCTGTCTTCTTTGTTTGCGCCGGTTCACATAATTAACATTCACAGGAAAGAAATAAAAGTGAAGACAATTTGCACCGAGCATTTCACCTCAATACAATAAAGTCGTGAAAGAGCCTCTCTTCCAGACGGCTAATTATTCCTGATCCAAACCGAAAAAAAGTATGATAAGCAGAGACTTGCACAGGGTCGATATCCTCTCGTCTCAATTGCAGGAGCCGGAGAAGAAAGCGAGATGAATTATTTTCTTGCAGCCAGGTCCTTTCGCTGAATAGTCTGATTTAGAAATGCGCGAATGCCTGGAAGCCAGGTTGGTCGTGAAATGGCCAACACGCTCAGGATATCCCAAGCACCTTCACAAAAACAACTTTAACGAGGACACTTGACTCTGTGGTTTTGTTCCTTTTTTATTTCACATGTTCGTGTTATTTACTCAGAGATTCCTCGTTCAGTCGTTGAACACTGTTCTCGCATCGTGGTTTTCATATTTGGCGTGCAATAAATGATTTCAATAAATACGGATTGTATAGAGGTCCTGTGATCCACGCTGAGAGAAGGGCGGGGGGGGGGGGGTAGGGGGGGGGGGGGGGTAGGTGGGGGTAGGTGAGGGTAGGTGGGGGTAGGTGGGGGGATTCGGGCGGGGTGAGGGTTTAGGGGAAGTGGGAGGGTGTGTCAGTGCAAGGAAGCATAGCGACCGAGCCGGGGAAGGGGGCGGGGGCAAAAAAATCACCAGTAATACAAACAAACCACATAGCGCATCAACACATTTTGACTACGGATCACACTCTTTATACATCCTATATTTGTCATGTACATGAATTAAATTTTCAGTCGCCAAAAGTCAACTTTGAACTCGCATGAACAACTACTGCGCCCTCATTTGACATGACAAGGTAACCATGAGCAATGGCTTTCTTGCTTCTCAAGATTTATAACGCACACGCACACACACACACACACGCGCGCGCACGCACGCTCTCCTTTTGTTTCTTTCCCTCTGCTCTCTCTCTCTTTCTGTTCCTCTCTCTCTCTCTCTCTCTCTCTCTCTCTTGATGGAACCCCACCCTCTCTCCTCTCTCTCTCTCACTCTATCTCTCTCTTTCTCTCTCGCTCTGTCTCTCTCCCTCCTCTCTCCGAGCCTCCTCTCTCTCTCTCTCTCTCTCTCTCTCTCTCTCTCTCTCTCTCTCTTTTTCTCTCTCGCGTCTGTCTCCAACTCCGCACCTGCGCCCACCCCTTCTTTTCTCCCCTCACTCTCTGCCTGTGCCTCTCTCTCTCTCTCTCTCTCTCTCGCTCTCTCCTTCCATCTCTCTTTTACCAATTTCTTATTTCATCGCACCTCTATATATTGTTCCTACTTTTCTCTCTTCATAGCTCTCTCTGTAATGATGTATCCCTCTATTCTATACATAACAACAGACGACAGAGAAAGAGAAAGGGAGAAATAGAGAGAGAGAGAGAGAGAGAGAGAGATGGTGGGGGCTGACGTACCTGAAAAATGATGGAAGACGAGAGATAAAGGGAGAGGTGTGTAAGAGGGAAACACAAACGAAAGAAAAGGAATATGATAATATAGTGACATACATTTATAATACATCACTTGACACAATTATACGAGATGACTTATATCTAAACTTTTTCATTGACTGGATTTCACAATAAGTACATTGGAAAATATGACGGATAGTTGAAAGTGCGTTTCTATTTTTATCATCTTCAGGGACGGAAGGATTACGAATGGCTGAATCATTGAATGAAATACACGAGTGTTTTCATTTACAAACGGATATAAAGGTAGGTATCAAAAACGTTAGATATTACCAAGCTTTCACAATGAACAAACAAGTACCGATTACAACTAAACACATAAAGATTATACGAAGCAGAGAGACAAAACAATAATAACAACAGAAACAGAAGAAAATAAAATAAAAAGCTAACGAGGCAAACAAAATAGTAAAAACTCAGTCATGATGACCATGAATCTTTGAAGAACATTTGAGAGGAAATGAAGGAGGTCAGAAAGGGGAGAATGGATACATTAGACAGACAGGTCAATCAGTCGAGTTTAATTTAAAGGGAAAGTCCACCCTGGAACTTACAGTTAGTTTAAAAAAAAAAGTAGAAACGGAAAAAAACAACACATTAAGCAATATTTAATTCGTCAAAGGATAGAAAAAGGAAGTTATGAGATAACATTTTGATTTTATGACGTCACGTGCGAGGTGCTCTTCTATGTGGTGCATGATTCAGTTAATTGCTCTGTTTCTGTGTGTGATGAAGGAATTATTTTTCATGAAGTAGCTTGTGTTAAAGTGTGTTTCTAATGATGAATCAAATCAATCAATCAATTGGAGTACCTTGTCAGAATCTGACGTTGCGTGTCAGAATAAATCCCCCTTTTTGCTGGCAGTGGCGTATGATATTGAGGGGCCCTGTGCCAGTGGAAGCTTTTTACCAAGAGAGGAAAAGTCAGTCTCTGTCGTCCTTTTAACTTACGTCCCTGAACAGCAAGAGCATTCTTACGAAGTACGTGGCCTAGGAAACGTATCTGTCTAGTGGCATTTGTTTGAGGTAACTTTCGGGATGCCTTTGCTCTATCTAGCACATCTTCATTTGTAACATGATTAGTTCATGACACTCTTAATATCCTACGAAGAAACCACATTTCTGTGGCTTCCAAACGCTGCTGCATGGATTTGTTTATAGTTAAGCATCAAATGAATGAAATGCACAGGTGAAATGTGGCATATCATTTTAAGAAAATCGTCTTTTTTAAAAATTAGTACACAACTAACTGGAGAGCATTTTGTACGTGACGTCACAAAATGGAAATTTTTGATAATCGTAACATTCTTATCCTTAAACGGATTTTCATCAAAATCTTACTGATATGTTTATTTAGTGTTTCTACTTTTATTGAAAGGAAACTTAATGTTAGGGTGCACTATCCCTCAAACTCTATGTTCGTCAGTGGTGCATTTTTGCACAAGTAACACGTACAAACACCAAAATGACTTAGATTAGTTAAGGTTTATTTTGTATGCGCCGGAGATTTCAGAGCCACTTCAAGTACTAACTTGCCTTTGCAATGATCTGCTTACCATTCTCTGTCTCGCTGTCTCCCTTTCCGTCCATCGGAAATTGTCGTGATATGACGGCCACATTTATGATCGGTCCACGACCAGTGACTAGTGGACTTTCGAGATGTAACTTACACTGCATAATCTCAGTACAGGTCAACGTAAACTCATTTTAAAACAATGACATTTTGATGTATGGCTCCAACGTGTTGTATAGTAACGATATGTGTTGAATATTTTCATCCAAGTTTTATTAGCCTCTGCTATACGAAAACTAAAATGTCATGACGCATCTTATACATTTTTAATTGTGTTGTGCAATATTTCAGGTGTGTAATTGGCTTGTTTGATTGAGCATGTTCGCATGAAGAGAATATCAATTAACGTGCTAATTTCGATTCAAAACAATAGTATCCATGGTAACGAAATTGTGTCGCCACATCTGATTGTCGCCATAGCTAGTTTAGTAAGTTAGGCACAGGATACCGTATTCAAAGCAGTGATTTGAACGAATACACCTACACGCAAACACGCACGCACACTCAAAAACACAGCGGCTCAACACACACGCATACACACATGCGCACGCATACACATATATACCTCAAATACAAACAATACAATAAATACAACGTTGTGGCCGGAAGTACTTGGGTATATATTTTTTTTCCGTACAGTCCAAGCAACTGTCCACATATGGTTCAAATTAACAGCATGAACGTCAAGAGGTACATTGCGACTTTTTAAGAATGTGTAAGAGAGATATACATTCAGTGAATAGTCAAGGAGAGAGCATGATCTAAACAATGGGAGATAAGGGGTGTAAGGTAAAGACTGGGGTAAATATGTTTGGAAGGAGAGAGAGAGAGAGAGAGAGAGAGAGAGAGACAACGACAACGACAGACAACTTGGGCAAAGTGTAAGTAGAAAGACAAGACAAAGCATCACATCATGCCAATTATGCACAAATACAAGTTGCACGGGAGTCTTCTAAATAATATCTATCTCGTCTAAAATGTCTCTAAGAATAATACAAATTATCACGGCGGTTTCTAGAAGGAATTTTTATTATCGTTTACACTGCACTGAGACGGATCTGTGACGGGATAGACAACCATTTTTCATCGACATGATCAGTCTTACAACTGCCACCACCACCACCACCTCAACCACCACCAGTGAACATCATACACACATCACTACGGATAATTACCACGCTCATCAAACGTGATTGTTACGAATCTTTTTGTTATTTATATATTTATATATTTACATATATATATTTATATTTTTTGTAATTTATTAATTAATTGATTATTTAACAAATAAATAAATAATTAAAATAAAGTAAAATAACATAAATAAATATAATAATAATAATAATAATAATAATACTAATAATAATAATAATAACAATAATAATGATAATAATAAATAAACAAATAAAAGATGAGTATACATGCACAGGTCTCATCATTACACTTAACGTATTTTCACGTATCAACTTACCAAAGATCTATTCAGTTGGAACTCTATCCATGAAAGTAGCCTCATACTGGACTTCGTATCCTTACAAATGAGACAAAGATGGCGCTCTCATGGAAATAAACACACTATCTTTGATTTCTGATCAGTATTGTTGCCCTGATAGCTTCCAGCTAGACTAAAAGCTATAGAGCAAACACCAATCCGATGCGCAAAAGACCTAATTTCTTCTTTTTGTAAACTAACACAGTCTAATATTACTCTTACTAAGCATGCTGTCCCTCGTGGATTTCGCCGCTGCTACATACCGACTTGGGATGACGAGTGCGATAGATGCTACAATGCACTTACACATTCTGACAGTGACGAAGAGAGTGCCAAACTTGCCACAGAGCTGACAAACCACCTAGATCAGAAGCGGAGGGAACGCTGGGAAGAGACAGTTCAGGGCATTGATTTCATCCATTCTAGCAGGCTGGCTTGGATGACCCTTAACGGTCTCACTGGCCGCAGCTTCCATCCCAAGCATTGCCCCGTCACAGCAAACTCCATCGCCCACCAGCTGCTAGCTAATGGCAACTTTGAGAATGCAAAGACTATGCCCGGCTTGTGAAACGGGAAACTTCAAGTCTGTGGAATGCCCCTGGCGTAGATGGTTTCCTCTCCAAACCCTTCACATCTGTTGAGCTAGCACTGGTTATCTCCCAACTTAAATGTGGGAAAGCCCAAGGCCCAGATAACATCTTTCCCGAATTCTTAAAGCACTGCGGTCCCAAGAGCCTGGACTGGCTCCGTGAATTCTACTCGATCTGTCTCACTGGACTGCATATCCCTAGGATCTGGAGGGAATCTACTGTTATAGCTCTCCTGAAACCTAACAAGCCTGCAGAGGATCCCAAGAGCTACAGACCAATCTCACTCCTGTGTGTGCCATTCAAACTCCTCGAAAGTCTCTTTCTGGACCGACTCAACCCAATGGTCGATCCCCAACTTCCAGATGAGCAAGCAGGCTTCCGTCGTGGCCGGTGTACCACCCACCAGATTGTCAAGCTCACCAATGATATCGAGGAGAGCTTTTAAATATGCAACACGGCAGGCGCTGTTCTAGTGGATCTCACTGCAGCTTACGACACAGTGTGGCATCATGGTGTGACACTAAAGCTTCTCCGCACCATCCAAGACCGTCACCTAGTGCGGTTCCTCACAACAATTCGGGTGAACCGAAGCTTCGTAGTCAACAGGTCAAGACCAGCCATGGACAAAGAAGCCGAACACGTCGCCTACGAAACGGGGTGCCCCAGGACTCAGTTCTGTCCCTCATGCTCTTCAATGTCTACATCAGCGACCTACCTTGCACAGCTTCACGACAGTATAACTATGCAGATGACCTGGCATTGTTGTACACTGACAGGAACTGGAACAAAGTAGAGAGCGCACTTACAGCAGACATGAGGCTACTCACAGACTACCTCAAGATGTGGAGACTCAAGCTAAGCGTTGCCAAGACTACTGCAACTGCCTTTCATCTCAACACAAAGGAAGCCAAGCGACAGATGACTGTTCTTTGTAACGGGACACCCCTACCGAACAACCCCAACCCGACGTACCTCGGAGTGAAACTGGCCCGACAGCTGACGTACAGACAGCACCCCGAAGCCCAACGAGCAAACGTGTCGGCAAGGAACAACTTGTTGCGTCGCCTGGCTGTCACAGCATGGGGTACATTCACATTTACCCTTCGCACAGGAGCCCTAGCCCTGGTCTACAGGTCTGCTGAATATGCTGCGCAAGCGTGGTGCAGGAGTACCCACACCAAAAAGCTGGAATGTGTCCTGAATAACACCATGCGGCTGTTGTCTCCGTCCTACACCGACAGATCTCCTCCCAGTCCTCGCTGGAATCGCACCAAAAGGATACGACGCGAGAACCTGATGGACAAGCTCACAACCAAATCCCTTGCCGATGCTGAACATCTCCTACACAAAATCACGACTGAATCCCTGAACCTAGGCGGCCAACGCCTCCGATCGCGCCGACCTTTCTCCCGTCATGCAACTGCCCTCAGCAGATCAGACTTTAGCCTGCTGCAAGAGTGGGAAAGGTGCTGGGAAGGGACGGCTCGCCAAAGGCAATTCACTTTACCCCTGGCATCAAAGCTCCTGCTGGATCGGACCTACCTCGGAGGAAGTGGGTCACACTGAACCGGCTACGGACTGGGGTTGGGAGATTCAATGCCAACATGTACCGCGGCATGCACCTGTGGTGCAGACGAGCAGACGGCAGATCATATCCTGTACCCCTGTCCCGACCTCCAACCCCCTGACGGGATGACTGATCTGTCGTGACCAAAAGACGCACAAGTCAACTGGCTTACGCAGCTCCAAGAAATAGCTTGATGTTCTACTAGCTCACACGAAGGAAGAAGAAGAAGACTCCGCCTGCTGAGGAGTATTTACGTTTTGTTTCTCTGATAAATACAGGCTATTTTCCTGAGACCATCCAAACTTATTTAGAAATCAAAACTTCTTGAGAGGTTTGATTTAGCTATCTATTTGATGGCACTAGTGGGAATTCATGTATGATTTATATTAAAAGCAACGTTTTCACTGCTTTGTTTCGGGGATAGACGTGATCCGTCTAGTTGGTGACAGCAATAGAACTAATGGCAGAGTGGAGATCCTCTATTCTAACTATTGGCAACCTGTGTGTGATGATGACTGGGATCTCAACGATGCACATGTGGTGTGCCGTCAGCTTGGCCTTGGTGATGCAACCTCTGCATGCTGTGCACACTATGGTTTACCATCTGGTTATGGTTGGATATGGTTTGATAATGTTCGTTGTAACGGAAATGAGACATCGTTGACGGAATGCCCACATAACCGTTTACGTTTACATGAAGAGGTAAGCGTTGTTTGCAGCTCAGTAACACGTGAGTGATGGTTGTAGACAAACTTGTTTTATCAATTTTCCTGAACTAGAACATATTTAGTATGGCATAGCAAATTTTATGCACAAATATGAACAGACAAGAATATGTTTATGGTGGCCTCGTCGGGATGGAGGTTTCTTTTGTTGCGTGCCAACATCTAATGGGGTCTGTTACCAGGCCATTTTGAACAAGCCATTTGGAACTAATCAATAGTTAAGTGATTTTGAAATGGTTGACATGACCTAGCTCGGAAACATGTAGCCTATATCAGTCATAATGAAACCCTAATTCATAATTCTTCAGTTGACGTGGTTGAGTTGTAAACGATTCATACAATATCATCATATATTATTGTTTTGTTACCTCTAAAATCCGTTTATTCGGAATAGTGAGAGTTGATTTGTCACAAACACCAAATGACCTACGTTACCCTATATCAGTAAGTCAGTAATAACACAACCATGTTAATATTTATGTTTGTGCTGTGTGTAGAATACATGAGACAATTAACCATATTCATATTGAAAACAGAGTTCTAATGGGGTTGAATTATTTATGGGTGATACCCAATTTTCTTTTTACATGAGTAAAAACAATGTAGCATTGTTTAAAATTGTCCCGTTTGAAGTATGAACATTCAGCCACAGATTTATTATCATATTCTGGTAGAGTAATCATCTTTCATTAACTAGCATTTTCCTAATACGACAGTAACGAACATGGGTTAAAATGAAAACATGACAGGCCTAAAAGGGGTTACTATTAAATAAAATCATATCAAGCTCATCTTAATACCTAAACGGTTTTGGAAATCTGATTGTGACATGGACAATTCCATTTCTGTACACATATATAGATTAACGACTATTGAACAATACGTACATAAAACGTACACAAAATATCACAAATGTTAATGCCCGCGCATAAACCTTGTTGTTGATATCGTTGGTGGCGCTGTTCAGTGTCTTTGCCCTCTCAAGAGACGTGCTGAGAGCGTATTGGAATCAGTTTCTCGTTACGACTCTCGTGAAGCGGACGCACCGCGTCTGTGCTCGGCATCATGTGCGGAATATGGGCCCTCCTTGGTAGCGGGGCCGCGGCCTATCGGGGCACTTCGACCCAGAGCGAGTACCTCGGGCGACTGGCTGCAATGGCAGCCACTGTGGCTCACCGCGGCCCCGATAGTTTCAGGTTCGAATCCCTGCAGGTCGTCTCGAACTGTCCCTGCTACCTTGGCTTCAGTCGGCTTAGCGTGATGGGCGGGGATTATTGGATGCAGCCGATGAGACTGAAACAGTACCCGCACCTTTGGCTCATCTACAATGGCGAGATCTACAACTACAAGAAGGTGAGTGGCTGCTTTTTATTACTATTACTATTACTACTTCTACTACTACTACTACTACTACTACTACTACTACTACTACTACTACTACTGCTGCTGCTACTACTAGCACTACCACTACCATTACTACTTATAATGATGATATTACTACTACTTATATCGATACTAGCATTACTATTACTATTACTACTAATACTAATACTACTTCTGCTTATAATATCGATAACAGTACTACTACTCCTACTCCAAATACTATAATAATTGCTATGTGTAGCGGCAAGATAGCCTTTTCCTTGTAAATGACCTTGTTTACTTCTGTGGGTAACCACGGTAGCTTACCCAAAGTGAAAGTGTATAGAATAAACCAAGAGTGCGTGACTAACGCTTATGCAATCCCTAGTGCTATTGAAGGAGTGATTGTGGCTAGCAGTCATTACCCTAAGTTGTGTCCAAATGAACAAAGAAAAAAGGAATTTGGGAGGGACAGACAATAAGCAAACTGAAACTATATGGGCAGAAGAAACCTGACCGAGTAAGAAGAAGGAAGGGAAAATTGAGTTCTGCACAGATTTGAGAACTGAACATAACAGTCAGAGAAAGTCTCGACTTCCCGAGATCGCGAAAAATCCCGCGTTCTCAGGATTTGCACGTTCAACGCAGCGTGAAACAGTGCTCTCGAAATTGCTCTATGTAGTCTTTGACACGAATTTGGAGACTCATTTCGATTCGAGCAACGTTCGTGATGGTTGGTAGTTGTGTATTAGAGATTTATTGTAACTGGGGGAAGTTCCGTTGACAATATGAAAGACTAAAAGAAGTATTTAAAAGGCAAGGCGTTCCCTCAGGGGCAACCAATGAAGACTTTTCAAGACATGGGTGATGTGGCTGCGCTTGTCGGTTAATGTTGCAATGCGTGCAGCTGCGTTTTGTAACTTCGGCAGTTTCCCAATTTGAGCGTCTGGTAAGTTGTATAGGAGGCCATTACCAAAATCAAGCGCGAAGAAATGAGTGAATGTACTAGTTTCTCTGTTGCCGAGCGAGTGAGATACTTTCTTATAAATCCAATGTTGCGCAATTGATAGCGGACTAATCTGCAAATACTTGTAATATGATTGGACATAGACATATGGGAATCAAAAACAACACCAAGGTTGCGACATGATTTTGACAAGGGAATGTTGCTACCTGAGATGGAAATGGAATCAATGTCTAATTTGTTGAGTTGAGATTTTGAGCCGAAAAGTAAAAACTCACATTTACTTTGGTTTGAAATTAATGAGTGTGACTTCAACCAAGTGTCAATGTCCATTATACACCTTTCCAGATTACAAATAGCTTGGCTGGCACTAGTTTGATTGGGTGGAAAAGAAACAAAAATCTGAATATCATCTGCATATAAATGATAATGAACGGAGTGTCGTTGGAAAATATCTTTGAGCCCTGTCAAATAAACGGAGAACAAAATGGGTCACCAACAGAACCTTGGGGGACACCGCAGATCATTGATCGAGATGAGGAGGTAACACCATTTAGAAGGACTGACTGTGAATTTGGGGAAAGGGGAGTTAGAGTTCACTACGATGCTCATAATCATATTTAAGTAATTACATGATAAAACTGACTTTAATTCTCGTAATAAAAGACATTTTCTTCCGATACTAGATTAAGTTTTCGTGCCCATGTATAGTGGAACAGCATTTTTTTTCTATGTTCTTATTTAGGCATATGCACAATTTTTCGTTTTAGATCTGAAAGAGTGATACACTATTTGTGATATGTGTAACTTAGTCAGCCATCTAGTCGCAATGCAAATACTTCTGTTGAGGAATTACATGTACGTAGATACAAAAGCTATTCATGAATCTTCGATATACAACGTTTCAATAACTCGGGTCATTCAATATGTGAAATATGCGAAACCTTGATAAACTTTATGTCAGTCAAGCGTAATACGTTTTTTGTTCATAATGGGGTTCATTGTCGTTTGTGCATGAGCGACGAGTGTGAATTCAATAACGAGAATGAAAAATATTCCCGCCTACCTTGTGTATGTTTTTTCCAAATTGCACTACTGAATCTATTATTGTCCCGAACTGCCCTGGTTATATGTCTGCAATTGCAAATTGTGTTGTGGAGTTAGAGTGCTGTTTTGAAAAAAAATGTTTTTGAGGCAGCGTTACTATTAACATTGTAAAGTTTATTCCATAGGGAAATAAAACAAACAAAACCAGAAAGGCATCATTTAGCCTAACATCCAGACGTTTGTGTTGAAATAGTGTCACGATAGGGTCTCTCCCTGTAGACTACCATTTATCTACCACTACTCCGCGCGCTTGTATCCGTATCTTAGGTCGAGCAGGCGTTATCTTGTTGCTATGAGACGGAGGTCGACGGGGAGGCCATTATCCATCTATATGCCCACGGAGGAGCGAGATACGCAGCTGAGATGCTTGATGGAGTCTTCGCCTTCTGTCTTCTTGACACCAAGGAAAGACTCGTAAGTTCATTCCAATCTGTTTAACTCTGTGATTGCCACATGTGACTTTGTCTCACATCATTCTCGCAAAGCAAGAGTTTATCAAGCACATATATGTCTAACTATGTAGGCGCCATGTCCATGATTTATGTGTTTTTTTGCACACGACACACAAATCCCATATTAGAACGATGATTCGTCTAACACGCACTGGGTTAACTATGTCTGTCATGGAATATATACTGGTTTCTTGGATTCGTGTGCATCCTGCACACTGGTGCGAAAAAAATATACAAAAAACACACGGAAGATATTAAGGTCAACCCTTCATAGCTTTTGGAATACTGCTTCATGCGATACGTGTATATTATCTGCTACAGAGATTTATGTATCATTACAGATAATTAATGGTATGGGATAGTATTGACGATAGAAGTCACGAAAACGCAGTAAATCAGGCAGCCTATTTTATTGATGCGCTGAAACTTTGCAAACCCCATGCAGTGATTTGCCAGCAACAAAGAGAGGCACACCCTCTAGAGCGTTCATGAATGCGTGACTTCGGGGTCCATAAGCGGGAATCAATAAAAAAAAAATCCAATTAAACAGCTAACAGTAGTCTCTTTGAGATACATGACCTTGTCCTACGTATCCACGAACAAATAAACAACAGTGCAGCCCCCCCCCCCCCACACACACACACACACACATACACTCACGTGCGCACATACACAGACTACTACTAGGTGTTAAAAAAACAACTTTTGACACTTTTGACAAATGATTAATAATACATGATGCTTCTGGCATAAAAGAAGGTGAGGGTTGGCATGTGTGATGCACAATGACCATTGATGTGTTCTGAATTGGTTGATCTGATACACACAAATGATCAGATCCAAATTTGTCCAAAAGTGAAAATCTCATAAGTATTCCAAGGATTATTACAAGAAAAGTAATTAATAAAATATCACAAAAGGTGTCTCTAAAATGTGACATCGCTCGACTTGATAATGTGTCAATTTTAGCTTGATGTGAGTTGAATCTATTTTTTTCCCCAAAAGTGTCAAGGAGTTGTTTTTAACCTAGTACTATCGTAATGTGTGTACGCCTGTGCAATTGGCAATGATAAACGGTTCCTATGAAAGAAACAAAACACATTTTACATCCCAGGCTTTTCTAGTACGTATAATGGACGTGATATGCACTACTGTGCATGATTGTACGCCATTCTAAAGTTGTTTACGGTTGACATCAACATTAACGGCATACTATTTTTATATCAAATTGCAATTAAAAATGATTGCTTATAGGTAAAATATGCAGTTCTGGTATTTGCACTTTCCAGGAGAACCAATTGTGTTAATTAAAAGGTCGACTTCTGCTGGTGTATAATAGTATGTATATTACAAAATCACTTAGTGTGGAATGAAATTATATTTCATATATTTTTAAATAATTTTTCTACATTTTTCCTCAGAAGTGCTAAGCTCCGCCTCCAAAAAATTTCCTCCAGCTAAAGATTCCCACGTTGACATCATGAAATGTAGAAATAAACTGAACAATAGACAAAGTTATGCAAATAGCTATTCATTGCAATGAATACCTGCAATTGCTTATAATAGCATCACATGTTTGATATATGATGCGAACTTCTTGCTTCTTCCTCGGCACATTTTGCAAATTTGTGACATAGCAAACAATTATTCCAATATGAGTGTAGATGGTATTGTGTAAAGACATATGGTGCTCTTGTCATGCTTGTGAGCAGATTGAGATATTCATTGCAATAGCTAGGTATGTCCTTAAATTGTGTCTATTGTACTGCTCATTTCTACCTTTGATGATGTCACCGTGGGAATCTTGAACTGGAGGAAATTTTTGGAGGCGGGGCTTAGCAGTACTGAGGAAAAATGTAGAAAAATTATTTAAAAATATATTAAATATATTTTCATTACACAGTAAGTGATTTTGTAATATACATACCATTATACACCAGCAGAAGTCAACATATATTTTGATGTCAGGGGACCTTTAAAGTAATGTGTTTATATAATGGAAATGAATGGATTGCTGCGAAGCGTTTCAAAACAAAATTAATGCTTCTCTCAGAAAATATACACACGTTCGCTGTGGCATTTCATTTAAAGTGTTGTTGTTGGCAAACGTTTTTTTGTTTTTTTGTTTTGTTTTTTTACAATGCGATCTTATTTGATTAACTTGTTTAATCTGTAAGCACCAGTAATACATATTCGTTCCAATAAGAATATAATTGTTCCATCAGTCATAACAAGGTCATAAATTAAAGTGAACGCAGCTCCACTTACACTGCCGCAGCCTTATGAAAAAAATCTCCCTGAACATTTCATTCAAATGATGATTTTAAGATGCACTTATTTACGATGTTACGTAATGCATTTTTATTCAAGACCCAGTACATCTTGTATTTTGCATCTTTAACTTCTTTCTCTACAGCGCATAGGGGCAAATTCAATCACCATTTGCTATTTTTTATGTAAGTCCCGTATAAATGAGATGCAGAAATCTGCAGGTACAAAGTCGCTAATTATTATTATTCAATCATTATTTCGTATATGTGACATGCGACGGTGACGTAGCGTTACTGCGCTATATCACAGGGCGATAACATGAAACTAAACTTGGATCCGTCATGGCGGCAATATGGTTCTGCCATTTTTATCACCTTCATAATCGTTTACATCACGCTACCTCATTACATATAAAATCAAACTTTCTTAACCGGCATTGCGAAACAACCCTTTTTTGAAAGATTGCAATGCTAGTTTTATGATTTTTTTATCATAAATTGATACATTATAGAATATAATGTGCCTTACTCATTCTTTGTCAAGATTTTGTATCTATTTAATCAAATCTCATATCATAGATCCATTCCAATACATCTATTTTACTTTACCACTTAATATATTTCATTATACAATCATACATCAAAATATATACCAATCAATGTACACAATTACACCCATAGACAAAACAGTATGCAATAATCATATCGATTCGGGTGAATGACAAGATAGAAGAGATGAGCTTGTTGGTAATCAATTCGTTTATCGACTCCTAGATTCACATTGGTCGGGACACGTTTGGCATCAAGCCGCTGTTTACATCCCTGCTGGATGACGCCCTCCTACTGTCATCAGAAGCAAAGGGTAGGTCAGGTAGAGAGAGAAAGGGGGAGCGGAGGGTACAGAGACAGATGCATATTATTTAGAAAGAAAGAAAAGAAGAAGAAGAAGAAGAAGAAGAAGAAGAAGAAGAAGAAGAAGAAGAAGAAGAAGGAGAAGAAGAAGAAGAAGAAGAAGAAGAAGAAGAAGAAGAAGAGGAAGGAGAAGAAGAAGAAAAAGATGATCATGATGATGATGATGATGATAAAGAAGAAGAAGAAGAAGAAGAAGAAGGAGAAGAAAAAAGAAGAAAAAAAGAAAAAAAAAAAAAAAAAGAAGAAGATATAGTGATATCGAGAAAAAGGAAAAAAGAGAGACATAAATAGAAAGACATAACGAGAGAGAAAAGAAAGAGAAAAGAGAAGGGGAGGAATGAGTGTGGGGAAGTGTGTGATAGTGTGTGGTAATGTAGAAAGCTCGCACTGGATTTAACCCACAATTTCAGTTTTCATTTCACGTTCTATTGAGCCGGAGTAGTCGTGAATTCAGTCATACAGATTGCTCTTCAAAACAGCCGTAAGCATGTCGTGTGGGCCTGGTAATTGTTCCGTCGCGCCGGGCATAAACGATCCAACCAAACGCCATTCAAGTGCAAATCCACGTCCTTCCAAATAGCAGGGGGGGGGGGGCAATGGGACGCGACCCCCCCCCCCCCCTCCCCCTCTCATTTTGAGCGAAAGGGGTGTTGAATCGACCGGAATAGCTAAACCGTTTCCCAATATTTTGCTGGGGAAACACGCTGAATGAAGTTGGTAAGGGCACACAATCTAGTGGTTGACCAGTGAGAACGCACCTCATACGTCATATGAAGCATGATATGAGGAAGCATAACATACCCATTTAAAACCCTTAAGTGCACTCATCTTCGTTAAGATGAAATATCACTAACTTGAAGCTGTGTAAATAACTGATGATGAAGTATTACAGGGTTTGATTGTATTTTCAACTGTGGTTATAACAATGGACCCTAGTAGTGTCATACTCTAACTCCATCTCTGCCAGACTTCATGGGAATGTTGAGTATTACCAGTACGAGAATGCCTCAATGGTTCATACAAAGTCCACGCCCAAGGACCCGTATCTGTTTGGAAGATGTCGGCCACATTCCAAATCGATACCCACATGCCCAATAACAGCATTTCAAAGCTTCAAATTTACACATTGTAAAGCTAAAGAAAATCAGTTCGGTGCAAGTTCTATGACATTTCATCGATGACTATTGTTATAACAATCTCTGCGATATTTTTGTTTACATGTTTCACTTGTGTGTCATCGAATGTAGCTGATTGGCACGAATACAATAAGCAAACTTATATCTATATCATCACATGATGAAAAAGTATGATGGCACATTAATATTTCATTTACAAGAATAGAAAATCATTTCAACTGAAAGTATAGAGAAAAGAATGAGGAAGGCGGGAAAACGTTGAGGCGGACACGCCGTAAACGTAAGCAATATAGAGAGAAAATAAGAACACAAAAGACATCATTAAAGCCATGACAAGCCAAAGATGAGGCAAGTAAAAGATGGGAAGGTAAAGATGTTTGCGAGGGCTCTGATTTGTTTTGAGTGACATTCAATAGAAAAGGGATACCTACACCATATTTACGATGTTCAAGTTTCCACCTTAAAAAAAATGGTGTCCCATTTGCAAAAAGTTACCCGGCAGGGATCAGCTGTATATCCTCACCATTACGCGTAAGAAATCTCACACTCAAAGCTTAACGAAATTCAGAAAAATTAAAGAAACAAATCCTTGCTTACGATTGAATCGCAGCGAGCATAGTCTACATTGATAATCGCATTGGCCCTGTCAGCATGCGATGCAGGTATTTCTCCTTGTAGCGGACCTAGGCTATAATGTTGTTTCCAAATCTTACTTTTTGACCTGCAAAAGGGACACCCTGTCTTTAAGGCTCCATAATCAAATCCACACAGGTATGCTTGAGCTATGCAAGGGACGTCAGATTGACTGGGTTCCTCCCGGGCACGTACACTCCTTCACTATCCTCGCAGATGGGAACATCAGCGCCCAGAAACCCGTCTGTTTCCACTCCATGGAGCTTCGCCCCAAGTGGGATAGTCTAGAAGATGCAAACTTGGCTGTCAACTGTGAGTTATGTTATCATGCCAGTCAAATTGCTTATCTTTGGAATGTGTGTGTTAGTTGTGTAAAAATGCTTATTGGTGCATACCCAGTGAATGCACTTAATTATTTTCATTCATTATTTAGATTTCCATTTTAACTTAATTTTCAATATCAAATGAGCTTTTTATTTCAAATCATTTTTTTTATTCTTTTTTTATTTTTGTATTTGAGTTTCCACAACAATCCACGTGAATAACATTTTACATACTTGAACATTTAAGTAGTATTACACTAACAACTGGATTTCCATTATTATGATACAGATATATATTGATTGAAAGTATAACGAAGGTAGCAAGAATCCTTGAAACTTGTGGCGGATATGCTTTAAACGTATTCAGAATACACACAGAATTACCAGGGCAACATCATTAAGAGTTGGGATACTGCCTCTAATGAGTGGTCTCATAAATAGTTTGCTCTGTGCAATATAATACATCACGATACATCGTGATAATATCCTGTTTCATTTTCTGCTTATTTCAGTTGGTTTTTCTGAGAGTGTCCAGACGACTATCCGGCTCCTGCTATCTCAAGCAGTGAGGAAGAGACTCATGAGTGCAAGAAGGATTGGCGCCTTGTTGTCAGGTAACCATGGCAACAAGTAGCCTAAAGTACAACGAAGACGACACGATCTGATTAGTCGTACGACTGACCCGGTCATTACATTTGTACAAGATTTGTACAAGAAAGTGAGGTCACATTTCCAGTAGTGGGCGCTGGCAACGACCGAGCCGTGACAAAATCGTGTTGGCTGGCATTACCATGCTTACGTAATAAGCTGTCCGCAAGCTGTGGGCAAATGCGTGTATGGAGACTAGTCTAAAGCTAAGTCTGAACACGTTGATTTAGTACGCCTCCCAAATTGTTCTTAACATGCTAATGCGAGAATCTGGTGAGAAATTATTGCGCTGAGTTTAAAGGGAATATTCGAGTCCAAAAACGAATTGCTCTCAAAAGAAGCAGAAACGCATAAGAAGCCAAACAAGTTGAGGGGAAATCGGACATCTGATAAGAAAGTTCTGAATAGTTTAATAATACGAATATGAACGTTCTGGGGTGGCAAATTGGCAACTTTTTTTTATATTTATGTGGGTTTTTTTTAATCATACCACCAAAATTAAGAAAAATTACAATACTTACAAATAATTACAGCAGATCAGGAAAATGTAACCAAAAACAAGATAGAAAAACCGAGTCTACAAAAAAGGCAGAAAAACTGTGGACAATACAATATTGCACAGTTGCTTAATACATGTAGGGGAATTCCCCAAGAGACTCCATCTTAACGCAGTGTCATGAAGCCTTGTACAAAATAAAAAAAATATCCTTACGAGCATAAATAAACTAAACTAATAACATGTGCTACACATGCAAATAATTTATACCATGAACCACATTTACATTTCTAGAAATTAGGATGACATTTCAAATTTCCATTTTTTTTTAAGTGGATGGAAAGTTTGTTTCTTTTCTTGGCCTGATGATATTCCAATTCTTTCTGTTTCTTATAAAAAAATTACATTCTTCTATGCTTTTAAGACACCTTTGAATTGACATATGTATATGATATATTGCACCGATAAAAACAAATAGGACAAAATGCAAATTGGCAACTTCGTCAAGAGGCTACGATGTTGCAGCGGTGCACCAGAAATAAGCTAACTGGAAACAAAATCCGGATGTCGCTGCGCGGTCCATTTAGGGGAAAACTTTTATAGGGGAAATTGATTACAATATACGTTGCATCTTGCTTTTAAAGACTTGTGGTCTCTTTTGCAGGTGAGAAAAAAAAATACAATTTTGTAAAAACCACGGAAAATGTAAGATTATATTGTATAAAGTAGTTGGAAAAATTGCAAATGGGACACCCTGTGTTAGAAGACAGCGGTCTTCTGTCTTTAGGATATTATGTTCCGAACGACCAGCCCTGATACCTCCATCTCACTAGGAAGGCGATCATGACGACCGTGGCGATCTGTGTAAATCCCGCAAAGCGTAGCAGAATCTTCCTCGAATTGTATTTTTAGCCTGTGAAGCGATTGCACTGCATCTTCACTGCGACTGACCCTCGCTGAAGGCGATTGTAATACGCTGATAGTATGACGCTGCCACTCTCTTGCAACGATTCGAGGCAGATGTGATGCGCTGCTTCTGCGATCAAAGCAACCGTACAACGAGCCTCGTACCTTAATTAGGAGCTCGCTACGGTGGTGCTACGAATGGGGCGATTGTACTACGTTCATGATGGGTTCTTGAAACGATTTCAAGCAATCGGCATAATAATCGCGACCTATGCGACATTCTTCAGTCGATTGTCAACCTCCAACCAAGATGGATGTCCAGAATTTGGTTGGACTTATACACCTTAGCATTCTACAGCAACATCAGTTAGAAGTTAAATACGAGGATATAAGAAGGAGGAGGAGGAGGCCAAAATGATACTGGGTCCGATACTGGCTGTCTGCCGGAAGAAGACTTGAATTCGGCCAATACAACAGGTTGATGACAGAGCTAAGAATGGATGACACTGCCTCATTCTTCAATTTCTTGAGGATGGAACCAGAGATGTTCGATGGAATTTTGAGAAGAGTGGGCCCCAGAATTCAGAAGAAGGATACTAGCACGAGGAGAGCTCTGGAACCAAGTTTGAAGCTCACGCTTCTCCTTGCCAATTTCAGCAGCCTTGGCCGTCCACAATCTCTCCTTTATCGATGTGTCCTTGTAATCTCACATCTTCTTGTTATAGATGACCGGATTGTCAATAAGTAATTCCACCATACTTTCCTGCTGTTCGTCATCAAGACATGTGAGCGTCTTTTTACTCTTTCCAGCTGGCTCAGCAGTAAGATTTTTATCCACCTCCTCCTTTACCCCTCCTCCTACTCCTCTACCACCACCAAAACCTCTTGTTCTTTCTCTTTTACCGCCGGCCTAACAGGGATAGCTTGGGCAGCTTTCCCTGTTTGTTCCTTTTTCTGGGAGGCACGTTTGAAAACGTCGTGGTGTCGCCTCGTGATCAGTTGTAAATGTGATAATCCGCCACCACCGGCACGGCGTTTTATAGTAGCGCGGACGGTCGTTGCGCAATCGCTGCCCAGTCATCAGCGGAGCAGCAAAAGCACAACGCGAATGCCTGCAGCGGGCTGAGAACGTGGGCCACATGCCACCCAAAGAAGAAAGCGCCGCGGTGGAAGCGGTGTGAAGCGTGTTGAGCGCAAGGCAGTCGTTCCAGTATTTTGAGAACGGGCCCGAAAACACGGGCGATCGGCGCCGCTTTTAATGCGCTTCTACTACGCTTTATGCGCTGCAGCTACGAATATGTCGTTTGTAATACGCTCATAACTCGATTGTGATGCGCTTTAGCACCTCTGCGCTCTCGCTACGTAAGTTTTGAACATGTTCAAAATTTTGTGGCGACCAGGAGGATGGTGGCGATCCTTGCCACTTCAGAAAAGCTCAAAGTACGACGGAGAAAACTGCATCAAGCCACGATCACGCTTACGATATACCACGCTTTGTCGATTTTTGACGTTTGCAGCGGAATCGCCATCTAGCATGTCTAGTGAGATGGGGGACTAAACCTCCTCAAAATATATCAATCCCCAAAATCAAAAGCGATTGCTATAATTTCGCATGAAGTTAGTTTCCATGTTTATTACAAGTAGGAAGGTTTTGATACAGTGTCTTCTTCCATTTCTTTTAGTGTTTTAACGTTTTGACCTTAAAATGTGACACGCAGATTTTATAGAACTGTAACAACTCGTTTCACACTGATTCAGGTGGGCTGGACTCGAGCCTGATAGCAGCACTCGCCAGCCAGTATATGACCGAGCAATCTTGTGACTACACGCTGCAGACATTCTCAATCGGCCTAGAGGGCAGCCACGACGTGATTGCTGCGAGGAAGGTAGCAGCAGCAGCAACACGCACATTCATATTACTACTACTAGTAGTAGTAGTAGTAGTAGTAGTAGTAGTAGTAGTAGTAGTAGCAGTAGAAATATAAGCAGTAGCAGTAGCAGCAGAAGTAGTATTGGTAGTATAGGTGATAGAAGTAGTAGCAGCAATAGTTGTAGTTGTAATAGTAATAATAGCAGTAATGGTAGTAAAAGTAGTATACATTGAATGCTACTACTACTACTACTACTACTACTACTACTACTACTACTACTTCTACTACTACTACTACTACTACTACTACTACTACTACTACTACTACTACTACTAGTAGTAGTAGTAATAGTAGTAGTAGTAGTAGTAGTAGTAGTAGTAGTAGTAGTAGTAGTAGTAGAAGTAATAGAAGTAGTAGTAGTAGTAGTAGTAGTAGTAGTAGTAGTAGTAGTAGTAGTAGTAGAAGTTGAGGTGAAAGGAGTAGAAGTAGTTGTCCGAGAAGTAGAAGTAGTAGTGGTAATAGCAGTAGCCGTGGGAGTTGTAGTAAAAGTGGAGATAAGAATAGCATGTAGAGGTATAATCGTAGTGATAATATCAGAAGACCAAATGTACATGGTTACGAAATGATATATTCATATCATATTTGTTGATGTCATTTTTCCTCCGTATTTTTCTTCACTTTCGTGACTTCTGCTTCGGGAGAGTAGTTACTGAATTGGAAGTATACATTTCTCATCAACACATACTTCTTAACAGGTCGCTGATCACATAAAGAGTGAGCATCACGTAATCCCTTTCTCGCGTGACATCGCTTTATCAGCCATTCGTGACGTCATCTATCACATGGAGTCTTATGACCACCTCCCAATCAGATCTGGTATCCGTGAGTAGTTTTTTATTTTGCTTATAGTAATGACAAATCCCCCTTCTTTTCTCCTTGCATGTGTTATTTCAAAATCCTCCTACTACTTCATATTTTCATTTGTTATCATCTGCTTACATATTTATTGTTATTGATGATTTTAAATCAGGCAAATGTTAACAGCCAAAAATTTAATTGAATGTAGCCTTTAAAAATTTGTCAACCGAAGCATTTAATTCTGAAAAGCAGATTTTTTTTTATCTAACGAGTAATGAAAAACAAATTGAATGTTTTAATCATTCGAAAATTTACAACTGACAAGCTGTGCTGTCGTAGGCACATTAATCTTCTTCTTTTCCATGACAGATTGTACTTAATGGAGGAAACAGTCATAATTACTCGTGGACATTCTCTTTACTTATTCCATTCAGATGTAATAGCACTTATCTTGTCCCACATTGTTGCCAAACCTTAGGGCATTATCCACGATCTGGATATAAAACAATGGATACTTTCAAACAAATTGCTTTTCAAAATTAAAATCATTAACAGGATGTAAGAACGCCAAGATCAATACCTTTTGAAGCGCTGAAGCGGAAACTTTTAAATGATCAAATATGTTTGTTAAAAATTTTAAAAGAGTGCATATACCTCACCCAGCAAGTTCTAGGGCAAAGTACGGCCCATGTATAGACACTCTTGCGTTCCGTTCGTCTTTTTGCTCATGCGATGGCGGGCTCTCTTCTCATTTTAGCACAATCACCAGTCAATCACACTCCAAATTTACGATTGTGTGTTTAGAAATTGGGTCCACCTTATTGTTCGTACAACATGCACGTACATGCTTTATAGCTGTCTCACAACCTTGGATTTTGATAAAATAAAAAATTGCTGCACTTTTTGTGCCGACCTGAATAATGGAACGGAAGTTAAAACACGTTAATTGTCAATAATCTGAAAAGACTACATAAAATCAGTAGCTCACCCAGCAAGTTCTGGGGCGAAATATGACCCATTCATAGACATTGGTAGGAAAATGTTGGGGCAGATTTTTGTTTTGTTGTAACATAATAGAGTCAATATTTTAGGTTTTGACTACTTGCTCTCTCCTCCTACAATTATCTCATCCTCAATGCATATTGAATTTGGAAAGCTTAAAACAGCTGTTAATTCAATTTAAATAATCATGAAGGATTTCTATCATCAAATGTAATGTGAAAAAGACACTGATAACTAGTTATGTAGGGGAGGAAATGGTAAACACATTCGTAACAACATAAAACGGTGTCAATTCCTTATTGCATTATACACATAATTATTGCAAGTAAGTGGGTCGACCAAAAAAAAATATGACTAGAAAACCAATTAAATTCTTTAACCACCTTGTTACACAACATTTTCCTTCGAAATTTTCCAGTGCAAAACTAGCGCCTGGTTTATAATGCTCCCCTGGGGTTGTGTGAAATCTCTGCACTATCACAACAATGCGGCGCACAGGGGCTCAAAAGTAAACACATAAAGTGTTGACATTGTTAAGAATTACCTTTTGGGGGGACTGGAATATCCCCTGAAAGAGCTTTATCATTTCGAATGGCAGTCTTAATATTGCCTGATTGATACTGCTTGTACGCTAAATGGCCTTTTCTTACCCGTGTTTGGGTGTAAGCTTTTTGATCACTCCACTACATTTTCAACCTACATGCACTTTTAATCGGGAAGTGATGTGAGGTCTTTAACGTGCATATGGTATGGCTTTAAACACCGGACTTCAATTTAACGTCCTTTCCGAGGGACGACTTATAGCATGGATAAAGCTTCTTACGTATCCAAAAAGGACGAGCAAATACGAAATTTGATACTTTTTTGAGATGGAAATACTAGCTTGGCCGCGGTTGGCCGCGTTTTTATGTTACTTGTCCGAAAGGAAAATATCTGAAAGTAACGTTTCATGCAATTTTGTAAGCAGGTATGATGCGGAACATTGTGAAATTGAGACTTTTATACTGCAACTTGATACCACGTTTAGAGCCTTTTTGCCATATTGTAACACTATTCCTCGATTGAATCTTTACTGATGCATCGTAGGTATTAAATGTCACAACTGCGCAAGCATATGGGGTGAGGATATTTCCCCAAGTTCTTCTGCGCATCCGATTTGGTTATACGTCAAATGCAGGCAAAACTCATCCAGAGAATCGGCGGCATTGAACATCGATATTAAAGAGAAAATCTTTGTGATGGGTTCTTTTGTGACTAGAAGGAGAGTACAATGAATCTGCATTAATTACACGGCTGATGTTTATCCATGTGCTTAAACATCCTTGCTTATAGTATTAGATGTGTAATAAATCAATGGGCTTTGCCTGGATTGGTACCGAGAGGGCTGGAGTTTACATTGGCTGTCTTTGCTCCTGATGAACAGCGATGTACATTCTGGCCAAGTACGTGCGGGATCGTACGGACACCGTGGTGGTGCTATGCGGGGAGGGAGCGGACGAACTAACCCAGGGATACAAGCACTTCCATCAGCAGCCCAGCAGTCAGGCGGCAGATCAGGAAAGCAGAAGACTCCTTAGGGAGATCTACATGTTCACTGTGCTCAGGGCGGACCGGATCGCTGCGGCGCATGGGTAGGTTCCACGTTATCATGCAAGATATATCTTTCGCCCTTTCTCTCTATCTTCCCCCTCTCTCTCTCTCTCTCTCTCTTTCCCATTATATCCCCTTTTATTCACCCTCTTTCTCCTTTGCTCTCTCTGTATTTGTCGCTGTCTGTCTGTCTGTCTCTTTATTTCTTTCTCTGTATCTCTTCCCCTGTCTTCCAATCTCCCATATAATTTATTTTACATTTTCCTTTCCTCTCTCTGTCTCTGTCTCTGTCTCTACACTTTTTAATCACTCTCTAACTGTCCCTATAATTCTCTCTGTGCCTGTCTGTTTGTCTGCCTCTCGCTCTGTCTCTGACTCTGTTTCTCTCTATCTATCTCTTTTTCCACCACACCTCTATCTGTAAACCTAGTTTCCTTCTGCATTCTTTAAGCTGAAATGTTGATCGATAGTAGGCTGAATCTACGTTATTAAAATGTGGGTCCTGTGAACCCTTACTTATTTTACATGTATTTCCCTCTCTTATTCACTCTCTCTCCTTACATTTCTTCTCTGTGTATCTCAGTCTTAATTCAAATCAAGGGTGGATATATGAATGCTTTACCTTCTCATAAATACATCTCACCCCTCACCCCTCCCCTTATGTCTCTCTCTATCTGTCTCACACCTCGTTTATCCTATGTTATTCCTCCTGCTCCATTAAGATCGATCATCTCACATGATCATATCTGTACATTGTCCTCTCTTAAACTCTCAAACGTAGACTTGAAATCCGCGTTCCAATCCTGGACCACCTTTTCACATCCTACTTCCTCTCTCTCCCGGCTGAGCTGCGGCGTCCGACCAACGGCGTCGAAAAGTTCTTGCTGCGGAAGTCATTCGATGGCACCGGACTACTTCCGGCAGAGATCCTGTGGCGCCGCAAGCAAGAGTTTTCGGCCGGGGTGTCGTCCGACGAGGACGACTGGGTCAACATGCTGAAAGGGTACCTCGAGGAACAGGTGATTAACTCTTTTCGTATTTTGTCCCGAACAATGCATTCAATTCCCATAGAGCAGCATTATATCAGACACAGTAATCAAATATACCATGCACTGAGAAGTTCCAGTGAAATGATGGATTCCAAGGTGGCCGGAATAGTACTATTTTTAGGAGCGTCCCCCCCCCCCCCCCCCACACACACACAAAAAAAAAATATTTCTATTCCTAGCTGTCACCGAGAAATCCAAAAACAAAAGCGATCGATCGACGGATATCGATAGCATAATATCCAGTTTTCTGAAATAATGACGTCAGAATATTGGTATAGTGAACAATATTTCGAGGTCTGACGTCACGCAACATCATAGTTGAAATATATTTAGTCACATGATGCTGTTTGAAACAATCACTATACAGGATTCAATCTACGTAGGATAGAAAAAGAGTTAACTGCCGGACATGGTGCCGCTTCGAATGTGTGACACTGTGTATAGAAGAACTCAAATCTCTTACGAAATATACAGTGGCATGTGACAAGAATGTATCCAATCGCAGACTGATCAATTACACATCAACTCTAAGATATTCAAATATGTTTGTGCCAAAACAAGTGAACGCAAGTACATTTAAATGTCACGTGTGTGAAACATATCGCTAATATTAATGTATGCCGTACCAAATGCCGCTATGTGGAATTTGTGGTGCATTACTGGTACAGCAGTGAACAATTAGAAAGGCTTTGAACCTGCTTCAGAAAAAACGCATCCGAGAACACCTCAATCAACTTGATTCGTTTTGGTCGTATACACGGAGCTGGCAAAGTATATGTCAAAGTGATATCGATCGGTTGACGAGTGTAGATATGAATGCGCCTTAACATATAAACAATCAAGTCGTCGGCTGTATAATGCAAGTTGCCATGAACGGTATCATACTGAGTCTCAACATTGCATATAAGAAACAGCCGCTCCATGGTACAACGCGCAGCAGCATTTGGAGTTCGTTTCCAGCAAAGAGCAAAGAGCAAAGACGGATTACTTTCCGAAAAAGCTGTATCAGCGCCATTTCAGGAAGCAAGTGCCCCGATGAAATTTGAAGTTTGAATTTGTTTTATCATTTCTGTCGACCCCTTTCGAGGTAGAGAAGTACAGAATAACTTATAAAATGTATAATATACAGATATCTTTTCATTCAGGAAAAGAAAAGAAAAGAAAACCTGATGCAAGAAAATATCAACGCGGACATCATTATGGCTACGGCGTCTGTTTTTTTTTTTTTTTTTTTTATCGCAGGTGTAAATGAGTATGGGCCTGGAGGTGTGAGAGTAAAAGGGGGGATATGAGAGGTTTGAACATGGTTGCATACATTTTTTTTTAATATTCCTGGGGGGGGGGGGGCATTTCATGAAAGTTGTCATCACTGACTTAATAGCCAGTGCCAACAATTTCAGTGAAATCCTTAGTTTTGATTGGTGAGAGGCACTAGCCTCAGACTGTTACTGTGGTAACTGTCGGAGAAAGACAACTTGTATGTGCTGACAACTTTCATGAAATGGCCACCTGGATTCACCCATCATTTTTTCAATGTTATTCTCTCTAATATATATACATATATATATATATGTATAAAAGAAGAATAAAGGTTGCGATGGCGCTGATTTCTAGGCGAAAACAAACAAATTATAAATATATATACACGCAGTGCATGCAGCCATGCAGCCAGCGCGCTGCTCTGCATCCTAAAATGGCGGCGGTTTCGCCCCGTGGGGTACTACACTTTTTGTGCTCAAATACGCGAGAGAAATCAATCTTGCGCTGCAAAAACTTCTTTTGCGCGGTGCAATGTGGGACAACTTTTCCCTGTATGTAGTATGGGGAATTGTGTCGTAGGCTTTGTTTGGAAAGCTTACTTGTTTTGCTTCCTACAGGTCTCTGATGAAATGTTTGCCCAGGCGGCCGTGCAGTTTCCCTTCAACACCCCGACGACGAAAGAGGCCTACTACTGCCGGGCGGTTTTCGAAGAGTTCTACCCGGGGCGCGCCGGGTTAATACCCCGCCCCTGGCGGTATCCGGGGTTTGGGGACGCCGCTGCTGCTGTTCCGTCCGCCACGGCTACCGCAACCTGCGCATGCGCCGAGGAAAAGAGGAAGTCGCATGAAACGCGAGAGAGTGTTGACGAGATAGTTGTAGCGTGAGTGTGACGTGGGAGAATGTACAGTTGTAGAAATTTCGTGCACAGTATCTCGGGCCTGACAATTTCATATTGAAAAAGGTTAGGTGTGTCCGAATATTTGTCGCTTTAATCCAATGGTCTCTTACTCCGAAGGTTGGTTAGACTTCAAAATGAAATAGAGCTCGTTAATCCATACATGAAATGGGGTTCGTTGCTAGGAAAATGAAATAGCATTCGTTTAGATTTTTTAGGTTTAGGTTTTTCCATACATTTGTTATATCAGTCCGAAGGATCATTTATCATGTTGATCCGCAGGCTCGTTAATCTGAAAATTAAGTTTTAAGTTTTCTTCAACATTGTCATTGTGAATCTTTATTCTTCTTTTTTGTAAAGATCATATAGTTTCTTTTATGAATATTCAAAATCAACTTTTTTTGTGGAAAACTAATATGAAATATTCTGTGATGCATTTTTAATGTTGACACCAATCTCTCCCAGCCATTAGCAGATATAAACAAACTTGCATCAAAACAGGCAAAATGAACTACAATAAACTGAAAGACTGAGTAATTACGTAATTTTTATATTTTAATATTTTATAGTTTTCTGAAAATTTGCCGTTGAAATTGGTTTTACTTTTTTTAGACATACCCTGTACGTATTTATGTTGCATTATTGAAGATATTCTTCTGGATTTGTTTTGCGCGTTAACGTTTGTATAAGGCGGAGTGGCATGTATGGTGGATGGAGTTACTTTGGGTATATATGATGTTGGTTGGAATTAAACTATGTAAATCGAGTATTCATTATGTGTTATTATTGATTCATGTGTATCAGAGAGTTTCTAAAAGGGCCAAGGTGAAACTACATCATCCAACATACTTGTAGTTAACGCTTACTAGTATTGCATTTAATTTCTTGAAGAATAAATAACTTTTCCTTTCTCAGATATGTTTAAAACAGTTTTCATATATGAATTATAGTTTGCTTTGATGAAAAATCTTATAATCTACTACTCTATGTTTCGATTGGAGACGTAAGATTCCACTACTCCTAATGATTTGTAAATCATTCTTTTTAGTGGGATCATAACACACGCTTCAACGACTGGCAACTCATTTCGTTCTTCTCACTTGGTTCAGTTCTCATATGAAAACAAATACATACATTTCTTTTATATTATGAAGTAGCAAATTTTATTTAATAATCATGTTAAAAATGAATATTTACACTTGAATACTCTACGTATGGCAAAAAATTGATACATATCTACAAATTTAAATCAACATGTAAGGGATACATGAAAACGAATCGAAACAGTCGTTAAGCGTTTGTAACAGCTTTGGAAAATTGCTATTATGTGAACCCTCTACTCCACGTTTCCTAAGTTCTCTCTAAGATTCTACATTTTAAATGACTTTGGATATTCTGCGTGCGGAATTTGCGTGAAGATAACATATATAACATTGTCAAACTATCATACACATATGATGGTTTGGTTGTCTTAGAACAATTAATTCATAGTGCATCCTAATTCAATTTGAATCAACATGATCAATTAGTGCTCCAATATTTTTTGTTTATGTTATTAAATGGACACAAGCGTAAAAGCAACGGTAAGTACACATTGCAACAATGCGTACCATTCAACATGAAAAGCAAGCTAAAGCAATATATATAATGTAAAAATAAGAATGCTGCTTAAACCTTGAACATTACATGTTTACGTAAAGTGGCGTTTTTCTAGCGAGATTTCACAAAAGCGAATTTGGCTTACATTTAATGAGATGATGCGGTTAATAATCATATTTAATGAATTCCACAGGAGCGGCCTTTATTACCATGTTTAAAACTATTTATGATTATTAATTTCAACGTTCATGCAATAGAAATGTTATATATACACGAGTCAATCAAAACCCTTCATTCCCAACCCCCGACGCCTATCTCTCTCTCTCTCTCTCTCTCTCTCTATCTCCCTCTCTCTCTTTCTCTCTATCTTCCTATCTCGCCCTTTCACACATATAGCTTTCACCTGTTTCCATTTTTCTTTGTGTCCATTTTTATATTTTCTCTACCTTATTATTGCTTCGAATAGTAGCTGTCCACGATTTGTTTCATTAATGAATACAACATGAATTGCAATAATGATTGTCAAAGCGAATACTAAATAACATTACCGAAAAGTGCAACCTCCATTCAAACATTACTACGATTAAAATGCGCCCTCTAAATGCTATCGGTGACACTCCATAATCGCCTCCGTCACAGATAGTGGCACTTAGTATGCACATGATATGAAGATACCGTTCGCATCTTACAACCCTTTCACTTAACTTCTAAAAAAAAGAGACGAATTACATGCAATATCTCGAAAATATAGTGAGATACTCTTCTCAATAATGACATAAATTGAGTTAAATGTCATAGGAAATTAATGTAAGATTTGCAGGCCCCGTCCTTTAAAGAGGTAGGCCTACCAGTGTGTTATGACCATGGGCTTCGTGTTTTTTCTTTTTTCTCTTCAGAATACCACCAGGGAATTGGTGACCACCACAGAACGGCTGCGCCACAATTATCATTACTATTACTATTCACTTCTCTCAGTTCCACGCCAGTAAAATCCCATTGACGTATAATACATGCCACGCACCGATGGTACCGATAGGGTTAATTCTCCTAGTACCAAGCTAGTAAAATCCCAGTCATGCACTCCCCGTACCAATGTAGTTAACACTCTCAATACCAAGCCAGGAATACTCCATTGACGTATTACATATGATAGGCACCTATGGTGCTGAGAAGGTGAAGGGCATATAACATAGTTCTTTGAGGCTGAAAATACTACATTGATCATGATATGGAGATGAGGAAAAAGAGGGGGAGGTGGGCGGAAGGGGCGCAAAACTGCCATAAAAGACACGGAGGACGATACAGGACAGCAATAGGCACAATATTTATTAGGGACATTGTTGAACCTAAGGTATAAGGAGTGTACACCTCTTGCACCCCGCCTGGATCCGCCACTGCTGATTATAAAATCAAAACGTGAAATAAATTTAAAAATAGATGTTTTCTTGTGGTCAGGAAGAACGGAGATCAGTGGGGATAAACACCATGCTCATGCGCAGTAGTCCCAATCCGCCATTGTAAAGCAACGTAAATTAGTGTAATCTAATGGCTACCTCAGACGTCACGATCTGATCAGTCGTACAACTCTGCGACTGACTGCATCACTTGACGTGGTCATAGCGTTTGTACACGCAAATGACGTGATTTTCAGTCGTAGGTCCTCATGGCTGCAGAATCGTGGCATACGCGTGGCAAAGTCGTGTCGTCTGAGGTGGCTTTTATCTATACCAAACTCCTCATTCTGTTACATGTGATGTACGTGCATTTCTGAGAGGAATATTTAAAAAGATTTAGTCATGATTTAGAAGAAGTAGTAGACGATGGCTAGAAGAGGGGCGAGTACAAGGGCGACGCGATTAAACGCGACCCGCTCCGACGAGTTGCACAGCTGACCATAGCAGCATTCACGACAGGTTCGTGCGGTTCCGACGGTGCTGCAATCTTTGGTGCATGCGTCGCAGCCGCGTTTGTACTTCTTACTGCCGTCTTCATATGTTGTGATCTCTTTCTGGAAGGTCAGAAAACAAAAAGAGAACAGGAACGATGATGATGATAATGATAATAATTTGAAATAATGATGAGACTCATGAAAATGAATAAGCAAAATAGATGGAGGCATTGTGGACTGGTCGCTAGGTATTGTGCCATTATCATTAGCCAGGTCCTTAGCGTGGTGAATAGTATCGCAAGCAGTAGATGCAAGTGTAAGAACCCACATGGTGCCCTTTTGCTATGCTTATTTTCAAACAAATTGATCAATCAATTCATATTACTACGAAGGGTAAGAGGAAAGCAAAGATTATACCAATAATAGGACCGTTAATTATAACTATCAGAGCATCTATAGTACATATATCATGCACGTGTCATTTATCAAGAAAATCAAAACCGCTTGCGTGTGCTCAGATTCTACAAGTTTAGTATTTTTGAACATGATGGAATAATTTAAGGTGACCCTAACACGAAACCTTGGCTTCATTTTTTGAAAAGTTGCTCCGTGGTCGGGACCTCTGGTGCAAATATATGGTTTGTTATTAATGTACAATACGAAACCAAACCGTCATAATAAAGTGACGATGATAATAAAGTATTAATAATTGTAATTATAATGGTAACACGTATTGCAGTAATCAAATATTACGAAGAATCGAAAGGAGAAGAAAGAAAAGAAAAAAAATAAACAAACAGGCTTGTTAATAATGGTTAAGAAAACACAAAACTATTGATGATCAAGATTATGATGACACTAGCAATTACATTCAAGAAGGAGAAAATACGATATTGGGCAGGATAAATGGTAAAGTGAGAAGAAGATATATGACTCGTTAACCCTGAAAGCAACTGATGAGCTCTTCTGTACACAACACAGCACAAAAAGGACAATGACCAACAAATTATGACGATAAGAAAGCCGATGATGACGAGGATGATGATGATGATGATGATGATGATGATGATGATGACGATGATGATGATGGTGATGATGATAATGATGATGACGAAGATGATGATAATATTGATGACGAAGATGATGATGATGATGAAGATGACAACGATGAAAAGGAGGAGGAGGATAATGATGATTGGGAAGATACGTACGAATCCCTAGCACGGCCCCCTAACCCTGTATTCAACTAAGAAGTTCATATATACATGGTATTAAAATGTAAGACGAGTAACGTATATGGACACGCTGCGACGGAATATTGGTTTAAGTGACATAGGAGAGTTGAGGGCCCTAATGCTGGTAGGAGTGTAGGAGGGGAGGGGGGGGGGGGGTCTGGAAATCAGAATGATGATGGGGGGAGGAGGAGGATGAAGATCTCGACAATTATCGTAATGGCGGTGATGAAGATTGGGATTATCACTAAGACGACGCAAAAGGAAAACAAAAGGTGACGATTAAAAAGAAGAAAAGGGCGTGTCTTACGTAACAATCTCCTGAGCATTGTCGTTTGGCCAGCGTGGAGTCCCCTTTGAAGAAAGGGTCAGCGCAGCTTGCTCCGTCATAATACTCCGTGCTCTCGCAAACCCAGCAGTAGTATGCTGAAGATGCGCCTGCACGTAAGGGAAAAACAATAACTGTTACGTACTATGGGCGTTTTGCAATAAAAGTCAAGTTGTGATTTCACGTGAATATTAAATGCAAAGTTGTAGTTAATCTACCAGAAATGTGTTTAATAATTGCATTTGAATTATTTCATGAAAGGTGGATTGAGGGCAAAGTTATAGGAGTTACGTTTGTTTGTCCGACTTACGTTTAAACGTAACTTATTTTTACATAAGACGTCCCTATTCATGAGGCTACAGAGTCTTCCAGAGCAGGAGATTGATGGAATTCTACTAAGTTTTAAGCATTTTGAAAATAATCTATGTTGCTCTCATTCTGCTTGTACATGTAAATAAACAGTGCACATGTTAGTTGTTGTTTGCAGGAATGATAATTTCCTGCTGTGCGCACCACGTAAAGACGATCCTACAACCTTATACGGCGTATAACGTAGAGGGAGACAAATAAGAATAGAGCCGGGCTTAGAGGAAATCACTATCATACGTGACGTACACGAATATGACGAGTCGAAAGAAAAGCACGACAAAGATTGAAGGAGAAAGCAAAAGTGAGAAGACGAGAGAAGGAAGAGCAAATAAGGGCAGAAAATGTTACAGTATTCAAGAGATGGCAGGAAAACATAAGAAAGGCAGAAGTTGATACAAAATTGGGAAGGCGACAGAAAAAAAAAGAATGTTTAAAGCAAAAACCAAGAACAGAGAAGGTGCGAAGAGAAAGGGAAACGGGTAACCTAGAGATTAGCGTTACTGGGAAGTGAAGTTGCTCACGGAAGTATTTTAAGAGCCAGGATATCCTTGGGGTGCACCTTATGAAAAAAAATAAGGAATGAGGAAATTTGACACGGGTTTCAGAAAACAAAGTCCATCTGTGATGAAGTCTCCAAACGACGTATAAAATGGTTTGGACATGTCATCCGTATGCTCCGTCACCGTTTACCATTCCTAGCAGACAAAAATGGCCATGAAGGATGAAGACCACCCGACTGACTTAAGTAGAGGCTAGTTACTCGTAGGAGAGAGAAGGGACACATCGCTATATGTGTGTAAGTCGAGCAATTGTTTTCAAGAAAATAAGCGTATATTTTGGCCTTTTTTGCTTTCAGTTTTTTTCTTTCTTTCAGAGCAATGCTGCTCTTATATCAGTGTATATATCTGCTTGTACTGGGGTTGTTCCATTAAGTTGTTCGTAAGCTACGAACGACTTTACGAACGACTGGTGATCCCTTCTTCTGCTAAGTGCGATAACACACTTTGTTCCTGGGAGTTATATTGGGAGTAAATTTCGAACAATCCTAAAAAAAATTGACAAATTATAAGCTTCTCTTGCAGACAGAGTCTTGTTAACAACAAGAATTTTCATTTATAAACATGATATTTGAACTTAAGCCGATGGGAATCAAAATAATTGAGAATGTGATTTACAAAAAAGGGGGTTACTAGTCGTTCGTAAAGTCGTTCGTAGCTTACGAGCAACTTGTTAACCCCTCCCCCCCCCCCCCCCAACTTGGGATGTACAACGACAGTGGTTTATATGTGGTTAACGCTTTACACACCAGTGATGTATTTTCACACATACATACACACACAAAAATAAAAAACAGGTAATCTTTCATACCTTTCACACCGCTGCTCTATGGGATTTTGAATTTGAATGTATTTACAACAGCAACAATAGCAATACGAAAGCTTGTATTTACATGACTGAATTAACAAAGAAAGAACCCCAAAAATGAACAAACAAGACTGGCAAGAATCTAACAATGAATGTAGAAATAAAGCATGTTACTTGTGATGCAGTATTTTAAACAATTTTGTACAAAAGTGAAAATGTTGATAATGAGGTTGTTAACGGAAATCAGAAATTAGCACACCTGCTAGTCGAGCCTGATTCCTTAAATTCTTTGGTGCGACAGTGACAAAATTATCTTTTTATATTGACTGCTTAAGCACTAATACATGAAATGATAATGATGAATATATATCATATAAAGAAATATGCATGTATTTACAATAAATATTTTCTCTTAGATATAAGAGTAATTTGTGTACATTGATGGTGAAATAAGCCACGAGTGGCACGTTCAGGATTAATCACTTACCGAGAAGGGCGAAGAGTACCAGAACAACGAGAAGATTCTTCATGGTGAGTCTATTTCTGTGGATTAAACAAATGAAGACACACAGGATATAATTTAAATCTTCAAACTTCAGGTCATCAAAAGATGTAAAGTTTGATTTGCGCAGGGTTTGTGTCATTTCATCCGCCGAATTTAAACTTTGTGTGTGTATCAGAAAATTAAGTTACCAATGACCAGTGTTGATACTGGATTGACATGTATGCTGGATACAATGGGCATTGTTGTTTCCTATATCAATTATCTCATACACACAATGTATTATTTTCCTTTGGTCAAATGAATGAAAAACTCTTTCTCATTCGCATCACATAAGTAAAAGGGGAAAAAAATTTATGCTAAACAGTGTTAATACATCATAGACATTTTAAGATCCAATGGCATCCTTTAACATCACTTTATATTTTGCAAAATATTTAAAAAACTTTAATAAAAATAAGTACAGAAAAGCAAATTTGCGTGTCTCTTCGTGAATCATGTTAGAGACAGTGTGTCTATTTGCGGAATCACCGCATTCATTCAAGCAATGCACAAAAAACATCCCTGCTTCTAAAATGTGACATCTAACTGCCACGAATCGTTATGCCTAAACGATGTTTCATTTGTACTTCTTGTTCAGGCACATTTTCTCTTTCGCATGGAAACAATGCTGCGGGTACTTAACTGGTATAATTATCATGACTATACTAAATACATTCATGTACGTATATAGCAAAGTTGTACCCTTACACAGTTGACAACAGGAAATTTCCATATGTAAAGGTAGTATCTGCTTAAGTTGCATTAATCGTGATATTTAAGTACATAAACTAGTATATATATTGTATATTATAAGCCATGCAAAATATATACAGTAGTGACATGTGACAACTAATAACAAAATTAATACAACTCGTACCAAGCTGACATTAACATCACATAAATCGAAGGATGTCAACTTTGGGGAAGCAGGTTTTGCGAAATCTCCATCTGAATTTTGGCGTAATGATCCTTTGAATAACAATAAAATTTGCATTTTCTTGACAAATTATGACAAAGTTGTGTGTGTGCCCGTAATCAAACCAAACACAGCAATGTCAATGTTCTCTCACACCTGTCCAGCCACAAGTAACTGCCATCACAGCGTCATTAAGAAATCACGATGCTTCTAGAAGAAGAGACCTTGAAGATTGATATGTGGGATGCACACTGGGGATTGCTGTGTTCTGAATGATTTATCTGAAAGGTTCTGTCCTATTTTGTCAAAAAGCAACAATATGATTAGATATTCAAAGAATTGCAGCAGGAATGCCAATTGATGAAATGTCACATAAACTGCTTCAAACAAAATTAGACATCCTTTGAATTTCAGCTCGATTCAAGTTGTAATTTTCTTTTATCATTCTTCAAAAGTATTTGGTTGTTCCAACAACGGGTATATAATTTATTTTAAACGCAAGTATAATCTAAGTTGTGCATAAGTTCGATGTAAAAGTATGCTGCGACGTGTATGTTTGCCTAAAGAATATTTTTTTCAAACAATGCCCATGCCTTCTTATGAAAAGTATTGAGTACCATTTGTGTATCTTATAAGACGTTATTGATATCACCACATATCGTAAGATGGTGGAATGAATATGTTATGCGATTATCTCATAATAATATCTTATCTAATATTACCCCTAAATAATATCAAACGCAATGTATTGACCAATATCATGTTACAGATCATAAATTCATATTTCAGGTAGCAGTTGCAGTAGTATCTATGTGAGCTAAATGAATTACTACTTTATACAGATGGAATAACTTACGCAGAATAATCCTTGTAGTCGTTTTACGTGTCACGCTAGCAATAATGTGGGTCCTTGTTCCTCTCCGGGCTAGCACAATTGCAACAAATAACCCTTGTCATTCACATAATCATTTTCAAACTAACCATACAAGTGATAAATGCAAATTTTAGAAATACGATTGTTATTAAAGGAGAACAATCATAGAAAAACACTTACCAGTACGTGCAGATTGACGGTATAAAAATCTCGCCTATGTGTGACATATACTGGTATAGTTTCATACATGACACACATACATACACTCGCGCGCACGCACGCAGTTATATCAGGGATGGGACCGAGCAGTACGTGCGTAACAATCATTCATACTCTAGGTGTGTTTGACCCGGGCCTCTGTTTGTATTTCTGGTTAATTTTCAACTGAAAAACAAGCGCCATTTTCATCTGCGAGCTAGAAACGAACGCGTTCACACTAGGATCTGGTTGCTATCGATGTTGATCGAAATTACGAATAGTGCAATATTTGCAATAACGATTGAGAGCATATAGCCACTAAATATTGGTTCATCGTATTGACAGACTAAGAAACTATTCCTGTCTTTAAGCGAATACATTTTGATCATTACAGTCGAATAGACCTTTTTGGGGGTGATTTTTAGATAAACAATTCAATCCATATATTTGAGACTGTTTGTAGTGTATTGATTAATATCTTTATATCTAAATCTTTTTACTTGTCTGTTGATTTATCATTTCTCATTGTCCCTCCCTCTCCATTCACATTTGATACATTTCCTTTCTCCTACCTCATCTCCTCCTCGCTATTGTAATTTTCTTTCTTCTTCTTGTTTTTTTTCGTATTGCGTCTCTCTTTCCTTCAGCATATTATTTTTCTTCTCCTTTATTTAACTGATCTTTGTACTATATGATACTCATGATGATACTTCTCATAATACTTCTCTTATGCACATGACACTATTATCTACAGCTATTAGTATGAATAACGCATTAAATGACTGTGTAATTCCGATCCATCTATTCATTCTTTCTGATATATCAGGTTCAGATGTAATCACAACAAAACATCAGACTATGTCCAAACATGGGCAACATGCAAACAAACTGATTGCTCTAAAATACTAAGTAAACAGAGAGGAGTTAACTATTAACAAGACGAGTGTGTTCATTGGAATGTGCGAGTCCGTTCTGGGTAGGAAATGGTTCGCCAAATTAAACATGATATGGGCCATGGACGTAAACATCTATGTGTAGCAACCCAGAGGGAAAACGAACGGGTTGAAAGGGGAGGACGAGGCAACGAAAGATTGAATGAAGACGCCACGAAGAAAGAGTGGAAAGCAACAAAGGCATGTGCAGAATAGGAAAATGAAGAAGAAAACAACACAACAGTAAGATAACACGAAAAACGACAAGAAAAAGATGAGCGAAAAAGAACAGGAAGGAGACTAAGGGAAGCCAGGAGAGTAACAAGAAGAAATGTAAAAAAAAATGAAAGAGGAAGAGGAGGGTTAAGAAAAAGAACAACAAAATAGTAAAATAGGAAAACATGGAGAAGGACGATGAACACACAAAAATCAAAGTAAACAAAAAGGATAATAAGAAAAATGAGGTGAGCAAGGAGGTAAAAACAAACAGAGAGAGGAGAGAAAACAACTTGAACATAAAGAAGAAGTTAAAATCTAGAATCTAGAAGAGGGAAAAAACAACAGTGAGAGGTATTTCCCAGAGACAGGAGTAAGAGCATGAAAAATCGACGGGGAAAATTAATCAAACACTTGACATCTCTCAAATTGTTGCATTAAACATTACGATATCAAACATGTATCTGTCTGCATTTGTCAGCGCGTATGTGCGTGTGTCATAGAGAGAGAGAGAAAGAGAGTGTGTGTGTGTGTGCGTGTGTGTGTGTGTGTGTGTGTGTGTGTGTCTTTGTGTTTGTCTTTGTGTGTGTAAATGTATATATGTGCTAGTATGCATGCTATATTATGTAATGTGTGTGAGTGCCTTTATGTGATTGAAGTAATATATACATATACATGATATAGGGCAACATATCATTACAGCAAAACAGAAATAGTCCATATGAATATGAAAATAGACACACGATTACGAATGATAAACGATAAAAGCCACAGGTTTGCTTTATATACAAAAGATTTTTATTCTAGAAGTATGAAAATCGTATTTTTGTACAAATACCACAATATACTCACACAACATTTTCTAACAAATCATTGTTTCTACCTTAAAGCAACGAGGTGACTTTTCCCCAAAATACTAAATCTAAGTTACAAGGCGACATGCAAATAATGAAAATTATCGCGAAAATGAATGGATAATCTAACCTGAAATATACAATCCTGAAAAAACAGATATATCGATGAATATTTCAATACATTAGAACATTTTTTAACGCTACTTGTTCTTTCCCCAAAAGTGCTAATTACTTTTTTAACATCATAAAATGAAGCCACCAAATATTCCTTTCTCGTGCAAATCATGAATAGCTCATCTCCGTCCAAATGAACAATGTGTAGATTCTATTATCGTACAATTTAATTATAAAAGTGATACTTTCTCTAAAAAGTTTTACGTTTCATCGACGATTTATACCAATCATAGTGGATGGTATTCACTTTTAATTCCATTTGCGCCATATGAAGAAAATGAATACAAAATCAGTTGTATCATAATATTCGGTAATATCTTTTATCATCACCCTCAATGACAGGACGCCACTGTTATTATATAGTGTTTTTCCGTTCATTTTCTTTTTTTTTCTTTTTTTTTCTAAAGAGAGCACAAACATTTAAAAGCATTAACTCATTTTTCGTTACAAGACATTGGTTAATGATTTAGAGAGGCTTTACAAAACGTACGATTGAGGATATCCACAAAATATCAGGCTACAAACTTTTTAAAATGAACAAAAGCTTGGAAAGAAGCATTTATACAAAGGTAGCAAACCAATGATAAAAGATCCCATATAAAAACGGGCAAAATTTAGTATGGAATGTTGATCGCATCATATCACATTATTAATAAAATATATAATGAATTAAATGGGCAAATATTTAACAATTCATTTCAAATGAAAAAGTAAAGCATCACAATATTCTAATTCAATTTGTTAACTGTCGTTATACGCTTTCTTATTTTGTCCTTTTACTGACATCATGATTAGGCAATTATCTATTATAGCATGAAGTGCATCATCTAGGACATCATTGTAGCTTAGATAGCTGTAAAATGTCGTCACAAATGCGTGTTACGTCGCCAAAATGAAATTGGCGCGCAAGGCCAGACTAAACCCCACATCTACATCAATCAGGTTATCTTATAATGCATTCGGTTCAATCTGAGTAATTTGCAAAATATACATATAGCTTGATACCATATAAAAGCGTAAAATCGAACAGGAAATGACAAGCTACATTGAAACTAACTAATTGATATCTGGACTAAGCTGCTCATATTTTGTTCAATCATGGCAATTTGCTTGTGGTGGTAATTGCCACCGCAAACAAAGCTTAAAGCTCATTGGCTGTTTTCATGGTACTTTAATACCTTTAACTTTCTCAGTACCATGAGCAGAGACAGGTGTAATAAACCAGTGTGATTTTCATAGCTTAGTAATAAGATGGTTAATGGAAACATAACAGATTAAAAACCTTTAGACCAATGCAACATTTCCCTGGTGGATTCTTATTTGAGGGCCATATTTCCCTGTGCTGTAAAAAAATGTTTTTCAAGGAACAAACATGTTTTCATAAACGCCATATAGCACCTAATCGATCCGAGTGTTGTAAGTATTTTCATGATACTTACAGCAACAATTTTTGTTAGAGGTATGTGAGGTATGTTTAACATGACACTAAGATCGTGATGGCTTAACCAATGAACACGGTTATCTACTATTGGTGCAATTAGAGATATATGACATTCGCATATAACATATTAGCCTTGTTTTCAGGCTGCTGGGTGTTTTTAAACCAAACAATTCAATAAAGGCGTCTGGCGACAGAAGAATTAATATCCTCAGTTTCTACTCTGGCTCCCCCACATATGAGACGGACTGAGAAAGGAGGAGAACGGTACGATGAGAGAAGACTATATTGGTCAGTTTGGATTAGAAATATCGAAAAACCTGGAAGCTAGCCTCATGACGAGCAAATAGGTGAATATTTGCTACCTATTAAAACATACAAAACCATAGAGATACAAGAATAGCGAAGATGAGTAGAATGGGCGTAGACCGCGTGACGGCTGAGGCGTTGCAGAGGTTGGAGTCACAGCAGGCCTCGCACACTCGATGGGCGTCATCCCCGAGACATACACCCTGACATTCAGACATCCTCTCAGTACAACCACGTGAGTACATCACCTGACCGTAGTTGGTCATCTGTTGCTTCTGTAGCCGACAAGCACATGATTTTGGCGTGATTTTTGGCGCGAAATGAGATGCGTTTTTGGCGGGAACAGCATGTAAAGCAAGGATTAGAATTGGATCAACGAGAAAGAGCAGCGACATTTTGGTACTATGGATTGAAATAACATAAAACGAGGAAAGAAAGGGAAAAAAGATGAAATGAAGAAGGAAGGAGTAAAAAAGGGACGTGTATCTTAAGAATCAGAAGGAGTGGGAAGCAAAGGATAAGTAGGAATTCTAGAGCGACCAGAAGCGAAGGAGCAATAGAAGACAATAAGCAGAAAGAGTTTAATAAGAATAGAGGAGAAGAGATATAGAACGACTTTGCATCAGACTTGCACGTGAGCAGAAATGCAATTGATTCGAAATACCATGAACTATCAAGCACATCATCCAGCATCATGAACTAAAATTGAGATCTAGAAACGATGTAAGCATATGAGAAGAAATATAGTGTCTATCTAATCGGACATCACTCACGAAATAGGATGAGCAAGGGAAATGTTAGCAATAGTAGTCATACTGATGACGAGACTCGTAATCTTGGTCAAAATGCCCTACTATTATGGCAGGTCCCGATCTCGATTGATTTCACCGAACGTAGAGATTTATTATTTCGATTTTTTTTGTGTGTGTGTGTGTGTGTGTGTGGGGGGGGGGGGGCTCCAGAAATCAAACAAGAATGGGGTCTGTCATAAAGGTAGATCGAGTTTGAAATGTTTACGAGTCACGTGATCTGTTTAACTACCATCCCTCATGTCCCTTGTCTCTATTTATCAATGAATAGTCAGTAATAAGGTATGGTAACATGAAAAGCATGAGAGTGTATGCAGCGGCTACGTGTTATGCAATGATTACCCAGTATTTGACCAAGCGAAAGGACTTTGAAACGAGATAAGAAAGAAGGGGGTTGGGGTGCACAGGGAAAGGAGCGCATGCGGATTTGAGGAAATGAGGATAACAAATGAAAATGAAATAGATCGAGAGCGTCATGGGCCAAAAACAAACTGTGATGAGGAATGCCCATTTAATGGTAATACATTGCATTCATTTCTGATAAAACTTTATCAATTCTATTAATCTGCGAAAGCTCCTTATTGGTCAATGGTCAAGGTCTTTCTAGCTCTTGATTTTTTTTTTCATTTTTAGTGCTTGCTGCTTTTAAGAAAGGAGGAAGTATTTGTATTTCCCAGTAAATTAAACATGGGAATACAACATTTAGCCAATCAGATGACGAGGGATGATTGACGTCAGCTTGTCGCAAGAAAAAAGCTCATCCTTGGAGAGATCAAAAGGCCTCATCACAAAATTAAACCAATCAGAACGCAGATAACGAGTGACGTCAGGCTGTAGACAATGGTGCGCGCGCTGTTGCAGATATTGCCGTCGCAACACGACTCGCAGATTGTGTAGTCGCCGCCCTCAATGCACAGATTCGCACAATCCATTTTGCGCGCGCTGCACCCACGTGAGATGACGGAGCCCGCTGCCGTAGTGAGCGTTTGTTTCTGTTGATCAGTCCCATATATTGGTAAAGTGTTTGTGGGGGGGGGGGGATTGAGCAGGGGTCGAAATATTCAATCGACATTTTAATCAAAGGATCCAAAAATATGACGGTATAATTTTATCGGTAGGCAAAACATATTGATTAGTCCAATCCAACATTGCGGTATCGTCATCGCGTTATTTAAAGAGGATATTTGAAAAGTGAAGTAAGAGGAGTTGGTATGATGATGTGATTGCGTGATTTATTGTTGACATAACCGGCAATGGATAAGCATGCAATGAATGTGATTATGGTAACAATCATTTGAAAGCGCATGGTATGGAAAGAGAAAAAAAACGTAAAATATGTAAATGGTTATAATAACTTTTACAACAATGATAACAACGATAATTTTGAGGATAGTTACAATGTAATCATGATAACAGTCTCTTTCATTAAAACTAATTTTGAGTCTTCAACTGAATTATGAGTAATATTACTATCATTAAGTTTTAACCTGTATTTAGTATTGATAGCTCCTATATTGAGACCATTGCATGTTTTCTCCTTATCTCACTGATATTTTTTTCGGACGATTATAATTCTTATACATAATTTCAACAAAAATTGCAGCACATGAAGCCTTTTGTGCAAATTAGATTTACTGTTTAGGATTCTTTAATATTTCTTTTCTAATCAAAATTTTAGTAAAAAAAAATACAATATAATCTAGTAGCCTCGTTACCATCCAATAAATCTGGCTGTATTTTGTTGCTGTCAAAATATATGCATCACGGTGCCACCTCCACACACGCCATATTGTAAAAGGTTTTTTTTTTCAAATATTGACTGCTCCGAGGATTATAGTAAAGATTACAGACCCAATGTTGTCTTCAAATCATGTATGACCCGAGGCGAAGCTGGGGTTTGTGGAATGTACTGGATATCACGACAGGTCTACAATTCATGCATGATAGTGACAACATAAGAAATATGTACAAAATATACAAGTAGGCCTATATGTATACAAGTATAATATACAATTATATGGGAATGAATCCTCGGATTTATTGGCAGAGTGCATTTTATGCCTTATGTGTTTGTGCGACTTATTTTGATGACGTGATACAGAAAAAAGTTGTGACGTGATACGTACGTAACAAAGAGATGTGTAGTCATCGCATTCCGTAATGTACACTCCTTCAACGTTTGTGTCCGGTGTCTCACATCCCGTCCCAGAGCATTTAAAACACCAGAGGGCGTCTGACAAACCTGTTATTATCATCATGGTAATTTCAATGGTTAAACAATGATAGTAAGTACGGCAATGTTATATTTTACACAATTGCTCACGTTAATCATATTTTCCATGTGAACCACTGGAAGAGGGGTTTCTTGTGAAAAGGGTGAGAAATGATATACTCTATTATATACTACATAATACTTTCAATTGAGTGATTATGATATAATGCTGGCGGAAAAGGCTAATACGAAGGGGACAAAAGTTAAGTTAGAAGGATAATACTACAGGATAAGAAGAGGGACGACAATGTTAAATGATCAATGGAATAAAAAAGCTCAGAAAGGTACCTGAAACAAATGTACAGTGACACTTTGTCCAGCGTTTACCTTTCTAAAAAGACCGTTTTCCTCGCGTGCATAAAACAATGTTTAAACGTGAAACATTAATGAACGTCACCTAATGTCAAGACCACTCTCGTGTAAATACCATATTGCACTTGCTGCTTGTACATTTATATAGTGTAATATGTTAAACAAACAAATGAAGCACCGTATATAGTGGAAAAGGATTCATGAAATTTGCTTTAGCAAATACTTCTGTAGGAGGACCACCTCCTAAAGGCCGTATTCATTGTCTACCTTGAGCGGTCATGATATGCATGTTTCATTGCAATAGAAGGAGGGCTAGAAGAAGGTGTGGTAAAATCACTTTAAAATGCAAACAAAATTGATTTGAATTGCGGAAACATGGAGGCAACTTACCAACGCCGATACAGAACACGATTCCAATAAGTAGGTACCTCATGATGAATCGTGTGCGAATCTAGAAAATAATGACAAAACACATAACGATTACCATGGTTGCTGAGCTAGTCTCATTTTGTTTGGTTTAATTGTATACAGGTATAGGCTCCTGCATTTCACACACATGTACTAAATAAATAATGAGCACAGCAATACAATATATATATCATGCTATAAAAGTGCAATAGTATCAATGCAAACCTCTACTGTGTTTACATGATTTGTATGATAAGACATTTTACTTAATGTGTAATATGAAAAAGGGAACTAATGAGATGGAGGCGCGTGGAGCTCTTCACGAAAAGTTCTTTTTTTTTCATCATATTACATAAATAGGTAGACAAAGAATAACAAATACACAAAAGGTGATTGGCTGTGCTGTATAGAGAATTACACTGACTTAACGCTATAAGCCGTTGTCGCATTTTGCACCCTTAGCATAAACTGAAAGATTTTAGAAAATCTGTGATTTTTTTTTGTTAGAGAAAGGGCTCAAAACATTTAACCCACATCAATGAACCTTTGACAGAGACCAGGATATTCGAATATGATATTATGATATCAAGTTATAATGATTATAACAACCGTAATAACATTATATCAAAAGCTCTAATATCACAGGTTATGGGAACAATGTTCTTGAAGAACTACGATAATAACGATACAGAGCAATTTATTAAAAAACAATATCATTATTCCTATTAAGTACTGTTCCAAAAGAGCAATAATTATAACCATAATAATCACATGATCACTCTATCATGCCAATATTACTAATTGTCAGAAACTTTATGTGAAACATTCTAAGAATGTAATTCAATATGACGGCACAAGTTATTTTCATAATATACTGAGACTAAATACAAATAAAACACACACGTTTTTTACATAAATATTGACATTTATTTAATGTTGTGTACACCACACCAACACTACTACTTCACTAAAGATTATCCTGAATTTGGCAGATTAACGAATATAAGAATATCCGAGTTGAATTGTTAAACCAAACCGTTATGTTATCACGCAAGTGAGCGTTGATGATTGACATGGAATTTTAAACGTTACCACATCTACAAATGTAAAAATAATACATTGCGCATGATCCTTTCAACTACCCATAGATGCCTGTTCAAATTCGGCAAAAAAAAAAAGGAAGGTGTCTGTGTAATGCACTTTTCGTCACACAAGCCCTTCTTAGGATGATTTATCCCTTAAACAGGTGAACATTGGTGTCTCTTCGTGCTGTTACAAGTTGACATACTAGTTAATGATTAACCCGTGCGACGCGGTAATACCACTGACTCACATTCCACCTTTGTATTGTTTGTTTATCGTTCAAGCCAAAGGGTTATCGTATGTGTATTTCAAATGGTACACGCGCGCGACTCACTACCGCGGTATTCGACAGTCATAGCAGATTGGGAGGGGGGGGGGGGGGGGTATAACGTCAATTGAAATACCATGTTTTGTACAGTAGGTCTATGTAGCATACATGTTATGACCAGGGATAACATGCGGTCTTCGTGATCAGGTTGTCTTTAGAGACATGCGCTTTACATGCAAACCGTTGACATCGAAATATAACTATTCAAAATAATCTTACTGTTTTTGTTGTTTATTGTTTTTCTATCTAAGACATGAATTCGACTGGCATACTTAAATCTTATTTACTTGCATTGTTATTACTAGCGTATGGTATGATTTTACCTCTGCATTCTTTGTATATCAAGTTGAAAAGTGAAACAATTCAATGCACAATTCAATTCAACTTAATTTGATAGCACAAAGGGAACTTTGTAGACGGGTCTGACTAAAACATTCGACATTATATAACATTCCTATAAAGGTTATCGACAAAATAAAGCATTTTTAAAACTAATCTCTATGATGCGCGTAATTGGAATGAAGGAGATGATGGATGTGATGATGGTGACGATGGTGATTGTTGTGATTAGGATGACGATGGTAAAGACGCTTATGGTGATTACAGTAATGATGGATATGAACTAATAATGGTTTTGGGTATGATGATGATGATTGTAGTGATGCTGATGACGATGATAGTAAAATGGTAGTATGGTGGTGCTGTTGGTAATGATAATAATGAGCAGCGGTTAATATAGTCGATGGATATGATGATGTGATGATGATGATAATGATGATGATGATGATGATGATGATGATGATGATGAAGATGAAGAAGTTGCTGGGCATAATGGGCAAAGTAGATGGTGATTATGATGATGATGATGATCATGATCATGATCATGATCATGATGATGATAATGATGATGATGATGGTGCTCGGCATAATGGGTAAAGTAGATGGTGATGATGATGATGATGATGATGATGATGATAGTGATGATGATGAAGATGATGACGGTTATGGCGATGTTAGTGATAATGATGGATAATGACAAGATAATGATGTAAGTAGGGTTATGATGACAATGTCCATAATGGTTTATCAGATGTTAGCGATGGTGGTGATAAATGCGGAAATGATAATGGTGAATGTAATGAATGTGATAACGGTGACGATGATGAAGATGATGGTTAAAATGATGACAATGCGCACGCTAATGATACCAGGATGAGATGATCATGAAATTAATGATAGCGATGACGGTAATGATGGTGATTACTGTAATGATGGTGATGTTGACTGAGACAATGATGATGTTGACGAAGAGGCTGTAGGATTGATAGTAGCGATGGTGATTATGATGATGGTGATGAGATTTATATACTAAATTATGTCCAGATAATGACGATGATGATGATAGTGGTGGTGATGTTCATGATGAAATGGATGATGGTGGTAATGGTGATCAGGACAGAAGTAGTGATGGCTGTGATGATTGTGATGTTGACGCAGAGGACGATGCCGACCACGATGATGATGGTGGTGATGGAATGCTGACGATTCAGACTATAGTGATGATAGCGACACTTGTTAAGGATAATGGCAATTTAAATGCCGATGACGACAGATATGATAATGTGGATAATCATGTTGCGAATAGTGATAATTGTATTAATCATGATTGTGATGAAGATGGTGACGAGGGGGGGGGGGGGGGTGACGAACGATTAGAAATAATAATGCGTCGATTGCTATGGTTACAGGCTATAGGATAACAATGATTTTATCATCCTATAGGGTATAAGTGATGGTAGTCAGAGTGAAGATGATAATAGTGTTTATCATAGTCGGCATATGTACGATAATCATGATTGTAAGGTCATGTTACCGACAATGGTGACGATGATGACGCAGTCGGCATATGTACGATGATCATGATTGTAAGGTCAGGTTATCGACAATGATGACGATGACGACGACGATGATGATGATGATGATGATGATGATGATTACGGTTGCATGTTTATAGTAGATGTAAGTGTGGTGGAGTTGGTGGTGAAGAGAGGAATGAGGGAGATGATCACGATCAAGAGGATGATCATAGTGATGATCAGACTCATGGTGATTTTCATGATAGTGGTGATGATAATCATGATCATTGTAATAATGAAAATGGTGATGAGGATCATGATCATGATCATGATGGTGATGATGATGGTGATGATGATCATGATCATGATCATGTTGACAGTGATGACATTGCTGGTGATGACGTTGATGATGATGATGGTGGTGATGATGATGGTGAAAGTGATAATATTGGTGGTGATGATGATTGTGATGATATTGATGATGATGATATTGATGGTGATGAAGGTGATGGTGATGATCATGATGGTGATGATGATGATGGTAATGATATAAGTGGTGATGATATTGATGGTGATGAAGGTGATGGTGATGATGATGATAGTGATGATATTAATGGTGATGATATTGATGGTGATGAAGGTGATGGTGATGATGATGTTGGTGATGATATTAATGGTGATGATATTGATGGTGATGAAGGTGATGGTGATGATGATGTTGGTGATGATATTAATGGTGATGATATTGATGGTGATGAAGGTGATGGTGATGATGATGATAGTGATGATATTAATGGTGATGATATTGATGGTGATGAAGGTGATGGTGATGATGATGATGGTAATGATATAAATGGTGATGATATTGATGGTGATGAAGGTGATGGTGATGATCATGATGGTGATGATGATGATGGTGATGATATTAATGGTGATGATATTGATGGTGATGAAGGTGATGGTGATGATGATGTTGGTGATGAAGGTGATGGTGATGATGATGATGATGGTAGTGCTAATGATGATTACGATGATGATGCTTGTGCTGGTGTTGAGAATAATTCTGATGATAACAGTAGCTGTAGGTGTGGCGGAGTTTGTAATAATGTTATGAAAGTGATGATGCAGACGATAAAGATGGCGATGATATTGTTGGTGATGATGATTACAATAATTGCGTTTGTGAGTTCATATTCCCTAGAATTGAGCTTGAATTATGTGGAGATCTATTCAATTCAATATTACCCAAATCGTCAGAAGTTATAAAGGTGACGTTAAACACAATACTATAACAACTTATATGAATAACATTTTCCCTCACAAATAAAAACATGATATATTGTAATTCATTTGTACATGTCCATGGATTATACCTGGCGTATTAGGTTAAATAATTTACGTAAAATGTATGAATAGTATTGGTCTTATGTTCAAAAGAAACGTTTCATTATTCTTGAAAGAAAACAAGCTAGCTATTTCGAATAATGTTATTATTTCAAAGAGTATTAAAAGAAGTTAACTCATATAATTCTTGTCAATAAACAGAGTTGCGTTTTTAAGACAGCTACTGGTGCAGCAAACAAAAGAGGCTTGAAATAAAATGGAGATGCAATGTATTTTGCGTTAACGGGAAAATAATACTCGAATAAGGAATGCAATTAAACAAATGAAAATGCGATATACTTACCACATTTAGGGCCGCACAAGGAAGAAACGACGATTAATTTCAAGAGTAATTGATATATAGTTCAATAACAGTATGGCCAAGTAACTCCTACACACAAGACCGCCGTAGTGTATAACCCAATGCGAAATGTACGCGCACATACAGTACGGATCGTATCGTTGTGAAGGACGCGGCACTGCGCCGACACTATGACGTCATTGCTATGGGTCATAGGGTAATGTTTAACATACGGTCTGAGATTGATATCTGAGTAGATGGGAAGCGGTTATAATCGGAAATTAGTGCAAATTGGGCTTTAGATACTTAAAGGTGCGACTGTGCCACCATTCGGGTAAATATATTCACGAGCAACATGGATAATATCAGATGATTTTTACGTGGTAACGATCAATCATTACTATGCTATGATATTATTACCACTCCTAGAGCATAATTTGACTCTTCGGGTAAATATTTCTACTGTTATACCCCATAGATACATACCAAATACGGAAATGTGCTCCTTTTTAAATTATTAAATCATTTATTTCATGAAACGAATAATAGAGGGATATTTAAATGTATTGAGGATTAAAAAATTCTTAATGAAAACACACACAATCGGATGATCCGTCATCCGCCTTTAATTGACAATCTTCTTACCTTCACTAACCATAATGCCTTGCGCTTACAACTGAAGCATCCACTATCTCATATCTTTCCGATCAAAGTCTGCGAACAGGAATACGATTTGCAAACCCCACCTCTGCTGATTAAACGCACGAATTGGAATGGGGAAGAACAAACATTTCGGGGTGAGCGAAAAGTCAATAGTGACATCAGAGGATAGGTACGCGTAACGTCCACACAAACGTCGATATCTTACTGCGATCGGTATGATCGTGATAGTTTTGTTGGTTTTCATGTATATCGTATGGAACTATCAAAATGATGTTCTCTTTTGTTGCACGTAATGTAATATCTCTCTACGAGCCTCCTCTGCACCCCCTCCCGCCTTCCTCCCCCTCTACTATCTTCCTGTCTGTCTCTCCACCCCCCCCCACCCCCCCCCCCTCACCAAACACAACCCCCCCCCCCCCCTCACCAAACACAACCCCTTCACCCTTCTCTCTCTCTCTCTCTCTCTCTCTCTCTCATTTCCTCCCTTTAAACAGAAACACATAGTACATTCCATACCGTACCGGCATTAAACGTGTTAAGCCTTTGTTTTCCTCCTATCTCTTACCCGCCTTCCCCAGCCCCCCCCCCCCCCCCCCATTCCCGTGGTGCACACCAATCCCATAGAATGTCAATGTGTCTTCACAAAAACGGTGTAATGGGGCGTTTCTATTTTGGAGCCAAACCTAATTCTGCTCACAATTTCATGAGCTACAAGAACGCCACTTGTACAAAAGTTGTGAAATATGCAATATGAAACAATTGCGTATGATTCACGTAGAGTGTAAAAAACCGGAGGACATTGGTTCATAGCCTGTTTTTAGATATGTTAGATATTTGTTAAGCATTGTTTTTTATATAAAAAAGGGAGAGGGGACACTACATCTTGGCAAAAATCAACCATGTCCCAAACTGGCTGAAAATACTTTGCCATATTTTCGCAAATGTGCTTTGATACTCATTCCTCTTAAGTAGATTTACAGTCTATACGGTGGATGCTGATTTTAGATAATCATTATAACAGATGGACAACAAAAAGTACATTTTACGATATTAACGCCAGGCCGGAAATTGTGCAATTTCGTCTTAATTCCACAATTGCCAAAACGATGTCATGTTTGCACACGTGGCATTTCAATTGTCCTTCAGAATGATTGGTAGTATAAACGTTTATTTTGTCCGTACCTTGGTTTAGCCGTAAAATATATTGGAAATAATTATCAGGCGGAACAAACACACATAATACCTTAATGGCCACGATTATGTTATTTCCTAGAGTAATGGCATTGGTAAAATAGTATTGCTAGCGTCACTGCCATTTCAATCTACCTCAACTAAGCAAATTTACTGATATTGGTCATCTAAGTATTTATCTCATTAAACATAAATTGATAAACATTCATGGTCTTCCGCTTGTCATTAAATAAATATGTCATTATTTCGTTCTCAAACTCACTACATATATATAGCAATCGAGACGTCCTAGCTCATCTTGCATTCAGACTTCTGACGTCCGAATTCAAAAGTAGCTAAATAACTTCATTCTGGCAACGCAAACAATATGGCTCTCTGTCCGGGAGTTAGCGCAAAGACTTCATTAGTTTGCTTATTTGCAGCATGTGTCGTGTTGGTTGGGAACATCGAAGGTAAGAGATATAGTTCATGTATGATGTCTTCCTCCGATCTCACACTACCTCCCCCCCCCCCCCTCTCTCTCTCTCTCTCTCTCTCTCTCTCTCTCTCTCTCTTTCTCTCTCTTTCTCTCTCTCTCTGTCTTTTTCTCATTTCTTTTACTTTCTCCTTCTTTCCAACATTCCCTTTCTCCACCCCTTTCTCTCTATTTCTATATATTTGATTACCTCTTTTTCTCATTCTCTCACTCCTCTTATTCGCTCGTTCTCTTTCTCCCTTTCTTCTAACCTCTACACAGTATATTTCCTTTTCCCTCTCTCTCTCCCTCTCGTCCGACCGTTCTCTCTCTCTCTCTCTCTCTCTCTCTCTCGCTCTCTCTCGAACTCAACCGAATTTGTCTTAATCTCCTTTGCACCACAGCGTACAACTTGGTTTTCTCAATGTGCGACCACAATGGCGACGGCTCGATCACAGTCACGGAATTTGTTGCCTTCTTTGTCGAGTGTGACATAATAATAACCGAGGAGGAAGCCCGCATCATGATCGACGATGCCGACGCTGACGGTACACATCTTAATTCAATCCGTGTTAATCCTTTACAATCATTCCCATCTCTTCTTTTGACTGTATAGTATATTAAATTATCCTTACCGCATGTGTGGTAAATTTGTGCTATAACGCAAAAGTCAGTGATATCTAGAATTATTTATCTCTCATACCCACTTCCGCTTTAATGTATGAAACTGGAAGTGTGTATGATAACACAAAGTTGCCCGGATGTCGCTGAGCAGTGTATTACAGGACGATCTTTCTTTATATGCGGTATGACGAATTGACATGACAAAATTGACTTTTCTCAATGTCCCGTATCCGTTGTCAATTTATCATGTAGTAAATATTGCATTGTTAAATGTGTTTAAATAGGCTGTACTTTAAAGCTTGACATGGAGTCTTAGAGGATGTCTTTTTTACTATGCATCGAAGGTCCAACTGAGAGAGATCAAAAGGGAAAATAATTATTCAAATGAATTCAAATCATTATATTACCACCTTTCTCCATTATCTATGAAGGTGATGTATTCCTTTAGAAGACTTAATAACCATGATAACATTCTGTAAAATACTGCAAGAACACTGTACGAACACTAAGACCCGGTTTGAGAAAAATTAATCTAAACTGTGAAGTTCAATTATTTATGCAAAGCTACTAATTTGAAATTGCCCCTCTGGCACAGTGAGGTTTTTTCAAATTTAAATTCATACTTAGAAGATAATATGAGTATCCTAATTTTTTAATTGTATTATTATATAACAATTGAACCTTATAAACTAATGTTCTGAGACATAACTATTGCGTAAATAATAAAAATGGTTTGTTGAATTGCCTTTTTAAGGGAAAATATCAGTGACATACAACAGGTAACATTCGGAAGAAGAGCGGAATCGTGAACATTACTTGAGGTGGAAAGAAATAATAAGGCAATTTTTTGGATGTTGCAGGCAGTGGGACCATCTCTCTTGACGAGTATCCTAACCTTGAGAAGAGATTTCGGAATGAGGATTACCAGGCCAGCGTGAGGTTCTTTGACGACGACGGAGACGGGCTTTTGAAGTGTGTAGTACTCATCATCATCAGGCATTTTTCAACCATTGTTGAATGAAGCCCTCCTCAATCAGTTTCCATTTGCTTCTTTTTGCTCTCATTCTGTTCCATGTTGCTGTGCTTGTGTATGATGATATTTAGTCTCTCCACCTTCTCTTTTGTCAACCCCTTTTTCCTTGCCTGTTCTTGGTTGCCACTCTGTGAGTTTCTTGGTCCATCTGTTGTCTTGTGTCCTGCCCATCTCCATTTCATCTCTTTAATTTTTACTGTAGTATCTTTGACCTTACTTTTCCGCCGTGTTTCAGTGTGCTTCACTCTGTCAAGTAATGTTAAATTGAGCATTCTTCTTTCCGTAGCTCTTTGTGTTGTTCTCATGTTATGCTCCATTTCTTTGGTTGTCGACCAGGTTTCTGCTCCATACGTTAATGTCGTTAGAATGCACTGGTCAAATATCGTTCTCCTCATTGCAAATCGTATTTTCATGTCAGTTAAAAGTTCTCTGTATATATTGAACAATCTCCAAACTGCTTTAATCCTTGTCAATCTTGTTGACTTTCTCCAATTGATGATGGTCTGTTCTTCTTCTTCTTCTTCTTCTTCTTCTTCTTCTTCTTCTTCTTCTTCTTCTTCTTCTTCTTCTTATTATTATTATTATTATTATTAGTAGTAGTAGTAGTAGTAGTAGTAGTAGAAGTAGTTTGTATTATTATTATTATTATTATTATTATTATTATTATTATTATTATTATTACTATCATTTTTATTATTATTATTATTATTATTATTATTATTATTATTATTATTATTATTATCATTTTTATTATTATTATCATTATATAAAGCTTTAATGTCCGTGATGCTTTTATCCCTTGGGCAGTGTGGAGGAATTGTGGGGTCACACGAAACACGTCGACGCCAAGAAGCTCGCGCTTACGAAGACGGAATTCGCCGAGGCATTTAGCCAGGCCGACGCGGACGGGGATGGAAGACTGGACAGTTTCGGTAAGCATACAAATCAAGATCAGAATACAGCCAAACACGTTTAGCCATTCCTGTGCCTCATCATGAACCTATCATGGATGAACTGCGCTCGGATAAACTTCCTTTGACTTCTGATGACCGCCGCCTCATAAAAATTAATGACATTTAGGTGTTTAAAAAAAAATACGCTAATTAGGCAGTGCCTTCCTCTGAATAACAAAAGAAAATCTGGTTTGAGAAATATGTCAACCGTTCAGCCTTCCCTGGGAATTTATAGCTGATCTTATTATACACTTTGGAACTGAGATTGCGAACGAAGGGAAATTTTGATGAAATTGTACAAATAATTTGGTCCGTAGCTTTTTCAGACATCTCCGCACATTAAATCGAGGTTGTTTCCATGGAAGGTGAAATACTCAATAAACGATTTACAAGATATTTGTAAGGAAATATGATGTCCCAATGTGCGATATGGAGGCATTTCTCTGACATGTTTTCGACAGTATACTCGATTTATGAAAAAAAAAACACACGAAGCAACAACATAATCTGAAATTCACAGAATCGTATCATTATATAATGTTCTTCTACTGCACATGCACTTCAGTACATGAAGTGATTCTGAAATCTTCTGCGCATACCGAATATAAACACAACAAAAAATTTAATCACCCCCCCCCCCCCCCCCCCCCCCCCTAAGGAAAATAGCATAACTTTTGATCGAAAAAGTTTTGGGCAAAATAGTTTGGCAGGATTGTTCCTTAACTTAATAAATAACTTCCGTGTGAAAATCCCATTAATCCAATCAGTCATGCTTGAGTGAGCACACATTAATTAAAGGCAAAGGTCACAAGGGTGATTGTTTATGCCGTTTTAACAGTACATTTTGGCATTTCTTGTGCAATTTTTGAGATGTATTCACTCAACTATGACACGAAAATGACTTCTTCTGTTCAAATAATAGGTCATCTTATCTAGAGTTTTATTTTTTCACAAAAATAAAGGGTTTTTAAAAGTTTCAAACTCAAGAAGGATGAGTATTTTTTAAACGGTGCTCACTCAACCAGAACAATGGATTAAATGTCGGGATAGGTGTTAGTGCATCTAGAGATAGATGATAAACAATGAAAGGACATAAATTAAGCACCAGAAATAGAATTCATTAAAAATTCATATGACAGAATCTCAAAGTTACCCTTGTGACTTTTGAAAAGTGACAATTTTGATTGTAATGTGTGCTCACTCACGCATGCCTGGGTGGATTAATGCGATTTTAACACGTAAGTTAGTCAATAAGTTAAGAAACATTCCTACCAAATTATATTGCTCGTGTTTATCGTGTTTTATACGTGTTTATATTTCTCTAAATGCTTCCAAATTTGTCTCGCATATTTGGCGGCGGACCTCCCTCGATCAAAGACCTAAACGCGTCAAATATCATATTGTGCTATCAATGAACGCAAATGGTGTAGAAATAAATTTCCCATCGTGCCGACTCCAGTTCTAATACATTCCTGGCCTCATAGACGGATGCCTTGTGGTATTTGTGGACATTATCGGTGAAGAGATACAGAGTGGTGATTAACAAGTTAAATGTTGAGAGACTTTCAGATTCCATTTAAAGCATTGTTCAAGGAAAACAAGAGGTGGTGGTACTTGTTGGCTGGATGTATTCAAACAAACAGGTGGCCGTATTAGCATAGTCGAGTGAGTGAGGTATTTTACGTAATGTAGGACAGGTTCTACCCTAAATGCGCAGCAACGCGTAATTTTATTTAATTGTGTTTCATTAATCGGTTTTAATTGGTGAATATATTTTAGCTGCTACTCGGATATACCTCAGACAAACTTTGAGGCTAATTAATAATGTATAGTTACGAAATGCATACGATTTGAATACATAACGAAAAAGGTCTACAAAGTACTGAAGTGTGACGTCATTTGAGCATTATTGTCAAGACAACTAGCTCTAAACAATGCAGGTAGAGGAAGCAGCCGTGACCACAACGGGGACTGTAATTGGCACTGCCGGACACTTGCCCGACAGACAATATCGGACATCTAAACCTCTCACTGGAGTGAGTTTGTTTAGAGCCAATTGTCTTGACAACATGTTCATATGACGACACCACTTCTGTTCTCTACAGTGCTTTTTTGGAGGGTAAATTCTGACACAATTCCAGTCGACCGTACATTGCATTGTTATTCAACATTACAAAAAAAGAATTAAGAGCAACACTTAGAATTGGATGAGCGAAAGTGTGATTTAATCCTTTTCAGCGCGTTGCCAATACACCATTTTCATTATGTATGCGAGTGTAATTCACGTTGTTCAAACAAAACGTTATTAATGGTAACCCCAAAACTTGTCCGAGCTTTGTCCGAGTAGCAACAACTTATAGATCCAGAGTGCGTTCCACCTATGAAAACTGAATCACGAACTACAGGTGAATTTAATAACGCGTCACATTGTACATGTTGTACCATTCTTTATCTTTTAACCTCTTATCCTTTCACAGAATTGAGACAACTCGCGATCATCTCCTAAACCAAGACGAAGCGGACCATACTAAAGGCTGCATGTTAGTGATTTGAATCGGAACTACACACAATCATACCACCGATGACATCATCATGACAAAAATATCAAATCAGATGAACATCATTAATCATATTGTTTCATGTAAGCGCTCAAAGTGATGATTGTTTCTACAGATCAGTACAATGGCTAAGCAGTGAAAGGTCCATAATTAAATGCATGGGGACTTCCTGAAGTCGCACAAGCACCTGATTTTTTTTTAGCAAATTGGCTGGTAACATCAATTTCAGGCATTTAAACATATCACGCAGTAGAATTGCTCTTGAAATTTTCACGAGGCGAAGGTGCATAAATAAATTACCCGTGACTGAATATAAAACATATGATTATGAATGTTTCATGAACTATTAACAGATTACACATTTGTTGAATTACAAACAAAGTTCCAAAAACATCATACGGGAAGAAAAACAAATTTTACTGAACCCTTCTTCCTTCATTCCCTTTGATAAATAATTACACTTGGTACCTAAACTATCCAAAGACGAGACATGATATATTATCTGACTGTTTGCAGTGACTGTTTGCAGCGGACTTGTCAATATATCTAAAACTAGACCACATGTCTTTCCCTTGTTTGGGATTCACGATCAAAATAAAACGCCACTTTAAAGCCTAAAATGTATGAAGGAGTTATGTGTGGAGAGTATCCTTTGAGTGATTGGTTATCAGATTGAACTATGGATATAATATGGAAATAATTGCATGATCGAATGGTTGAATGTATGATTCATTCATCGTGTTCATGTATTATGTATGCTCATATATCAAGAAGTTTGGGTGGTTTGTTGGTTGATTGATTGATTGATTGATTGATTGATTGATTTAAAAATAGCTATAATATCTTTTAAGGATATCTTTAAGCAAGTATGACTAAAAGAAACATATCAGCTCAACAGGGAAGGTGAATCCATTTGAATTATGACGGTAGCTCCATTGCATTTTAATGTTCTATGACGTTTGACCTCTACAGATCATGATTATATTACTTAAAGGTGAAGGCTCTTCGTTAAGTCTATAATTTTCTTGATGACATGCTTCTGACGCAAGGTGCGTCCACACAAGAGCTGCTTGGCTTGACATCGCATTTTCTACGACATGTCATACGTTTCCTGTCTGGTGCGGACGGATAAATCGCTCTTGCCAAAAGCATGTAATCAAGCAAATGATAATCTTTACAAAGCAATGTGATAAAAATCTGTAGAGGTAATATGTCATGAAATGATAAATTTGCTGATTATTAGATTTTGCATCGCGGAAAAGCCCCAGCGTCAATCTTTTTTTTAGACATTTGAGCAACAAAAAGCACATTTGCAATCTTAACGCCAGACAGGAAATTGTGCAATTTTATTTCAATCAGACGGGGGAAGGGGGGGGGGGGGGGAGGGCAGGGCAGGGGGGGGGGGGAGGGCAGGTTTGAGCAACCCTTCAAAATGATTGGTAACGTAGATGTTTATTTGGCTGTATTAAAAATTAATATCTGGCGAAACAAAGACACATAAATACCTACATAACCTCCTTTATGTCATTATAAAGGTTGACATAATTGATATAAATGGCATAGTTGACAAAGTACAGTAAAATAGCTCTCCTCACAATACTGCTATTTCACTCTACCCCAACTATATAAGCCAATTTACTTAAATTGGTAAGCATTGATCCCATCAAACATAAATTAATAGACATTAATGGTCTTCCGCTTGTCATTAAATCATTTTGTTACCATTTCATTTGGACACTCACTACATAAAACGAGTGAGCTAGACGACCTGCTCATCTTGCATTAGCAGGTCTGAGGTTCGAATTTGAAAATTAGCTAAGTTTGCTCTGGCAACGCGCTCACCGCGCACACTTGCCACATTTGCAGCCTGTACTGTGATGTTGGTTGAGAACATCGAAGGTAAGAAAGATACATCAGAGATTTCTCTCTTCCTCTTCTCTCTTTCTCTTTCTCCCGTTCTCCCGTTCTCTCTCTCTCTCTCTCTCTTTCTCTCTCTCTCTCTTCCCCCCCCCCTCTCTCTCTCTCTTGTTCTCGTTCTCCGTGATGTATGATAAATAATGGTGGAATTGTAGCTCAAAACATAACTATCAAAACAATAAGTTCCACTTCCAGATGAACAAAGTACATGATGTAAAGCTTCTATTTGGCCCACGAACGATGAATGTGACACATCCTAGCACATCGATCATGGGAAAAAAAACACGAAATAAAGTGTTAATCTATTTCAAAACAAGTATAAAAGCATTAACTTTTCCTCCTTGATAAAGATTTTTGAGGGAAAATGGATGTTTAAAAGAGTTTATACACAATATATCTATATAATTTCATGTACAATATATATATGGGTATGTGTGTCTGTGTGTTTGTATGTGTATGTGTGCGTATATGCATGTATTCGTGTCTGTCTGTGTATTGGTGTGCATACGGGGTGCATGTATCGATAAATACAACGTAAATCCTGCTACATGAATATCCACACATAATTATGACATCCAAAATAAAACAGATCCGTAATCACACTATATACAGTTTGTAAGAATCTTGTAATCCGATTGGCTAACAGCTTGTCACATGACATTCGCTAAAACTACCGCTCTTTCGCTCTTTTGCGGTTCGAGCAATTTCGCTAAACTGCACTCTGACGTGACGAGCAGTTGTTGTTGTTGCTGCTGCTGGTTGATTTTAGGCGCGTGTTTAATAACACCCGATGATGTACACGCCTGTATTGTAGTGGGTCGAATGCAGCTAGCACGTCACTAAGGAGGTGGCTAGCTCTCCGGAAAGGAGTCTACGACCCTGTGCACATTTAGTTTGTTTGTTTAGTATACTGTTTAGAGGTCATATCGTTAATAATTTTTGTTAGAGGTGCATTTAAGTTCATTAGAAGTTTATTATTATTTTTAGGTGGTCTGTAGTAATTGATGGATCACCTTCTAATTTCGTCCGATTTTTCTTTCTTTATTCCGGCCAAGTTTTTTGTGTCATCTATATCTCAGCAATGCACGTGTCATGTTTCATCAATTTTTTTACCATGTATACATGTGCGCTTGTCATTGCAAATTTTTCAAAGTCATGGCATGACCGTGACGTCATCAACGAGCACTTTAATGAAAACCTATTACCTCATGTAGCTCTAGAACTGCTCTTCTATATGTAATAAAATTTAAAATGCACAAAGTTAAAGACATGACAAGTTTACTCAATGAAAAATCGCGCGCGTACGCGTACGTTAGTGCATTAACGGGCGCGCAAAAATTTTAAAATGCTCTAAATCAACTAAAAAATTGGTTTGCATATGTTTCAGGCTATTTCTGGCATTTCAAAAAAATCCGCACGTGCACGCGCGTTCACACGTTTTTCAGTGCGTAACGCAAACGCAAGGTCAGAATACCGGGTTTTTGTTTTACTAGATTCATTAGTACATGTAATATCAATAGGAGGGTCATTTATCTCCAATCATGAAATGACACGACGATCGTTTAGGATCTGTATCTCGCCTATGTTTAAATATTTTACTCTCAAATTTTAGTACGTTGTAGCTGAATCTACTAGCTTTCTGGGATGTGGTCTCACTTTTTTATATTAGATGTTGGGATCATGGCAAAAATTTCAGCTTGAATTTCGATTTCTAAATCATTCTAGCCCCTGCTGTGCATTACGCGTTAAGTGAATGGGAAAATGGGTGGATGAATTGGTCGTCTTAAGTACGAACGACTCCGGTTGGATTCCTGGTGTTGGTAGGGCCAATTTTTCATTCCTTGCAATGTTTATTTTACCACCTTCTTCTGTTGGTTCCAGTTCGATATTCCGAAGGTTCGTTTATTCCAAAGGTTCGTAATTCCGAAACACGTAAATTACCTATACCTCGATGCTCGTTAGTCCGAAAACAAAAAAGGGTTCGTTAATCCGAGCATTTGTCGCGTAACGTTCGGAGTAACGAACCTTCGGAATAACGAGTGCTTCCCCCCGTTTGTCAGTTTTTCATTCTGAGTTTTCATGGGTTTTCTTTCCATTCTTTTCCTCTCTCCCCTTTATCTTCATTGACTATTATTTACACGTTGTTAGCACATACATGTGATCATTTTGGCAAGTCTCTAAAATGTTAGTATGTTGTCGGTGTGCTATGAGCTTTATTGAGCGTTGCCTCTAATTTCTATTTAATAGATGGTCACCGTGCATTTAACAGCCCATGTCTGTGTACGAATTTGCCAATGCAAAACACCTTATACTTTTCCACAAGTATGTCTCGTTTCTTTCATCTTTGACAATTCATTTCACTCTTTTTTTTCTCATGATTTTCAGCGCGCATATTTTGATTAAAAAAAATAATAACAAAATAAAAAATCAAAAGTATAAACAAAATAAAGCGGTTTTCAAGCAATGTTTGTGTTCAACCATTCACCATTTTTGTTTTTGACATGTATAATTCAAGAACTATAGACTGAGGGAGAAAGAGGTCGAAAAAAAAAGGAAAAGAACCACATATGTTTTCGTATACTGTCGAACGTTTTCGTATTCCGGAACTCGCGCGTTGTTGCGGCCGAGACGCAACTTGGATTTCCGTTGATTTGCCCAAGCCGCAGGAAATTCATTGAAATTAGCGGGCAAAAGTTAGTGCACAGTGCGTGTCGCGCATTTACCCGGGATGAACCGATATCGAGACAGGGGGAAAAGGGCGACTATTTTTGTTCTGTTTTTGCTTTACAGAAGGGATATAAAACAAATATACTAATCATTGAGTTCGAAAGTATAGTGGAAATTATCCATCTTCGGAGGGACTGGCATGAGTTACTATTTTTTCCTCGGGGGCTTCGCCTCGCCCCTCAGAAAAAATAGTACACTGTACTATGCCAGTCCCTCCTCTGATAGATAATTTCCACTACACAATCTCACAGCTTGGTATATGGATCGCTATATTTTTGGATTTTCTATGAACATCAACAAACGTGAAAAAACGATTACTTTCCGATGCATCGTATGCATCTGCGATAATTCATATTTTATCGTTGTACTAACAGTTTTTCTTAATTTTTTTTTGTTGAGAAGTTAGCCATATGAGGAAGAAAAACAGGAAAAGAGTGATATAGGCTTCAATCAGGAAAGTGAAAAAAAACTTTGCGATCTGCTTGAGCGTCTTATCTTTCACCTCGTCCTCATGCGAGATCTTGTTCCATACCACTATTAAAGTTGATGTTCATAGAAAATCCAAAAATATAGCGATCCATATATCAATGGAAAGCTGGAAGTGTGTAGAACTTAAAATTGTTCATTATTTTGCTTATAAAATAATAGAAAAGAAATAGAAACAGTTTTTGTAACGCATCTCATAATGCTACGAACCCTGCCGTTTGCCGGTCGCGGAAAGGGCGATTTTTCGTGACGTAAGGTGAATGGTAAATGGGCACGTAAGCCATCTCCAGCCGCTACATTACGTGTTATACAATAGCTCTAGTATATCGTCCTGACTAAATATACCATTTTAGGCTATATTTCACTGTCTTTTAGACTTTTCTTGTTAGTAACATTTGTGTAAGTCTTGCACAAATCTAAGAAAAATAATCTCAGCAATAATAAAGTAAGAAAAGTGAAAATATTCTGACCTTTATGCAGGAGGTTTTACATTGAAACACGAAGTCGAGTTTACTGAATTTAATACGAGCTGTCGTTCGAAAAAGTTAGTTTTCTTGTTTTTGTACGTTTTGTAGATGTTATGCAATCTAACAACCTCTCAATTAAGGTTTACAGATATCTTGTTTGAATATTTGATTTGTTTGGGATCAGCGTTATAATGATCATCAAGTCATGAACTTTACAATGGTATCAAATTCAACCGTATTTATAATCAATGAATACCAACTTTAAGGAACATTCACCCTTTTTTTTTTTTTACACATGTCGGATGTGAAGGGATCTTAGGCCAGAATTACACAAGTTCCATGCCAAAACAGTTGTTGAATATATACCTAATGGGACATGCCTCGAGTGTGTAGAGTAATGCAGATATATTGACAATCCATTTAAACCTATCTTGTAGTTGAGTGTTACGCAACGTGTCTAGCTTATATAAAGTGCGATCCAAGACCGGGCCAAAAAGCTCCATAAAATCACATTATTTGCATTACTCAACCTTTCCCTGTCCTAACCCTATCCATACTCTTTCGCGGATCCTACACCTTACTTACAATTGCGTATTTATCGAAGAAACCATAAAGATAACGAGAACAGCTGTCGTGCACAACTTTTCACGAGACTTTAATAGCCCAACCAGCTGGGTATATTATACAAATACATATATACCAAGCTAAACGAATATTGTTTTCAATCTGTTGTCCTGTATCGTGTTTAATTATTCACATTATACTGGAGTGTAACGATTATTTGTTTCCGTCATTTCAGCTGTACAGAAAATTACACAGGAAATAGTTTCTTTGTTTTAGCAAATTGAATTGACTTTAGATTACTGTCGCGATTTCATATGTATTCGTAATCTTGCGTAATTATGTCATCAAACAAATTGCACTCAATATCCATAATTTGATCCTTCACCTGCCAATTAAGGACAACAATTTTATTTAGAAGCACACGTTATATATAGAGCCATCGAAATTTTCAAGCTTACTTCACCATAGGGCTTTCTTACGTTCGAATTTAAACAGAATTTGTCTGCCGGAATTATTCACTTCATAACTACACGCAATATGACTTTCGGTCCGAGTTTTAACGCAAGGACTTCCTTGGTTTGCCTATTGGCCACCTGTGTCTTGTTCGCTGTTAACATTGAAGGTAAGAAATCAATTAAGTTTAATTACTATAGGGACGTAACAATGTCAGCTTGTACAGTTTAGATGCAGTTTGTTGAAATTTCTTGGAGAAATGTTGATTAAGAAGTGCTTTAAATCTCTTTTTCTCTCCCCCCTCTCTCTCTCACAATTGGTGCACGAAGAGTTTAAAGGGAGTATACTGTACTGGGAAGGCAAAAATGCCTTCAAAAGGGTAATCGTGAGCTATCTTCTTGCAAATGGTCCTAAATTCATGCTTTGTCCATTGAAGAAACTTGCTGAAAGTTATTTGCCCTCAAGTGATCCACTAAGAGTACTTAGTGATTGCATTACAAACCCTCAAAATGTTCGGGCCGAACATTTGATAATTTGTTAGAAAAAAAGAGAAAATCTTTGTAAAGTGTTCTTTTGTGACAAGAAGGAGAGTACAATAAATCTGCATGAATTAAATGGCTGATGTCACTCCATGTGCCTTAACACGTTTATGTAATTTTCATAGAGTGATAAATAAAATAGTGTTGCTCAACTAAAACTGAGATTAGTAATGCAAGTATTTACCTCATCAAACAAAAATTGATAAACATTAATAATGTTCAGTTTGTCATTAAAGCAATATGTCATAATTTCGTTCGGAAACTCACTACATAAATATAGCGATCAGACGTCCTAGCTCATTTTGCATTCAGACTTCTGAGTATCGAATTTGAAATTAGCTAAATAACTTCATTCTGGCAACGCAATATGAAAAAAGCAATATGGCTCTCTGTCCGGGCGTTAGCGCAAAGACTTCTTTGGTTCGCTTATTTACAGCATGTGTCGTTTTGGTTGGGAACTTTGAAGGTAAGAAATATAATTCATGCATGATGTCTTCCTCCGATCTCACAACTACCTCGCTTTCTCTCTCACCCCCCCCCCCCCCTCTCTCTCTCTCTCTCTCTCTTTCTCTTTTCCTCTCTCTGTCTTTTTCTTATTTCTTTCATTTTCTCCTTCTCTCTAACACTCTACCCCCTTTCTCCACCCCACCCCTCTCCTACCCCCTCTCTCTCCGTATCTTTCTATATTTGATTTCCCCCCTCTCTCTCTCCCTCTCTCTCTCTCTCTCTCTCTCTCTCTCTCACACACACACACACACACACACACACACACACACACACACAACCGAATTATATCATTCCCCCTTATCATTCTCCCTTGCACCACAGCGTACAACTTGGTTTTCTCAATGTGCGACCACAATGGCGACGGCTCGATCACAGTCACGGAGCTTGTTGCCTTCTTCGTCGAGTGTGACATCATGCTGACCGAGGAGGAAGCCCGCATCATGCTTAACGACGCCGATGAAGACGGTACGCATCTCAATTATATCCCTGTTAATCCTTTACAATCATTCCCATCTCTTCTTTCGACTGCATAGTCTATAGAATTGTTCATACCGCATGTGTTGTACATTTGTCCTATAATGCAAAACTCAGTGATATCTTGAATTATTTATCTCTCATACCCACTTCCGCTTTAATGTATGAAACCGGAAGTGTGTATGATAACACAAAGTTACCCGGATGTCGCTGAGCAGTGTATTACAGGACGATCTTTCTTTATATGCGGTATGAAGAATTGACATGACAAAATTGACTTTTCTCAGTGTACCATTTCTGCTGTAAATTTATCGTGTAATAAGTATTGCATTGTTAAATGTGTTTGCCTATAGGCTGTACTTTAAAGCTTGACACGGAGTCTTAGAGTGCTTCATTTTTACTATGCATCGAAGGTCCGACTGAAAGAGATCAAAAGGGAAAATAATTATTCAAATGAATTCATATAATTACCACTTTTCTCCATTATCTATGAAGGTGATGTGTTCCTTTAGCAGACTTAATAACCATGCTAACATTATAGTTCTTTGAATGTTTCCATGGTGAGAGTGTACTAATAAATACTATTTAGAAAATAGTTAAACTTTTGGTAACGCCATGTGGTTGTATTCTTTCGGATAATTGGCTCACTTATGGGATGAAGAAAGGAAAGGAAAGTGAAAAAAGAGGAGAGGTGAATTTTTATATTTTATAACACTTACACAAAATTATTTTTAGTTTCATTTTTCGGTGTTTTAAACCAAAAATAAATGGGATGAAATGGAGGTAGAAAAAAATAGAGGGTGTGTGTTGATTGATAGTTGTGAACTAGTCACAAAGTAGTTATAAAGAGAAAAGAAAAAAAAAAGGAAACGAGAAAAGTATAGAAAAGTTATAGTCAGTTTTGCAACTAACTATCGATTTCTTTCAAAATCTGAAAGAGAGTCTCAACGTCAGTTTGACGTTTCGGGCAGTGTGCTCTGTATGTCATCCGGAGAATAACTCGAAGAAACTAATGAGAGCGCCGAGTATTTATGGGATCCGAAATAACCAGAGAGTGTCCGGAACCGGCCAATAGGAATAGAGAGTTTTGGCGCGAATGTGCTGTGTGCACTGGAGTTATTTTCCGGATGACGGACAGAGCACACTGCCCGAAACGTCGAGACTGATACTCTTTCTTTCAGGGAAACTAAAGCTAAAAATAGTCTTGTGTAAGTGTTATGAAATATACAAATTCACCTCTCCTCTTTTTTCACTTTCCTTTCCTTTCTTCACCCCATAAATGGGCCAATTATCCGAAAGAATACAACCACATGGTGTTAACGAAAGTTTTACTATTTCTAAAAAGTATTTACTGGTATATGATAACATTCTGTAAAAATACTGCAAGAACACTGCACGAACACAAAGACCCGGTTTGAGAAAAATGAATCTAAACAGTGAAGTGAAATCATTTATGCAAAGCCACTAATTTGAAATTGCCCTCAGGCTCAGTCAGGTTTTTCAAATTTAAATTCATATTGAGAAGATGATTTGATTATCCTCAGTTTGTAATTGTATCATTATAGAATAAATGGACCTTATTAACAAACGTTCTGAGACATAACGTTGCGTTAATGATAAAAATGGTCTGTTGACTTGCTTTCCTAAGTAAAACGTGAGGGACAGACAATCGGTAACAATCGGAAGAAAAGCGGAATCGTGAAATAATTACTGGAGGTGGAAATTAAGAACAAGAAAAATGAGAATGTACTCTTTTCTTGGGTGTTGCAGGGAGTGGGACCATTTCTCTTGACGAGTATCCTGGCCTAGAGAGTCGATACCGGAACGAGGAATACGAAGCCTGCTTGAGGTTCTTTGACGACGACGGAGACGGTTTTGTCACGTGCGTAGGCCGAAGAAAAGAGAGATTTAGACTCTGAGTTGTGTGCCTGTGACTTTGAATTGGACTGTCGCTGGTTTGGCAACTGCTATTAACAATATAATACAATTGCATGCATTCGCGATGCACCCCGATTTTGTAATTTAGAGGGTTATAGACTGACATTGTGAATGTTACTGTTACTGTGATTGTCAGTTGCTTTAAACAGTACGATGCATACGCGATTGCGTCCTGTCCACGTGGATGTTACAGTAAAGACTTGTACGGGATTTTTTACCTGATTTTATAAATTCCGTCTTGTAAGGCATTGTCATTCAACGTTTGAACACAATTATGCAGTGTTTAGTTGGCAGCACAGCCTTCAATGGGGCACGGTTTAAAAATGTTTCCCTCGAAATAAGGCTACAACCAAATTTGTGGAAACACGTCTTTATGTAGTTTTATGTAGGTTTATGTCTTGAAATGAGATATCGGCAATACAATATTCACGAACAAGAGATGTTGATAATGTGGCTATCTATATGTTTGTAACAGATAGCTCAGTCATTTAGCTTACCCTCAGGAAATATCACAAGGCAATGATTAAGCTCAAACTCTCATCACAGGTAAGCGGCCTGATGCGTGGTCGGGATGGGGATGGGGGGCTTTGTGATCAGATTTGATTGTCACATCCTTCTGAATTCCGGCTGCGGACTGCAACCTTATCACATAAAAAGGCTTTAATGTCCGTGACGATTCTTTCCCTTTCTGGGCAGTTTGGACGAAGTGTGGGGTCACGTCAAACACGTCGGCGCCAAGAGGCTCGCGCTTACGGAAACAGAACTCGGAGAGTTTTTCAACCAGGTTGATGAAGACGGGGATGGAAGACTGGACGGTCTAGGTAAGAATACAAATCGAGATCAGAATGCAGTCAAACATGTGAAACCATTCCTGTGCCACACACACGGCCGCCCTGTGGTATCGGTATGCACTATCGGTGAAAAGACACACAGTGGTACTTCATAAGTGAAAGATCGAGAGACTTTGATATTCGTGAGTAGGTGGTTAGTATAAGCTACTTTTTTACAGGTTTGAATGAGAGAATCGTTCAAGAAAATCAAGAAATGGTGGTATTCATCTTCTAGAGTTATTTAGATAAACAGATGGCCGCTTCAACAGTCAAAGTTCATCTGTTCAACGCCCTTAACTACCGGTTACAGTTCGATATTCCGAAGGTTCGTAATTCCGAAACACGTAACTTGCCTATAACTCGATGCTCGTTAGTCCGAAAACGAAAAAGGGTTCGTTAATCCGAGCATTCGTGGCGTTATTCCGAAGTTAATTTATTCCGACGGTTCGTACGTTAATCCAAAAAGTAGATAAGGTTCGTTTTTCTGAAGGTACGTCAATCAGAAAATGAAATAAGATTCCGAACCTTCAGAATAACGATGCTTTTGAACAACATAAACCTTTTTACGGTTTCGGACAAACGAACCTTCGGAATAACGAATCTTGTTTCTTTCTCGGACTAACGAACCTTCGAAACAACGAACCTTATTTTGTTTTCGGACTAACGAAGCTTCGGAATAGTGAGCCTTCGGAGTAACGAACCTTCGGAGTAATCGAACCTTCGGAATTACGAGTGCTTCCTGAACTACCTACTTGAAGTATTTGGGCCCGAATGGGTTAGGTTGTTTAGTGATGTGACCTCAATCACTGTAGAGCAGATCTGTTTTTATCACCCGGGTCCGTTCTCGTATAGGCTCTTGCTGATGAGCAGAACCCATCTGCTGCCGTTAATAGTTTATGTGTATTACCTATGTAAACAAAGTCAACAGGATGCCAATTATAAAAGTGCATTCAGAAATATCGCCACCTCTTATGATTAATCAGCTGTGTATAACCTTTGGCTTCTGTTTGACGGTTGGTTTTAATCATTATTGATATCGGATTCGACACATTTACAAGTTTTATTTGTGTTTATGTTATTCTCACAATGTGATTTTTGTTGTTATCTTCTTGCTTCATCTTTTCTTCTTTTTAACTTCTCCTGATTGTCATCTTTAAACTTCTTACCCTCTCACAGAACTGAGACAACTCGCAATCATCTCCTAAACATAAACGAAGCGGGCGATGCTAAAGGCTGAAAGTTTGTAATTCGAACGCGGATTACCCGTAACCGTATCAACGATGACAACATCATAGACCAACATATATCAGTCGAACATCATTAATCATTTTTTTTTTCATATAAGAATAAACGTGATCGGTTTTTTTTCTCAAGACCAGTACAACCATTAAGCAGAAAATAGGTCTGGAAATAAATATATGGGGACTTTCTGAAGTTGCACAAGCACCTGAATTTTTGTGCAAATTGGCTGGTAGCTTTAATTTCAGACTTTAAAAGATGTCGTGCAGAAAAACATGGAATACATGAAATGATATCCGTTTCATAAGCTGTCGATATATTACTTATTTGTGGAATTACAACACAAAAGTTGCGAAAATACATATAAAGGAGAAAAATACGTTTACCGAATAATTCTAATTCCCTTCTTTCCCCTTGATGAATAATTACACTATGCGTCGGGGCTACTCAAAGAAGAAATTTGATTGATTTCTTTACCTGACTGCAGATTGGCACATATTTCAACCGCTCCAAAGCTTGATTACTCGTTTGTGAATGATATGAACAAATAAAACACCATTTCAAAACCTTACATGTATTGATTGGTATATTAAAAGAGTGATGAACTGCTACTATTATTGGACTGATCGAATGATTGATGTAAAGTTGGTGATCAACATAGTGATAAACATAATTGTTTGAGCGATTGGTTTATTCAATAATTGATTATATTAAATTTATAGATAAGTCGAGTGTTGGTTGGTTGGTTCATTGCTTGATTGGTTGATTGATTGATTGATTGATTGATTGATTGATTGACTGATTGATTGATTAATTGATTGGTTGATTGATGGAATAAAAACTGAAACATGAAAACGTCTTGTTTAGGACATATTTAAGCAGTTTGAGTTGTATGAACATACTACCTAAAATCTATGATTATTCCACACATTTACACGTTGACCTTTCATAGATTTTGACCCTGGAAGGTCAACTTGGAGGTCAATTTATAGTGATCATAATTCGCTGATCTTAAAAACCTTTGTACTTCCGAACATGTCCAGATCGTATACACAACCCACTGTAGCGTCTACATGGCTATCATGATCACATGATCACACATCCACTGCACGTTGACTGGCTGTTTCCAGGGACTGCAGAGTGTCATTATGCACTTCCCGAATATTATAAAGAGCGCCATCTGTTGCCCTATTTCCTCTGACGTTATTTCTCATTTCTGAGGCACTGATCTCTACACTAGTGGGGAGATCAGTGTTCTGAGGTCGTGTGCATAGAGTTATACTATGTACCGAAGTGCAGTGTCGTTAAATCCATCGCTACGCAGGTCTCCGTTTCTAAACAACATCCCTCAAGAGAGTGATTTACTGGTCCGACATTGTTTAGCAGGCTTGTGTCAGATACTCCCAAAAGGAGAGTCCCGCTGGGATCACCGCTGCTTGCTCTATACGCAGTTCATGGTTAAGAACCAGAATATGTTCATATGACGTCACACTTTGGTACTATATTTTATTGGTACACCCACAACGCCTTTCATGCGTATAGTTGGTAAACATTTAACTATGATACCTGTAACGCATTGTATATTTAATTTCAAGATTCCAATGATAAGAAATAACAGTGAGAGTTAAAAGAGTGAGACAGCCACCTACAAAAAGTGATAAGCGTTCGGACTGACTTCTGGATGGTTTTGTAATTAAAAAAAGAAAGAATTCAAATAAATCATCATTCAAATGATGGCACAACTTGATTTGTCTTTGTATCGTTCTTGAAGTAAGATAAAATAGATTTATTCACAATATTTTAAATTCTCTTTCCTTCTTGCCTCCTCTCTCTGTATGTTTTCTGATTACACTCTCCTCCTTCCTCTTCCTCCTTCCTATTCCGCCTCCCTCTTCTTACTTCATTCTTTCCTTCCTTTTTTCCTTCCTTCTCCTTCCTCCTTTATCTTCTTCCATCGCTTTCTTTTTCATCCTCCTTTATTCCGCTCTTCTACCCTTATATTCCCTTTTGCAGAAATGAGGCAATTCGCGATCATCTCTTAGGCACAGATGAAGAGCCCATCACACATCGAAATGTAGCCCAAAGTGTTGGCTTAAAAAACGAATGAGTTACATGTATAGATTTGAAATGATTTTTTGAGGTATACAGTCACATACGAGTTTTAGTCACATCATTTTTCTTGTGAATGCAAATTGTATTCACATTGTTTAAATAATACTGAACTAATGGTAACTCCAAAGCTTGCTCGAGTTTTGTTCAAGTAGCAACAACTGGTAGATTCAGAGTGCGTTCCATCCATTGAAATTGAATCACGAAAATAAGGATAGATGAAATCACGCGTCACTTCGAAGTAAGGGGAAAATATGTAAATACAAATTACGAAAACGGCCTATTATTAACTTTTTATCTCCCTCTATCACAAAATCCGTCACAGCAGCATTGTGCAAGCACAAACGGGATTAGATCCGCGGGCCCGCCCAATGTCCCATTCTCTTCAAGTGTCAACTTGAATCACGTGTTGATTTTGTGATACCATAGCATTAACCTTGCTATCGAGATCCTAACGTAAAATGAAACCATATTTATTTAGCACTCGAGGACGTATGATAACAAACAAACCGCAGTCAATCACATTGCGGTTCTAATGATCTCTTTGTTCGCCCATTATGGTCTTGAGTGCTTAACGCCTTTCGCGAGGTTAACTCTTTAAGGGCTACGTGTGTATTTATTCGCAATTAATATACACAAATCCTTCAGAGCTTCATTTGATCTGGCACACCAAAGGTTAACATTTATCATGAACATGGGAGCTCCGTGACGGGTAAAGTCCATATTAATCCTAAAAGTGCCAAAAAAAATTGTTGTCCTCTATGTCTTGTGTGTATTGCTTGCGCGTTAATATACTTGGTGTTTAATGGGCTAATGGTAACGCGTATGCCCCGTATTACATGTTTAAACAGATTCACTCCTTCCTCCGTCAGACAACTTTCTTCTGCATATGATTCGTGTGTTTGGATTCCAATTAATGTCAGAAATGCCATTTGTATGATTTTGAGATTATGGTTTATTTCTGGTAACTTGACATTAAACAAGAATGGGACCATGTAGAGGGCGGCAAAGTGTCCCAATTTCGAAAGCAGGAATCAGGGGTCATATTCATGAAACCTTACTAAGCCTAGTTAGTAACTAAAGTGCATCAAAGTGAATGAATTGTAGTAACCAACTAGGCTAGTAAGCTTTCATGAATATGGCCCCAGCACTATATCCTACAGCTATTTTTTTAATATTGAGATTAAAACATGTCCAACAGCCTGGAAGGCAGGCTACTGTCTGTGTAGATTGAAGGCGTTTCTAGGCTAACATGTGTGTGGTTGGTAGCCATGGTAGTAGGGACTTTATGATGGAAGAGAGCACACATTCAATTAGACTCGCTATGATTATTCTAATTAGCACACCCATTAATGATCAGTGATGATACCACCAATCACATTAGTACTAACTGTTCCTACTTCTGCTTCTATTACCGCTTCTACTACTACTACTACTACTACTACTACTACTACTACTACTACTACTACTACTACTACTACTACTACTACAACTACTGCCATTACTACCCCCCCCCCCTTCTCTCTCTTTCTCCCTCTTCTCCACACTCTCTTTTTCTTCCCCTCTCTTCTTCTCTTCTTCTTCTTTTTCTTCTTCTTCTTCTTCTTCTTCTTCTTCTTCTTCTTCTTCTTCTTCGTCTTCTTCTTCTTCTTCTTCTTCTTCTTCTTCTTCTTCTCCTTCTTCTTCTTCTTCTTATCCTGTTTATTCTTCTTCTCTTTCTTCTCCTCTTTTTTTTTTTTGTAAATTACGTGTATACGATATGGATGTATATTACTTTCTGTATTATCATCGCTCTATCTCGCTGACACTTTCTCTCTCGCTCGCTCTCTCTTTCACTCTCTCACTCCCCCTTCTTCTCTGTCTTACGTGCGTACGATATGGATATACACATTTTCTCTATATCATTGTTCATCGCTCTCTCTCTCACACACACACACACACACACACACACACACACACACACACACTCTCTCTCTCTCTCTCTCTCTCTCTCTCTCTCTCTCTCTCTCCCACCACAACCACAGCCCACCCTGGTATCATTTCCTGTATAGAGATTAGCATTGGCGCGATCGATGGTTTATCCGATCCCAAAACCTTGATCTTACCTGCCAGGATACTTCCGATTACCCAGAGTGTGGTCATGGCAGCCACAACCGCTGTGGTATATCATATTCAGGTGGTTCACACGAACGCGTTTTTTTCCGCTGCCGCTCGCTGCATGTACTTTAAAGGCAGTGTTTTCCCGCCGCGGTAAAGCACGTAGCTCTTTATCGGGAGAGCTCAACCTGATATTAAGTTGGTTTCGATAAAAGCAAAAACATAAAAGAACAAGCATAGCTGGCAAATGAGTAAAGGTTTGACAAAAATCCGGCAAAGGATAACATAAGTATGAAATTGCAAATTCTACATTTTTGTGACGTCAGCTGCAAGGTACTATGCTATAAGTTGTGTACAATTTTTACTCAAGAGAATATAGACAAAGAGTTACAAGATAGCTTAGCTTGTGTCTCTTTGATATAGACAAAGAGTTACAAGATAGCTTAGCTTGTGTCTCTTTGATATAGACAATTTTACCTGTGCATGTGATGTATAATTTAGAGATATGTTTTAACACACACACATCTCTACGAAAAAGATGCATTCCTTCATTAACAAAACAGAAAAAAGAGCAATGCATGATATCAACCGACACACAATGAAAGCAGCTCGCATGTGACGTCACAACCTTACAACTTCATAAACAAATCGTAGCTTTCTTATCCTTTGACGGATTTTCATTAAACCTTCACTAATATGTTGCCTTCATGTTTGATATATAATCAAAAGCCATTTAACTTCAATATGGACTTTCCCTTTTAATTCCCGCTTGTGTAGATGCCAAGGTGGTCCAACGTTTCCTGCGGGTCCAGATAAAATAGTCACGATGTCGAATGTATTGTCTAGTTCATAATTTGTAATATCTTGTTTTCACTTCCTATTTTCCGGTCGATGCTGCTCTGTTACATTTCTATCAATAATTCAATTCAACTCAATTGTATTCGTCCCTGATTCAATCAAGGAAAATTGTGTGTTGTAAATGATTTGAACATTGTGACCATTATCATCATTTGTCACCCATGTTGATACAGCGGAAGAAGTTTCTAATTGCATCGTCATATTAGCGATCAGGGCATTATCATATATGGTGATTACACGGTGGACTGGAGATTGCGATAACCACCATGCCACCACGTCCACAGTGGGCATTCGGAAGTAGTGAGGCTGGGAAAACTAAGATTTGGACACCAATGTCTACAAGGAGAGGAGGGTAGAAAGAAGACACTGTGTGTGTGTGTGGGGGGGGGGGGTGGGTGGGGGGTGGGTGGGGGAGGGGGGAGAAATAAGATTTGGACACTAAAGTCCACAAGGAGTTGAGTCTAGAAAGAAGACACTGTGTATGTGTGTGTGTGGGGGGGGGGAGGGGATAAGATTTTGACACCGAAGTCTACAAGGAGTGGAGGGTAGAAAGAAGACATGGATGTGCGTGTTATGTGTGTGTGTGAGGGGGTGGGGGTGGCGGGGTGGCGGGGGGGGGGGGTAAGATTTTGACACCAAAGTCTACAAGGAGTGGAGGGTGGAAAGAAGACATGTGTGTATGTGTGTATGTGTTTGTGTGTGTATGTGTGTGTTTGTATGTGTGTGTGTTTTTTTTTGTGTGTGTGTGTTGGTGTGCGTGTGTGTATGTATGTGTATGAAAAAAAAGTATGTGTGAGGGAGAGAGAAAGACAGAGATAGAGAGAGGGGAGGGAGAGGCAGACAGTGAGAGGCAGATATATATATATATATATATATATAGAGAGAGAGAGAGAGAGAGAGAGAGAGAGAGAGAGAGAGAGAGAGAGAGAGAGAGAGAGAGAGATAGAGAGAGAGAAGGAAGGAAAGAAAAACATGATACATGTTATGTGCGAGGGTTACGATAATGGAGGAAGTCAGAAATTGGAATATTAAAAGAGAGGCGGGGTAGTAAGAAAACGTGTGAAAGCTAAGGAGAGAAAGGTGTTGAGAGAAAGAGGGAAGGGGGGGGGGGGGGTGTGGAGTGAAAGGAAATAAGTATGAAAATTACATGACATGTATTCATGAATAGGCGACATATCCACTCTATATCATGGATATTTATAATGACACTGAATACTTGGTATAGTTATCATGGTTCTAATGCTTTGTTTTTTGTATGGTGCTTGCTTTATGAACAGAAAAAACAGAGAACACTTTTGAAAAGAGTGTTGTTAGCTTACTATGCTTCTAGTTTTAGCACTGTATTTCTCATTAATATTCTGTTTTGTGGGTTGTAGAATAGGTGTTCATCAATTTACCATGACTATTAACATGTTACAACAACAAAAAGAGATTCCTACGAATCATAATGCTATATGCACACGAAATACAAGCAAACACGACGGAATCTTCCTATGTCAGAGCATGGTCAGAGCTCTCTTTGATTGAAGATAACCTTTCGGACAGACACAAAAATGTACCGTCTGCTTAACCTATAGCAACCTGCAAAACGAAAGAGAGTAAAACATGTACAGTACGTGAGTGGCCCATGCTGAGCGTGTATTTAAAAAAAAAAAGTAACACCGTGTATTCTTTCAAGACATTTATCCCACATATATGATAAAAAAGGGAAGAAAGTTGAAAAAAAAAGGATAGTTAATTGCAACAATTATTATATTTTCCTTTTCTGTATACTTGTGACTATAGTTCGCAAATATCCCTTCACCACCTCTGCCACTTCCATGTCATCCTATCTATTTTCGGTTTCCATATTGAAACCCAAAGCTAAAAATAGTCTTGTGTAAGTGTTTTAACTTGAAGAAAACATATCTCCTCTTGTCATTATTTCTTTGCTTGTCTTCACCCTATAAGTCCATCGAATATCAGAATCTAGAGTTGAAGTCTGTGTAGGCAGACTACTATCGGTCAGTGGATAAATAATACTCGGTGACGGAATGAATTGACCGACTGACCATGCTGACCAGAAGAGGAAAAGGGAAGTGACAATCACGGGTTTGCAGGATTTAACCATGGCCGTACTGACCTAAATCTTCAATGTCCGGGTCATTTTTGTATACAGTCCCTGACCAATATTGAACGTCGTACTTGAACTCCCTACAAGAATATAGGTCGCTAACTTCGTTGTACATTTAACTTCCATTACCGGACATGTTTATTTTTCAACTTAATCTGAGATGCATTAAACGGTTTATATTGTAGGTTATGAAGAAAAAAATAACGTAATCACTAAAGACAATGTTGTGCCTTAGTTGTTTAGCATTATTCTGATAATATGTACGATGTAATGTTCATCTTTTATCTTTCGTGATTTATATTATGTAACATGATTATTATTTTTTTTAACTTTCACTGTTTTCGTAGATTTGCAAGTATTTTGTTAAAATTGTGATTGGAATATGAATGTATGAAACGAAACGAGTATTAACTAGATGACACAGACCTACTTACTTTTCTTTGATTTATTTGTTCTTCAAAATATCTATGTGGATTTTCATTTATTTTTATCATACACATGAATATGTCCTCGTCAAAGGAAGAAGCGAAAATGTAATGGCAAACCCCCACTTCCAGTTTGCTCTTGCTAAGACAAGCACCAAAAAATGATAACTCAAGGGATAAACAGACCCTCTTTATCCATATTAATCATTTTTCTTCTCCTTTACTTTATCCTGTCACTGTTTACATAGTCGGCTCCTAATTTGTCTTCTCAGTCCAGGACTTCATTTTCCTCGAAATTCTTGTTGTAAAACCTCCTCTCTTCTATTATTTTTTAACGCATCTCCTTTTCTCCCTATATTTTCTAGAACTTCGTTCTATCCGGGCTAGTTGCGTGCTCTCTTTCCTTTTAGTTCCCCAAGTAACGCCAGTCCCTTCCTTCATTGCAGGCCTACTCGCTCTTGAACTATTTTTTTCCCGAAATTCTTCTTTCCCTTAACCTCCACTCATCATTCTGCCCCCCCCCCCCCAGGGCCTACAGCCACCCTTCCCAAATGTTGTTTGTTTGGGTGTGTTGCCCTATTCATGTACATTCTGCTTCTCCCACTCTGTTTCTTGAACATGTACTGTCTATATCACCATGGTAACCTATTAGTCTATATCGTGATATCCTTGGTGGTTAGGGTAATTATCAGCTCCTTAAGGGATTTCGTTGTCATAGCAATAACAGGTTGTGATTCATTATTTTTACAGCGAGGCGCAGCCAACGAGACACGGATTCTCGAAGGAAAATGTAGAAGAAAAGAAGAAGTAGAAGACGAATGAATATGGAGGAGGAAAGAAGAAGAAGAAGAAGAGAAAGAAGAAGAAGAAGAAGAAGAAGAAGAAGGAGAAGAAGAAGAAGAAGAAGAAGAAGAAGAAGAAGAAGAAGAAGAACAACAACAACAACAACAAGAACAAGAACAAGAAGAACAAGAAGAAGAAAAAGAACAAGAACAAGAACAAGAACAAGAGGGAAGAGGAGGAAGGGGAGAAAATGAAGGAGAAGACAAAGAATAAGAAGAAGGTGAAGAAGGAGAAGGATAGGATCGAGGAGGAGATCGAAGGAGGAGAAAGGGGAGAACAGCCCGGAGAACAGCATGAAGTAGGACAGTATAAAACTAAACAGCAAGGAGGAGGGGATGAACAATTAGTAAAAGGAGAACAATCAAGAAGAGCAAGCAAGCTAGAGAAGGGAGAAAATCAGGTGGAGAAGAAAGGAAGTGAGATCGAGGATGAAGGTGGCTAAGGAGAAGTAAAAAAAGGAAGCTAAAAGTAAAGTACAAAAACATGCCATAAACAGTGATGTATGGAAGAAGGTGAATGGGGGAAAATGTTGAAACTCTAACTAGAGATCGCGTTATCGCGTCGCTGTGTACAAACCATGCGTAATGTACTACTAAAGTATTTTATCCTTATCACGAATTGACGAGAACTCCTTGTTTTAGGCTTGTGCTTTGTGTCAATACACCCAGAAAGACTATTTGCAGAACAAAGTGTGGTTGTCATGATATCGCCAGGGGATCCTTTCCGAGTTGTATTTGCCGGGGTTTGCTATTAAAGAGAGAGAGAGAGAGAGAGAGAGAGAGAGAGAGAGAGAGAGAGAGAGAGAGAGAAAGAAAGAGAGAGAAACAGACAGACAGAGAGAGAGAGAGAGAGAGAGAGAGAGAGAGAGAGAGAGAGAGAGAGAGAGAGGGGGGGGGGGGAGGGGGTGGAGAGGGGGAGGGGGAACGCTGATCGTTATGTTATCCGTATGTAATGCTTACGAATTTAATATAAATCTACTAGGATTGCGTAGGAGGAAGTACAACACATTCGCGACAAAAAAAGAAAATGCTATTTTTGAACAACTGCGTGTATCCGGGACAGCTGGAGATGAACATATTGTTACATTTATTCGAGGTACAAACAGCAAACGGGAAATGTCTTCATTTCCTATTCCGTACGTATCGCAGACAGTACTTGGTATAATCTTCGCCTTATAAGTCCTTCTAATCCTTTCGCGTATACAGCGCTCTACTTCCGCGTTTGCAGTCTGCATTATCACGGAGTTATCAAGATAACAGTCTCACAGAATTAGAGCTAAAGATTGTAAAATCCTTACTTTTTTAGTGTATTTTAATATTTTTTGGTATATTTATGATTTTGTCATTACAAAAATGTTGTTCTTAATTTTCAAAGGTAATTTTGATATATTATTTAAATTATTAATTATTTCCTAGTTCTGAAAGTATATGTTTGCTAAATTGGCAATACAGCTTCCTGAATTTAGAGCTGATATCGCATTACCGCAATCTACAGGTTGCTGTCGCACGTAGACGTCCGCATACAACCCGCGGCCCGTGTCCACTGCGCAGTGCAGCATGCATGCACGCACGATATCCAGCACCCATCATTTCCTTGTTAGAGCTCAAAAGCGGTGAACCAGCGTGCCTCTACTTCACACACCATCTAGAAAGGTAAATTTAATCATTCTGTTTACTCCACTGAACGAGGAGATGTTCATACGCCCGCTCCAGCTCTCTTGCTTATTTAGTTGGTAGAATTTTGAGCAGCATTCGCGTTTAAACTGGAAGTTGTCTTGCTTTTTACGCAGCGGTTGAAAGGGGATTGAACGTTACCGGTAAGTGTCCGAGAGAGAGCTGCGCTGCAGCGCTAGCTGCATGTAGCCCACGCCCACCAATGCTTTCTGTGCAGTTACCCCATTGCAGTGCCAGTGCAGTAGACAATCGCCCCCGTGTTTGTCGGCTGCAAATCGCAGGTGTCAGTGTCTCGTCTAAAAAATGAAGTAGTCCGCTCACAGTAGCACTGTTTGTTATCGAACCAGGCCTTGAATGCCTGATTTGATCGAGAAATGTGGCTTTGCACTTGACTTATTGCACCCTATATTTGCAGTCTAATCAATTAATCTAGATTTACTCATTGTATAAATTTCTTGTTGTATTTAATCATAGACATGATTAGTAAAAATAGTACTAGAGTCTAAGTTTGTTAGATTTAGATATTAATGTTAATCTGTTCTAGTACTCTAAATTTGTTTGTCTAATAATACATTTATTGACAAATTAAACTCTTGACACATTCATTATTAGGTGCTTGAAAGTTGAACCTTAGCCTGGCCCTGGAAGAAAACAGTAGCTTGCTCTTGAACGTGAGATTAAGAATAAGATATCTTTATGTAGGCATTTAATTCATTAATTCATGATTACACTAGACATAAACAAATGAAGTTTGATGGTGCAAATATTGATTGTAGATTGAATTGTTAACTCAAGAAAAAAATGTATTGTACACATGAACTGGGCTGGGGTCAGACTTCAGTTTAGTCACAACAGCATTAACGTTTTGTTTGAATTAATGAGCACTTTGAAGCTGCAATAATCATAGATGAGCAGATGTCGTCTGTTAATTAGACTGACATACATAATGTACAATGTATCTACCTGGTTGGAGGAATTGTTTAAAGCTTAAAGGAGAATGGGGAAGAAGTCACAAACCTTCACATCAGACAAATGTTTTGGTTTAAGACTAGCTTACATGAACTTATTTTGCAAAGTGTTGGTTCTGAAATTGAGTGAAGTGGATTTGCTATCTTGTTTGTTTTACGTGAACTCAGCAGAGGTGGATGTGATTGAGTGAATGGAGATCACATCATTCAGGATGATTGATAAGTTGGGTGTTATTTTAAACAACTTCAAGTTGAGTATGAATGATTTTCTGTGATTTGATGATAGATGCTTGGATGCCAAACTATATCTTACAATGATGTTGGCATCACTGGTTCCTTTGTCTAGGATATTCCGTGCAGTGTACAGTATGTGTGTGTGTGTGTGGTAATGATACTATAGATAAACTCTCTCACTACCATACATGTTGGTGCATGCAGTATGAGTCATCAGGCTTTTCCTGGCTTGGTACTGAGAGGCTAAAAGTATTGATCTTAAATTTTATGCAGCTTGAGTCATTTGCCAAATTAAAAATGATGCAATCTGTGTGATTTAAAGCTCATAAGAAATATCATGAAAAGGTAAAAGTTGAGAAAATGATTTATAAAAGTTAAACAACAAACTCAAAAAATGTGAAAGGCGTGCACATTTTGCCCACTTGAAAAGTGGGTACCCCCTGCCCCCCCCCCCCCTCATCCCTCCCATTCAAGACCTCCAGCCCTGTTGACACTCTGCAGGATGTAGATCATCCAGGGCCTTTGAAACAGGGCAGCTCTTTTGAAGGTGAAAATAATAAACTGTTGTTCAAACCACAGATAACAGAAACAAAATACATCATAGAAGAAGCTCCTCCCAATAAAAGAGCTGTAAACTGACTTTGAGCAGAATTATGTTGATCTTCAAATTTTAAGTAGGTTTTGAGTGGGTCGTCCAAGGCGTAGCGGTTTCTGTAGCCTAGAAAGCAGAGATTGCATTATGCAATAACACACATCATGGCTTTTTGCATGGCGCGGTTAGGCAAGCAGAGCGGTGCAGTACAGTACGAATGTACACTACAGCTAAAAGGAATTGGCATAGGGAAAGGGAAGAAATGGAAGGGCCCGCAGTTCAGCATGAAACATGATGCTTTTTAGGCTAAAGTTTCATGCTGAACTGGACAAAATATACCATGGTTTAAAACTGTGGCTCCTTCCCTTTCTTCCCTTTCCCTTGGCCTACATGTATACCAATTTCTTTGTGCTGTTGTGTAGACCATGGTGGCAAAGAAACAGCATACTTGTAAACAGAGATGGTTTAGATCATTCCTGAAGAAGTTCAAAAGTGTATGACTGTATGGTTTCATACATGGGCCTGCTCACAGTAATGGGACTGTATATTTCTGTTACATCTAACATTTGCATAAATCTCTTCAATTCCAATTATTTTTTTTTGGTCTCCTAAATAAGCCAGCCAATAATGATAAAACATCAAAGAAATGTATTGATATGCACTTTACAAGGTTTTGAATGCTTCAGAAAATTTGCCCTGTACAAATTTGCCACAGCACCTTGGTAACGGGACAGACGAGTTTGTAACACACTTGTCTGTCCCGTTACCACTGTGATATGGCAAATATGTACAGGCTTAGTTAAGAAATATATGAACAATCAGAGCACGATTTTAACTGAAGTTATTTTGGAGGAAATTCAACACTCAATATACAATATTTTGGTGGTGCAAGGCAGTTGAGTTTTGCCAAAAAATATCCCTTTACTGTAGACAGACCCACATGTTGTATTGTACATGTATGAAGTTGTATAATAAGTATTGCTGATTCCTGCCAACTTTCATGACTGTTGCAATTGTGCTGCCCTGACTTTAATTCAAGAAAGTTAGAAGGAGATAATGTACATGTACTCTACCCCCTCTCCCCCATATCCCCTCACCATGGTCTTCTCTGCCCAGCCTACACTACAGCAGTTCAAAACTGCGGCTCCTTCCCTTTCTTCCCTTTCCCTTTACCCGATGCCAATTCCTTTGAGCTGTAGTGCACATTTGTATCTCCTCCTGCCCGCACTTTTTTTGACAGAATGGACAGCTATTCAACTTTATTTTGTTTATCCTCCATTGACTTTGAATGCTATGGTCTTTTGTGTGTGTTTTGGTTGAGCAGGCAAAGCGGATCAGCAAGCAGGCAGGAAACGGAGCACACACCCAGGATTGCATAACAAGGAATAAGAAGCAGAGTAGTGCAATCCAGCACCAAGAGCTCTTTAAAAAGGACCAGGACTTAACCAAACCAGGACCAAATATGGTTACCAAGATGGAACCAGATGATGTCAGAGAGCTCTTCAGTCAGGTATGTGATCTTAATATATGATTTCTTCACGTATTAATGACATTTTACGTATGTCTATGGTGCTTTGCTTCATATACTTTTAGAGTATCAAACTAACCAAAGTGTGATGATGTCATGTGAGCATGTTGTCAAGACAACTAGTTCTGAACTACATGTATGTGGGTAGAGCAAACATAAATGATTTGTGATAATTTCGGGGACTCTCTTGGGATTACCCCACACTGGCCCGCTAGACAATGTCGGACCAGTGAAACCTTCAACTGAGCGATATTGTTAAGACCTGGATGGCAACCTGCTGAACAATTGAGAGCACCACATTGGTGCTCTATAACAAGAGGATTTTTATTTCTTCCTTCTTTTTACAATATTTTAAGCACAACGATTATTTTAAAGGGAAGTGAAAGCATAAACATCGCATGCAGTTTAGGCTTAAGAATCTACATTTAAAGGGTTACTAAATTAGAAAAATAAGTTCCCACTAATCTATGTAAAATTATCCAATGAAAACAAATTTCACATTTGTTTGCCGCAATAAAGTCTCATTTTGATGAAAATTTGAAAAAACGCACACCTCGAGTGACGTCAGAAAAGTCAAAATGCCATAAACAACAACAGTGTGTACGGAAGTTAACAATAGACCATTTTCGGAATGTATTCACAACTTTCTCCCTAAATGCATAGTAACGCGTTGTTGCAACTTGAATTTCCGTTACTTTGTGCAAGCCGCAGGAAATAACAAAACATCTGAATCGGGCTCCTGCATTCGGAGCTTAGAGCATGGGAACTATATTACAAGGTCCATGGTAAGGATTAAATAAGTGAACAAAGAAAAATTAGGAAATGGAATAAATATTTCATGATCGTTATTCGGGAACTTTGTGGAATCTATTGGTCCCCTCGATTATTAAGTGGAGGGCGTGCGGTACCTCCATGCCCTCCACTTAACCTCGGTGCAAATAGATTCCACAAGATCCCTCATGGTCATGAAATATTTGTATACTGTACTTTACTTCTTTAGCAGAGTTTGCTCTTTCATGTGATTTAAATGTCATGACATGGATACTTTTAAAGCAAATTTCTTTGCTGTATCATTTTCAAGCTAGTCTTCCACAAAGTCATTGACCAAGTAAACAACAAGGTTACAATGACTATTTGACTATTTTTTATAATGACTTCTTTAGACAGGTTTTTTTTTTTCTATGAATTGTACTTCATGTCCTTCTTTTTCAACAAACAGCTTTGCCTCGTCATTTTGAAGTTTTTGTTCAGCAAATCATTGACATACATTTTACATTGTTCATATAAATTGTGTAAGCCATTGCGTGTTCTTGCATGGCAGTGTTTACCTCACACACCAACTCATTCTTCCGCAGATATACATGTGTATGTAGGACATGGTCTTGATGAGTTAAATTCAATGAGTTCCCTGTTTGGAAAATGTGCAGATCATGGGAAACCCATATGAACAGGCTTATTATGCATTATAGTAAAAGGGATAGTCAACTCTGAGGATGAATCGTTTTTACCTCTTTATACGATACGCGGCACACCCCTCTGCTTTTATCAGGTTAGAATCCACGTGTGTTGCATATAATTGGCTATAACTTTTTTTTTATATCGTTAAAAAGTTGTTAAAATATTGTTGAAATGTTATGCAAGAAAGTTACAGAAGAATCAGCCCTCTTTCTGATCTTGTAATTTGTTTCAAGTTTCATGTTTAACTACTCTAACATGGACTTAAATTATCACTACTTGCATAGGTGACTTTAAACTATTGACATTTTCTTCTCATTCTTCCTTTTGTAGCATCTAACTTGTCATACCTGTTCCTAGGTGTATACATGTAAATTTAGTCATTTCAGCCATGATAAATGCTTTCAAATTAAACCAGAAACACTATATTTCTTGAGACAAACGGGAAAGAAATGCTTAACTCAATAAATAAAAGCTCACTCACAATAAGATGGTAACCCTTTTGTTTCAATGGTGGTCACTCCTGTTGATGCTTTCTATTGTCCTTTTCTTGATTTTCTCTGACTTCCAACTCACACAAAAATAATGATAGACAAGTTTACAGGACCCAGACGTGGATCTGTGCAAATTTGCTTGTTTGCCGCTACGCCGATCGTTTAGACAATCAGTGTAAAAAGGAATTGGCAATAAATAGGGAAAGGTAAAGGGAAGAAAGGGAAGGAGCCACATTTTTAAACCGCGGTAAACATGTATTTTGTCCAGTTCAGAATGAAACAGGATGTTTTAGCCTAAAAAGCATCATGTTTCATGCTGAACTGGACAAAATATACTGCGGTTTAAAACTGCAGTTCCTTCCCTTTCCCTTTCCCTATGCCAATTCCTTTGAGCTGTATGTTGCGTGCTGTATGAATGGCCATGTGTCTGGACACTTCACGGCAGCCCAGGGGTCAAAGAAAAATCATCACAATACAAAACCTTCCTTTCAAGCTCGTTGTCATAAAGCAAAACCCATGAGGAAAAATGTGTTTTTTTCATACATCTCTTGGGCTCATGATTTTTCCCCCTTCTCCATCCTCACCAACCACCACGACCCTGCAACCATTTTAGGACTAGACAGTAACTTTGTTTTTTCAACATATTACTTTCTTCAAAATGCATAAAAAATGGCATTCAAAGGTTTTTCTACTGTAGTCTAGGCAAGAGATAACAAGCAGAACTTAAAAAAAAAGAAGAAGTAACAGAAATATTCAAAAAAACAAGTTTACATGTGTCAAGGATTTCCTTGTCTCCGTTTTGGCGCTGGAGGCAGTTTGTGAACTTCTCGCTCCGTAGTGACCTTTAAACAAACCACCGGCTGTGTGAATTGGATTGGATTGAAGTGAGTCATCGACACAGACCATGCACAGACACAGCTCTGTCTCTGTGCACTGTGGGCTACTGGTCTTGCTGTGCCTGTACAGTTAGTCATCTAATGTACATGTAGGTGTCTCGCTTTGCTTTACCTGTACTGTACAACTGTCACAGTGAAAACATTACAGATTTATCCGCGTGGGTTACTTATAAATTGCAATATGTTGTGTTGCAAAATAATTTTTTTCCCGTAACTTTCCACAGTAATTACGTACTAATTATATAATTAAAAGTTACTTCATGTAAATTGTACAATTGTTGAAGCAAAAATATCAGATTTATTAGTGTGGGCTACTTTTATAACTCCCTTCAGCAGTCCCATATTGCCAAACGGTACTTTTGCGAAAACTTTCTACATGTAACTGTGTAGTAATGAGGCATAATTAGGAGGATTACATGTGGATAGCCCTGATTCTCCATAATTCACATTCAATGTTTACATATTTGGGCAAAGTCCGGGAAAAAATGTGCAGAAAAAACTGTGTACACATCATTGATCATTGAGTCGAACTCGATGGGTCTGAGATGCAAAGACTTCATGGAGCTCTTAATGTTTGTGTAAACTGCTTCTCCACAAGTAATTGGGACTCTACTAGCAAGTCAAACTGTAGTCTTACTTTCAGACACATATGGTGCCACAAGAGAGTGTGTGACTACATGTAGTATAGCACAAACCCTTGTCAGTCAGGCAGAAAGTGAGTCTGCATGAACTCTTTGCATAGACTACATAATGCATATGAAGGTATTATGTTTGTTTTCAGTTTGTTTGTTTTTCCGAGATTGAATTAAATTAAATCCCTTTTTTCAATTGACCCAGTAGGCCTACTCCATACAATTTGGACATTAATTTGAAATTCATACAAAATAAATGCTTGACATGCTGGAAGTCAGGCTAACCCGAGGAATGAATCATTTGCAGACGCAGAATTGGACCAATCAAATCAAGGCTTTCAAGCTTCAAACATATCAACCATTATAAATGCCGTTGAATACATGTATATGAAATACAGCATGAGAAACTTATTTTGTGCACTTCTTTATATTTCACAATCACTAGCTGTTCCTAAAAGTAAGTATGTGTACTTGTGGTTTGTGTAATATATGATTTTGCTTTAAAAAAGATGTACAGTTTGCTACAGGGAAGTATTGAAAGACTTTATGTACACCTGTGTACTTTATGATGGGTAATTCTGTGGGAAATGGCTATTATGGAGGGTTCACATACATGTAATTACTGTACACATGTTGTACATGTTTATAAACCAACATTTTGATTTGATTTTGCTTACTAAAGAGATGTGCATGACCATCGGAGGGACTTATTTTAAGATGCATCTGTATAATTTTTGCATTGGGTACATTTACAGTGGGGAATGGACCAGTATATAAAGGGTTCACATTACTGTACACAAGGCAACTTCTTCATGCTTTTTTTTCAGTTATACAGCATAAAAACCTTACCATACTTGTCACTTTTTCATGATTTCATATACTGGACCTACAATGTAAACAGTACATGTATGTTGTAGTTGTGGTTCATGGAATTTACATAATTTGATTTTATTTGCAAAAGTGACACAGTGAACATGAACACTACAGGTCTGCTCTACTGTACATGCGGTCAATGGGAGCAATACCCACGTTGCGCGCTGACAGGGACAATGAGATTATGAATGCAGACTATGGTCAATGCATTCAAACATTTATAAACAAGCATAGTTTCCTGTTTCTGCAAATATGAATGCATATGTGAGATTTCACACATGTTGTCTTAAAGGTATCGTGCTGATTCCTACCGAGTTTCATTCAAATGGGATACCCTACCTTAAATCCCATCTCATCTTTTGGTATGAACTGGGCCATGGTGTTCCCAGGGGGAGTCTAACACTGTTTTCTTTATCCACAGCCATCTGTCTGTGCTTGGCAACATTTTGTCTCCGTGCTCAGGAAGGTGATCCCAATTCTCACACAAATAACACTGTTCCGTTTCACTATCACTCTCAGTCTCAGACTGGGTGTCAGTTAGCCTGGCTTGCAAGGCTGTGGGACATTGCTGATCCCAACCAAAGACCGTAGAGCACTGCGAAGCAGCACATGACCGACCACTCTTTCATATTTGCACACAAAATAACCAAAAAAATGATAGGTGAATTCAGGAATATTTCTAAAAATGTACACTGTATGCTACATGTACAGTATAAACTGATCTCCCCACCCTTACCTCTCATTTTCCCCCGTTTGCTCTCACACATCCAGGGCTATACTTGTTTATACCATTACCTGCAATCTAGTAAAAAATGGACGACATAGTGTAGGATGTCCGCGTTAATGTTTGCTTGCATCTTGTTTTCTTTTATTTTATTTTCCTTAAAGAAAACATATAAGTCTTATTTTACAATTTATTATATTTCTGATACCTCAAACGGGGTCCACAAAGATAATAAATAAACTTCAAATTTTTAACTTTAAACTTCATTCGGGAACTTGCTTCCTCAAGTGGCGCCCATGTCGCACTATAGCTTTTTCGGAGAGTGATCGGTCTTGCGCTGCTTTGCAGTGCTGTAAGGTCTTTGATCCTAACTGACAAATAGAGTCTAGCATTATAAGACTAGTCACTGTTCCGTTCCCATCTCTTCTCAGTCTGTGTTGGCGGAGCTGGAGAAGAAATCAAGAACCAGGGGCCGTATTCCATAAACAAGATAAGCATGCTTAAGTCAAAAAATCTAAGCAATTTGTCTTATCTTCTGTCTAAGACAAAATTCTTAGCCAAAATGCGTATTCCATAAAAATTTGGCTAACAGTTTTGTCTTAGAATTCGGCTAAGATTTTTTGCTTAGCTAAGACAGATTTAGGATGTATGGCTAAGTAACTTTTCTTAAAATTGTGTACTTAGTATTCTATAAAGTACAAATGGCTAAGAATTTTGCCCTAACTTTAAGACAGCTATGGGTTGTCTTAACTTTGGGGTTGCAGAGTGGTTGCGCGCAGTATGGCAGCTTTATCCACGCGCGCTTGCACCATGACCGCGTATTTCTGCTCAATGCGCGATAATTTCATTGTCAAAGGTTGGATGCGCGTTTTCTTTTACGCATAGCCATTAGTAAGCAAGATGTAAGATTAACGGAAGAAAACTCTAGGCAAAATGTGTACATATTTGACAATTGCACATTTTCGTTCCAAATACCTCTATTTTCAACTTGCGTTCGTACTGGTGAAATGTCGGCACGGTATGTTTAACATCACTGATCTCATCTGTGATGACTTTGCCCCTATGGCAAATCGGAACTATCCTATTGAGCCCACAGACAAGGTATGCATAGCTTTAACGGTAGACTCAATGCTGGTGCGATTTTTGCTTTACCACGTAAAATGCATTGACTTTTCACCGCGGGGAGCTGTTCGTGGGAGAACAAGTGTGATGAAAGTTGCGTGACGTCACCAATTTTCTCATGACGTCAAAGAATTTTAAGATTTGGCTTAGCCAAATCGTCTAACCTAAGAAAAATTGCTTAAGTTTATGGAATACCTTAAGGACAAATTTCTTAGACAAGAAAAAGGCTAAGACAAATTGCTTAGACTTAAGCAAAAATTCTTAGATGTTTATGGAATACGGCCCCAGTCTCCTGCAGCCAGACCCCTTTATTCTATCCTTTGGTTTACAAAATGCCAAACAGCTTGGCAGCCGTGTATCCTGGTAATTTGGGTGTTTGGAAAATTCAGGGAGAAAAAAAATAATAATTATGCTGGCTATTTTTTAAGCCTGATGTCATAAAATTCATATCCTGTTGTGCTTTTTACCTAGAAGCTAGGGACAACAATATTGTTTTACAGGGCTGGTTTTGTTATCCACTTGAGCTCTCTTTTGGGTTGAGACTTGAGAGGGGGGGGGGGGGGGGCATGCCCTGAGCCCCAGTGTTATTTGTTCTCTGTTGCCTCTACCAGGGTCGATGCCTGTACCATTACCATTGGCATGAAGATGTGTTTTGATAGTAAACCAATCTTTTATTCCAAGGACCAGTATTAGGACTTAAAAACAGGGTGTCCCATTTGCGAAAGTCATGAAACTCAGCAGGAATCAATGCTCAGTATACCCTAAGAACGTGTGTGAAAAATCACAGCCATAGCTTCACGAACATTTTCAGGAGAAGTGAAAAACTATCCTTGTTTACGTTTGAACCACAGAGATTATTGTCTACATTCATAATCGTATTGTGTAGCTCTCAGCGTTTGATGTGGGCTTTGCTCCTATTGAGCGCATACACTGTGGTGCGGCCTCCGGTCTCTAGGCTATAATGGAGGTTTTGGACGACCTGCCCAAAACCTTAAAATCTATCGATTGCTCTGATTTTCGCTTCAAGTCAGTTTCCAGATCTACTGTTAGGAGGGAAAATCAAAAACAATATCTTCCATTTCTTTGTTGTTTTTAGAAAATTTCATTTTTTACCTGCAAAAGGGACACGCTCCCTGTCTGTACGTTGTAATGCCCAGTTAAAGGGAATACTGGGAACTTGGGAGGACAAAAAGCCTTAAAAGATCACATTTGTTAAGGCTTTCTGTCTTCCCAGTACTATTCCTTAAAGGTTACTGGAGACATGTGGTCACTGTGTTTCCATCTCATGCTGAGAGAGACAACGCAAGATAAAGTGAAACAAATTACGCATGGGTTTGGGGTGATTTACAGTATGTATAATACAATTTTGATAAATTGAAATTCCATATGCTGAAAGCAGGAATGAAATGAGGAAGTGCAGTAGAGTGGTTTTGTTTGGTGAGAATATTGCTCTGTAATCTCATTATGGTGAATATAAGGCTCTAGGGCAGGCTTTTCTTATGTTGGTTTGGCTGGTGATTTCTTGATATGATTGTGTGTAATGAGCCATACAGAAGTAAGGTATTTTCCTTTTTTGATGTCACCCCCCCCCCCCCTCCCCTCCCCTCCTCTTCCCCACTTCCTCACCTACTCTCCCACCCTCTCCATCCCACCTCTATCCCCACCCCACACCAATCTCTCTCTGCATTTGTGATCTCTCTACTATGGTGGACATTCTCTCTCTACCTCTCTCTATTTCCCACCCCCTGTCACTGTCTACCCCTCCCTCCCCCCCCCCCCAACACATACACACACACACACACACAAGTTTTTTGTTTTAAAGGTGATATTCATAGGAAATAAAATCAAATAAATATAGTTTATTTTATAATTGAACGAGTTACTAAAGCAATTTATGCAGCTAACATGCCATGAAAGTGTTCAGTTATGTGTTTAATGAAGGTCAAATTTCACTAAATTGACTCTCTTCCTGACCTTCGAAATCGCCTAAGGAAAAGTGGCGCTGTGTGTACGTCACAGCCGGGATACGCTTCACAGTGACCATTGTGTATCACACCTGTTAATCCACTAGCAACTGCCATCACAGTTTCATTAACAATGCCTGATGCTTCTGGCAGAAAAGAAGCTGCGGATTGGCATGTGTGATGCACAATAACGCCTCCCGTTTCTTACGTCAGACCTAAAGGCCGTTTCGGATGACAGTAGGTCAAATTTGTCCCCGAGAATAAGGTGATTGTTTTCACTATAATTTCGCTTTTTGGAAAGTGATATATTGTTTGAATGTCACCTGAGCTCATTGTATGGCTTATAAGCTTTCTGTAGATGAATATCTTCATATTTTTGGATTTTCTGTGAATATCACCTTTAAAGTACAAAATGTACTTTTCAAAAAAAAAGTGTTTTAAAGTACACACCTCTCTCACAAACACACACACACTTACTTTCACTCTCCTTTTCTCTCTCCTTTTTCCTTTCTCCTTTCTCTCTCTCTCTCCTTTCCCGCCCTATCTATCTCTCTCTCTCTCCCTCCCTCGCTCCTTCTCTCTCTCTCCCTCCCTCCCCCCCCCCTCTCTCTCTCTCTCTCTCTTTTCTCTCTCTCCCTCTCTCTCTCTCTCTCTCTCTCTCTCTCTCTCACTCAATTCTTAACACTATAGTTACAGTCCTCGAACACTGTGCTCTCATATTATGTAGATTACGGTACATGTATAATTCAGGGTATAATATATATACTGTCATGAGAAAAACAATTTTCACAGGGTCTCTCTAGTTACATGTACATTATTCATAGTCCAAGGTTAAATCACCCAAGCCCGTGTGCAATAAATGTACTCTACATACATAGTGTATTTGCATGCACATCAATGTCATCAAACATTTATTTTATACATGTAGGTATAGTGTACATGTGCACGGTAGCATTGTACTATTTGCATGCTGTGTTATGTTACACATACTACCAGGAAGTTTATTTATTTACTGACCTTGAACAAGCCTAGCTTCCATGCTGTAGGGCAATTTTTTTATTCAAGCTCAAGAATTGAGTCTTTAAATATCAGTACTTACATGTACGTATGTATAATCAGTTACCATAGTCCCTTTATCATTCTCCACCTTTCTCATGTTCCACAAAATAAATCGAGAATGATTAGTCCACCGCAACCAGACCCCTTTATTGCATAGCTTGGATTTGAAATGTGCCTAATAGCCCGAAACGCCAGACAAATCTTGTACCAAAATAGCTGTAAAGATTCCATGTAAAGATACAGAGACAGTAAAAGGTAATGGGAAGCAGGGTTTATGACTACAGGCCATAATATCACAGCAGAACTGTTCATCATCGTCATCACTGTGGTACATTAATTGCCTTTAATTCGCATTATTGAGAGTATTCGTTCCTGGTTACAGTGTGGATCTCAAAATTAAACAATAGTGGAACCCTATGTGCATGAGAGTTAGTTGTTTACAGTATACATGTCCATACATGTACTAGTACTTTAGTTCATTGGTCATCATACAGTGTACATGTACACATGTGCATTGCACACCCACTTGCTTTGATGGCAAACAGATGGCACGGTCTACATATTTTCAAGACACAAGTAATCGTCCAACACCGCAGGCATATTAATCATGATCAGCAACACATTATGAGTTACAATCTACACTTGTGGTGTACATGTACTAGCTCATTGGTCAGCAAAACACATAACTTGTGCATTGCACATCCACATGTTACAGGTTGTTCGATTACGAACAGGTGCTTGTGCAGCACTGCAATACGTATGTAGGTCCTTTTGACAAGTGGAATCAGTACAGTATCTCCATGTACTTGTCTGCTATGTGCCGGCACTTTGCACCTGTTGCTGTTTCTCTTCAACACGTTTTGTTTCCATGAGTCACCAGTACATGTATACTGTGGATGAACACAGGCACAGAGGCCCAGAACTGTAAAGAGACATGGAAATCACAGGCCGGCCATCTGTATCTGCATCTCTATCTGACCTGTCCGTCAGTCTGTCTGTCCGTCCGTCCGTCATATCAAGAGTTTGTTACAGTTTACATGATAACTGAAGATACATGTACCAGATATGACCAAAGTTGGTACGCTGAGCATGACGAGTCAAGTTCAATCAAGTAGTATTTCAGAGCCAAATAAAATGAGTAACCTATAGTCATTTAAGTTAATTGCAATTCATACCGTAGCTTGTGTGGATCGAGCATTTATAACTAAATGATTGACTGCAAAATCATGCATATAGGCTTGAACTTTTGTGATTTGGGAATGAAGTTGCAATAGATGGTACTTTGCTTTTGATCAACAAGTTGCTGTCTATTGCAACACAGACACTTTGGGCATGTTTATCAACTCTTTTTTTGGTAGAATTAAGGTTTAATTTTTTTTCAAACGTGTTAAAACGAGTTGATAAACGCAAAGGTGTTTTGATTATGGAACACAAAAATTTTAAATGCGTTTAAAGAAGCGAGATCAATGCAAAGCTATTTTGAAACGCGTTTAAACCACATGTTTTCGGTGACAAGGCTGGTTTTCGACTTGGGCGATCGAGTTGATAACCGCACCGATTTTTAAACGCTTTTGGAAATGCGCATTCGTAAAGGCCTTTGGAAACGCGTTTAAATTTCTGAAAAGTTGATGAACACGGCCTTTGTGACACAGACACAGGGCCCATGTTTGACCCAGGTTTGGCCCGCTCCACTCCCCCCCATACTGCAAATGAAATGACGCTTTTCTTTGTTGACTTGCCCCACTATCCATGTAGATGGACCTGAACAGTGATGGTAAACTGACTGCTGAAGAGCCCCCCCCCCCCCCCCCACCCCCCATACTGCAAATGAAATGACACTTTTCTTTGTTGACTTACCCCGCTATACATGTAGATGGACCTGAACAGTGATGGTAAACTGACTGCTGAAGAGCTGGGCATCCTGCTGTCTCAGTGTGGTGAGAAGGTACCAGGCTTCAAGCTCAGGGACTACATCCAGCAGTATGACAAGGACCAGAACGGCACTATCACCTTTGATGAGTTCCTGACCGTGAGTACACCAAATTGTGCTCTTACTTCAGCCCAGAATGGTGCCAAGTTGAGGACCAATCCCCCCTGCTTAACCATTGGTTTGCACAGAAGCATGCATTCTAGGCATCACAAGTCAATTCTCCAGCCCGTATATTATGACGAAAACATGCGCTGGGCAGTGTATTGTGGGAAGACTTTCCCTCTATACGACTTAGAGAATTAATTGTGCTCTTAGTACGGAATGTTACCAAATCTACGATCTATTTATGTATTTCTACACTGTTGAAACAAATTGAAGAAAATACTGTGTTAGAACTTCTCTCCCCATAGTAGTAATAGAACTGGAACCTGACTTTCAGTATAATTTTTTATAGCGATCGCTAGATTTCAAAGAGCTTTTGAATAAGTCTTCCAAGACCTCGCACTTCATGTAGCCAAGAGACTCTAGATCACTGTCAGTGTTCAATTTAATTCAATACCCGAGGCATACTGACAATGGCAATATTATTATGCATGTCGAATGGTGTTTCAAATGTAAACATTTTCCCTTTTCTAGAAAATGTTTCTGAAGCAATGACTGAGATTTCATACAGGTTACATGTGTTGTTATACCAGGGAGATGTTAGGAAGGAGTAGAAACTCGAGCATAATACATTCAAACATCTGTATGGGTTCTAAAGGGTGCTCATGAATGTCAAAAGAATTCCATAATCATGACAATGCTTTGATGTTCCATGTGCCGAGCCGACATTTAGCTGATTTCAACTTGAAAAGAAATTTCTTTAATTTCCCATTTGTCTGTAGATGTTTTGTTTTTGACAAATTTGTTTGCAAACTATAAGCATGTTAACGGCAGATAATGACAGATCCTAATACTCTGCTTTTGTTTCGAAAAGTATTGAGGAATCATTAAAAATCGGACATATGAACTATTTGTATTACTTACAAAATTGACCAATTTCTTCACTTTCCGACATCTTGTGCATTTGGGGGATTCAACCACCCTCAAAATGATTTATTAAGCTGTGTATTATCATTAACGGCGTTTGTGTGTGTTTGCGTGCAGCAGAGATATTTTACTTGAAAAACTTGTTTATTTGTGTTTGCTGATACCTGTTGTGCTCATGGAAGTATTAATGCCATTAACAGAACAGGACAAGCGAAATGAGACTGTACATTTCTTTTGTTCTCTCTCTGAGAAGCCGTTGCCACACAATCATGTTCATACATGTAATTGTTCAAACACCTGACCAGCACCTGTTGAGAACACCATAACTTTTCAGCGGCTTGGCACATGGGTTCAAAGAAAGAAACTTGCTTCATATCCTTCCATAACACATCCCTGGTTATACTGCTGATTGATGTTGAGTTCCAGGACGTTTGTAAAATGGCTGTCCTGTCTTTAAACCTTCAGTTGTACAGTGACATGCAGGCGGGGAAAGCATCGGCTAGCTTCCTAACGCAGGTCAAGAAACAGGTTGGGATTAAGTCTGAGAGAGGGACGTCTGATGTCAGTGCGACAGGAACGACCCACTCCTACTCCAAAGAAGAGACCGTCGCCTTCACAGGTAAACATCCAGGGGGGTAGTCCAAAAATGATCTTAAGGAAGATGTTAATTTTTGTATTCTGACAAAACAAGTTGAGTATAAAAGATGAACTTTTCATTTAAGTGAGCTTCAGCTAGATATAACATTTTTATGTAAATGAGTGTCTGAGATGATATTTTTATGCAAATTACATGTAGGTAAATCGGTATTCTGAGACAGAAATTGGAATAAAATATAATACTGCTCCTGGGCAATTTAATCTCCAGACACGGCACCTTGGCACATACACGTATGCGCAAAAATAATTTGGGCTTGTGACTGCCATCACAATTTTTTCTCAATGCAAGATGCTTTTGGCAAAAAAGACCTTGTGGGTTGCCGTATGATGCACAATGGGCATTATAGAGTTCTGATTTAATCATCTGATACACACACATTTTCAGGTCCAAATTTTGTCCAAAAGGGAAAATCTCACAGGATTATTCCAAGAATAACAACGAAATGCCATGACGCCTGCTTCTTCAAAAATTGACATCCTTCGACTTAATGACATGTAGATTTTAGCTTGATTTTAGTTTAACTATGTTTATATAATGTCAAAAGATTTGTTTAAATACCTATAGTAGTACATGTATGATGATCTTCTTGGTTTTCTTGCTTGCTTGCTCTGTTTCTTAGATTACATCAACAGCCGGCTGGAGAATGACAAGGACCTGCAACATAAGATGAAAATCCAGGGTGAAGATCTCTTCCAGGCGGTGGATGATGGTATCTTACTCTGGTAAGTGTTGTTAACTAATGTGAAACTGGTCAAACCTATAGCCTAGAGACCGGAAACTGCAATACACCATTGAGGGCGCATGCAATTCGTCAAACAATACGTGTACGTCTGTAGTGGTAGCCCCAAAGGTTGTCTGTGTTTTGTCCGAGTAGCAACAACTAATAAATTTAGAGTGCGTTCCATCCATTGAAACTGAATCAAGAAGTACAGGTGAATGTAATAATGTGACACAAAGCAGTAAGGGGAAAGTTTTGAATACATTATGAAAGCAGTTTTCTGTAGCCACACTGCTCTGCGGTGATAAGGATTTTATTAGGGTTCCTGCAATTGACTCTCTGCTTATCATCCTTATCATCAGAGAGTCAATCACAGGAACCCTGCTCTGAACTTGAGAGAGGGAGGAAGCTTCCTTGACTTGTAGCTGTGTGGTTATCGCTTACTCCCTGACCTTCTGGTGTCGGTCTCTGCTTGACCGGAGCGCGATACTACAGGCTTCCTGTCAGATTAGATGTCATGTGACTCTTAAAAGACAGGGTGATCCATTTGCAAAAGTCATGAAACTTGGCAGGAATCAGCAGCGTACCCTAACCTCAATGGGTATAATAAAATCTCACCATCACAGCTTCACAAAGATTATCATAAAAAATGGAAAACAATCCCTGTTTATCGTTTATGTCTGAAAAGTAGCGACCCACAGAATTGCCCATGAAGGTTAGTGTACAAGAATCAGTGCGAGTAATCATAATGTTCAAAATTCACAGTCCTTTAATGGAATATGTGTGATTTTGCTCTGGTTTTCCTGCTTTTCAATTCATTTTCAGGGTGTCACTCTCCTGTTACTCAGAAATCGCCTGTGTCCCTAACGGGCGTAGAGTATAGTGAAACTTGCTTGAGGGACTATGTGTACAGAAAGACTACCTTTCTACAAAGTGCACATTCACGATTGTTTTAGGTTTAAAGGGAGTATACTGTCAGGGGAAGACAAAAAAGCCTTCAAAAGGTGATCGTGAGTAGTCCTCTCAACAGTGGTCTTAAACCCATGTATTGTGCATTTTAGAAACTTGCTGAAAGTTATTTGCCCTCAAATGATCTACATTTGGAGTGATTAGTGATTAAATCACAAATCCTCAAAATGTTCGGCCGAACATTTTGAGGATTTCACTAATAATCATTAATTTCTCCAAATGTGGATCATTTGAGGGAAAATAACTTTCAGCAAGTTTCTAAAATGCACAATACATGGGTTTAAGACCACTGTTGAGAGGACTACTCACGATCACCTTTGAAGGCTTTGTTGTCTTCCCCTGACAGTATACTCCCTTTAATTCAATTAAAGAGTAGTTAACCAATTGTGTGCAAGATTAATTTGCATGGGATATGTGTGTATAAAGATGTGTGTATAAACATACATCAGTAATGCTTAGAGGGTTAAACAAACCTGAATATGTTCTTTGCAGTAAGATGATCAACCAATCATCGCCCAATACCATCGATGAACGAACAATTACGACGACAAAGCTTGACCGTTTCCGGAAGTCTGAGAACCTGACGCTTGCTCTCAACTCGGCCCGCTCCATTGGCTGCAATGTGATCAACATCGACCCCACTGACCTGATCGAGGGAAAGAAGCATCTTGTGCTTGGCATCGTCTGGCAGATTATCAGGGTAGGTGGAGATTGGAGGAAGGGATTGAGAGGGGGTGAGCAGGGGGTATGAAGGGGGTGAGCAGGGGGAGGAGGGTGGAGGAGGGTAGGGGGAGGTGAGGGGGCAGTGGGGGCAAGAAGCATCTTGTGCTCGGCATCGTCAGGCAGATTATAGGGGTAGGTGGAGATTGGAGGAGGGGGATTGAGAGGGGGTGGGTAGGAGGGTAGGAAGGGGGTGAGTAGGGGGATGGACGGGGAGGAGGGTGGGGGAGGGGAGGGGACGGGGGGGGGGGGGCAAGAAGCATCTTGTGCTCGGCATCGTCTGGCAGATTATCAGGGTAGGTGGAGATTGGAGAAAGGGGATGGAGAAGGGGTGAGGAGAAGTTGGAGGAGGAGGGGATGGGGGGGGGTGAGGAGGGGGTGGGGGGGGGGGGTGAGGAGGGGGTGGGGAGTGATGGAAAGGGGAAACAAAAGCATTAAATGAACACGGCAAGACCAATGAAGGCATGTATGTCAAGATCAAGGAATGTGTTACTCTGTGAAGAAATCTACTTGATCTTTTGCACCTATTCAATACATACTGTACCTGAATGCATACACACTAAAGCAAGTACTGTGCTATTAAACTACTGTGTTAATACAAGTTCAAGAGGAGTACATGCATGTACATGTAGGAGCAAGTGCATACTTCATCTTTTGTGCCAAGCATTCTTTATATTTGCTCAGAAAATCTGTGCAGGAGCAAATGTTGACTAGTTGTGTTCATTGTCTTCTCTTTAAAGGGAATATAGAGTAAACACTAACCCTGTTCATATACATGTACACCGCCAATCTGCAAAAAAGGCACAACATTTGCGGCAATGTTGCAGATGCATTACAGATAGCTGCGTATATGAACAGGAATCGCTCAAATGATGCGGTATTTGCTTCCTCCTTTTTTGCGCTTATTTTGCAGCTTTTTCGCGGATCGAGACCTAGTAATAATACCGCAATAATTGCGGTAAGCGAATCTTATAAATGCATCCGCAAAATAGCCATACATGTTGCGCCTTGTGCATCAAACCCTGGCATTTGGGTCACTAATCCCACCGCTTGTATGCCTGTGCGGAATATGTCACCGTCGCCTTGGAGAGCTTCCAGCTGTCCAAAACACCGCAATATTATGGCTTTGGAGTGTATATGAACAGTGCTTTTGCAACTCGTTGAGAACTTGCTTACCGACGTGCATTGGTAATAGTAGCGGTATATGAACGGGCTACTGACCCAAAACACATATCCAGACGGGTTTATTTCATTAAACTCTTCGTGCACCAATTGTGCCTTTCTTCACAACCAATATCACGAATCCCATAAAGCAGGCGTTTATCTGGAACACAAATTGTTAACTGTTCACTTTTGGAGTTCTGTCCTATCATACACCTGTATGAGTGAATTGCCTCAATATTTCAATACAAACTCTTTACATGTCTCTAAAGGAAAAGAAGTAATGTGATAAACATAAGGAGAAGAGGATGAAGAATTATGAGAAGGAGGAGGAGAGGTAGAAAATGAACAAGTACTAGAAGGATTAAGAAGAAGAGCATTAGGTGAAGAAGAAAATGAACTCTGGAGAAGATGATGAATCAGGTGGGAGAAAGAGAGGTACATGTAGACAGGGGGAAGAAATACTAAAAAGATGAAAGAGCAGAGAAAAGGAAGATATGAATTGTGCAGGAGAAAAAAAATACAGGAACACACACACAGGAATGGAAAGAGGAAGAAAATTCAGACAGCTAAAATATAGAAAAAAAAGTAGAGGAAGAAGAGGAAGATGAAAAATAAAAAGGGGAGGGGAAGGGGAATTGAAGAATACAAGCAAGTGATAACATGATTTCACTTGACGGTTACAGCTCCTAAAATGCCTTCGTGTTACAATGTACACAGAAAAAAAACCCAGTAGTTTGATCGAACATTGACAGGTATTTGACAAAAGAGTTTTAACACTACTGGTAACTATGTACATAAGACAACTCTATTGCGTGTCCAATATTGGCTGTCCGTGTACAAAGTACATGCACTGTTTTCTATGGTCATCCATTGGGAATCTTCCTTGATTTTATATGCAGTTATAGGGAGCAAAATAACAGCATAGCAAGAAAGTAACCTAGAAATTTTCACTCACCATATATTTTGTTTTGAATAGTATTATATGTAGCATTAGTAAATGCCTAGGGCCAAGTTTGTACTGATGCATATTATTCAAGTAATATTAAGGTCTGAAATTAATGACAATTATCAACCACCACCTTTCCCAGACCCCTCATTCTCTCTTTATCTTGCCCCCCCCCCCCCAATCTCTCTCTCTCTCTCTTTCTCTCTCTCTCTCTGTCTGTCTGTCTGTCTCTCTCTCTCTCTCTCTCTCTCTCTCTCTCTCTCACTCTCTCTCCCTAACTCTCTCGCTCTCTTTCTCTTGCCCCCCCTCTCTCTGTCTCTTTCTCTCTCTCTCTCTCTCTCTCTCTCTCTCTCTCTCTCACTCTCCCTAACTCTCTCGCTCTTTCTCTTGCTCTCCCCCCCTCTCTGTCTCTTTCTCTCTGTCTCTTTCTCTCTCTGTCTCTCTCTCTCTCTCTGTCTCTCTCTCTCTGTCTCTCTCTGTCTCTCTGTCTCTCTCTGTCTCTCTCTTGCTCTCTCTCTTTCTCTCATACCCTTTCTCTTCCCCCTCTCTGTCTCTCTCCTCCTCTGCCAGCTTATCTCTGTATAAAGTTTACAACTCCTGCACAAATAGTTCTATATCAGACATACAGTCATTTGTAATTTGTAATTTATTAATTTCCACAACTCATAGTAACTACAAAAGTACACATAGTATGATTCACTGAGACTGCAACATGAAGTGGTCACTTGAGGATAAGTGAGGTTTATAAATATGACTCTCTAGTTTCCTTGAAGTCAATCTTCATGAAATGATTGATGTTTGTTGCACCTCTTGTATCACTTTCAGTCATGTGGAGTTTACATGTACATGTACACGTTCTCTATCACTCTTCATCTGTCATAGAAATGTATTATGAAAATGGAAAATCAAGTTGAAAATGAAAATGAAAATAAGAAGTCATAAACATGTTGATGTGTTATATGATTGGATACTGCTGTACATAAATGAATATGTTTGATTTCATTTTAATTGTATTGAATCTGTTTCTGCCATGTGTGTATGTACACAAATCCTATAGATAGACTAGTATTTCATCTAGCATAAGCAGGATTAAAACATGCTGTAAAATATAAATACTGAAGACCAGTTTCAAGTTATTTCAATCTTTAAAGTAAAAACCAGGTACCCAAATACACTCACGCACACGCACACACACACACACACACACACACACACACACACACACACACACACACACACACACACACACACACACACACACACACACACACACACACACACACACACACACACACACACACACACACACACACACACACACACACACACACACACACACACACACACACACACACAAACACACACACACATATTGTCTTCCAGGTGCATATTTCCAAAAAGGATCAAGGAAGGCAATGGAGTAATTTCTTTGTAAGTCATGTTGTAGTCTTACTACCAGACACATATTTTGAGATGGTTTTACATTAGAGTATGTGGTTGTAGACTACCAATAAGCCATTTCGTAATTGCAATTGCACATGAGCAGATTATTGCTTTTAGTAAATGACCTCAGGTCAATTTCCAAACTCACAGAGTAAAATGGGAATTCATTAGATAGTTGGCCACATTTCAATCTTATTATCATGCAAATATGGCAACAGCTATTCAGCTCTGAGAAGGTAGTGAAAGAACATTCCACCATGTACATCTGCTTCTATTGTTGTTCCAGGCACACTGTAAAATGTCTTTACATCCATCATCCAACACAACTTCATGAAAAACAATCCCAGTGAGCAGTCTAGTAGTATTTATTCAGTGCATTATCCGACCATAGTGTAATTACAAAATGGTCTATTGATCAAAACCTCCATACACTCCTGACTGCATAGTCCCCCCTACTCTCTGATGAGTCTGTTTAGGGCCGAAAACAGATAAACACTTCCTGAAAAACACTTTCATTTTCACAGAAACTGCTGATTTGTCCATTTCTATTTGTGTGAATTTCCTTGTTCTTTTATCTTTGTATGTTTTTGTGAAGCAATGTGACATGACAATTTCCAGATCACTAAAAGCAAAAGCAAAAGCAAAGAACACAACAAAAACACCCCCATTAAGTTAAGGAAATAATGAAGGGAGTAAATAATAAGGCAGCAAACACAAGAACTTCAGAATATGGATCTCCTAAAATATCACCTACTGGTAATAATACAACCTTCACTTCCTGGAATGATAAGACTATGCACCCATTTTTGTTAGCAATGTAGTGTTTAGTTTTCTCTTGACATGTAATAGTAAATAGCCTTAAAGACAGCCAGTCCCTTTTTCAGATCACCACAAAACCATCGAAACATTGGCAAAACATATAGAGAACTGTTAGCAAGCTCTATATTCACAATTTGAAACTGATACGTAGTGTAAAATTCAAATAATGCACGTAGCAACGTCTGATTAATAGTCTTTACCTCAGGTTCTTAGCAGTTTGTGCTGAAATATCTGCTTTATTGATTAATCTGTTTATTAAATTATAAAACGCATTATGAAAAAAATTGTTCTATGGAAGGAATCATCTCCAAAGTTTAGTAGTTACTCATAAAATTAGGATTTCACACATGCATAATAACCACATAGATACTGTAACAAAGACTAATCCTTTTTTCGTGGTACGAAAAAAGTCGGTTTGAAATTTAACGGCTGAAATTTTTTACATATACAGAAAGCTTCAACATGCTATATTCTTAGAAATGGTCTTGAATCACACTTTCTTCAATTTACGATCGTGATAGACGATTTCAAATTTTAAGCTTGCAAAAGGGACGGACAATCTTTAAAGCAATAAGCGAGGGATGTGAGTTTAAGTTTGAGTGGATATTGAAATATATTATTAACTTTTACTGTATGTGCCAGACCAGTAAATGCAATATGTGATTTCTGTCTACTATTTGCACAAAAATACCTTAATGTCACATAGAGGTTTCAACACAGTGCCAGTAAGGAATATGTCAGGCAAATAGACAGGTTTCCAGAATGAAGCACAGATTACTATACTGTATGTATGTGGATTGAATATAGAAGGTTCCTTTAAGAAAGGTCATGGAACTCTGCATGAATCAACAGTATGTATTCTAACTATAACGTTTGTGAAATCTTTTTCAGGAAGAATGAAACACTATCCTTGTTCAGGGAAGTGAATGGTGGACTAGTTGTGTGTATTCATACCTGCTTGCTGGGTGATGTTCAAGCTGATTTGTAATGTCATGATAAAGCTAATGCCTCTCGGAAATTTGCTTGCCTAGAAGTACTTTACTTGAAGTGTGATAGACAGAAACAGAAACATGTAAGCATTACCTGTACCTATGAGTTAAATATGATGTTTCACTTTTGACGACCTGAACTGTAGATTCATGTTTACAGTAGAGCCAGAGATCAACTTCATGGTAATTGCCATCGATGTCAGTCCGTGATCGCCATGAATATGTACAAACTTCGGGCCAATGGTAATAAGAAAGTTAACATTACGGTCCCCTCAGTCCAGGAATTGTATGTGGGCGTGAATGTGCTATTTTCAGATTTTCTTCATTGGTTCCTCATTTGTGGTTTAAGAGGGAAAAATTCTTTCAAAAAGGAGGAAGCAAAGTGAGAATGAAACGCTGTCCTTGAAGCCAACCAGGAAATGAATATTTTCAGATCATGCTGAACAAATAGTGTGTTCTGCCAATTCATAGTCTTGCTCCCAGGCTTTCGCATTGCTGCCAAAAGTTTTTTTTAACACCTAGTAGTACGGATTTGCAGTATTTTTGAATGAAAATAAAACTGAAAGCTAAAGTTTTTAGTGGGAATACTGAATTTTCACAACCCATGAGAATGGAATAACCTTCAGTCTTGTTAGCACTATGCCATGTTCTACCTGTGGTTTTATAGTTTGGAAAATGCATTTAAAGCATTACATTGTGTTGTATATGTATGTGTATCATAATTTCTTTCCATGCTTATCAAAACAGGCAAGTTTATACAGAATGACTCAAATTCACAAGGGTACATGTAGTTGAGCCTAATGCGTGTACTAAACCTGCACTTAATGGGATGCCAAGTAAAACAACATGAACAATTATTGGTCCAATCTCTTTGATTTTGTCCTCAGAATCACTATAGTGACTGAGTTTGTCCACATCATGATTACAGCAAATAATTGACCTCCCCCACTGTTGTGATTCTGTGATGAAAATCATTGATTTTGTGACAGCACTAGATGATTTATGATGCACCCATTAAGTTAGTGAACAAAAACACATGGAAAGAAACTATGATATATACGCTGTATATGAACATACACATATCTGGTACATCAAAATGTACCACTAAACATGCATTTTCCTAGCTGTAAAATAGTTCAAACAGTTAAAACAGGGCCTGGTGCTAACAAAGCTGAAGCTATTTCATTTCCATGGGTTGCGTGAAGCAGATACATGAGAAGAGAAAGACAGCTTACATGTGTTGGCAAACAGACAATTTGAACACACGTACATGTATTTGTGAAACTTCTGCTTTTTCTTTTTTCCACAGTTATTTGATTAGATTGTCCTGTATGCTTAAATTGATCTCCACAATGTTCCTGTTCTGCTGTCATGTGTTGGCAAACAGTTATTTTGAACACACGTACATGTATTTGTGAAACTTCTGCTTTTTCTCCTTTTTTCCCCAGTTATTTGATTAGAGTGTCCTATATGCTTAAATTGATCTCCACAATGTTCCTGTTCTGCTGTCATGTGTTGGCAAACAGTTATTTTGAACACACAAATTTGTGAAACTTCTGCTTTTTCTCGTTTTTTTCACAATTATTTGATTAGATTATCCTGTATGCTTTTAAAATTGATCTCCGCAATGTTCCTGTTCTGCTATCATGTATTGGCACAATTAATGTGTTTTGAAAATCTCTTATATTTCCTTGTATAGATTGGCCTGTTTGCCAAGATTGATCTGCACAACGTCCCTGGTCTTCTTCGACTCCTCCGAGAAGGCGAGACCCTGGAAGACCTCCAGAAGCTGACCCCAGAAGAACTACTCATAAGATGGGTCAACTACCACTTGGAGCAAGCAAGTAAGTAGGATTTAACCATCCCAGTACCATCCATTGATAGTCCCAGGTCAAATTGAACACAGTGCATTGCATATGGGACTTAAAGGGTTATTATACAACATAACAAGTTTGCATGATGATTAAGTGAATATTGCTTCCTTAACAGGAAAATCAAAATATTGAGTGCTTTTTCTGTTTTGAAAACAGACAATTTAATGCCTCAGTGATTTCTGATGTGATTTTTCTTTACTATGTAAAGTATGGAATAATTGAGGACTGCCCTCTTTTATTTTCAATGGGAGCTACATGTACATGTATGTTATATTATGTTGCCAAATTGAAAGCCATTTAGTTATCAGCATTGCGCTACCATGGCCTTTGTCGTCCATGAGTTCAGATGAGGGATCTTTCTCTTTGTTACATTGTGGCAGACTCGGCGCGACGCATCGAAAACTTCTCTGGGGACATCCATGATTCTGAGGTCTATTCCGTTCTGCTGAGTCAGATCTGCCCCAAAGACACAACCCTCAGGAGGGTCGACCTGAACAATCAGGTGAGACGCAGACTTAAAGAAAGAGAGAGAGAGGGGGGATAGAAGGGGGAGAGAGAGAGGGGGGAGAGAGAGAGAGGGTGAGAGAGGGGGGGGGGAGAGTGGGGAGGGAGAGTGGGGGTGAGAGAGAGGGGGAGAGAGAGGGGGGAATGGGAGAGGGAGGGAGGGAGGGAGGGAGGGAGGGAGGGAGGGAGGGAGAGATGGAGGGAGGGTAGAGAGAGGGAGGGAGGAAAGGAGAGAGAAAGAGGAAAGGAGAGAGAAAGAGGAAAGGAGAGAGAAAGAGGAAAGGAGAGAGAGAGAGGGAGGTTAGGAGGGAGGGGAGAGAGAGGAGGAGAGAGGGGGAGTGGAAGAGGGAGGGATGGAGGGTAGAGAGAGAGAGGGAGGAAAGGAGAGTGAAAGAGGAAGGGAGAGAGAGAGAGGGAGGGCAGGAGGGAGGGGAGAGAGAGAGAGAGAGAGAGAGAGAGAGAGAGAGGGGGGGGGGGGGAGGGCAGGAGAAAGCAACAAGTAGCTATATTGCATGTATGCAATCCCCACGCGATAATATGCAATTTTGTTAATTTGATGTGAGGTTATCTTACATTGTATACAACAAAGTTTCCATTTCTTGTTTAATAGCCTATTTGTAAATACTAAGTGTTATTATTATTTTTCATTGTATGTTGAACTATGCAGGAATTAATAAATCAATACATCAATTATTTGATATTCAATGCTTTTGTATACACAGAATCCAACTGGAATGTCTTCATCATACCAACAGTATTGTTATTACTGTTGTATTTTACTATTGCATTGTTTGTATGTGAAGTGGAAAATGAAAATGAAATTCAAGCACACTTTAGGTTAAAATTGAAACAAATATTTCCTCCCCAACAGAATTTGGTGAAACGGGCTGAGACGGTGATTGAAAATGCATCATTAATGGATTGCAAAGCGTTTGTGACCGCAAAGGTAAGGTGGCGCTCTTTTAGTCATTAGTCATTATGAACATAGTATTTCACCATTGTCCTTGGAAAGGTAACTGATTTGCAGTTCCAAATTTGGATTGGTTTAGGACATTGTGAACATGGGACTTGTTGATTATCCATGGAAACATGGGTGAATGAGAATTAATCCTTCTTAAGTGTAGTTTGTCATAGGACAGTGAAAAGGGGAATCCAATATTTTACATAATGTTTGTCGCCCACAAAACTGTTATCACAAAACAGAGTAAGGGAACAATACGAGAACTAAGTTGAATGCACTAGATGGGATTGTGAATTTAACCCCAAACAAACAAAGTATCAATGCAAATATGAGTGAATTCAAATCAATAACTTCTTGAATTTAAATTGTTTGAGGACATTTGATTGATAATTTTTTTTTATTGATTGATTGTTTTATTACCATCATCATCATCATTGACAAGAATATATGAAACTACTTAACATGACATTTCTACTGACAATTTTATTACATGGATACAGGAATAAATGTCACAATAACATTTTTTTTTTTTAAACTGTCAGAGATGATTTATAACTAATTGTAATATGGAGTCAGATATAGCACATGTGCTAGTCGAGCCTGACTCACATTTGATTACAAATCTGTTGAGATAGAAATACATACATGTAAATAGATAGAAGTTCATACATGAATTGTATATAGATTTAGAACATGGAATTTCATGATTATCCATGGAAACATGAGTGAATGAAATGTAATTTATGTTTTATTGTGGTTCGTCCCAGGATATTGTGGATGGGAATTCCAAGCTGAACATGGCGTTTGTAGCCAACCTGTTCAACCACTACCCTGGGCTCCTGCCCGTGGAGGATGCTGAGTATGACGATATCGAGGAGACGAGGGAGGAAAAGAGTAAGGAGGCAGAGAGAGGGCAAGAAGAGGACTAGTAGCAGTAGTAGCAGTAGTAGCAGTAATCAGTATTGATAGTGGTGTCATATTGATAGGGTGTAGTATGACTGTAAGCCCAGGCTATTTTGAAATTGCATAGTGTCTTACCTATTTGTCACTCTTCTCAGTGTAGAATATAGGGGTCCGATATTGTTATAATATTGTACACTGGCGCAATAAGTTGACTGGCTACTGTACATGATTGATGTGCCTGCACATGTCTCGCGTCCACAAATTGGGGAAGAAACCTATGGGAAAGGTCTGGATGCTCTATTCAGGAGAAAACTTAGGAGGAATTTGGGAATACCATCCGAGACCAGAGCCCAAGTCACTAATGGACTATTGTAGGTTTGTTGGTGTAATGGTAATGATATCAGATTGCTTTCATTGTATACCAGATATATTGCATTCAGCTACCATGAATATTGAACTCATCCTCTATTTGTACAATACCCATGCTAGCTGAATGCAATATATTTCATATACCAATGAAAGGCATCTAATGTTAAATAATTACTCTCCTTACTTTGATGAATATAAGATCAAGTTAAATTTGATTGAATTGTATATCCTATGTGACCCTTCAGCCTTCCGTAACTGGATGAACAGCTTGAGCGTCAACCCTCATGTGCACTATCTCTACTCGGACCTCTGCAACGGCCTCGTCCTCCTACAGGTACAGTAATTAACCCATTCATGATCAAGTAACACAAATATGTTGTTTGGGGCTATCACTCTTCATCTTTTCAAGATAATAGAAGATGCATCACATTAAAGGGGAAGTTCACCCTGAAATTATTTTGGTTTCAATAAAAAGAGGCAAATGAAAGAAACATATGAGTGAAGGTTTGACGAAAATCGGTCAAAGGAAAAGAAAGTTATTTGATTTTAAAGTTTTGATTTTGTGACGTCACATGCGAGGTGCTCTCCCATATGTTGTGTACAATTTTTTTCAAAAATGTGCATTTTCTCACAAAGATAAGCATCCTTTTACTCGTGCGTTTGATACATTATCAGAAATACATATTTACACACATACCTGTACGAAAAAAAATCATTCCGTTGTCAAAAACAGGGAAAAAAACAATTTATCGACTTATTTTGTACACAACATATGGGAGAGCACCTCGCACGTGACGTCACAAAATCAAAACTTAAAAATCAAATAACTTTCTTTTCCTCTGACCGATTTTCGTCAAACCTTCACTCATATGTTTCTTTCATTTGTCTCTTTTTATTGAGACCAAAATAATTTCAGGGTGAACTTTCCCTTTAAAGAGCATGCATTTCTGCACAAGATCAATTCATTTCATTTGGTAAGTGACATATGTTACCTTCAAATTGATTTTTCAAAGTGCAATATGTGTCAAATGATTGTTAATTTGGCAATGCACTGAAATGGTTGAAACCATGTTGTTGCTCCTTAAATTGGCACAATTATTGCTCTAAATGCTATGCTTGTGATTGATTTGCACTGAGAGGGCAGTATACAGGGGAAATTGATTAAGTTGAGCAGTTGGTGAACATCTGAAAGTGGCCGGCTGAGAAAATGAACTCATTTTGATCCTCGCAATCAATATGACGGAGCAAGCTGTGGACCAATCACAGATTTGCATCTGTAATGACCATGTGGTGTATGTGTATGTATGGGTATGTGTGTCTGGTGTGATGTGGTGAATGTGAATGGATATGTGTTGATGTGTGCACGAATGTGTAGTGTGTATGTCTACATTCATATATGCAGTAGATGCAGTAGATAGTATGTGTACATGTACAACACAAAATGGTGCCAGAAAGAGATTAACTTGTTGCACATGGTAAGTTTTTACGGCTTTGTGAACCTGTCTAGTTTATAAGATGTCAAAATTTGCCATGGAACTACAGGAACCAAAGGGGTGTGGCTTGATTATGTCCTATAAGGTATAAGAAGTTTCGTCACAGCCTGTTTTCTAATGTCTGAACAGCAGATTGTGTGGGAGTCATGCTGCTTAGTACATGCATTTGAGTGGAGAAAAAAACAGCCTGTATATATGCAGGCTCAGTAAAGAACAGGTTATTTATATTTACTTCACCTTTATTCACATTATAAACACAACAAAAAAAGTAAGTCTCCCCCCCCCCCCCCCTAAACAAAATAGCATAACTTTTTATCGAAGAGGTCTTGGGGAAAATAATGTGGCAGGATTGTTCCTTAACTTATTGACTAACTTCTGTGTGGAAATCACAGAAATCCTATTAGTCATGCATGAGCTGGCAAACTTTAAAGGCAAAATTGTCATTTTTGTCTCGCCCACCGGAGGTGAAGGCGAGACTAAGGGATCCAAATGGCGTCCGTCCGTCGTCCGTCCGTCGTCCGTCCGTCGTCCGTCCGTCGTCCGTCGTCCGTCGTCCGTCACAAATGTTAAAGTTTACCTGCAAGACTCTCTTATGATCCATAACTTCACATGGGTTGCTTGGATTACAACCTAACTTGGGTCATAGATGCACTAGGGGTACCTTCATGTTATGGTGGCGTTGGAGGTCACAGGATAAGGTCAAAGGTCATTTGAGGTCATACGTTAAAGTTTACCTGCAAGACTCTCTTTTGACAAATAACTTCACATAGGTTGCTTGGATTACAACCTAACTTGGGTCATAGATGCACTGGGGGTACCTTCATGTTATGGTGCTGTTGGAGGTCACAGGATAAGGTCAAAGGTCATTTGAGGTCATACGTTAAAGTTTACCTGCAAGACTCTCTTTTGACAAATAACTTCACGTGGGTTGCTTGGATTACAACCTAACTTGGGTCATAGATGCACTGGGGGTACCTTCATGTTATGGTACCGTTGGAGGTCACAGGATAAGGTCAAAGGTCATTTGAGGTCATACGTTAAAGTTTACCTGCAAGACTCTCTTTTGACAAATAACTTCACATGGGTTGCTTGGATTACAACCTAACTTGGGTCATAGATGCACTGGGGGTACCTTCATGTTATGGTGGCGTTGGAGGTCACAGGATAAGGTCAAAGGTCATTTGAGGTCATATGTTAAAGTTTACCTGCAAGACTCTCTTTTGACAAATAACTTCACATGGGTTGCTTGGATTACAACCTAACTTGGGTCATAGATGCACTGGGGGTACCTACATGTTATGGTACCGTTGGAGGTCACAGGATAAGGTCAAAGGTCATTTGAGGTCATACGTTAAAGTTTACTTGCAAGACTCTCTTATCACACATAACTCATCACATGTTGCTACAATGGCAATCAAACTTGGATGATGGATGCACTGGGGGCACCTGCATGTTATTGTGCTGTAAGAGGTCACATGATAAGGTCAAAGGTCATTTGAGGTCATACATTAAAGTTTACTTGCAAGACTCTTGGTGAAGGCTTCCTAACTTGTGCACAGAATTGTGTGAGCATGTGTGAGCATTACTGATGTAGATTTAGGCAAACATTACTCATGCACATTTATGCAAATTTATTCAAAGTCACTATTTTGCACCTGATTTTGATGTTGTCTGTTTAAAGTTGCTTATTTATTTGTTTTAGTTTTCTTTTGCGTAGCAACGGAGATCGCGATATTTCTGGTTATTTTCGCAAGTGGGCGAGACACAATATTGCTAATGCCTTGTTTTTCAAAAGTCACAAGGGTATTAACTGTTTATGCCGCTTTAACAGTACATTTTGGCATTTCTTTTGTGATTTTTAAAGTGTATTCACTCAACCATTATATTTACATAACAGGTCATGTTACATCATTGTCAAAATATCCAGATTTTTATTTTTCACATAAATAAAGGGTTTTTAAAAGTTTCAAACTCAAGAGGGATGAGTATTCGTTCAACGGTGCTCACTCAACCAGAACAATGGGTTAAGTGTCGGGATAGGTGTTAATGCATCAAGAGATGGATGATAAACAATGAAAGGACATTAATTGTGCACCAGAAATAGAATTCATCAAAAATTCATATGACAGAATCCCAAAATTACCCTTGTGACTTTTGAAAAGTGACATTTTTGCCTTTAAAATTTGCCCACTCATGCATGACTAATTGGATTAAAGTGATTTCCACACAGAACTTGGTCAATAAGTTAAGGTACAATCCTGCCACATTATTTTGCCCTAAACCTCTTCTATAAAAAGTTTTGTTATTTTGCTTAGGGGGGGGGGGGGGGATTTACTTTTTTTGTTGTGTTTATAATCTTTGTTTTTCCTTGTTTCCATTCCAAAACATATTCATGATTATGATTATCTCTTCCTCTTCTCCGTAGCTGATTGACATTGTGAAGCCAGGCATGGTGAACTGGGATAAGGTGAACCAGGGTGCCGCTCTGAACAAGATGGGTAATAACATGAAGAAGATTGAGAACTGCAACTACTGCGTGGAGCTGGGCCTCAAGATGAAGTTCTCCCTCATCGGCATCGGAGGCCAGGACGTGAGGAACGGCAACGTGACTCTCACCCTTGGTAAAAAACAGCTCTCTGATTGCTCACACTGATATGAATGTGTGGGCCAACACAACTTTCATTACCCTCTGATTGGACAACACAACTTTGCTCTCCACTCTTTGTCTTTCATTTGATTTTCATTTTCATTTGTCTTTTATTTGATGTCTTTCTCTTACAAGAATGCTCTTTTTGTATCTCGCCTCCTCTCATTTCTTTGCTCTACCTCTCTTGTTCATTACCCCCTGATTTCTCCTGTCTTGCATATGTTACACCCTCCCATGTCTCATTTTCAAATGAGGCCTAGCCATTCATAATGCTCATAAAATCAATAAGAAAAGACAACGGTAAAACATGAGGTATGAATTACAAGACAGATAATGATATCTTTCTTAAGATATAAATCTACCTCCTTCCCTTTTCTTACTCTTTGTGCAGAATACTTCCTCTGTCTCACTCTTCACTTGATTCCTTCCCCCTTCCCCGCTCTCTCTCTCTCTCTCTCTCTCTCTCTCTCTCTCTCACTCTCTCTCTCTCTCTCTCTCACTCTCTCTCTCTCTCTCTCTCTCTCTCTCTCTCTCTCTCTTTGATTGGGAATTCTTCTCTTGAGTCTTGAATCTTGAATTGCTTGATTGATTTCTTCATTCATAATGATGTTGTGTTATTTCTCAGCCCTGGTCTGGCAGCTGATGCGTGCTTACACCCTGGGCATCCTGCAGAAGATCAGCGAATCAGACAAGCCCCTGACAGATAACCAAGTCATTGAGTGGGCTAACACTAAGGTAAGGCGGGTTTGACCTTAAGCCCCTGACAGATAACCAGGTCATTGAGTGGGCTAACACTAAGGTAAGGCGGGTTTGACCTGGAGGGTATTTCATGAATGTTGTCAGCACTGACAAGTTGTCTTACCGTAGTAACAGTCAGAGGCTAGTGCTTTTCAGCCAATCAACACCGAGGATTTCACTGAAATTGTTGGCACTGGCAATTTAGTCAGTTACCATAGTAACAGTCAGGGGATAGTGCCTCTCAGCCAATCAAAACCGAGGTTTTCACTGAAATTGTTGGCACTGACAATTTAGTCAGTGCTGATCATGAAATGCCCTCCTGGCTTCCCTGCTGTGACTTTATAAGAAGAAGTCATTTGATACTAATATGTGAATAGCAGTTAATATTTGGATTTGAGTTTAGATTCGAAATGACCAACAGCAGGGCAGCCGGGATTAGACAGAACAATTGCTTTCCATTCAAACATATCTGCACACAGTCAAATAGAAAAGAAGTTCTTGTGTTTTTATTAATTAGAATGGAGAATGAAACCGGTGAAAAGTAAAACACAGATCCATATTTTCTCAGACCAGTGATTCAGCAAACTCTGTTGATCCTCAACAATATCATGTTAAATCAAATGAAGTCCAATCTGATTGTCTCTGTCTTTACATAGCTTAAAGATTGTCCGTCCCTTTTGCAAGCTTAAAATTTGAAATCGTCAATCACGATCGTAAAATGAAGAAAGTGTGATTCAAGACCATTTCTAAGAATATAGCATGTTGAAGCTTTCTGTATATGTAAAAAATTTCAGCCGTTAAATTTCAAATTAGTCTTTGTTACAGTATCTATGTGGTTATTATGCGTGTGTGAAATTCTAATTTTATGAGTAACTACCATACGTTGGAGATGATTCCTTCCATAGAACATTTTTTTTCATAATGCGTTTTATAATTTAATATATCGTATTTTTAATTTAACGTATCACTTTCAAATTGTGAAATTGTAAATTGTGTTTTATAATTTAATAAACAGATTGATCAATAAAGCAGATATTTCAACACAAACTGCTAAGAGCCTGAGGTAAAGACTATTAATCAGACGTTGTTTACGTGCATTATTTGAATTTTACACTACGTATCACTTTCAAATTTTGAATATAGAGCTTGCTAACACTTCTTTATATGTTTTGCCAATGTTTGGATGGTTTTGTGGTTATCTGAAAAAGGGACTGGCTGTCTTTAATGGTGATGAGAAAGAGACAAACATCCTTCCGTAACTTCTAGGACTTGTGTATTATCAACTCCCTGGTCATTTGTTAACATATCATACCAAATCCAATTGTTTTCTGACTTTTGGTAGCTAGCTGGCGTGGCGAAAGAGACTAAGATCTGTAGTTTCAAAGATTCTTTCGTCAGTAACTCCCTGATCGTTCTAGCCCATCTATCAAATAAACTCAAATGAATTCAAATGTGATTCTGTTCTGTCTTCATCTAGCTTGCTGGCGCTTGGAAAGAGACTAGATATCTGTAGTTTCAAAGATTCTTTCATCAGTAACTCCCTGATCACTCTAGCCCATCTATCAAATAAACTCAAATGAATTCAAATGTGATTCTGTTCTGTCTTCATCTAGCTTGCTGGCGCTGAGAAAGAGACAAAGATCTGTAGTTTCAAAGATTCTTTCATCAATAACTCCCTGATCACTCTAGCCCATCTAGCAAATAAACTCAAATGAATTCAAATGTGATTCTGTTCTGTCTTCATCTAGCTTGCTGGCGCTGAGAAAGAGACAAAGATCTGTAGTTTCAAAGATTCTTTCATCAATAACTCCCTGATCACTCTAGCCCATCTAGCAAATAAACTCAAATGAATTCAAATGTGATTCTGTTCTGTGTTCATCTAGCTTGCTAGCGCTGGGAAAGGGACCAAGATCTGTAGTTTCAAAGATTCTTTCATCAGTAACTCCCTGATCATTCTAGCCCATCTATCAAATAAACTCAAATGAATTCAAATGGGATTCTGTACTGTCTTCATCTAGCTTACTGGCATGGCGAAAGAGACTAAGATCTGTAGTTTCAAAGATTCTTTCATCAGTAACTCCCTGATCATTCTAGCCCATCTATCAAATAAACTCGAATGAATTCAAATGGGATTCTGTACTCTTCATCTAGCTTGCTGGCGTGGCGAAAGAGACTAAGATTTGTAGTTTCAAAGATTCTTTCGTCAGTAACTCTCTGATCATTCTAGCCCATCTATCAAATAAACTCAAATGAATTCAAATGTGATTCTGTCCTGTCTTCATCTAGCTTGCTGGTACTGGGAAAGAGAACAAGATCTGTAGTTTCAAAGATTCTTTCATCAGTAACTCCCTGATCATTCTAGCCCATCTATCAAATAAACTCAAATGAATTAATAAATGTCTGACTTGTTGTTCGTTCATTTACAGGATGGAGCACGCTATCCTTATTACTGGGTGTATGCCTAAAATTTCTTTGCAAATTGAAATTACCCCAGAAAGCCCTTTCACTAAAATCTAGCAAAAATGATTCTGTTCTGTCTTCACCTAGCTTGCTGGCGCTGGGAAAGAGACCAAGATCCGAAGCTTCAAGGACCCCTGCGTCAAGGACTCCATGGTGATCCTCGACCTGGTGGATGCCATTAAGCCTGGCAGTGTCAACTACGACCTCGTTGTCAACCCCACCGAGGGAGCTGCTAATGATGAGGTAAGAGTTTCTCTCTCTATACATACATTTGAGGCCAGAAGTTTACATACACCTAGGAAATTCAAAGAGAAGTTGACACTTGCCAAACATCATAAAATTTACTGTATCTTATTAAGTATTTGTGCTATCATGACGAATTTGATATCAAACACATGAGTATGTTATGCCCCTTCATCACATTGCTTTGTCACCACGAACTGAAAAATATTTAGGTGTCATTTTTTTCCAAAAAACATCTTCATATTTTAGACAAATTAAAAATAAAACTTCAACAAAAACATTTCGTATTTGTGCTAGTTACTTCTCAACACAAGCATTTCATATTACACTTTTTTGTTCAGTGGTGACAAATCATGATAGAAAATGTAATATGAATCATAGATTTGACATTTACATATTTCTATGACACAATGTTTGAAAATATAATAACAACCAATAGAGTACATTTGGCACAAATATTACTCTTTTTTCTTCAAAGAAAATTCCACGTGAAATATAATGTAATCCCAACAGCATCCCAATCATGTGAAAGATCTTGATATACTCTTTCATTTGACCCCAAATTCGTCCTGGTAGTATTTATATTTCTGAAGATTTAGTAAATTTCACAATGCTTGGCATGCGAACAAATTTCACTGAATTCCATGGGTGTATGTAAACTTTTGACCTCAACTGTAGATATAACCATGTGGGACAACACAACTCTATGGAGTTCACAGCCTATAACAAGAATATTTTGGACTACAGTACTTGTCCCACTATTAATAAACAAATGGTACTGATAAAAAGCAATAGATTTCATGTTACTTATGGCTGAAATTATTTCCATCGAAAAAAACAATGAAAAACATAAAGTAGAAAAAAACAATAAAATACATTTAAAAAAATTGATATTGCCATTTTTTTCAATCCTAATTTGATAATAATCCTAAGAAGAGTGTCCGGACTGAAATCTAGCAGTTTGGGAACTATATTTAAAGGGAATATACTGTACTGGGAAGACAAAAAACCTTCAAAAGGGTGATGGTGAGCAATCTTCTTGCCAATTGTCTTACATTATGTATTGTCCATTTTAGCCCTTAAATGATCCATATTTGGAGTAATTAGTCAAAATTTGTGAAATTCTCAAAATGTTAGGCCCGAACATTTGAGGATTTGTGATTTGATCACTCATCACTCCAAATGTAGATCATTTGAGGGCAAATAACTTTCAGCATGTTTCTAAAATGGGCAAGACATGAATTTAAGACCATTGCAATAAGATTGCTCACGATCACCCTTTTGAAGGTTTTTTTGTACCCTTGTACAGTATATTCCCTTTAAAGATTTACAGCAAAATTATGATTTTATGTATTAATTAGCATTATTAATTAATTAGATATAAATTTGAATAATTTTGTTGCAATTGTCAATTGAATTGTGGAGATTATGTCATGGGTGACGGTTACTGACGTACATGCCGATCGCACGATCAACGGTCAAGATCCCCCCCCCCCCCATATGTCATGTGGTTTAAGTATTTCCTTCAGAGACAGGTGAACAGCTTTTAGTAAAATCTTTCTAAAACATCAATTGTCCAAGGAATTACCACAAATATTATTTTGAGCAGGAGCTAAAACTACTGAGGGTACACACCAACCTCATTCAAATATGATGACAAAGCACATGTACGTAGAACTTGAAAATTGGTATGTTTCTGGGAACTGGGTATTCCCGGCTCCCTTTTCTGAGGAGGACACTTTGAAACTGGGTATGCCCTGTTCTTGTCGTGAATGGGTTAGCGTGACTGTGTACTAGTAAGCCCATGGGGTTTTCAAGGCCTTGCAATGTAAGGGTTAAGATTGATTGTTTTGGGGGTTGTTCTGCTGCACAGGAGATCCAGGAGAACCTGTTGAAGAACGCTCAGTACACCATCTCCATCGCCCGCAAGCAGGGCGCCATGGTCTATGCCCTCCCAGAGGACATCGTTGAGGTCAACAACAAGATGGTCATGACGATCTTCGCCTGCCTCATGGCCCTCGACCTCGCGCTGCAGAGGTCAGCATAAGGTCAAAGGACAAATCTTGACCTTTACATTAATGAAGGAGTTTATATTATCATATCTTTAGTGAGAGCCTGTTTTGTTTTTGTAAAGACGTGTTCCCCCTCCTCCTCTACATTTTTTCTCATTGAATATTTTGAAACAATGAGAAGTGCCATTATTTGAAGTGGGTATTAATGGCATGAAAGCTTTATTGCATTGAGTAGCATGCATTACATGACTCTTTTCGTTAAAGAGGCATTTTTGCCCTGTTTTTTGTATTACAGCTATAGAAAAAGTCCCTTTTTTTCATTTGTTCCTTCTTTCTGTCCAACAGTCATGAAGTGAAATGCATTGTATTACTGTATGTATGAGATGAATTATTGCATCAGTAGACACTGACTAGAAAGCTCTATTTTGTTACCCATTTAGAAATTGTGTGCTGACACACAAATATGAAAGCATATATACCGGTAGTGATATATATGTATATATATATATATATATATATTCAAATGCAAACATTATATTTACTCATGAGAGGCTTCGTTGGGGGAAAAAAAGGAATTATAATATTTTTGAGCAATTTTTGACTAATTCATTTACTTGATATGAAATATATGTGCATGAGCCTAAAAGTCAAATATGGAGACATTTTTTTATGTGGTGTAGATCCATGAAGCTAGTGGAGACAATGTGGGGATTTTCAATATTTGGTATGTTCCGCTCATTCTATGAATAGGAATTATGCATGTAACCATAATGCGAAATATATAATTCACTTACCCTTAAATATAAAAGACCATGAATAAGAGTGTGGTGATTACAGGTATGTTGTTGGTGCATCACTTTCTGATATCATCATAATGTATGTGTATGATAGAATGACCACAAGTTTTGAAGTACACACATGTTTTCATATTATATGCATGTTGTTATAATCTCATTACATCCTCACTTGCCCATTTGAAGTTGATGAAACCAGTGATGTGTCGTTAGGACAGAAGAAATCATGCAACCATTGATGTTTCTAATAAAACAAACTGAGAGATTGTTCAAAGTGAATTTGGTAATGGTGATGCGCACAACTTGTACAACTTTTAACCGTGATTTCAATCATGTTTCACGATAAGCTGTTTTGTAAGCATTCAACACACTCTGAAGATTGTTTTTTTTCTATGAGTATGGATTTTATATTTCTTCACATGGATACTATAGTGTAACATGCATGTTTATTCTATCTGTTTCACTATCCAAAAAATTTCTTGTTTAATTGATTATTTCCTATTTTTCGTGGTGGTCATAAAGTGAGAAGTAGGAAGGCCAATTGTCACCAGCCTATGTAATCTAAGTACATGTAGCTTTTCCTGCAGAGTAATGATAACTTGCTTTTCATTTGGTTTCTGATATAGTTCTATTCTTCATGCCATTGATCCCATCAAACCGAGCTTTGAGTATTGCAGCTGTTGCAATGATTATTAACCACCAATGTAACTTTGTTATAGAACTGGACCAATGAGTCGAGGAAACTACACTTGTAGAATGCCGATTTCAAAGCCAATCATCAAATATCTTATGAATGAAGTATGATCCCAGTATTACATTCCTGTTTGTATGGCTAAGCCGTATCAGTTGAAACATTCTCTTTTATATACTTGTTTTGAAAAGTTGAAAAGTCTTTCATCTTGGTAGGCAGACAAAATCTCACTACTATGTTGAGTTGAATACGAGCAGAGATTCAAAGTTTGCACATAATGAGGTTGCTGCATTATGAACGCAGCTTTACTTCAAAGGGTACGCTCATCAACACTTTTCTAGCAAATAATCATCGTTTTAAAACGTCAGTCGGGCTCGTGTAAGTTAAATGATTATCCTTGCCATTTGAAACACAGACAAATGTGCATTTTGAGACATGTGTGAACCAGAGCCAAGTATCTGAGAGTTGATAACAGAATCATGTTTTGAAATATGTTTCAATATGCATTAAGAAATGCTGATTTTTACTGTTGAAAGTTGATGAATGCACCAAAATTCTCATTCGGTACTTCCTGAAAATTCAAATCACATTGTTTGCCGAGGTTTGTCCACCTATCAAGCATTATTATACCTCGTTTCCATTGGACAAGGGGAGGAAATATTTGTTTTCTAGATCGTATTTGCAACATAATGCCATAGAATCAAACACATTGGAGTAGCATGAAACATTGCTGTATAGTATATAAACAAAAACTTTGCATGTTACTACATGGTCATTGACACTTATGAAATGTGTATATGGCTGTTTTGAGGTATTTGTTGCATATACTATTAATTTTGCAGGGTCTTTTCTTGTATGCTTATGCTCAAAAATTCTTATTACTCAATTTTATTTTCATGCCTCTTGTAGATTAGGGCCATGTTACATTGAGCAACGCAATGATTGTAATTTACACCTAGTGATCATTACAATTCAAACAGCCAATGATATCTCAGCCTATGTGTTAGTTGCTGTCGGTGATCAATTACAGTTCTTGCTGTGCAACTAACAGCATGGCCCAGGCATGAAATGTGTACATTTCTATATTTTGAGCTAATCAATCATGAATGCATTCCTTACATTACTTTGCTTTCAGGTTTGGTAAAGTTTTTTTCCTTTTTACCAAATGTGTGTTATAAATGTGTAGCATGAGATTGTTGACGCTACTCTGGAAACTGCTATGAAAGTGACTACCAACTGGCAAGCCCTCTATTGGTAAAACTCTGTATATTGTACCTAGACACCCAGAATGCACCAGTCACTAACACACTTAAATACCAAGCTTTATTTTGGACCTATTATCAGACCAGGCTAACACAATTGGGCATAGGCAGCATTTTAGTACAGGATTAAAAATCCCATACTCCAGAAAGTGAACATGACTTTACTTTCACTTTAAGCTTCAATTGTCACAACATTTAATGATGATATGTTTGTGTGTTACTAACAAGAGAGCAAAAAGAAGATTCTGGTATATTTGTTTACCCAACAGGTTTGTAATTTGTGTTACTCATGTAACTTTTTTCTTATTTAAAGTTTTTTCTTTGTTTTTGTGAGCAGCGATATAGGAGTTCCAATGATATCGTAGAAATTTTTCTTTCATTGTGTGTTCATTTGTTGTCATCAGGCTATCTTCTAGTCACCCTATATGTTTGTTTTCATACTTCCTGTACTAAATATCTCAGTTTCTACCAAAAGAGAGCAAGATAGATCCAGATATGTTTTGCATTAGATTTATATTTTTCTAACCTTGCTTTCTTGACATAACAACTATACATATACAGCTCTGTATAATTGCTGAACATTATCTTATCTCGTCAAGATTTGAGTTTGAGACAGATTCGTGTTAGGTCGATACCATGAACTGGTTTATTTGTATAACTATATGGAAGGATAAAGCAGCAAACTGTTTTTGATAGTCATATCATACTACATCTCTGTTTTTTTATATTATGTATATTGTGCTGTCATTATAGAAAGAGATCTTAGAATTGTTTCAAGAATTTGATTTAGATGTTTATGATTTGCGTTGGGTTTTGCGTTGCATTCCGTCAAGGCTGTGATGATATTTGCTTCATTCCACTGTACAAACTGTAGGGTATGTGAATCATTCATGATGTGAGTGCCATGGGTGCACTTCAGCACCCATAAACCTCACAAATCCCGTAGAATTGTGTGTTGTTTGGCATGTGTGTATGCCTCATTGAGACATACTTGCACACAGCAATAAACACAAACTCATAACATTCAAACAGCCGTCCTTATCGTTAGCGTCCAGACGCAGCCAGTTAATTCGAGCTTTCATATCTCAAAATAAGTATGTCTTTCTATCACCATCAGCCTATCAGTGAAGTATGTTTTTCTTTCATTGTCATACAAGTTACACATACTGTGTTGCCTTGTATATGAATGCCTAGTTTGCAATGCTACATTTACATGCAACTGTGGGGGTGCGTAGCCTGGGGCCATATTCATGAAAGCTTACTAGCCTAGTTGATTACTACAATGCATGCATTTTGATGCACTTTAGTAACTACAGTGTAACTGGGCTTAGTAAGGTTTCATGAATATGGCCTGTGGCTTCCAGACTGTTGAACATTTCCAATCCACACTATTCAGTAAAGGGGTCTGGCTGCAGTAGACTAAATGCTCTCTTTTTCCGCATGATGAACTAAGAAAAAGAAGAATGATAAAGTGACTAGTCTAATGAATACTAGACCCTTTTTTGCAGTTTAAATTAGAAAATTCGAACTTCCTGGAAGCCACGCGAGGTGGTGCGACGTAGATAGTGCTACATGTTTTCATACTGAATAACATCTTCGCTAGCACGCCCTCTACGGAGGAACTCTCCAGATTTGTTCAGCTTATAACTACAGTGTATGTGCTCATGTAGCAAAGAAACTAATGGCGTTAGCTCGAGTGTTAAAACAGAATTAACATCATTATTACTCTGCATTTAAATGGATTTGTAAGCGCTTACAGAGATATAGAAAGAGGCTGGTTCACTTTATGATAATATCGAGAGTACCAAAATGGTTTCTAGAGTACCAATATGGCGTAGAGAAGTTTATGAATGTCGCAAAAATATATAGATCATGGTATGTAACTTCAGCATTTCGTGAACAGTAATAGAGCAGATGTGTTGATAATTATGTATAGTGTAAGATGTCAAATGTAATAGCTTTTTTTGATCACCTATCACGAATATATCCATTTTGGGTGAATGGCTACAAGAACATTGTTTAAAACAGATCATGAGTGTTTCACAATAAATTGGTTTTAAAATGGAAAAAATGTGCAAAGAATTGTCTGTTTGTTGTTGGTGCTGTTTTGTTAGGTTAACATGTAATGTCAAATTAATGGCGCTGGGTGTCTTCCTCATTCATATTCCACTAGCAACTGCCACTTCTGTCATTACCAATGTATAAAGCTTCTGGCAGAAAAGACCTTATGGTTTGACACGATTGGTGCACACTGGTGTTGTTGGAATAATTATCTGATACACACGAAATGTTGAGGTCCAAAATTTGTCTAAAAGGTAAGCATTCCAAGGATATGAAATGTTTACATCCTCTCCAAATATTTTTGTTCTTCTCTCCCTCGCTCTCAGATAAACCCCTTCTAATGCTATTCCAAAAGAATAGACCATCATGCATTGTACAGTACCACATAGTAAACATGTACTGTCAGTATCATCGAATACTGCTCACCACGTAATAATCTTCTCTCTAGGTACAGTTGAGGCCAGGAGTTTACATACACCCAGGAAATTCAAAGAGAAATTGACACTTGCCAAACATAAAATTTACTGTATCTTCTAAAATATTTGGGCTATTATGACGAATTTGATATGAAGCAAATGAGTATGTTATGCCCCTTCATCGCATTGCTTTGTCATCAGGAGCTGAAAAGTATTTAGATGTCAATTTTTCCCCACGAAGTCTTCATATTTTAGACAAATTAAGAATTAAAACTTGACAAAAGCATTACATATTTGTGCAAGTTACTTCTCAACTCAATTTCAGATTACACTTATTGATCAGTGGTGACATATCATGGTAGAAAATGTAATATAAATCATAAATTTGACCTCCATATATTTCTATGAAACGATGTTTGCAAATATGATAACAAACAATAGAATACATTTGGCATGAATATATCTTTTTTTGTTCAAAGAAAATTCCACCTGAAATATAATTACATCCCAACGGCATCCCACTCATGTGAAAGAGATTAACACCCTCTTTCATTTGATATCAAATTCGTTATGGTAGTACTTTATTTATATTTCTCAAGATATAGTCAATTTTACGATGTTTGGCAAGAGAATAAATTTCACTGAATTCCATGGGTGCGTGTAAACTTTTGGCCTATACTGTACATCTCTCCCCCCCCCTCCTCCCCCCCCCCCTCTCTCTCTCTCTCTCTCTCTCTCTCTCTCTCTCTTCCGTTGTCCCATTTCCTCACTGTACCTCTTCCTATCGTATGCATGCTCTTCTTTAGCTGAACACAAGATCATACAAGAGAAGGTACATGTCGTGACTATCAACTCAACTCACGGTGCTCCTTGTCTTTATTTTGGTGAATGATACAGCTAGATACAGACAGATATCATTAAACAAAGTATCGTGATTAAAAAAAATCCGGGTGATAATAATCACAAACATACGGTAGTTAAGGAACTGGGTAACCCTTTGGCAAAAGTCATAAAACTAGACAGTATCCCCTAACAATTAAGTGTATGCTATCTCGCAGTCACGAATATTTTCATTCAGAGTGAAAAACTATCCCTGATTACGTTTGACACTTAGCGACCCTAGTCCACATTCATAATCGTATTGCCCCTGTGAGTGCGCTATGCGTCATGAAGCCTACCTGCATTGAACGCGTGCATTGTGGCGCGGACGATAGCGGACATCGGTCTACAAGAACTACAAGAACTGCGAACTTTTGGACGATCCGCCCAGAACCTCGAAATCAAGCGATCGCTATGAACCCACTAAATGTCAGTCTCCAGTTCCATTCGTAGGATGGCATTTCTAAACACCGTATTTTATTCAATTTTCCGTTGTTTTACACAATGCAATTATTTGAACTACAAAATGGCTAAAACGCTTTAAACATTGGTGCGATATTATGTTTTAAAGATATCTGTTCATCCCTTCAAATTTATTCGTCTGTTTATCCGTCAGCGTCCGTCCTTTGATCTGTCAGCCAAGATGTCTGTCAGCGTCTGCTCATTTGCCAGGTCGTCTGCCGATGCCGATGGAATAAAATAATGTCAAGTTGTCTGTCCATCACTTCAAATTTACCCGTCCGGTTGTTCGTTATTTCCGTCCTTTTGTTCGTCCGTCACGCCAGGCGGTGATATTATGTTTTCAAGTTGTCAGTTTATACCTTCAAATCCATCCATCTGTTTGTCCGTCAGTGTCCGTCCTTTATCTGCCTGTCACCTCTGCCGGTGGAATAAATGTCAAGATGTCTGTCGATCCCTTCAAATCCACCCGTCTGTTTGTTCGTCATGTCCGTCCTTTTGTTCGTCCGTCACGCCAGGCGGTGGTAATATGTTTTCAAGTTGTCAGTTAATACCTTCAAGTTCATCCATCTGTTTGTCCGTCAGCGTTCGTCCTTTTATCTGTTGTCACCTTTGCCTGTAGAATAAATGTCAAGTTTTCTGTCCATCCCTTCAAATTCATCCGTCTGTTTGTTCGTCATGTCTGTCATTTGGTCTGTCAGCCACGTCTGCCGGTGGTATAATGGTATCAAGTTTTCTGTCCGTCCATCCCTTCAAATTCATCCGTCTGTTTGTCCGTCATGTCTGTCCTTTTGTCCGCCCGTTATGTCTGCCCACGCGTCCCAAAGAAAAAATGCCCAAACCAATAGCAGCAAAAAAAAAATGACTCAAGAATAAAGATAACTGTCGGTTAACCTGCACACATGCTGCTGTAGTTTTTGTTGACGAGAGGTCAAAGGTAATATATAGGTCAGGAGCTAGGTACATTTAAAATGTAAGCGGCTTCAACAAATTGTCAATGTAATACCATCAACATGATCAAATCGTCTGCCAGGAGGCTGGAGGTTGTATAGATTCTTTGCATGTGTGCCAAATGTTCACAGGTCAAAGATTTGGAAATAATCATAACTTGTGACCCAGATAATGAAACGTGGGACAAGAATCGGGTATGGTGATACGTGCCTTTATTGTCAAATCATAATGGGCTTGATGTCAATATACGAGCTAACAACGGTTTCAGATTTCCCTTTAAAAGGTGTGAAAAGAAGTGAAACCAACATTTGGGGTCAGCAGGTCAAAGTTTAAATTTCAGGGATCACATATAAGTTGGACATGTTTGTATGCTAATTACTTCTGAATCGATTTAAAATTGTGTTAGTATGTTGATTGTAATCGCTATGGCGATAAACTGCCGGCTGATTTTTCTGTTTTGTCGAATGATTTAACATCATGACGTGCCCAAAGTCGTGTCCGTGAATTTTTTCAGATAAAATAAAATGTCAAAGGTCAGGTTGATTTAATACTAACATTTATTTTTAGTTAAATTGTTCAACCAGGTTAAAAACTTTCAAGAAATTGGTCATAGCCTACTCATTTACTGCCGCAGGTCAAGCTGGTACATTTTCAAGTAAAAGGATACAATTTTTGTGGAATTTCCGAGATAATAACTATTCGTAATAACATCAAAAGTTTTAGTTTTCGGACAACAAGTCAAAAGTCAAAAATCTGGGGTCACATGATTTGATAATGCATATGTCGGCTAATGAAGCACTTCTCCATATCACATCAGGATTGTGTTTGTAGGCATGTCCACTTCCGGTCTCGTGTATTCGTGTATAAGACATGACTGCAAGCACAGGTCCGAATGTCCCTGAGCGGTGCATCATGGGACTGTTTTCCCCTATATGCGGTATGGAAGAATGAGATTTCTTTCAATGATTTTTCAGTGAGGTTGTATAGGTGGTCAAGTTAAACGACAACCAGCAATCTCTACGGGTGGAACTCGCAGATGTACGCTTGTTTGTCATCGCACTCCTCGTCATTCAGACGATAGCCGTTCGACTCGACGCAGTCCTCGTCGCTCGAACTCCAGAAGTTGTACCAGTGCTGATAGTTGTCCGGTTGGTTGTCGTTCCACAGCGAGTTGTCCTTGCCCATCCACCCACCGAACCCCTCCCACACATACCTGCCCTCTTTCTCTCTGTCGTTGAGGGCGGTCCACACAACGGGGTAGTCGGTGAGTTTGTAGACGGACTGAAGGAACTCTCGCACGGTTCGGATCTCGTTGTAGGTGTCGAACGCGACGAGATTCGCACCCATACTCTCGCAGCTCTTTCTCGCGTCGTTCCACTCTCTCTTGGTGCTTATGTAGATGTAGCATGAATCTCGGTCCGCCGTGCGGGGAGGCCAGTTAGCAGGGCAGTTGTCTGCGCAGGGGGACAATGCAACAGAGAGGACACAATTACTTCTAACATGGATTAAGTTGTTGTAAAAAAGTGGTTAAATGAGAATGGCCATGAGATGAGTAAACAAGTTGTTCAACTCCTCAAGCAGTCTTGATTCAAAGAATTGCCCCGTTACCATGGTTACAGAAATTTAAAACCCCCTTCTCGAAAAGAAATGAAGTATTATTCAATTCGATTCAAATCGATCCATGTCGAGTAAGATTAACTCGACCCACTGTGTGATATCATGGTTGTGCAATCCAAACTAAGCTCAAAAACATCTCCAAATCAGTGAAATGAAATAATGAAACCAAACTCTATGTGACTTTGCCCTATTTGTGCCAAATGTGAGGTTATTCACAAGAAATGCACACAGTTCCCCCAAAGCAGCAATCTGTTCAACATGAACACAACGTGTGTGATCTGGAAATGGTGACTCTCTATGAATTGAAACAATCTCTTATACAATACTCACAATACTTCTCGAATTTCAAACTACCCATACTATTGTCGACCTACAGTAAAATACAAATCATATGAATAGCAATGTGTATACAAAAAGAACCAGCGGTATCCCCAACAATTAAGGTTCAATTAATCTCAATTTAATTAAATACAATTCAATTCAATTCAATATCACAGGCACGACAACGTGAGTTTATTACGCTGCCTCCTTTTATTGATGATGATAATGATAAGGATAATGATGATGATGAAACAAGTTACTATACGTACAATGGTGGGATACAGATATCCATTCTACTAATTGCGATGATAATGACGGCATTATACCGTGATTATGAAAATTCTGACGATGGCGACTGTATTGATAGTGATGATGATGATAATCAGTATGACGACATCAGTCAAGGGGGGGGGGGGGGGGGGTTGACGCACCAGGATTTATTGGCGCATAAAAGATGAGAATTACGGTGATTATAGTGTTGTTGATGATGATGATGATGATGATAATGATGATGATGATGATGATGATGATGATGATGATGATGATGATGAAGATGATGATTAAGGAGGATAAGAATGAAAGAAGGACTGAAGAATAAATAAAGCAGAATTTTACTTAAAATCATCATTTTCGAAAACATGGATACATAGTGGCGACTTACAATACTTGCACGTTTCGGCTAGGGTGTACAGCGACCGAGCCGCATCCTTGTTGACATCTTCTGTCCGCCAGAGGGCAGCAGCATGGTTTGCGATGACGACCACTAAGAAGGAGATTGCCAACATCATCTTGCCTGGATTGGCCAAACACGAAATACTTGGTGATTTTATGGTCAAATCTTGACATTCTAACTCATAGTGTGCCAGTTAAATTGCTGCCTAATGTGAGTTGTGTGCTGATATGTGCAGAGGTTGTGCAAATCAAGAATGCAATATAGATGTAAATTTATAAGGTTTGAAAACTGTTTCTAAGAATTTCAACGACACCAAGCATGTTAACTATATAATATGTCTGCCAGATAAACTGTTTTGCTCCGTGGAACGTTTGTGTGTATTTCTTCTGCAAGAATGTTGCACACAAAGAGTTAATACCCTAGAGGCGGAATAAGCCGGAATGCCGTCGGAATGAAAATCTTTGCCTCATTCCTGGATATTCGAAGTGTATTCTCACTGCATTCTGGGTGCATTCCGAATATTCGGGTCCATTCTTGTGTCCGGGCCGAATGTTTTACTCGTGCTCTTTTACACTTTCGAGGTTCATTCGAACTGGAAAAATATCGAACGGCATTCAAAGTGCAGTCCAACAGCACCCTGATTGCATTCCAAATATTCCGATTGCATGCGAACTGCATTCTAAATACTCCTACTGTGTTCCAACTACAATCGAGCTGCATTCGAGAGCCAATAAACCTGGAATATGCAAGAATCTTGCGAGATAGGTTCGAAGGACATTCTAAGTATTCGAACGGTATTTTTACATATTTAGCTCAATTCGAAATTCCCTCCCGAATGTGGCTCGAATTTTAAAAACTTTTAATTCCGGATGGTTCTGCTTGATTCCTGCTGATTCCGAATAAGTGTGCCCCCGTCACACTTTAAGCCCCCGTCAAAACATTCGGGTCGGACACAAGAATAGACCCGAATATTCGGAATGGGAGGAAAGAATGATGGCTGCTTACCTTTGCAACTAGCCGGGCGATTCAAAAACAGACGAAATGTAAACTGGTAAACGACCAACAAAAACGTCCCTTTTTATACCAAAGCACTTAGTGTTCAAAAGAACTCGTAAGAAAGAGTTTGTTATTAGCGTGAGGATAGTCACGATCTATCATGTTTCGGGGACAGCTAGATCAATATCCATCTACACAGATATAGTAAACATGACGCTAGTTCTGCCCTACTCTGAGAAAAGGAAGCAACTAACAAAAGATATACTTTTCTTGTAAATTAGCAAAATGTGTCTTCCACTTGCATTGACAAAAGTGCAAACCCACATCATGTTAGACTCAATATCTTGCAGCAAGATGAATATTTCTTGTCCAGGTTTTGGCCGTATGTAGGGAATGCTGGGTACAATCTCAGAATACCAATAACCCAGATTTGAGTGATTTGTCACTTGCTTCATTTTGTCAGAGTAGGGCAGAGTTGTTGTAGAAAATGCGACAATAAAAGACTGATGGCGGAGTCGGTTAACGAGGTGATCAATTTTCGATTTGCTGTCATGTGCAGAAGATAGGGCTGGATTCAAAACAGAGGGTAAAAATAGCCTTCTGTTTCTACAAAAGGTAATTTGACCGCTATGAAAATAAATGGAACATAGAGAGGGGTAGCTGAAATAAGGGTAGTTACTGCGGACGAAAATAGGAAGATAATACAACATATCGAAGTAATTGTAAAGAGAACAAGGATTTAAATGAAGAAGAACAAAGAGTAGAAAAAACATAATTTGTGAAGAATAAGAATTATGTAACCAATATATCATTTTAACCATATCCCATTGAGCATTCTAACTACACGGCCATGGTACCAAGCATAGATCAAGCTTTTTGCTAATAACGTAAGTGATGTAAGTGGGGGGGGGGGGGGGGGGCAGAAATGCCCAGGTCACATACTTACTATGGAGGCTTTTTTTAACCCCCCTAGCCCCCCCCCCCCCCCCCGGTATATCCGCCACTTTTGTAGGGATGTATAATGCAAAGTCATAACCATAACTGATGTTTATTATATATTTTCCCCACGTTTCATATGATCCATAATGATAACCACACACGGGCAGTGTTCGTCTCACAAGTCGATTCTTCAAGATTGAGCGGTTTACACTGGTGAATTTGATGTTTATTTTAATATCAATTAACATCATATACCTCCTTCCAATATATACTTCCTCCTTCGCAGGCTTGCGATTTTCAACTGATTTGTGATGTCCCTATCAATCAACAGCGCACATCAAATCCTTATTCTGGATAAATCTGCAAGATTAAGTTATTTCAGGCAGATTTACTTTGCTATATCCTTATCAATCAACGGCGCACATATACTTCTTAATCATTTATCAAACTGTCATTCATTTATGCCCACCTCATGCATCAACTTGCATTTGATCTTTTTACGCAGTACTTTTGGGATTCGGGTTTTGATGAATGGCCAGCCAATGTATTGATTTGTAGTACAAAGCAAAGTGACTTACACGTGTAACGTTTCTCACAGAACTGTGTAATGTATTAATCGAGATGACCATAAGGCTGGAGGGGATAACAAAGTGCGTGTGTGTGTGTGTGTGAGAGAGAGAGAGAGAGAGAGAGAGAGAGAGAGGGAGAAAGAGAGAGAGAGAGAAAGAGAGAGCGAGAGAGAGAGGGGGGGGGGGGGTGGCAGACGAAATGTGGAGAATCATTGGGCTCCGTGTTCAGGCGAGACGAGTTCCATGTTGTTATGTTCTTCTCCCACCATGCCCAAGTCCTTCTCTTCCATAAATGCCATATCCTAATTACATTTCACTCCATTTATGTAACCACACCCCACAATCACCTTCCTTTCTCTCTAGCTCTCCCCTTCCTTTATATCTCCCTTGCCCTCCCCTCTCTGTCTCTCTCTCTCTCCTTCTATCCCCCCTCTCCCCCGTCTCTGTTTATCTGTATCTCTCTCTCTCTTTCTCTCTCTCTCTCTCTCTCTCTCTCTCTCTCTCTCTCTCGTTTCACTCCTCCCTCTCCCTTCCCTCATCTCTCTCCCTTTCCCTTCTTTCTAAATTTTCCAAAAAAAAAAGGAAATACACGTATCAATGCAAGATATACAAACACAAAATAATATACACATACATTACACTTCATTAGTTCCATATAGGGGACAATTATTGTCACTTTCATCTATAATTTGGATATATAATTTTCAGCAACAATGTCCATGATAGAGCATATCAATTCAAAGGAGATATTAACCCCAAAATAGAAAAATATGTGGAAAATAAATTAGCGAATGTTCGAGGAAAACAGTAGTGATAATAAAGTTAGCAAATGATTAAAAAAAGAAGCCTACATATCCACATAAATATAGAAAAAGTGAAGCTTTTTTTGAAAAGCATCCATACAAAAAATGAATGTTTTCTTAAAATACCTTCATAAGGCACACCGTGTTTATGATAACATGGCTCAAACCGGCCATGTACCACGTGAATGGTATCGAAGAAACTGATCAAGTTCAGAAAATAGGTAGGTCTTACTGTACTTCAGTTTATTCATTTCACAGTGAAAAGGATAATCAATGTAGCTCTCCGTAATCAACATTGGTGTAATATCAGATATTGAACAAACACATCTTACAATACTGCATACTTCTCAATTACCATGATTACATGGAATGTCCATTTGTGGAAATGCAAATCACGGAAGCACTACTTACTAAAAATTCAGAAATATTTAAAATGATACAAAACATGAAAATATATCATATTTAGATGAGAATGTAAGTCCAAGGCACCACTTCTAGAATCAAACGTTAGGAATGAAAGAAATATGAAACATAATGTCATACTTCAAAATCAAACATTTTAAAAATTACACCCTTCTTGAGATGTACAACATAACAAAAATCCCTCAACACAATGTTACAGTCTGAATATTAATATTTTTGAGACCACTCAATTTAAGGCCCCTTTTCTTTCGTTTTATCGTGGGGTAGTCTTTATTGACATGTTAGACTGCATTCTTTCCCTGTATTCAATGTGAGGTAGGTCTATTGCAAGTCAAAACAATGATGTAAATGCCATGGAAAACCTCAGAAAATACCACTGAATACTGTGTACGATTCTTTGGAAACAAGGAAAGTGTTTCACTTTTCCTAGCAAGGTTTGTAAAGCTATGACCGTGAGATCTCATACATGTCATTGTTGGGGTACACTGCTGATCCCTGCAGTTGAGCATCATGACTTTTTTTTTTATAGAGCACCAAAGTCGTGTCGTCATATTAACAGGTTGTCAAGACAATTGGCTCTAAACAAACTCACTCTAGTGAGAGGTTTAGCGGTCCGATATTGTCTATCGGGCTAGTGTCGGCATTCCCAATTACAGTCCCCGTTGTGATCACCGCTGCTTGCTCTACCCGTATTGTTTAGGGCCAGTTGTCTTGACAATAATGCTCAAATGACGTCACACTTTGGTACTCTACAAGAGCTACGCATCTTTAAGGTACAGCATCTAACCTTACAACTAATGAAGGTGTTGAAGAACAATTATGAAAACCTGAAACATGACGACACGATTCCGTTCCCAAATATTGCACAGTATATATTTCTATATTTTCTAGTCCGTAAATATTGCATAACAGATATTATCTGCTATATTATTCACTGCATTATTGAAGCACGTGTTTCTTTGCACCATTTCATTCCACCACATGACAATGATGGCTGCATAATTCTATGCAATGCATAGCGACAGATTACAACACAACATTTTCAGTAAATAATTCTACATTTAGCTTTTAACATCAGCCTAAATGTATCGATAAAATTTTGAGAAATTATCTTCCACCGTATGTAAAGCAATATGCACTATATGCGTCATTTAACTGTCTCTATGGAATTACAAGCAAACAATAAGCGGTCTACTAAAATATTTGTCGATTACTCATATTTTTCTGTTTCTACTTACTCCATAAATACTTAAATACACCATTGCACAATTCCAAATCGCTGTAAAAATAATGGTATCATGCCTCATGAATACTCAATCACTAATAAACGAGTCTAATTCTGTTGGTATATCGAGTGGTCCACAAACCGGCCCCTACGCATTTCTGCTCAATGCGCGTTATCGAAGGTTCGATGCGCAATTTAATGTGTAATTACGCAGTAGTATGCAAAATGGAAGATTTTCAGAGGAAAAATTTGACAATGTGGATATATTTTCGTTCAAAATATCTCTGTTTTTCAAGTTACATCCGGACTTCCGGACCTACACTTCGTGAAGGTGGGACGGAATCAAACCAAGACACACTGGATTTGTTCATTAAGTTGTGTTGGATGATGGATGTAAAGGTTTTACAGTGTGCCCGGAACAATAGAAGCTGTTCTTCAGCTAAGAGCGACTTTCCGCACGACTGGTGATCCTTTCTTGTGCTAAATGAGTTTCTCAATGATTTTGATTCCCATCAGCTAAAGTTTCAAATCTGATGTTTATAAATTACAATTCTTGTTGTGGTAACAAGTGTCTGAATACAAAGCTGATGATTTGTCATATTAGATTAGGATTGTTGGAAATTGACCCTCACTATATTAAAACAGGAGCAAAGTGTGGTATCTCATAGAGCACAGAAAGGTTCACCGGTCGTGCATAAAGTCGTTCTTAGCTTAAGAACACTTGGTGAAACACCGCCCAGGTACACATGGGGGAATGTTCTTTCACTTCCTTCTCAGAGCTGAATAGCTGTTGCCATATCTGCATGATAACAAGTTGAAATGTGGTTGACTATCTCATGTGAGTAGTACCATTGACCTAAGGTCATTTTCTACCAGCAATGATCTGCTCATGTGCAGATTGCAACAACAAAGTAGCTAATCAGAGGAATACAGAATTCATTGTGACATTTCATTTTGTAAGAGGAGGTAGGAATCTTAACATTACGAGATGCAGCACCAATTAAAATGATTATGAGCAATTGGTGACCAACTCTCCCTATCGCATATAGCTCTCTGAATCTGAACGTGTGTGGCGCTCTAATTTTTTTACCTTTAATTCTTGGGATATGAACTTCTAGTTAATGAATATTCTATAGCCATCGTCTTGCTTGTGTCTTTTCATTCTTTCATTAGTACATCCACAATCAATGTTGAGGTAGGCAAAAACATTGCCGTGAGTGATTGGTGGTATTTTTTTCAAGTCCTTTGTCCATATAACAACCCTTCCATTTTAATATTACGAGGTTCACGAGAGTCGAAATTACAGATTGTGTGCTTTATTGCATGAATTGAATACGTACCAAACTCTTACCGGATGTATACGTCCCAAGAGCAATCAATCAGATATCGGTATCGTGAGGTGATATCGCTTGATATCGGCTATATGGGATAGGGAGAATTACCATGATCATCTCACCGTACTTATGGTAAGCAGACATTTAATAAAGATCTATGACAAACCAATCCAGTACAAACGCATTTCATCAATTCAAAGAAAATACATCATTCATTGTGACTTATCGGAAGAGTGGTGACCAATTTTTGTGTTCATTTTGCACATGATTAGTATAAAGTAAACACTACATTTTGTAAGCATGGAAATAAATCAATTTGTTACAATACACTACACCAATTGAAAAAAAATACATCATTCATTGTGACTTATCGGCAGAATGGTGACCAATTCTCATGCTCATCTTGCGGATGGCGAGCATTATAAGGAGGGAAAGAATGGAGGTAGACTCCATGCAGTACAGGGCGTGTGACCAAGAAAAGTGCTGAGAGATGTAGGTGAGGGGAAGACCAGCCAGGATTCCACCAACTGCAGGAAGAAATGGGGGAGGGGGAGAACAATTAAATGGAGGGGGGGGGGGGGGGGGTTAAGAAGATATTATGTAACAAGAGTGAGAAATCCTTGTACGTTAAGATGTTGAAATTAAACAAAATCACAACCCAGATGTGAGTGGGCGAGTTCTTCATGTATCTACCCATCCATCCATACATCAATCAATCCACCTTTACTTTAGCAGCCAAGGCAGTGAAAGTGTGTGACGTGCCAGAGATATGTGTGGTAAAATTTCCATCTATCTATCTATCTATCTATCCATCCATCCATCCATGCATCCATCAATCCATTTATCTATCTATCTATCTAACTATCAATCTATCTATCTATCCATCCATGAATCCATCCATCCATCCATACATCAATCAATCCATCTTTACTTAATGTTAGCAGCCAAAGCAATGAAAGCATGTGACGTGCCAGAGATTTGAGTGGGTAAGATTTCGATCTATCTATCTATCTATCAATCTATCTATCTATCTATCTATCTATCTATCTATCTATCTATCTATCTATCTATCTATCTATCTATCTATCTATCTATCTATCTATCTATCTATCTATCTATCTATCTATCTATCTATCTATCTATCTATCTATCTATCTATCTATCCATGCATCCATGCATCAATATATCAATCAATGAACCTATACTTACTGTTAGCAGCTAGGGCAGCAAAGGCATGTGAGGTGCCAGAAATATGAGTAGGTGAGTTTTCCATGACGATGATGCCGCAGAGTGTTACGCAGCTATACTGGGCAAACCCCAGACTCAAGCCCACCAGTAATATCACCTCCTGGTGAGGGGGCAGGTAAGGAAAGAAAGGCTTCAAATATCTCAAAACATCTTCACATAGGTAAGGAAGTGTAAGGTTGGGGTTCACCCCTCCCCCTCCCCCCCCCCCCCCCCACTCTCTCCCCCCTTTTTTCTCTATTTCTCTTTGTCTTTCTCAATCCCTCCATTCCTCTCTCTCTCTGTTTCCTTTTCTTATTTTCCATCTCTCTCTCTTTCTCTCCCTCTCTCCTTACATTCTGCTTTTCTATCTTGTTCTATTCATCCTCACACTCTCTTTCTTTCTTTCCCTTCCATTTCACCTTTCTTTCTCCCCTTTCTCCTTTCTTTCTCCCACCTTTCTCCTCTCCCTATCCCCGTTCTCTCTCTCCCTCTTTCTTCAGTTCACTGAGAGAATCATTAACCTATACAAAAGGTACTCGTGCATATTACATTGTATTTTCCCTCCCCCTTTTCTTTCTCCTCTCTCTCCACCCTCACTCTCTCCTCTCTCCCCTTCCCTATCCCCCACTCAGCACTCACTTTCTCTCTTCCTTACCGTTTAACGATACAATTATCTTTCTTCTTTCTGTCCCTCAATCTCTCCCTCTCTCTCCCTCTTTTCCTTTTATTGTTTACATTTCTCTCTCTTTTTTTCTTTCACTTTCTTCTTTCTGTGTCTTGTTCTTCCCATCTCCCTCTCACTTTTCTTATTCCCCAATTACACTGATAGAATTATTAATCTATACATTCCCATTACCTGGTAGGAGTCTACATCAATGTAGTTCCTCAGAGCATGGATGGACAGAAGATTGAGAGCTACCATTAGCAGTAACCATGGATACCGAGGAGTCCCTCGTGATCTCCGGCCAGACTAAGAGAGAAGGATAGGAATCAATAACATCTCTTTGATTTCCATGCTGGACAGATTGATTGGACAGTGTTTATTTTTTAGATGCATTTTGATGATGAGAATTATGAAAATATCCTATCATGATTTAAAGTCATAAGTACAATGCTTTTGTGAATCCTGGACTAGAAAGGATGTACACATTTGTCATGGACCTGGGCTCTGCTGCATAAAACTTACCATTAATGGTCACTTTGCTTCCGATGGCAACATCTATGGAAATCTTGAATTTGATTAGCTTTGGAGTGGTGTTGCCATGGTAGCTACCATTGATGGCAGAGTTACCATCAATTGTTAGTTTTATGCAACGGGGTCCTGGGTCCTGTTGCATAAAAGATACTATTAATTGTAACTCTGCCATCAATGGTAAGTACCATGGTAACACCGCTCGATAGCCAATCAAATTCAAGGATTCCACAGAAGTTGCCATTGGCAGCAAAGTTACCATCAATAGTAAGCTTTATGCAACAGGGCCCTGCAGTTTCCAGAGGGGTGTAACTTTATTGCACTCTGTACGGAATTTGAAGTTAATTCAAAATCTGTATTATATCGTTTGCACAGCAGATTATGCAGCAATCCTGCTGCTCAGTATCTCATTGGAAAAAGGCCAGCCTGCATATATACCGGCTCAGTAAAGAATAGGTTGATAATAAAAATCAAGTGCTGATAATAATAATGATGTGGATGACAGTAAAGATGATGATGATGATGATGATGATTATGCTATGACAAAAGTAATGATATTGATGATGAAAATGATGGAAATCGTAGCGAGGACACCCACCTACCTTTGCAACCATTCTGTCAGTTACGGCGCCGGATGTAATACTTCCAACAACAGCTCCCAAGGAATAGGCACTGGTGAACGAACTACCTGCGAGCATCACAGATCAATACTCAATACATATATTACACAGTACATACTTCTTAAGACTACAGCTCTGTGTTGAATTAAAGGGTTACTAAATTAGAAAATTAAGTTCCCACTAATCTACGTAAAATTATCCATTAAAAACGAATTTCATATTTGTTTGCCGCAATAAAGTCTCATTTTGACAAAAATTTGAAAAAAATGTTTGTTTGTTTTGACAAAAAAAAAAAAAAAATTTGACAAAAATTTGAAAAAAATGTTTGTTTGTTTGTTTGTTTTTTTTTGATAATAATGGTTGAATAAAGTTGAAGTTGAAAAGCCTCCAATGACGTCAGAGAAGTCAAAATACCATAGATTGTGCGGAAGTCAACAATAGATCATTTTCGTAATGTATTCACAACTTTCCCCCTAACTGCGTAGTAATGCGTTATTGCATTCATCTGTACCTTGTCATTCAGATTCAATGGATGGAATGCACTTTGAATCTATTAGTTGTTGCTACTCGGACAAACCTTGGACAAGCTTTGGAGTTCCCAATGGTAACGTATTATTTGAACGGCGTGAATAAAATATTTTATTCACGCCATTGGCATTTATGGCATTTTGACTTCTCTGACATCACTGGAGGCGTGAGTTTTTTTCAAATTTTTGTCAAAATGAGACTTTTTATTCCGGCAAACAAATGTGAAATTCATTTTTAGTGGATCATTTTACATAGATTAGTGGGAACTTATTTTTCTAATTTAGTAACCCTTCAACCTTCTAAACACTGATTCTGATTCTACCTCGACTTGGATATGAACACTATGGTCTAAATTCACACAGGTGTATTAGAGTTAGTCCACGGTTTAAAGATGGCCCGTCCCTTTTACAAACATCTGCAAACCTCATGAAAGTTTGCACACATTTAGCATGTGCCAACTGTGAAATTTTAAGGTCAGAGGTACTATAACTCCTGTAGAAAAAAATGAAAATCTAACTATTTTTCACTGAGATTTGACTATTTTGACTATGGTACAAAAAAGAAAGCTTGATGAATTACTGAAGATTATTTTTTGCTCAAAACCGAATATTACACCATATATAGCCAGTCTCTCTCAAATGATGACAAAGGAAGAGTGGGGAGAGGGAGGAAGAGGGGGGAGAGGAAGGAAGAAGGGGGAGAAGGAGGAAGAGGAGGGAGAGGAAGGAAGAAGGGGGAGAAGGAGGAAGAGGAGGGAAAGGGGAACAGGGAGGAAGAAAGGGGAACAGGGAGGAAGAAAGGGGAACAGGGAGGAAGAAAGGGGAACAGGGAGGTAGAGGGGAGAGAGGAAGGATGAGGGCGAGAGGGAGGAAGAGGAGGGAGAGGGAGGAAGAGGAGGGAGAGGGAGGAAGGGGGGGAGAGGGAGGAAGTTGGAGGAAGAAGGGGCAGAGGGAGGAAGAGGGCGAGAGGGAGGAGAGGGAGGAAGAAGGGGAAGAGTGAGGAAGTGGGGAAAGAGGGAGGAGGAGGGAGAGGGAGGAAGTGAGAGGAAGAAGGGGGAGAGTGAGGAAGAGGGAGGAAGAAGGGGGAGAAGAAGGAGAGGGAGGAAGAGGGGGATGAGGGCGGAGAGGGAGGAAGAGGGGAGAGGGGGAGGAAGAGGGGAGAGAGGGAGGGAGAGGGAGAGAGGGACGAAGAGGGGAGAAGAGAGAACACGAAACAAAGTGATACGGTTGAGAAATGCATTCAACCATCTTACCTGTGGTTTCACTCAGCTCTTTCTCCTGTATGAGAAAGAGTTGCCCCCAGTCCTGGATCCCATTCACCAGAAAGTTTGCAATCAGGAAGAGGACCGAGATTACCCACAATGCCGGGCTCCTCATGATAGCCCACACTGCTGCTCTGTTGCTAGGAGACTCTGAAGGTCAGGTCAAGGGCACAGATGGGCAAAACTTAGCTCTCTCATAACCAATATCCTGGAAATGTGCAGTAAGCCATTGGGTTTTCAATGTTGGGTCATGTAAGGGTTAACTCTCTCATTGCGAATATCATGGAAATGTGTACAAAGCCAAAAGGGTTTTCAAGGCTGAGTAATGTAAGTGTTAACTCTCTCATTACCAATATCATGGAAAGTGTAGTAAGCCAATAGGGTTTTCAAGGCTGGTTAATGTAAAGGTTAACTCTCTCACTACCAATACCATGGAAATGTGTAGTAAGCTAATAGGATTTTCAAGGTTGAGTAATGTAAGAGTTAACTCTCTCATTTCTAATATCATGGAAATGTGTAGTAAGCTAATAGGATTTTCAAGGCTGAGTAATGTAAGAGTTAACTCTCTCATTTCTAATATCATGGAAATGCGTAGTAAGCTAATAGAATTTTCAAGGCTGAGTAATGCAAGAGTTAACTCTCTCATTACCAATACCATGGAAATGTGCAGTAAGCTAATTGGGTTTTCACGGTTGGATAGTGTAAAGGTTAACTCTCTCACCTACCAATATCATGGAAATGTGTAGTAGGGTATTAGGATTTTCAATGCCGAGTAATGTGAGAGTTAACTCTCTCATTACCAATATCATGGAAATGTGTAGCAAGCTATTAGGATTTTCTAGGCCGAGTAATGTAAGAGTTAACTCTCTAATTACCAATATCATGGAAATGTGTAGTAAGCTAATAGGATTTTCAAGGCCGAGTAATGTAAGAGTTAACTCTCTCATTACCAATATCATGGGAATGTGTAGTAAGCTAATGGGTTTTTCACGGTTGGGTAGTGTAAAGGTTAAAGGTGGTGTATCCTTTTTGAAGAGAGTACCAAATTCTCCAGAACATTGCATGAGCCACAATCTTTGTTGGTATATACAGTACGTATACACAGGGCCCCCAGGGAGAACAGCACAAGCCTACTCTGTTTAAAAGTCCTATTATTGGGTAGGGCAGTTTTTATGCAGTGTTTTCTTTTATTTTATAAAATGTTAATTTGTTTGACCAGCAAAAGGGCAACCCTGTCTTTAATGCTGATGGGTTATTAGTTTGTGACAGACTAAGGAACATTTGCTATCACTTAAAGACATTTACTTGAGTGTTGACTTGGCTGTACATTTGAGGTTTGTATAGGAGGAAGGCCAACGTCCGTTGGGGAGCTCTTGATGAAGAATCCTGCTGTTGCTGCTGCCATGATTGCACCGCTGGCTGAAATAATAATAAAAAAAAAAACTTAAGTCTAAAATCTGTTTAACTACATGAACTGTGGCCACATGAAACAGTGTCTGGCCATCTGAAACTCTCTGGCCTTAAAGGGATAGTTCACCCTGAAAATAAGTTGGTTTCAATACAAGGAGACACATGAATAAAACATATTAGTGAAGGTTTGATTTTTTGACATCACATGCGAAGTGCTCTCCCATATGCTGGGAACATTTTTTTGGAAAATGTCTCGTTTCTCATATAACAAGCAAGGTCAACTTCCAGCCGAATAATAAAGAAAAACAAAGGAAATTGACCCCGTTATTACAAGCACTCCCTTCAGCTACATCGCCTAGTGGGGGAAATGCAACAACAACATAAGCAATTTGAGGGAAGAAAGGGAAGGAGCCGCAGTTTTAAACTGGGGTATATTCTGTCCAGTTCAGCATGAAACCCGATGCTTTAGCCTAAAAAGCATCCGGTTTCACACTGAACTGGACAAAATATACCGCGGTTCAAAAGTACGGCTCCTTCCCTTTACCCGTGCCAATTCCTTTGAGCTGTAGTGTACGTGGCTCCTTTCCAGCCAAAGCTAGCCTATAATAAGTCTTCCCTTCTCTCTTTCTCTTTACCCCACCCCCCTCCCTCCTCCTCCCCCAATCCTTCTCTTCTTGACTCACCACAGAACTGCATGGCTCCTCTCCATCCAAAGCTGAGTGCCAGCAAGGTCAGGCCTAGCGGCCCCACCGTACCTGCCAGGTTGGATGCAGACGACACCACGCTCCAAGACAAACCAATCTCAGATGGGGGGTACCACTAAAGCACCAATCAGGAAAAAACATCATCAGAGAAAAAAGGGATAGAAGTAGTAATGAAAAACAGGACCTTGTAGACAGGGTAGTCCTATTAGAAAAGTTCTGAAACATCAGTTTAGCCTTACAATAACATGGAATGTCTTCAGTCATATATCAGTCATAATATCATAAACATTTTCAGGAGAAGTGAAAAACTATGCTTGTTTATGCTTAAAATGCAGCAACCATGGTCTTCATTCATAATTGTATTGCCCCCGTCAGTGCACGATGCTTCAGGAAACATGCATTGCTTGCATTGAAATTTTCTTGGATATTGTGATATCAACATGTATGCTCAGTGTGTGATTCTCAAAAAAATGGGGCGCGACTCCCGCCCCCTGGCCTAGATTGCTACTGCTACGGTTACCTACCCCATGCCCAAACAACAAAACACCTATACCGAAATGGTAAAAAGAAGCATCATATAGTGAAGCATCGTATAATAAAAGGGGTGTCCTCCCGAAATAAAATATATATCGAAACTCTATAAAGAAATGTTGTACAGCGAACAGGGTTCTGTCTGTCTTTGGTGAATTGATTGAGTCATTTGCGTGTTCAGTCACGCTAAGCCTGCCCAGTTATACGACGTATCGTTAGTAATATCCACACGCATGTTTTAGATGTCCTGGGCAAAACCTACTTGAAATCTAGCAAATTTGAGGATTATATATAATGCCCACTCTATCATTGGTGAGAACGTTTGGTCTTTTGTGTGCACAGGGACTGTGTTCATTGTTAGCTGCCATAGCACCTGAAGCTTCATAGCCCAAAGCAACAAATAGGCACGGTTCTTATTTACAAATCAATACAATTCTGCTCAAAGTCAATTTTCTGTTGCATATTGTGAGGGAAGTTCTATTTTTTGTGTTCTTTACAAAATTTGACGCTTTTCACCTGCCAAAGGCGCTACCCTGTATCTAACCTGGGCCCTCGTTGCATAAAACTTATCATTAATGGTAACTCTGTCATCAATGGTAACTATCATGGTAACATCGCTCCATAGCCAATCAAACTCAAGATTACCATAGAAGTTGCCATTGATAGTAAAGTTACCATAAAATGGTTAGTTTTATGCAACAGGGCACAGATCTTTTGTGGCTGGTTAGGCCTACCTCCTTTAAGACTTTGGAGACAGAGGGCCAGCCACACCCTTGGACCAACCCCATCAGGAAGGCGACCGTCACAAAGCTCTGCAAGGATGACGACACCGAGAACTGAAGAGAGAGGGCGCCCGTCATAAATAATCCCAAGGGGAACATGACGCGGGGGCTGACATGATCGGAGAGAACTCCCCCGAGGAACTTGCTAATGGAGTAGGCTAGGGTGAGAATGCTAGTGATGGCACCTAATGGAGGGAGGGCAAGTAGGCAAAAATAAGTGTTCATGATTTTCAAACACAAAGAACTTTCTGATGTGTCGTTATTTTAACCTATACAGACTATTACAAAAATATTAGATCAGCGCTGACAGCCAGAAAGAAGATTATTTTGGGCTACCCAGCCACTGTACATGTGTACCATGCATGTGCATGTTATTAATAACAATAATGTGAATATCGATTGTAAGTGATTGCTTGCTAGCATTGCCATTGTGTTTTCACTGGATATTATGCTATTTATACTGAAAACATATCGCTGGTGCATGCAAAATGTACTGTGGTATAAAGACTTCCTTCTGAAATAATTATATAATGTTGGTAAAATCCCTCTTCAACAACTTTTCTCCAAAGGTGTTCCATGAGTAAGATCTTGAACTGTAGCTAAACAACTGAACTACTGATTGCACATAAAAACAATAACATTAAAATATAAGAAAGTATTTAAAAACAGAGATAAAAACAAACAGAGGCCGGTACGTTTCTGGGAGCTGGGTATGATGGTTAAATAGGTTTAACTGTTGCTATATATCTGTTGCATTAACCGTAGGCATTTCAACTTGCAAGGCATATCAAGTTAAATGCATGTAACATGTTGGGAGTGTGACCCTAACCCTAATACCAGGCAGAAGTTAGCAAGCTTGGAGAAACCCTACACTCTTACAGTTGAGGAAGTGGAATCACAATTTGTATAATTTCTTTGATTAAAGACGTGGAGTCCCATTTACAAAAGTCATGAAACTCGGCAGGAATCAGCAGTATATAAACCCTAACAGTAATGTGTATGAAATTTCAGTCATAGCTTCACTAACATCATTTTGTAGGAAAAGAGAAAAAACTATCCTTGTTTACGTTTGAACCTCAGCGAGCATAGTCTACATTCATAATCGTATTGTCCTTCTAAGGAAGAAATGAACGTATGCAGTGTGGAGTAGACAGATGCGGACCATAACGCACAGTGGCCCACGGTCTCTAGACGAGCCTCCCAAAACCTCCTCAATATCTATAATCGCGCTAAAGTCAGTTTCCAGTTCTACGATAAGGAGGAAGTTCTAATCTTCTGCTATTTCCATGGTTTTTACAAAATTTAACTGAGAGCTCAACTTGATAAACTTGGGTTAGGGCTGTAGAATCCAGCAAGAATTAGTGTAGGATTAAGGGTCAGTGCTAAATTGCTCATTGAACCCTAATCCTAACCTAATAGGTGAAATGGCAATTTTGTGGCCCACAGAAAATTGTTAGTCTTGCATGAGGGTTTTTCCTTGCTTGGCAGGGGCTGGGTGTTTCCAAAAGGTGACCCGCATATTTCTGACACCCCCTCCCCCCTGACACCCCTAATCTGACACCCCTTTTTTCATTCACTTTTGTACCCAATTTTTCTCCACCTTCCACATTCTGTTCTCACAACCATTTTACAAATGCTTGTTCCTTCTTGTACGATAAAGGACACAAACGCTCACGACAAGTTTGCATATGCTCAGATGATCCGGCTACCAGCTAGCCCCTATTTTAGAAGATAGAGTATCATGTCGGATGTTGTATGGTGTGCAAGACCAACGGCACGCATGGAAAACCAGTGAGTTCTTTTGCTTTTGTTTTGTTAAATAAGTTCTTTCAACAATTATGGGAATAGATTTGGGTTAATTTGAGGAACACTGAAAAGGTAGGGCTATATCGTAATCAAAATCCCCTCTCATTCACAGTGTACACACACGTTTACGGGCAAAGTCTTTGGCTTGGTTACCACACACTCTCGGCTGAGGTGTTTCGGTGCAGGCTAGAGAATATATGGATCGAAGGTGCATCACATTCCCACGTATGTACTAACTCACTGTGTGGGCCTGGGCCTGGGGAAATGCGTGGGGACTGTGATCACAATAATATACCATGGGGGAAGAGTCCCAACAGAAATCAGGATGTTTTGAATGGTGGGAGTCTATAGCAAATAATGCTACTTCTTTCTTTTCTTTTTCTGTCGGGTCCCGATGCGTGAGAAAATCGGGTGTCATGTGTGAGATCGTGAGACGAACCCTGAATGCGTGAGTCTCACACAGATTGCGTGAGACTTGGTAGCTCTGCAGGGGGGTGTCAGAAATAGGGTGGGGGGGGGGGGGCAGGGTGGTCCCCAGTGTAGAAAACATGCGGTGCAAACACCACGCGTCGGGTCCAGAAAGTGATTGTGAGCCACGTGTAAATTCACTGCACCATGCGTAAAATCAGTATCAGTCTTATTATTCTTATTGTTTTTGTTTTCTTTGAGCCACGCGTTCCGTAGTTGTGTACCACGCGTCCAGCACAGATGTCTGACAAAAAGTGATATTCTGCTTTTTTGAGCCATGCGTAAAAGATTTTCTGGTGACCACCCTGGGGGGGGGGGGGGGGGGGTCACCTTTTGGAAACACCCGTGTCAGGGGGGCGGGGGGTTCAGAAATAGGGGGTTCACATTTTGAAAACACCCACAGGGGGTAAACCACCCTCAAGCCCACATGATTTTTTTTTTCACTAGAATTCCATACTCACCAAGATCATTGTTCTGTAGGCTCTCAGCAGCCAGGACCTGAGGCAAGAGAAAGATGAAGCTCTTCCGGTTGAGGAAATAGAGTCCATAGCCAAGAAAGAGAACAGTGACGTTCACCAGCCGCCATTGTTGGTAGATCGTGGCCATGGCTCAACTCTCTCTGTGTAGAGGCAGATCAAATGCTGCTTAGATACCAGACTTCTGTACAGTATGGATGCAGAAATGTTAGTTGCAGAGCAACAGTTAATGACAAATGTACAAAACGCAACTATCATCATTATTATAGCAAATAAAGCACTGGCCATAATTTGTATGCTGGAATATCAATGCTTTAAATACATGCGCAAGACTTTAACTTCAGCCACACGCAGGAATCGCAAATACTTATTGTATACCAGTACCTGAGCTGATGCATGTATTCCAGATTTGTGAAGACTTGACTTGCTATGATGAACAAACTTTACTGTAGAGTCTAAGGAATCACTCAATCTTGTCTTCTAGCATGCTCGTAGCATTTCAGTAAGATTGAATTGTCTGTTATACATTTCATTTGTTGTGCTTTATAAGCAAAATGTGGCTTCAAGCCTTTGTTCATGATCAACACGCCTTTATCTGTTCTGTTATTTTTCATTATTAAGCATTATGCATTTATACGCGCACACACTTCTATTTACGTACTACATTTAACATTAACCAATCGGCCATTATATTCCACATACTAAGAATATTGCTATATGATTGGTCAAGAGTTGATCACGTGATGATGCGTAGTTTTTCCCATCTGATCACCTGAGAAGAAAAGTTCGTTACACTGTAGGTGATAGTACTTTTTTGAGAAGGAAAGTTCGTTACACTCTAGGTGATAGTACTTTTTGGTTTCGCTGATCTCTTCACTCCTCACAGTCCTAACGCGTGATCAATATTTTGAGTATGCGCGAAATAAAAGTGCGTAGCTCGGACTATCGGCGCAGACGACACCGCTGTGCGCGGAAATTAAAATTTTTGGTTATTGCGCGCTGCGCCGCGGGCGTACGTACAAAGCAGTGCAAGCCTTCCATTTCCCCACACAGTATTTCACCAAAGCAAGTGTGCAATTCTCTACCACCTCGTACCAAAATTGACCTAGAATTTCACTTTCCTGTAATTTATTAGAATTATGAAGAGTATTCTCGGAGGATCTATGTTTTCACCGATTCCGCACAGGTAAGAGAATTTCGATTACTTCTTGCTTTTCCGTCAAAATCCGTCAAATTAGCGTCACTATGTCATAGTGTTCGTTGGAATTTGTAGAGTCTATACAGTAACATGCACAAAGTCAATTTGCTTCCGGGTTTCGAAGCGTCGCGTGAATATGTAGCCGCACCGACACAACACTTTTGTACGTTAAATTGTCATTTATTTTATAGATTGTTGGTATCAGATGTGGAATATAAAGCAAATAATCAACTTTTGGTTTCAGGCAATGAGACGAACTATAACTTCCTCGGCGATCTGAATGTATGTATACGCTATCTTTCCTCAGCTAAAAGCTTTGGAAAGATAGCTACATCCAGATCGCCTCGGAAGTGATAGTTCGTCCCATTACCTTCACCGACGTTGATTATTTGCTTACTATCCACACTTAATTTTCTGTGAATATTCATAGACTTTGCATCGTCGTCGAGCATCTTAAGAACGAGCTTCCCTTCCTGCCAGCGCCAGTGTAGACCTGTTTTTGCTCTACTCCCAATATAATTTGAGGCTTTTTAGTACACTGCCTTATACAGCGGTGGACTTAAATTGGTCAAAATTAAAGGGATAATTCAACCTGAAGTTGGTTTCAACAACAGCAGAAACATGAAAGAAACATGTTAGTGAAGGTATGACGAAAAGCCGCCGACAGACAAGAAAGTTAATAAATTTTGAAATTGTGATTTTGTGACGTCAAGTATGAGGTGTTCTCCTCAGTGCTCTCCCATATCATGTTGTGTACAATAACATCAATTGCTCTTTTTTTCTGTTTTGGGCAAACTATTTTTTTTTTCCATAGAGCTATGTGTGTAGAAATGTATTTCTGATGATGTATCAAATGCACAGGCACAAAGATGCATTTTTTTGGACAAAATGCACATTTTTGTAAACAATTGTACATAACATATGGGAGAGTACCTTTCATGTGCCGTCACAAAATTAAAATATCAAAAGATTATAACTTTTGTATCCTTTGACAAATTTTCATCAACCTTTCCCTTCTATTTTTCTCTCATGTATCTTCTTTTATTGAAACAAAAATATTTTCAGGGTGAACTATCCCTTTAATATTACTCATCATCTCCCACACACTCCACAATGCCCGAGTCTAACTTCATCTTTAAATTAAATATTGGCCATTATTATTTACACATTCATACTATTAAACAATCTAAAAATTATATCAAATAGTATGTGTGAAGTTTTCTTTTTCTTCTCTTTTTCTAGTCAATATGTTCTGGCTGGCTCTGTGAGTGTTAATACCACTCTGGCTCAGCGTGCTCAAGTGAATGATTTTGTACACATAACTCACAAGTCTAAGTGGGAGCCTTACTCTTAGAGCTCTTGGATATGAATTACTTTCATGCAATCAAAAGGCAAGCGCAGGCCCTATGACTATGCTAAAAAAAAATGCTGGGGTATTATGCAGTTTACCGACTTGCCTTAGCAACGAGTTCAAGGTTTGGGGGCGGGGCCGTAGGCCCCGCCCCCAAACCTTGAAGGAGGCCGGAGGCCTCCTTATAAAGGATTTGAGCCCGGTAGGGTTCAAAATCGGGGAAAACGGCAGGTTTGGGGCCTCAAAAGTCGAAAAAACGGTTCTACAGCAAAACAAACCCTCCTATACTACAGCTTTAGCTGTAGTAGGTTTGAAAAATCAGCCCACGACAACAATTAATTAATTAGTGAGGAGCTAAAAACATTATTTGTGAATGAGACTCCGGAACTATTTTCAGGTGAAAAAGCATGAAAAATAATCAAAGTCCAAAGTTTACACGGGAGTCTATGGAGCTTGGCATCAGCGCGTGTATGACAAGCGTACTACGCGCGTAATGCGCACTTTTTTCCATAGTAGTTGACTGCGATTGCGCGCTATGTTTTCCATTGCATTGACTCCTGTGTTAAAGCCCTAGCTATACTGCCAGCAGTTAACTGTATACTAAACGGCAGTTCGAGAATTGTAGCGATCGTCCAAGAAATCATGTTGTTACGGTGAAATTGTGTTGTCGTTTATCACGTCGATGAATATCGCGGAGAAAACAATGTTCGAGGATAACTTGTGGGATCATTTTGCTTTTTGTTCTAGTGGTTTTTAACCGTCGGCGAGGAGATAATGAATTGGATAATTGATTGGATTTGGATGTGTTAAAGACGGATTTACAATTGAAGGTAAATGAATCTTAAAAAAACCCCTAGACCTAGGCATAACCCTAACCCTAAACCTAAGACTTATAATTAGCTATCCTAACCCTAATTTTAAGGTATTTAGGACAGTTTGTACTATTGTAGATTAGAATCTTAAGGAACTAGGTGTTTCAGCGGATGTATATCGTCGCCCAAAACACTCTGGATACTAGCGAGTCGCTGTAGAAACCCATGGCAATCGTATCTCGACCTAAAACTTGTAGGGACCCAATCACTCAAGTCAGTTCACATCGGGGATTGATCTAGATGACGTCAGGCACTCGTTGCTAACCTTCTTAACCTCGTTGCTAGAGGTGGGACTCAAGTCGGTAAAGTGCATAATACCCAAATGCTGGCTTCGAAGACGAAGTTACTATACAAGTTGGATTCACTTGGGCTCTTTGGAGGAGCTCGATCGAGATCGAGTAGGCTCGCTCAAGCTCGACTCTTTACTGCGCCAGCCTAGCCGGCTAGGCTCGGCCGGGCGGACGGTAGGGCGCCCGTGTCATGAGCAGCCTTGCAAAGGCAGCTATATAATATAGCAGCTGGAACTGCAGATCGTTTTACTTTCAGTAAATTCCGTGAACGGCTGTAAAAAGAAATTGTCAACTTTACAACTACGTGAACTTACCCAGGTACATGGGACGTGCAAGTAGACTACTGAGCACTTTAATTGGTCTTACAATTTTTTCGGTCCTGGACCGGACAGCGTCACATTAGCTAGCTCGAGTCTGCTCGACTGTACTGTCGACTAAGTTGCGCTGCGTGCCTGCGTAAAATATTCGCCAAATGGATGTGATATTCATCATAGGCTGACAAGAAAACCGCGTAAACATGACGTCAATACCCATTATCTTTAACACGTTGAGTTTTGTACGAAATATTGTAATAATAAAAGCCTAAATTAGCGGTATATTCCGCCAAGCCGTGTATACACAACCAGTATGATAATAAGTTACGTAATACTTAACCGCGGTAGAACTAATTGTGGGTGCATGGAACACAAAATGACAGGTCTTTAATAGTAATCCATGAATAAACACAGTGTCAGGTTCAAGATCAAGTTTTGTGGAATAATTCTGATAATCGTTTAGAGAAACGGTTTAAAAAAAACATTGGATGGAAAAAGATATACTTCGTATTTGTCATATACTAAATGAAAATGGGACATTTCTGTCACTCCTCGAATTTAAGCACAGGGCCTAATAATTCATTGCATTTTCTAGAATTCTTTACGCTGTGTAATACCGACAGATTGGAAACAAAGTCCCCTTCTTGTTTTTGTTAGACATCATAAGAAGTGCTATTATCCAATTTAGTCAAAGTACAGTGAACTGTTGATAAATTATTATAAAGACGCCATCCTGTGAAGATAAATGGGTCACTATAATTGATGGTTTTTCTTTTAATTGGAAACAGATTTACATGGTTCCAATTCTAAGATCATGCCTTTCCACAGATTTGTGTTATTTTCAGTATAATCTACTTCATCGTTTGCTTGGTGTAAATGAATGCCTTTTTACAATTGGTCGAGCAGATACTGACATGACGGTGTTCAAGTTGCTCAGCTTATGTTGAAAGAATTCCACATTTATTTTGGGAGTGTCATGTAACATCAACATTTATACAAAAAGTTAAATCAACTCTTATAGGCGATAATGAATAAACAAAATTTCGTGTATGTTTTTTTTTTAACACGGGAGAATGATAAAATCAATTTCCTTATTTTGTATGCAAAATATTACATCTTTATCACTAGATATAAAAACAACCTATTATCGCTTTTTTTAATATTAAGAATTATACCTTAATGTTATAAAGATATTGAAAAAAAAAAACATTTCACGAAAAATGCAAATTTACTATGTATGCAGACAGATGGAGTGTTTAATCTATTTTAAAATAGTATACACATATATGCAAATTGTCTATATGTGTGTTCATTGAGATAACTAAAATGTTAATTCAGCTTAGATTTATTTTACTATTTACCAAACACAAGCCATAAAAACACAAAACGCTTTCAGAGAGTTAATGAATTACCGTTTGAGTCATTGTGCTTTAAGAAAAGCTCAGTTTAACATTTTGTGAGAAATGTGAAATTAATCAATAATATGGATTTTTAAAGCAAAATTAGATGGCAAGTTGACATCTTACCCGGCCTGCACGTATATCGCATCCACGTTTCAAATCGTTCTTCAGCGTTTTATTTTATCGGTGCAGGTGCCGTAAAGTGCAATCATTATCATAAGCAGTGGAACTTGCTCTTTATGATGGGCTTTTGGGGACAATGATTATTCAACCTTTTATTTTAGATTCCTCATTATATAAGAATAAAACCGGTAATACCGGACAACACAGGGCAATGGCGTACACCCGCTAAGTTACCCTACGTTGAACTTTGACCCATTATTCCTTTATACAGCCTAAACCACAAAAAAGAAATGTGTTTTAGATTTCAGTTGATCGATATTCATTGCTATCAGATGGTAGATTTACAGTAATATTTGCGACAAAGTTTTATTCAGTGTCAGTGTGATCCATTGACAATGGATCACACTGATGTCGCAAAAATTACCATCTGATAGCAATGAATCGATCAACTGAAATCTAAAGCACATTTTTGGGGGGTAGAAATAACATTTTGACTTGTAACTTATCATTAAATGACCGAAATAAAAACATTTTCTGGAACTTGACTTGTCACGTCTAGAGCATCTCAGCCAGGAGTTAGAACGACATCTATCGCGATAGTCCTAAAACAGGCCTGTCCGGTATTACCCCATGTCCGTATTTACCCCCCTATCCCGTTTTTACACACATATCGCTATGAAAAGGATATATTCCTTCATCAAAGAACAGAAAAGGGCAATTCATGGAAAAAGTAGTGAGAGCACCTCGCATGACGTCACAAAAGAATCAAAACTTAAAACAATCATAACTTTCTTATCTTTTCACCAATTTTCGTGAAACCTTCACTCCTAGTATGTTTTTGCCTTCATTGATGAAACCGATCTTCACGGCAACCCATCTCTTTAACTTCCACAAAAGGAGAGGGCCGGACGTTTCAAAATGTCTCTGGGTAATAACAATTATTGTTTTATATTGTCTGAAGCATTATTATGGGGGTGTTGATGGGGATTGGGGAAAGTGTGTGTGTGTGTGTCGGGGGGGGGGGGGGGGGCATAAAATGTTGGCAGCTCGCTTCGCTCGCTCGCAAAAAGGTATCATACCGCATATCATAGCGACCTATTATCCCTCCTCTTACCGGTAGGCGCATCACCATTCGTCACCAAGACACAGGTGAGCGGCCTCTCCGATGTGCGTTTACCTCAGTCAATTTATCCCTGTACGTATTATCAATTTCATCGCTTCTCCACCATTTTCTCCTGACGATATGGCCGGGGAACCAAGGTCAGGCAGCGGGAGATTTCGCGCGCGGGTATAGGCCTATGTTTATGTTTTTCAAAGTGCTAAATCCGTTGGAAAAAAGAAAATAATCAAATCAAATCAATATCTCCACCTCTGAAGCCAAATATTCCATAGAATTTGTAATATTTGTTGAAAATAAAGCATATCATTTTAGGTAGATCCTTAAATATTAATAAAGGGAATATACTGTACTGGAAAGACATGAAAGCCTTCAAAAGGGGATCGTCAGCAATTTTCTTGCCAATGGTCTTAAATTCACGTAGTGTCCATTTTAGAAACTTCCTGAAAGTTATTTGCCCTCGAATGATCTACATTTGGAGAAATCAGTGATTAAATCACAAATCCTCTAAATAATCGGTCTGATCCTTTTGAGGATTTGTGATTAATCATACACTCCATATGTGGACCATTTGTCTTTCCAGTACAGTATACTCCCTTTAAATAACCCCTCTTTGGAAACTTAATCTTAATCTATTGTCGTTTCTGTATGATTTCCTTTTTTTTTTTATTCAAACGTGAGTTTTCTCTGTCATTCTGTTTATTTCAATACATTGATCATAGAGAAATATGTGTGAAAACGTGTTTCATATCATTCTTTTGAGAAAAAGACACACAATAAATTGCAAACAATATTATATGGAAGAGCATCTCGCAAGTGACGTCACAAAATCAATACTTCAAAAACTTAGGGTCTATAGAGGAAGAGAGGAATCCACTTAAAGCTACACTACGGTTTTTAGGGATTCCTAAAAGTAGTAATTTTAGTGAGTATTTACATTCAGTTAACATTCATGCCGAAGCTGTGTATATGTACATGTACGTAGCTTTTGAACGAAATAAACGAAATTATTTTTTCTGATTAGCTACTATTTTTCTTGTTGAATAAACATTTTGATAATTGGCATATCATTGGTTTTGCCTTGCACTGTGTGTAGACAAAATACGATAGCGCTTTCAATATTTGACATTAAATGTGTTTCAAGTAAACTTCGCTCATTATTGTCTTCAATTGTATTAATTTGCATTTCCTTCAGGAAAAACAACTTGGGTCTCGATATTTGTTTTTTTCAACACGATTTACACTCAGGTTGTGTATGCGCAAGGAGGCTAGTCTTACAAGTAAAATAATAAAAGTTCAAGTAACAAGTCTGCTAATATAAGACCTACTTCTGCAGACGAACCTGCCTATTTACATACAACCAAAGTTCAATAAAAAGCGCCGTTTTCATGAGCAGAAATCATCTGACTATTTATTCATTGTGCATAACTATTGTTTCTTTCTGCAGAGTGGGATTTCCCCTTTAAAGTCTCTCCGATTTGCTCTATGATTCATCGTCATACATGTAGAAGCAGGGAATGAAAATTATTTTATGAACTCAGATTTTATTTTCTATAACTAGTAATGACTCATATAGTGTATCCCACAGTCCTTTGCGATGATCTACATCCGGGACATTTCGAAGAAAGTTTGCGCATGCGCGCGTAGCGAATGCAATCATCCGAAATCTGTCGCACATCGCTGCGAATACTACGAACGAAATCATTGTAAGTACATCAGAAAAGTGTTTCTCGTTACTGTTTGATTTTATTTTTTGGTAAGATAATTAACAAGGAGTGAAAGTCCAAGATGTATGGTATTACAATTAGGATTAATAGGTCCTTTGCAGACTTTTCATGTTGGAATATAGCGATGAATCATATTTGCGAAGGCTCCATTGCACTGTCGCTGGCACTGACACTGTTTTGGGCGTCGTATGTTATAATACGAACCAGTGTGTAGGCGCGGGATATCGCGGGATGCTGTATTTAGTGTATTGTTTCAATGAGTTCAGACAGTGCAATGACAATCATGACAATGTGAATGTGTCTGTCGTGAATACAAACGTATTTAGCATCAGAAATTGTCTAAGGCTTAGTCATTCCTAGTGGGGTCATCCTTGGGTCTGCGGTAGGTTATCGGGCAGGATGCTGGACGAACTGCAACTGCCGACTCTTCAGGAAAGGTTACTGCGATCAGCCCGCTCACCGCTGAGCGGGAGCAGTACCGGGGCTACCGGAAAGGCGACTTAATCAGAGACTGACCACAATGCACAAGATAATCCATAATAATGTTAATTTATCCCTTTCCGGCCACCTTGAACTAGATGTGAGGAAAACCACAAGGTCTACAGGGAACCACAACCTTTTGTCACTAAAAATACCTGGCTTCAAGACGAACTGTCAACTAAAAATCTTTCTTCCCAAATACGGCCCCAAATACGGCTAGAGTTTGGAGCAACCTGCCATAGTCTCGCATTGAGTGTTGTTCCAAACGAAGCTGATCAATTATACTATCAAGATCAAGTTTATTCACGATTATGCTACTTATGGACTTATGGATCCTGCTGAGTATCGTCGTAGAAGTAGAAGTATGCCTATTTTGCGTAGTCTTTGTCATAGTAATGAGGTCCACAACATTTAGAAAGCTCTTAATTTGTCATAAAAAACACAAAAAGTGTCTTGTCCTAAAACATAATGAAAATTACTTAAAGCTTACAGAAATTGCCTATAACTTCTGAAAAAGTAGCAAAGTAGATTATGTTCATGAGCCAAAAAAATACACAGAAGAAATGGTCCCTCACTGTACAATCATTACATAGGCTAGTGGCCAAAAGTAGGCTCTATATAGTGCCCTGGAAACATGTTACTGCGACCAGCCCGCTCACGCAGTGAGCGGGCTGCGTAGCACAAAGCTTTGAAGTAAGGAAGTCGAGATTAGCAGTGATTATATTAGTTGGTTTCAGCAATTTTGTAACTCAAATCTCAAATCTGTTGCATATATTTTAAGTAAAATATATACCTGGATAATTCCGTAGTTGGTTTGAAGATAAATTTAATCCATGTTGCATTTTTAAAAACTGTTTTTGACCTAAAGTGGTTCAGAATCCCGCGACAGCAGCTGCGATGCAAAACTTAATGCACATGCGCCAGTTCCCCTTTACAGGTACGTTTTTCAAGCAGCCAAGATGGCAGCCTCGGCGAACCGTATTTGTTACAAAGATCATAATCATATGTGAAGAGGAAATATGTAACGTTGCTTAGCATTTTCAAACAGTTTTAAACCTCAGGTAAGCATTCAATACATTTAGCCATTTATATGTGATAAATGTACTTGAAATGAGTAATTCATTCATGCGCACGGGTTGATTTCTCGGTAGTCGGACCAGACATGCTGGGAAATTGGTGGCGAGCCCTCAGGACGCTCCCGCTGCGCGGTAGCAGTCCTGGGGCTAGGAAACATGTTACATTAATAGACAATCAAGTCAGCTACCATAAAGTGTGAAGATCCCGCTACAGGAAACTAAACCAACCACTCAAAATATGCAAGAACACTTGGGGCCAACTCACGCATTGACTTTTTTGCATATGCCCGACAGCATGATATAGCGCCCATGGGACTACCTATGTGAAAGCCCATCATAGCACTCGGCCTGATTGTTGAGTGTTGTTGTTTGTTCTGCAAACTTTGAAAGATCAGGTCACAAAATCAGCATAAAATCACATACTTGCCTCATTTAATGTAAGCCTACCCTTAACGCTAACCCTAGTCACCAGATTATGAGCCTAACCTTAAATCATCAAGTCTAAAGACAGACATGACAGGATGTCACTCTTGCAGGTCAGACAAAATAGAAAATGGTATTTTGTAAAAACACAGAAAATGGAAGAAGAAACTGTATCAGATTTTCTCTCCCAATAACAGAACTGGAAACTGAGTGTAGGGGAAATCATAGTGATGAATAGATTTTGAGGAGGTTTTAGGAACGTTGTCTGAAGCTTATAGACAGGAGACCGCTGTGCATTATCGTCCGCACTGGTCCGTCCACAGTGCGTGCGTTAAATGGGAGCAATGCCCGTATCGCGCTGGCAGAGACGATATGATTACGAATGTATACTGTGCACGTTGTGTTTCAAATGTAAACAATACTTTAACTTTTCCTGAACATTTTGGTGAAGCTATGATTAGCTATGATATACATGTATTGTTAGGGTATACAGCTGATTCCTGCCCAAGTTTCATGACTTTTGCAAATGGGATGCCCTGTTTTCAAGCAGTGAGCCACTGGTGATTCATGTATTCGCGAGCAATTCGCCCTCGGCCCGCGCGGCAGGCTAGCTAGCTAGGCTAAATATTCGGTGCGATGCTTCTTCTATCTTGGTGAGCAGTCCAGCACTCACGCATCCAGTGATAGCGCTAGTGCAGGCTGCAAATAGTTATTTTCCGACCGTGTAGTCTCTGACTTCGGCCTTTGCATCACTTTTAGACGTTTTGGACACATTCGGAGATTGCTGGACTAGTTTGGTGAACACGCATGACGTATGAGGTTTGTGTATACGAATGGGGCTTACAGTATCTTCCAGTTGCCTGTGCCTTTAAAGCTGTGAATTAATCTAACAAACCATAAACTGACATGTAGATCGGTGTTTTTGTTTTGTTTCCCAATGCAGCATTTGTCAGAGTGAGAAGAAGACCTCTTGCCAGAAAGAGTTTCAGCACAGAGTCAGCTCGCAGTCGTAGTTCTGTTACCCAACCTTCTGTTTCTCTGAGACCCTGTCACAGCATCACAATTCCACCATGTCGTCATTTGATGATGCAGCAGAAGTAAGTAGATGATAATAATGATAATACACATTTGTTATAAAGTGCTTAATATGAAAATGTATCATCTGTAAACTGGGCTTTCCAGTATTATTACCATGCTCATCAGGTTCTTGTAACTCTTTGTGACACCTGTCCAGTCCCAAGGGATTATTCAGAATCATGGCAGTTGCATCGGGTGCACTCGTGTACACTACAGCTCAAAGGAATTGGCACGGGTAAAGGGAAAGGGAAGAAAGGGATGAAGCCGCAGTTTTAAACCGTGGTATATTTTGTCCAGTTCAGCAAGAAACATGATGCTTTTTAGGCTAAAGCATCGTGTTTCATGCTGAACTGGACAAAATAAACCGTGGTTTAAAACTGCGGCTCTTTCCCTTTCTTCCCTTTCCCTTTCCCTATGCCAATTCCTTTGAGCTGTATTGTAGCGACACATATTGTGTCAGAGAACTCAAAAACTAGAAAGTCTATTGACCTGGGACTTTCCCTACAGAGGCAGAATAATCCAACCAATCAGAGAGCCTACAAACAACTTTACACAAGACTGGTGACCCTATTTCTTGTGCTGAATTAAATTCTCAGTGATTTAAAGTTGAAATATGATCATAATTGATTAAAATTCTTGTTGTAAACAAGTGTCTGAATGCAAAGTTTATGATTGTTTTAAATTTGATTAGGTTTGCTGGAAATTAACTCCCACTATGTTAAAATAGGAAGAAATTGGTGTATTTCATTGAGCACAAGAAAGGGTCACGAGTCGTGCTTAAAGTCGTTCGTAGCTTACGAACAGCTTAGAGAAACACCCCCCTTGGTGGAGAGCAGCAATGTGGACTAAGTAATTTTACTGAACTACGCAAGTACCATGAATGGGCTTGAACCTGGGACCTCGTCCTCGAGATCTCCAGAAGCATGTTTTGCATTTAGATATGGCACTTGTTTATTCATATGATCTTTGATGTAACGTGTGTGCTAATTCCGCTGTTTATTCTTCCCCTGTGCAGTGCCCTCTGTGCATGGAGCCACTGGAGATGGACGATGTTAACTTCTTTCCATGCACCTGTGGATACCAAGTAAGATACATTGATTGATAACCATCATCATTATCAAGGATGCTTAAATTACGTGGAATTTATCTTCCGGCATTGAATTGATGCAGATTCGTTGTACCATTCAAGTCACAACAATTTGTTTTACATGGATAGTGTCTTATTTCCCATGTTCAATGTTCACAGAATGCTGGTTGATGCTTGAGTAAATTTAACACATAAACAAAAATAACGTACGTGTGCAGAAGTTTGTAACAAGATATCAAAGATACTCAAACCAGATGCACACCTTGTTATGTGATGTAATATACTTACAATGCATGCAATTAGTGTCGTAACCAAATATTGTTTGATTTGTTATATAGGCTCTGAAGTAGCAGTAGAAAGTGTCCATATTCCTACACTGTTCCGAAAAGGAATTTACAAAGTGAAGAGAAAAAAAGAGTGAAACAAAATGTTCAGGTTACAATAAAAAATATAAATTTTACACATAACCATATTGGAATGTAGAGCAATGAAGACGGATATTGACTCCTAATTCTTTGGTGATGGTGACCTCTTGAGAAGTTCTGACAGATCTGTTTGTCCCTGTGCACTAGTACAACAGAGCTTCCAAGACTTCCTGATTTCGCAGGAGACTCCCTGAAAATAGACCAATAATGCTGCTTTGGATTTCATCACATTACCCAAATCTCCCTGATTATTGATAGATTATTGTCATTAAGTTGTATGCATTTGATAGACATCTCCCTGATTTGTGGCAAAATTTCCTCAAATCTTCCTTATTGTTGAATTTCAATGTTGTTAGCTCTGGTACAATTTACTACTGTCATTTGCCATTGGTCCCCACACTAATTTGTCACAAAAAATGAGTCTGTGATTAGAACTGTTCATCATACATGTATTTTGAATCCTTAGTTATTCCCTGCTGCTGGCATTATATCAGGGCAGATGAGAACCTTTTCTATTGTCCTTGATTGAGATTTGTTGATCTTTTTTGTGTGGTTGTGAATATATTTCTTGATAAGCTGTGCTCTCTGTCTTGGCAGATCTGTCGGTTCTGCTGGCATCGTATCAGGACAGATGAGAACGGCCTGTGTCCAGCATGCAGGAAGGCCTACCCAGAATGCCCTGCAGACTTCAAGCCCCTCTCAGAGGAACAGTAAGTCTTGCCTATCTTGTTCGAACCCCCCCCCCCCCCCTCCCCCATTTGTAACTGGTTCTGGCAAACCCCTAATTTGGGAGTAAAATTGAAAAATTAAACATGGACGCAGTTGATTTTTCCATACCATCTTTATGGGAAAGTTGTCTGCAATATCCAGATTTAACCCAATGAAATATATCTAGATATTTTTTCCTCATTCCTTTGACATGAAGCCACTGCATTGATTTATAATCTCATTTATGACAATGGCCTTTCAAGAGCAAAATTCCCATGATGGTGCTTTCAAATGGTCATCCTGATTTGTTGAAATATTTGCTATTTATTTTACATTCCATTGTAAATTGAAATATTCTTACGAAAGAGCTGTGATTGTGTGCCAGTGTGAAGAGCGTTAACATCTATAATAAAAATGCCAGTGTGTTGCTAATTAAAAGATTTTTCTTTAGAAAGTGGTTACTTAGTTGACCCATATCTGGCACATTCTTTTGAAAAAAAAAATGCCAGTGTGTTGCTAATTAAAAGATTTTTCTTTAGAAAGTGGTTACTTAGTTGACCCATATCTGGCATGTTCTTTTGAAAAAAAAAATGCCAGTGTGTTGCTAATTAAAAGATTTTTCTTTAGAAAGTGGTTACTTAGTTGACCCATATCTGGCATGTTCTTTTGAAGGATGCATCGGATAAAGAATGAGAAGAGACAGAAGGACCAGCAACGCAAGCAGAAAATCACAGAAAACAGGAAGCACTTGGCTAGTGTCAGGTAAGAGTGGTAAACAAGGTTTTCGTAGAGATACTTATATTACTTAAATCTTTTTGACCTTGAAATATGACACATGCATTTGTTAGTTTCAGAACAAGATTCCTGCATTTGATTGCTTTTGAAAGCCCACTTTAAAAATAAGACAGTTATAGAATACAGAATGTCCAAAAAGGAAGGTAAATTACATGGTCATTTTCGTAAATGGAGATTTGAAGTATGATAGTTTTTTGTTGTTGCCCTATTGGTTTTTTTTTTCTTCAAAAACTTTGATTTTGTTATACTGCGTCTTACTACTGTGTTTTTATGTAATTTATTTGCTTGTTGTTTTTTGTTTTGTAATTTACTAAAGTTTGTTGATTGTTATTGTTCTCATGCTTGTAACGCTTAATGAATACTTAACAGAAAACAAAGTTGTAAATGATGAACACATTTCACAAGGTCTAAGGGCAACTGAGAGCTCTTCTGTCATCATCAGTGAACAAGAAATTAGACCCATGCTCATAGGATGTTTTATACTTATGAGATATATCAGTTTGATTTAATTCATATCTATTCTCTCAAATCTGTGTTTGAATATTGCCTCATTCTTGTTTTTTTTTTTGCCTTGCTCAGAGTGGTGCAGAGGAACCTGGTGTTTGTGGTTGGGTTGTCACAACGGTTGGCGGATGTAGAGGTACGTATACCACTACGAGCATTGCTTGCAGCTCTATGGCCTTTTTCATGGCAGTTGTTCTGTTATTTTGTGTAAACAAATGAATCTTGGAATTCACCGCTTTCCCTTAGGTTTGTACACAAAATTACAAAAATGAGCCAAATTGGGGATGACATCGACTTGTCAAAATGATGTGACGTCCTAATGGTATATTCAGTCATCGTAATTTTGATCTCAGCACTTGTGCGAGCCTACATAGAAAAAAGACACACAATCTTGCAGCATGATGTTTTTGCGTATCAGAATGATAGAGAAAAATGTTGTTGGGGGGGGGGGGGGGGGCATATTAGGGTTAACCCGTAAAAGACTGGGCTATTTTTGGAGGCTGAAAGAAACAGGGGGGGGGGGGCCTTTTTGGCTTGGCTTCCAGGCTGATCTGAAATTAAATGTTACTTCATATTTCATGCTCTGCTATATTTTTCTTTCTTTAACACAGATCCTGAAGAAACAGGAGTATTTTGGGAAGTTTGGAAAGATCTTGAAGGTTGTCATCAATCAGAATACGTCGTATGCTGGCAGCCAATCCCACGTAAGTTCCACTTTGCTATGTACACAGTCCTCATTACATTAAAATGCAAGTAGCTAGTGCATCTCTATTGTATACCAGAGCCGAACATTATTTGTGAGGGCTATTATTTAAGCGAGACATCATCAAGCAAACACACTGAACCATCTCTTGCATTATGCGCCATGATATGAATGAAGTTTTCGTATTTGATGTGAATTTTCTTTGCCACTGCTGTTTAATATTCTCTACATCAGAGCCTCATCTATAAACCACAAGGGTCGCACGTCCAATTCGATGGACTCACAATACAATGCACCACCCATCAGTTGCTACTGACGGGCTAATTTCCAACTCCAAGGTTGACATCACAGCCTAGCACCATGACACACAGATTTTAAAAATGTCTTACTGCCCGTCTTTCAGCAAATGCATGTCAAGGAATGCAAAATGTATTTAGCTGATCAGGATGTACAGTGTTTACTTTAATTTAATGCACTGTCCAGGTAGAGGAGCTAATCATAGTATTAGTATACAGTACACAGTCATCACCAAGCTGCACGCTCCACGGACGTATATTTTGATGTTGACCATTTCCCAATGCATATTTTTTGCCTGTCCATTGTAAACAACAAGTGGTGCACTGCGTTGTGAATCCACCAGATTGCTGATGTGTATAAATGTTGTGCAAGATTTATGAGATAGATCACTACTTGGGGATAGACTGGTGACATTTTTGGTAGAATTCCTGAAAGTTCAGAGGTCAAAGGTCAATTAACTTTGCCAAAATTGGCTAGAAATTACCCTAAACTTTAAATTTTTCACAATAAATCCAAATCCAATGGTGCAATTCCAACCAAACATAGTGAAACGATGGATCACTACTTTAGGGTAGACTGGTGACATTGTTGGTGAAATTGCTGGAAGGTCAGAGGTCAAAGGTCAATGAACTTTGCAAAAATGTATATTTTTTGCAATAAAACCAAATCCAAATCCAATGGCGCAGTTCTAACCAAACATGGTATAGAGATTTATCATTTCATGGAGGTAGACTGGTGAAAGTTTGGGTAAAACTCCTGAGAGTTCAAAGGTCAAAGGTCAATGAACTTTGCCAAAAATTTGCTAAAAATTGCCCCCAAAGTGATAATTTTCAAAATATATCCAAATCCAATGGTGCAATATCAACCAAACATGGTGCAAAGATGGATCACCACTTGGGGATAGACTGATGACATTTTTGGTGAAATTTCTCAAAGGTCAGAGATCAAAAGTCAATGAACTTTGCCAAAATTGGCTAAAAATTGCCCCCAAATAGATATTTTTCACATTGAATCCAATACTAATGATTCAATTCAAACCAAACATAGTACAGAGATGTATCACATCATGGAGGTAGACTGGTGCAGTTTGGGTAAAATTCCTGAAAGGTCAAAGGTCAATGAACTTCATCCAAAATTGGCTAATTTTAAACAAACTTGATACAAGGATGGATTTAGACAGACTGGTTAGATTGGAAGTCAAAGAAGTAAGAGGTCAAAAGTCAAGGAACATTGCCAAACTTGGCTAAACTTGGAAAAACAGAATGTGATATTTTCATTTCACATAGGAGCAATGGTACATTGCCCACCAAACATACACATTTTCTGAGAATAGCAAAGAGGCGGAGGCATATTTATCGACTGCGTGGCAGTCAAATTGCTCTAGTTTTTTCACTTCTTTGTATGTATTTGTGTGTATCACAGGGGCCGAGTGCCAGTGCATATGTGACGTACCAGCGAGCTGAGGATTCATTGCGGGCGATCCAGGCGGTGAACAATGTGCATGTTGATGGCAGGACGTTAAAGGCGTCATTAGGCACCACGAAATACTGCAGTCACTTCCTGAGAAACTCATCCTGTCCCAAGCTTGTAAGTAGCCTTTAGCACCATTTTCCTCTCCCTCGATCTGCATTTCCATTTTGTCTTGTTTGAAGTTACATCAGTCGCGTGGTAAAGATTGCCTAACCTGTTAAGGCCAAGATTCTGCAGTCGTCAATGCCTATGGCTGAAAATGTGATGTCATCTACATGTACGCATCCCATAACCGGGTCCTGCGATTCACTCAGTCGCAGAGTCTTATGACTGATCAGATTGTGTCGTTGGTATCTAGTAGTAAACTTATGTTGAAATAAATTGTATCAAGTACTTGTGAACATAAAAGCTTGTATATAGATTGTTTCTTTTATTGCATTGACTGATGAAAATTGTCTGATATTTGAGTGAAATTTGATTTAAATGCAATACATCAAATAAATGCAATACATCAAATGCAAGAATACCAAAAGTTTGATTGCTGTCTGTATGTTTATATGTTTAATTTCATTAAGAGTTGGATTTCTGAAATTATTAGAATGAGGCAAAGACACATCGTGTTTATAGACTGATCTTGTTTTTCCTCTGTGCTCCATAGGATTGCATGTATTTGCACGAATTGGGGGACGAGGCCGCAAGCTTTACCAAGGAAGATATGCAGATGGGGTGAGTAGAAATAATTGATGAATTCGTAATTGGATGAAGTCTTGATCTGCCAATGTTCCATTTTTGCAAAGGACACATGTATAAAGGAACACACACACACACACACCAAAAGGGTGTAAGATTGTAACTTATTAATGCACATTGATAGTATCTAGGGGTGGCAATATTGGTTTTGCAGGCTGAAATTACCACAGTTGTAGAATAAAACACTGTTTGAGAATATTGGAGCTCAGAAATTGACTTTAAACAGTTTATATGAACCTTTTAGATTTCAATATGGAGTTATGGGGTCATTTGAAAATACTG
>OZ022596.1:13644748-13849630 GCA_963669155.1 Arbacia lixula | reverse complement strand
GGGGGGGGGGGGGGGGCTTTTTGGCTTGGCTTCCAGGCTGATCTGAAATTAAATGTTACTTCATATTTCATGCTTTGCTATATTGTTCTTTCTTTAACACAGATCCTGAAGAAACAGGAATATTTTGGGAAGTTTGGAAAGATCTTGAAGGTTGTCATCAATCAGAATACGTCGTATGCTGGCAGCCAATCCCACGTAAGTTCCACTTTGCTATGTACACAGTCTTCATTACATTAAAATGCAAGTAGCTAGTGCATCTCTCTTGTATACCAGGGCCGAACATTATTTGTGAGGGCTATTATTTAAGCGCGACATCATCAAGCAAACACACTGAACCATCTCTTGCATTATGCGCCATGATATGAATGAAGTTTTCTTATTGGATGTGAATTCAACTTTCTCTGCCACTGCTATTTAACATTCTCTACATCAGAGCCTCATCTGTAAACCACAAGATTCACAGTACAGTGCACCACCAATCAGTTACCTAGCACCATGATACACAGATTTTAAAAATGTCTTACTGCCTGTCTTTCAGCAAATGCATGTCAATGAATGCAAAATGTATTTAACTGATCAGGACGTACAGTGTTTACTTTAATTTAATGCACTGTCCAGGTAGAGTAGATAATCATAGTATTAGTATACAGTACACAGTCATCACCAAGCTGCACGTTCCACGGACGTATATTTTGATGTTGACCATTTCCTAATTCATATTTTTTTGCCTGTCCATTGTAAACAATAAGTGGCGCAATGCATTGTGAATCCACCAGATTGCTGATGTGTATAAATGTTGTGCAAGATTTATGAGATAATGTCACACTTGCGTCTACATTTATGCCCAAACACTTGAAGCATGGTTAGATGTACCAATTTACAATGTGTGTTTGGCGTTTTGAGAGAGGCACAGTGAATCACTGTGTAGAATACACTATTTATCTATGTAGCGTTTATCTCTCCACTGCAGAAGGAATGCCTTCATTACCATTCCATTTTCTTCTTGCTTTTGCCCGTCTCGCCCATGTAACATCCATGTATACCCTAAGAACAAACAATTTTTCAAGGCAGATTTTTTATGCCTCCGCCACGAAGTGGCCGGAGGCATTATGTTTTCGGGTTGTCCGTCCGTCCGTCCGTCCGTCCGTCCGTCCGTCCGTCCGTCCGCCCGTACGTACGTACGTCCGTCTGTCCGTCCGTCCGTCCGTCCGTCCGTACGTACGTACGTCCGTCTGTCCGTACGTCCGTCCGTCCATCCCGAATCCGTCTAGGCAATATCTTGAGAACCGTCAAGCAGATTTGCTTCAAACTTGGTACATGTATGTATTGCATAAAACTAATGAAGTGTGTAAAATTGGGGTCAAATCTGATTGAGGTCAAAGGTCAAAGGTCAATGAACTTTGTAAAAATTGCCCAAAAATGACCTTTTCCACAATAAATCCAAATCCAAGGATGCAATTCTCATTAAACATGGTACAAATATGGATCACTACTTGAGGATAGACTGGTGATATTTTTAGTAAAATTCCTGAAAGGTCAGAGGTCAAAGGTCAATGAAATTTGTGAAAAATTGTCAAAAATTGACCTTTTTCACAGTAAATCCAAATCCAAGGATGCAATTCTCATTAAACATGGTACAATGATAGATCACTACTTGGGGATAGACTGGTGACATTTTTGGTAAAATTCCTGAAAGTTCAGAGGTCAAAGGTTAATGAACTTTGCCAAAATTGGCTAGAAATTGCCCCAAACTTTAAATTTTTCACAATAAATCCAAATCCAATGGTGCAATTCCAACCAAACATAGTGAAACGATGGATCATTACTTGGGGGTAGACTGGTGACATTGTTGGTGAAATTCCTGGAAGGTCAGAGGTCAAAGGTCAATGAACTTTGCAAAAATTGATATTTTTCACAATAAACCGAAATCCAAATCCAATGTCACAATTCTAACTAAACATGGTACAGAGATGTATCACTTCATGGAGGTAGACTGGTGAAAGTTTAGGTAAAACTCCTGAGAGTTCAAAAGTCAATGAACTTTGCCAAAAATTAGCTAAAAATTGCCCCCAAAGTGATATTTTTCACATTGAATCCAATACTAATGATTCAATTCAAACCAAACATAGTATAGAGATGTATCACTTCATGGAGGTAGACTGTTCAAGTTTGGGTAAAATTCCTGAAAGGTCAAAGGTCAATAAACTTCACCCAAAATTGGCTAATTTTAAACAAACTTGATGCAAGGATGGATTGAGACAGACTGGCTAGATTGGAAGTCAAAGAAGTAAGAGGTCAAAGGTCAATGAACATTGCCAAACTTAGCTAAACTTGAAAAAAGAAAATGTGATACTTTCATTTCACATAGGAGCAATGGTACATTGCCCACCAAACATACACATTTTCTGAGAATAGCAAAGAGGCGGAGGCATATTTATCGACTGCGTGGCAGTCGAATTGCTCTAGTTTTCTTTTGTAAGTCTCCCAGAACTTTTTTTTTTTTTTTTCACTGCTTTGTATGTGTTTGTGTGTATCACAGGGTCCGAGTGCCAGTGCATATGTGACATACCAGCGAGCTGAGGATTCATTGCGGGCGATCCAGGCAGTGAACAATGTGCATGTTGATGGCAGGACGTTAAAGGCGTCATTAGGCACCACGAAATACTGCAGTCACTTCCTGAGAAACTCATCCTGTCCCAAGCTTGTAAGTAGCCTTTAGCACCATTTTCCTCTCCCTCAATCTGCATTCCCATTATGTCTTGTTTGAAGTTACATCAGTCTTGTGGTAAAGATTGCCCAACCTGTTAAGGCCAAGATTCTGCAGTCGTTAATGCCTATGACTGAAAATGTGATGTCATCTACATGTACGCATCCCATTACTGGGTCCTGCGATTCACCCAGTCGCAGAGTCTTATGACTGATCAGATTGTGTCGTTAGTATCTAGGAGTAAACTTATGTTGAAATAAATTGTATCTAGTACTTATGAACATAAAAACTTGTATAGAGATTGTTTCTTTTATTGCATTGACTGAGGAAAATTGTCTGATATTTGAGTGAAATTTGATTTAAATGAAAGTTTGATTGCTGTCTGGATGTTTATATGTCTAATTTCATTTAGAGTTGGATTTCTGAAATGATTCGAATGGAAGGACACACCGTGTTAATAGACTGATCTTGTTTTTCCTCTGTGCTCCATAGGATTGCATGTATTTGCACGAATTGGGGGATGAGGCCGCAAGCTTTACCAAGGAAGATATGCAGATGGGGTGAGTAGAAATGATTAACGAATTCGTAATTGGATGGAGTCTTGATCGGCCAATGTTCCATTTTTGCAAAGGATACACATAGTATGTATAGAGGGACACACACACACCGAAAGGGTGTAAGATTGTAACTTATTAATTGCGCCATTGGTAGTATTTAGGGGTGGCATATTGCTTTTGTAAGCTGAAATTACCACAGTTGTAGAATAAAACTCTGTTTGAGAATATTGGAGCTCAGAATTGACTTAACAGTTTCATAAGAACCATTTAGATTTCAATATGGAGTTTTGGGGATCGTTTAAAAATACAGAATAGTACGAGGTGATCTTTGCTCTGACAAACTTATATTTGAATATCACAATATAATCTAGGAGGGGGGGGGGTGGGGGGTGGGGGGGGGCTAAATGCCACAAGCCTCTTTGTGATTCTTTTAAGTTTCTCAATCTTTTTTTGTTTATATTTCTAATGTTAGTAAATTGAACTTGTTATCATGGTTGTGTTGTTTCCCTTTTCAAAAACACCAGAACTTACACACTAAAGTGATATAATCATGATTAAATGACAATATTAGATGCCTGCAAGAAATAACATTCTGTTTTGGGGTAAAACTGATTTGCTGTTGAGAGTATTTGCTGTTAACATTCTATGTCTTTATATTTTAGTGTGTCCCATTTGCAAATGTCATGAAACATGGCAGCAATCAGCAGTATACCCTAACGATAACTTTTATATAGTTTTAAGTCAAAGCTTCACAAGCATTTTCAGGAAAAGTGAAAAACTATCCATGTTTACGTGATAAACGCACCGACCATAGTCTACATTCAGAATTATATTGTGCTTGTAATCGAGCGATGTGGGAATTGCTCCCAATGTGGAGCAGACCAATGAGGACCATATCGCACAGCAGTCTCCAGTCTCTAGGCTATAAGTTGTCGACTTTCCGCCCCAAAATCTGCTCAAAATCTTGTGATTGCTATAAGTTTGCTTAGTGTCAGTTTCCAGTTCTATTATTGGGAGGGGAGTTCTGATACAGTATCATCTTCCATTTTCTATGGGGTTTCCAAGATATGACCTGCAAAAGGGACCCATGTCTTTAACCCTAGAAAAATTGGGCTATTTTGGAGGCTTGAAAAACTGGGGGAGGGGTTTTTAGGCCCCCCCCCCCCCCTAGCCTTTTTAGGGTTAAGTTTCATTAACAAAGTTGCATTGCCCTTTCCTATGCATGCAGTAAACACCAGGAGTATGAGCAGAAGCTGATGCATGACCTGCTAGGAGGGGGCAGCAGCAGCAGCAGTAGCAGTAGCCAGGCCCACAGTCCTGGGTCCGCCACCCACCACCACCACCACAACCACTCCTCTTCTGCCACTGCTGCACTACAAACTACAACCCCTGCCACTACAAACTCAACAAGTGCTGCTACGTGTGCTGCCACGACGGGCGCGGGAGGGGGAGGGGGAGAGAGAAACAGATCACAATCAAATACAAGGTAGGAGAATTACATGTCACCTGTCATTACAACAATAATTCTGCCCCCCCCCCCCCCCCCCCCCCCGGCTAGATAGGGTTAATGGGGGGGGGGGGAGGGCTGGGAGTGGGGAGAGGAATAGATCATAATAAAATATAAGGTTGTCAGCACTGACAAGTTGTCTTTCTCTGACATTTACAATAGTGCCTCTCAGCCAATCAAGACCGCAGATTTCACTGAAATTGCCACCGACTATTTAGTCCGTGCTGACAACTTTCATGAAATGCCCTTCTGATGCCAATGGAATATTTTAATCAGAATTGACTTTATATTAGTCTTGCTCATCTTAGTATTCTATAATTTCTTCTTTATTATTTAGCCCTAAATGATGATAGATTTCACCTCTTGTTAAATTCAATTTAAAATCAAAGTGTTACATTGTTCTGTGTTGCAGGAAAAAGCAGCCATCGCCCCCAACAACCCAGAAGTCAAGTAAACGAGCAAGCCCTAGGACGACAACAGAGTCCTGGCCCACGCTGGGCAAGACCACATTGGGTGACGGGGGTGGCGGGGATGAGCCGTCAGAGGGACAGCAGCAGGGAACAAATAGGTGAGACCTTCTACATTCATATCTTCTCTAATAGACACCTACAACACGTGGCTAAAGAGACACTTTCAGTGCCAGACCAAGGATTTGTGTGTACAAATGTTCATGATTGGCATACCTTGCAATCAATGGTAACAGTGCTGGAAAGAACAGTTCTGAACTTCGTAGTTGATGTGGTAATTATAAACAGTTGAAGCTTAAAAAAAGTTGAAATTTATATGAATAGCTCTTTATTTAGATTTCATTCAGTTTTGTTCCATTGATATTCACACTTCGCATTTGATGTATTGGAAATCAAGCAGGAAATAATTATATAAAATCTAATCAAAACTCTTATCTGCACGGTGGCCCTGTTTTGGTTGCGTATCGATTCACTCGCAAACCACCCATTAGCAGGGAAGGAAACCAAGCCCACCTTTGTCCCTGCATTGATACAACGTGGAAAGAAAACTTGGAGCTCACAACTCCTATGCTGCCCTTAAAACAAAAGGAAACAAGTGACAAATCACTCAAATTGGGCATCTTAGATTGTACCCAACATTCCCTATGTACAAGCAAAAACCTGAAGAAAAAAATAATCTTGCTGTGAGATATTCAATTTGACATGATGTGGTGTTGCACTGATGCCAATGCAAGTGGCAGACACATTTTGCTCATTTACAAGAAGTTTCTCTTTTGTTAGTTGCTTCCTTTTGTCAAAATATGGCAGGGTACCGGTAACTGTCATGGTCGTTAGTTGCTCCTTTCATAATAACAAAGTCATGGGGAAGACATCTGACCCACCTTTCATCCAAGCATTGATACAGCATCAAGAAAGATGTTGGGATAAAAAGTTTGTACGGTGGAGGATGTAACTTCTAACCAAGGTCCATCTTGGATCTCTTAATCAGCTTCCTCAAAACAAATTCTAGTGGGCATTCGACGCCCGACATCACCGCAGAACCGAAGGACCGATCAGAACCACCGCCACCCTTAATGCAGCCAAACCCAACCACAAACGGGTTGACAACGCGAGAGACACCCGAAGCATCCCCTCATGCCAGTGTAGCGCCCCCTATTGATATACCACAGTCAAGAGTAACAGCAGAGAGTAATGGTCTCGACGGCACTCCCAACGGTGCTTCTCCACAGGTTGGTCACCAGCCGCAACACCTTCTCCTTCTTTTCTATCTTTTATTCATTATTCTATCCTGTTTCCTCTTTGTCTGTCTTTCTCCTTGTTCTTCACCATTTTACTTTGTTTTTTTGTTTTTTTTTCCTTTTGTGCTTCCAAGTAATTGTATTCTGGTACAAATTTCCTTCCCCATTTATTTAATTTTATTGGTCCTCTTCTTGTTTTCTCCTTATTTTGTGCCATTGGTCTGTATTCTTTTTATTTATTGATTTCCTAATTTGTCTTATTTGTTGTTCTCACTCATTCAAGTCTTTCTTCTTCTCTTCTCCATTCTTTTCTGTGTTTCCTTTGTTCTTTCTTTCATTGTTTTCTTAGTTGTTCTTTGTTCTTTTTTTTTCTGTTTCATTTGCATGTTCTTCTGACTTGTTCTCTCCTCATCTTTCTTCTTCCACTTCTTCATTCCTTATTCCTACTTTTCTACTCTGCTTGTTTTTCAACTGCTTAAAATGGAAAGCAAGGAAGTTATATTGTTACTATCTCTCACACCCCTACAGGTGCAATCCATCCCCAGTGCAGCCCCACCCCCTGTGACGGACACCAGGCAAGGCCCAACAGGCCCTCCTCCCAACCTTCCCCCACCCAGGGGCAACCCCTATGGCGACATAGCACACCTGTTTGCTGGCAGCAATGGCTTTCTTCCCCCCTCGAGCCTGGCCCGCCCCATCCCCGGAGTTCCCATCACTGGCTTGCCCCCTCAGAATGGTGAGTCGTCAGTCACATGTCATTGTTATTGTCTGTGTACTTGTCATTGTGACTGTCATTGTGATTGTCATTGTCAAGATTCACTTCTTCTCAGTCTACAGACTAGATTACCACTTACTGTATTTTAGGCAGTGAGTTGCTCACAGTCAACTTTAACTGTCATTGTCACATTCAGTTTCAGTGTCAGTGTCATTGTCATTGTCATTGCAAGTAATGACTTCGTATCCCCTGTGCATTTGTGTGACAGGTAGCTGGGTAGTGAAGTTCTGTTTGTCAATAGCCTACTGCCATTGCCATTGTTATGGACACTATTATTGTCACTGTTATTGTCTCCGTCCTTGTGATCTTAATTTTCATTCACATTTTTTCCCTAGAAGGCTGGAGCAAAGGTGACTAGTCGGTAAATAGCCAGTGCCATTTTTTCTGGTCACTGTCATTGTGCATATCATTGTGCTTGTCATAGAGATTGTCATAGTAATGTTTGTCTCTCTTCCCTCCCTCCAGACTGGAGTAACAGTGGCTGGACGTTAGGCAGTGAGCTCCTCCCGGTCAACAGTCACAACACGGACTGGCAGGCAGCATTTGGCTTCCCCTCAGAACCTCAGAAAGACAAACACAACGAAGATGACCTTGGTAAGTTCAGTGACCTTTATATCATCTGGTCATCTGGTTTTGCATGAAAGTTCATTGACCTCCCATCAGAAGTGTCCATGATAGAGACAATTTTTCCACTCACATGCAACTTTGTTTTCTCAGAAGCTTTCTCAGAAAGAGAAAGACAGGAAGCCAACCTTGGTAAGTTCATTGTCCTTGACATCAGAGATCCTATGGCTTTGCATTTAAGTTCATTGACCCTTCATTAGAAGAATTTGTGGCAAAACAAGATTGTTACACTGGCTCTCAGCCTTTGCCTTCCCCTTCAAACCTGCGAACGATAGGTTGCGACCTTGGTCATACGTCAATCTAATCTTTGTGTTCTTAGTTTAATGGTTGGTTGATTAGTTGATGGGCTCAGTGATTAATCACTTTGTTAATTGATTAATAACAAGTTGATTAATTGTATGATTTTTGTCTATACTAATTCTGATTTTGTGATTGTCCTTTTCTCCCACCCCCCTCCCCCTCCCCTCCCAGGTTTTGACCCGTGGCAGGAGTCAAGCCAAGGCCTTGCTGACCTCCTAGAGAAGGAGCTCCAGCTGACCCCTCCCACCAAGGTCACCCAGCCCCCTCCTGGCTTCCACCTCACCTCCCACAGTCAGCCCTTTGTCCCTGCACACAGACAACCCAGGCCAGGTATGCTTAGGAGACTAGATATGGGCATGCCTTCAGTTTGAACCATGTCTATCAAATGTGCATACATAACACAAATAGTGTATTTAATTGAATTGAATTGAATTGAATTTATTTCCACATATAATCATAAACATACAACGTACAAGTACATGAAATGATATGTTCACATGCATATACAGATAAAGAGGGACATTAACAAGGTAAATAGAATGCATGTAGAAAACAATATTAGATGACTGCTTGTACACTTCAATAACAGAAAATTGATAATATATAACAATGTGGGGGGTGCCTATAAAAAAGCGAAGCTTGTAAGGGGTCTTCATGGGGTAAATGCCCAATATGGACCTGCCGTTCTAGTTTGTTTTTGGTCTATTGGGCTATTGATCAGTTACAGAAAGATCACTCATCTATTCTCTGCCGCCCTCTCTTTCACCAGATCCAGGTGTCAGTAAAATCCTGCCATGGATACCAAGCCAGACTCCTCCCACTTCAGACACCACACCCCTCCATCACCCTTCAGCCAATCACGTGCCACGGTTTCCTGCTCATCACAGAATGCCCGCCCACTCGCCACACGCACACAATCCTCTGGTAGGTTCATTAGTCATGTGGGTGGTCAATGAGTGTTGTTACGGCTCGTACTAGCACTGATTGCATGCAAACATGCAATAACTCTGTGATTGTGATGGTATTAATGTGACTGTTATTATGACAAGGATTGCTGGGATAACCATAGGCCCAAATCTCACAAGAGTTTTTATGAAGACCACGGTTTAAGCAGATTTCATGGCAGATTTCATGAAAAATGGCCCTAAATTTACCTTTTTCACAATAAATTTGTTGTCGTTTGTGTGAATGTAATTGTGATTACGGTATGACTATTATTATTGATGTGATGATGATTATTCTTGTGGTTACCATTGCGGCTGTTGATGTAACTATCATTGTGAAAATCATTGGCATTGTGATTGTCATTGTGATTGTCATTGAAAAATGTGCCTGGTTGATTCCCCTTCCAGAATGAAAACATGCATCTCAAGAACTGGCAGGACGGTCTGAGGGCGCTGCTGCCCAACATCAACATCAGCTTCGGCCAGCAACAACAACAAGAACAACAGCAGCTACAGGAACAACAACAACATCAGCAAAAGCAACAACATCAACAGCAGCAGCAGCAACCACAGTCATTTGCCCCTGAAATGTCAAGAGTTAGCGCACTCCAGAATACAGGTACGGCAAATGTTATATATGATATATTTGAACCAAGTGGAGGATAAGGAAGGAACAGTAAAACAATTAAAGATGAGAGGATGATATTTTAAAAAAATATTAATAATATTTATTATATCCCTTCTATGAATATTCATGAGTATTCTGGGGACGTGATTGGTCAATTGATGCTCGCAGGCTACAAAATAATTTGACTATATCTGCCTCAGCTCCGGATATTTTTCACTATTTTTTCATGGGGAGGACTGCGCATGCTCTGTTTACTATTTTCTTCCTTGGCACTACTGCGCATGCTCACTACCTGGTAACAAAATTTGTCTTGACTGCGAGCAGTGCGCGATACATTTCTTTCCAGCTGTTTTATTTTTTTTTTTCATTTTTAGCGGAAAATCGTTAAGCGCGCTGGGGGGACTCCCGCGGTGTTGCGGCCGAGGCGCAACTTGAATTTCCGTTGATTTGCCTAAGCCGCAGGAAATTTGAAAAAAGAAATGAATAGGGCTTCTACGTTCGTCGCTTAGAGCAATATTCACGAAAAACATCCACACCGAATTTGATCACTTTCTTCGTATTTGAACTGTTGATAGATACTTTTGCCACTTGCAGTAGGTCAAACCGAACTCGGTCTTAGGAGCTCGCCATATTTGTTTACATTCGCAGTCGATCGGAACTGACGGAAAAGTCCAGCGCAGAGCATTTGTGGCCTGTATGCTACAATTTGTTATTTTTTACAAAAGGGATATAAAACAAATATACCAAGCTGTGAGTTCGAAAGTATAGTGGAAATTATCTATCTGAGGAGTGACTGGCATAAGTTACTATTTTTTCCTCGGGGGCTTCGCCCCTCGGAAAAAATAGTGCTATGCCAGTCCCTCCTCAGATAGATAATTTCCACCATACAATCTCACAGCTTGGTATATTTGTATAATATTTAATTATAATTATTTAATAATTCAATTTACAAAGAATTATTCCAATATTTATGCCTCTGTGCAGTGGCCGTAGGCATTTTTTTTGCTGTTGTGTAGTGTGTTGCTAAATCCTGTTATCAAGGAGAAAGCAATCTCTCCTGATTGGCTCACTGAATCAGATCGGCTTTTCGGCTTATCTCCCCAAGTGGTATACCTCCTCCTGCCTGGCTCCTCAATCCCATACTCCTTTTTGATTGGCTGCCTGAACCAAATCCTGTCTCCTGATTGGCTCCCTGAACCACATACCTTCTCCTGATTGGCTCACTGTGTGACATGCTCTCTCCTGATTGGTTGGCAGGTGATTCGTGGGTGGGGTCTCCTACAGGCTCATCATGGGCAGTGCAGGACCCAGCCATCATCAGCATCAGAAACACAGCAGCAGCGCTTCTCCAAGAGTCGAGTAACACAGAAGGTAGTGTATATATAGAGTAGGGCTATTAAAAGCCTCTTTGTTGGTCTGCCTGTCCCTCTCTTTCCTCTCTCCTCTCCTCTCTCCTCTCCTCTCTCCTCTCCTCTCTTTCCCTTATCTCTATCCTTTTTCTCTTTTACCACTTCCCTTCTTTTCAATCTATTTGATCTGTCTTTCATTATCTTTCCGGTACTATCACATTGTGTTTGCCTTTTCTACTTCTCTCAATTTGATTGTAAACAGAGCCAAATTATTCCTCCCTCAATGAGTAAAATTATGTTGCATTGATTGTGTGAAAACAATGAAATATTCGGGTGAGCTTAACTTGAGACCGATGTTACTTCTTTGTAAAGAGAGTTCATGTTATATCTGGCCTTTTCTTTCATCACTTTTTTCATCTTCTTTCTGACCGGAGCAGGTGAGGAGAAGCCACACTGGTTGGAGTCGTTACAGAACCTTACAGAGACAGACTCCCCGACACACATACCAACACAACCACAGACGAACCACTTCTTCCCCGCAGAACGGATGCACAATAGAGGTGAGTATTGGCAGCACTCGGTGCAGCGATTGTACCATATTTTCCGGCGTATAAGAGGCATGTTTTTTACCTTGAAAATCAAGCCAAAGTCCGGGTGCGTCTTATACACGGCGTCTTCCAAACCAACACGTATACACATGTCAAAGTATGATCTTCAACGATCTTTGTGTACTAGCCCCACCTTGTGGCCGGAGATCACAGAATCACGGAGATCCTGGGGCTTTCTTAGTTCCAGTCATGCTTGTGATTGAGATCGTATTGCCGGTACATCAATTGTGTCAGGGTATCAAAGCCTTCTATTTTGTTGTTGATTGTATATAGTCCCATACATGTGTATATGTGTTAAAGACCCAATTTTGTTATTATTTTTTTTTTTCAAATTGCGTGCTCAAAGTCAGGCTGCGTCTTATACGTGGGTGCGTCTTTTCTGCCGGTCATTTCGATAATCACTTCCTGCAATTTATTACGTTCAAATATAATCAGCTCCATCCTCATGTACACCTTACTTGCTCTCACTCACAGCTCCATGCATTCTTGCACCATATCGATTCTGGATATCACAAATAACTCAAAATATCACTGTAAGCGGCTTTTCAGCCAAATTTGTTGACCTGTATCGTACTGACCGCCATATAAGACACAGGGTTTTTCCCTTGAAAATCACGCCAAAGTCTGGGTGCGGCTTATACGCAGCGTTAGCAAAAGTCGAGTCTTTCAAACCAACATGTATACACATGTATGGGACTATGCATTGTGTGACAACATTCAACGGCAGAATAGATGGCTTTGAAAGCCCGAGACAATTGACGTACTGGTACTATGATCTCAATCACATCATCAACATAACTACCGGTACTAAGAAAGCACCAGGACTGGTATTTGTCCAAGACACTTCAAAGATACAACTAAAGAGAAAGCTAATGGATTTGTACGGTCTCGTGTATAGCGTCATCCTGCGGCCGCCGGATCAAACAAGATGTTAGCTTCTGGTTGCAGGTTAAGACCCTGCCATGGCAGATGTGTGACCCAAATCTGTTATCAAGTCGCAATTATTTGATCCAATGTGCATCGTTGGTCCTTTCCAACCTTCACGACAATCATATCTTTAAGAATCTGCAGCATTTTTACATTATGTCTTTGTTTCTCTCCTTTTCTCTATCTCATCATTCTTCTCTCTTTCTCTCTCTCTCATTCTCTCTCTCTCTCTCTCTCTCTCTCTCTCTCTCTCTCTCACTCTGCCTTTGTCTCTCCTACTCCCTCTCTCTCCCCTCTCTCCTCTCTCTCCCCCTCTCTCCCCATCTCTCCCCCCTCTCTCTCCCCTTCTCTCTCCTCCTCTCTCTCCTCTCTCTCCTCTCTCTTCCCCCCTCTCTCCTACTCTCTTTCCCCCTCTCTCCTTCTCTCTTTCCCTCCCTCTCGCTCTTCTCTCTCCCTCTATCTTTCTTCTCTCTCTCCCTTTCCTCTCTCACCTCTCTCCCTCCTCTCTCCCTCCTCTCTCCTCTCTCCCCCTCTCTCTCTCCCCCTCTCTTTTCTCTTTCCCCCTCTCTCCTTCTCTCTTACCCTCTCTTTCACTCTTCTCTCTCACTCTTTCTCTCCTCTCTCTCTCTCTTAGGTGTGTCATGGGGCAATCATCTTCCACCACCAGGCTTCTCTCCCGCACAAATCAGACCACACACACAGAACACAACAGAGCCTCACACAATTACAGAAAGTAAGTCCCTCCCTCCCCAATAAGTCCCTCCCTCCCCAATAGGCATTTTAGATTAATCCAGAACATTGTAATGGGACAACATATTGATGGTATGAGGGGTGCCAAATTTTATCATTGAAACTTTATCAGATAACAAAAAATCAGAGCATACTGACAGACATTTTATCTTCAGACCCATTGCTTGATAATAGACTGGAAAAATGAGCTGTATATTTAAAGTGCAATTCTTTGGAGAAAAAAGTGGTGCAACCTAATATTTCAATCTCCTTAGGACTTCTGAAACGTATCTTGGAGACAGAACTATAGTTCCTGTTCATATGTACTTCATAAGATCCTTATATTGAAGCATATGTAAGATTGGGATTAATTTCACTTTATACTTTGTATATAAATCATTTTAGAATACTGGCAATCGAATCTCATCACAATCATCTACTCCTTATATCTTTCCAGATTTGTAGCACGCCCACTCCTAGCCGACGTTGACGGAAAAAAACACACCTGAAACAGGACATACGAGTGCAGGCCAGCGATAGATTTACATTCGCTCATTAAAGTTTGTGTAACCTTTGACCTTTGACAATTTGAACTTCATCATCATCATCATCATATACGAGGATGGACTCTGCCTTACGAGCAACTGATTGTAATAAGAGTTTTGATTATCCCTCTGTTTTTTATTACAATTATTGTCCGCTCTCTTCCTGTTGCTTCTCTTTATCATAGTCACATTCAATTCTTTAAGACAGGGTGTCCCTTTTGACTATCAAAATAATGAAATTTTGTAAAAAAAAAAAACATGGAAGATGGTATGAGGTAGTGTATCATAACTTCCCTCCCAGTAATAGATCTGGAAACTGATTTCAAACAAAATTATGATGATCAGTTGTTTTGAGGAGGTTTTGGGCGGGTTGTCTGAGACCTCTAGCTTAGAGACCAGAGACCGCTGTGCACTATGGTCCACATCGGTCCGCCCCACTGTGCATGCGTTCATTGGGAGTAATGCACGTATCACACGCTGAGAGGGACAATAAGACTCTGAATGTAGACTATGCTCGCTGCAGTTCAAACGTAAGCAAGGATAGTTTTTCACTGTTTGTGAAAATGTTTGTGAAGCTATGGTTGAGATTTCACACACATTATTATTAGGGTATACTGCTGGTTCCTGCCGAGTTTCATGAGTTTGCAAATGGGACACCGTGTCTTTAAGTAACATGTAGGAATGTGTTTGGTTATATGTGTATTGTAACCCACGTTGACTTACTCATTCTAAATATGCTTTTACCATTTAAACAAATTCTGATGTCCAAATGGGATACTGCCTTTGTCTTATCCTAAGAAAAGTCATTGTTTAAGTTACATTGGAAGAATAGGTATTCTAAGCCCATATCAGTATTGTCCTTATTGTCCCATTGCAATGTTTCTAGGGTGGGAGGGGGGGGGGGGGCATAGGGAACTAGTAGAAAGGGAGTAGAGGTAACTGGTACCTGCATAATTGCTTTAGAAGTAATCCTTTCCTTGATGGTAATGGTAAAGCAAAGATGTCCATGGCATGAGAGTACATGTAATATGTATGAGCTCAGGATTATTAAGCTCATAGAAAATAAACACAAAAATAACCCCATACTTCGTCAAAAAGCCCCTGGGAAAAGTGGAAAAGTTTCCTCATGTGGTATGTTTTAGGGCGTTCAATGTGTTTGTTTCAGAACCTTGGATTTTTTTTAAAATGTAGCCCTCGCAAGTCTATATATTTTGTTGGCCAGACCTATGGAATTATGTGCATTGACAGCAAGGTGCATCCACAACAGGAACAGTATGTCTGTTTATATTCATCTGCAACAACGAAAGAAAACCTTTGTTGTAATCATAGTCATTTAGAGTCTCTTTGATGCATTTTACACAAATTCTATGAATGCTTATCAACTTCACAGCTAAATATACATGTTCGTCGCATACAACAGTAATAAAAGATGTAATGAATTCATTGTACTGTTTTTGGCGATTCCACATTTGCACAATGAAGATATATGTGTTTCAGTTTAAAATCAGTATGTTGCAGGAACTCTGAAGTGCTATTTATTGATTCTTTAATTGATTTTGAGTTGTTTCTGTGGAAAGACTTGGTTGAAAATGTATGATTATGCGATACGACAATGGAATGTAGTTATGTATCTCTCCCTCCTCCTTCCATGGTTTCTCCCAAATACAGCAGAGCCTGAGATGAACTGCACATCTATTGCAATCACTTGCAATCGCTTTGCAGTCAGCCATTTGATTAATGTGTATGCATGCATGAAGCTGATTGCAGTCGGTGATTGTAATTATCATTGTGTGCAAACGTGCAGGGATTGCCTTTCATGAGTACAAATTAATTGCATTGAGCTGATTGCATTTGATTTTTGAGATTAATTGCAGTCCGAGATTGGAATCACTGCAGTTCATCTTACTCTCCTCTGCTATTTGTCTCACACTGATATATAGCATATTGAATTATTTATTTCCAAAACAATTGTTTTGTGCATGCGGCAAGGGAACATTGAGCGGTGATTTGGGGGTGGGGGTTGGGAATGCCCCCAAATAATGTTAAGGGATGCCAATTATCCTTGAATATTGAAAGTCAATGTTTTGCACAAGATGCTTTTTAAGTTTTGTTCATGTGGCAAGTTAATAAGTATGTCAATTTTTTTTCCAGATACTATAAGAAAATATTCAGGCTTGACTGGATGAAAAATCGTTCAAAATTAACTCACAAAGGAGCTGTTTTCCCTCAAATGCCACATGTATAGAGCGTGTTTGGAACCAAACATGATCACAGCATTATACATGTATATGTACTTTATTGGCTGTCCAGAAGTAGATGGAGTGAAACATTTTAACTTCACATGCGCTTAGATATTGTCATAGAGATGCCTCAATCTTATCCCTGTGTCGAATGTGCAAAGCCAAAAAAGGAAATTCTTTGAAAATTAAAGCAAATGATATTGTTATGATGGAGTGGACAATGAAATGTATGAATTGTTTTTTTCCCCTGTTCGGATCATTACTTGACACTGTAATAGAATTTAGTTTCACATTCTATAATTATATATGCGTGATTTCTTATTCTCAATGGTTTGAAAAGGATAGAATTTAGAAGCAATCTAGCAAGGGCAAAATTTTGATTTATATCTTTAGTAATCGCTCGTATGGTTATCCAAACTATTCTTTAATATATTATCCCATTGCAATTGCGTGCCATTTTCATGGATTAGGACGTGCATGAACTAAGGCTACAGTTATCACTACGACAGTGCAAGATGGTCAACAAATTCATTCATTTGAAATCCTAGAATTACATAGGTGGAATGTTTTTTTATTTTCCTTTTTTTTTCTGTCAGATAATTCATTGAGGAAAATATAGGAGTGAAAATAAGTGCTATTGAATGATATGAAAAAAAGGTCTATTTATCCACGAGTACGCATTCTTGTTCAGAGACTGTGGTCCGTGATAATGCTGTACCACGCGAATGTAAGAGGTGAGAAGGCTGTGATAAAACAAATGGAACTAAGACTCTGACAAAGACTATATCTGAGTAACTGATGTCATATTAAAACAGGTAAAACCAAGATGAAGATTATTTGTGGTCTTATTTTGTTTGAGGAAGTAATTGAAAGCCCAGGTACTAGGTTGTGAGGTGCATGGACACAACCCTTTCATGCTGAATTGGACAAAATATACCGTGGCTTAAGACTGGACAAAATATATCCTGGTTTTAAACTACGGCTCCTTCCCTTTCTTCCCTTTCCCTTTCCCTATGCCAAATCCTTTGAGCTGCAGTGTACGTTGTAGACTATTCAACTGCTGGTCGAAAGGTAACAATACATTTAAATTCTTCTTATGCAGCTCTGAATGTAAAGAATACATTCTCAATGACTTCTTTACTGACTGTATGTATTGTAGGCTATTAACATAATGGATAGTTCACCCTGAAAATATGTTTGTTTCGATAAAAGCGGAAACATGAAAGAAACATTAGTGAAGGTTTGACAACATCGGTCAAATGCTACTAGATTTTTAAATGTCAGTTTTGGGACGTCGCATGCGAGGTGCTCTCCCATATGTTGTGAACAATATAATTACAAAAATTGCTCTCTTTCTGTTTTTGACAATGTCTGGTAAAATAGACTACGCCCTAATGACGTCATAGCTCCTCTGGCTTCTTCCCTCTTCCCCTCTCAGGAGGAGCGAGGATGGGATTGGGGCATAGTCTGTGTTACCAGACATACTTGTTAACCGACTGGGTTGTGTCCATGCACCTCACAGCCTAGAAACCTGGACTAAGTAATTGATATATATATATATATATACATATATTATATATAATATATATGATTCAGTTCTTCTTTTCCTGTTTCTTCTCGTCTTCTACTCCGCCTCCTTCATCTTTTCTACCGTCTACTGCTGGAATGTCTGCCTATAAATCTTGGGGGAGGGTTGTCGCCGGGAGGAAGGGGGAAAGGCGTGGATGAGTGAGCCAGAGTACGACAGAAAGAGAGACAGAAGGAAGGATACATATAGGGCCTACATGTAGTACCAGAAAGAGAAAAACACATGATACATCTGCAAGATTATTATAAGTAACAAAAAACTGAAATGGCAAATTAAATATAAAAACTTGACAGAAACATTTCATATTTGTGGTAGTTACTTCTCAACACAAACATGTCAGATTACATTTTTTTGTTCAGTGGTGACATATCATTACTGAAGATGTAATATAAATCTTAGATTTGACATAAAATTTTATGTTTCTATGAAGCGATGTTTGAAAATATAACAAACAATAGAATACATTTGGCACGAATATTACTCTTTTTTCTTCAAAGAAAATTCCACCTGAAATATAATTTAATCCCAACAGCATCCCAATCTGTGAAAGAGCGTAATTAGCTCTTTCATTTGATACCAAATTCGTCATGGAAGTATTTATATTATATATAGCCTATAGGGAACTAAATAAAGATGTGGACTTGTCTTTTTACCCTTTTTCACCTTTTAATTTATTCTGACCTCTAGCAAGTGAGTTCGCATACTTCTTGTCAGAGATGTAGCTGTGGCAGTACGTCCGCAGCCACCTATACACACATTTCGCCAATACAATAGATAACAACATAGAGCATATCGTTTTGTCATCTGCTTGCCCAACAAAGCAACACGCGCCATGTTGTTACCTGTAGAAACCAAGTTTCCCAATTTATGTGTAATAGATGGTTCTGTTTGCGTCGGTAATGCAACGCCATCTACGACGAGAAATACACCAGCTCACTCGTCAGACTGAAAGTGTTACTAAATTAGAAAATAAGTAGTCACTTATCTATGTAAAATTATTTACTATAAACGAACTTCACATTTGTTTGCCGCGATAAATTCTAATTTTGACGAAAATTTGTAAAAAACAAACAAATAAAAAAAAAAAACCGCACACCTCAAAGTGACGCCAGAGGAGTCAAATGCCATAAAAGGACTCCGCTGATAAACTTAGATTGTACGGAAGTCAAAAATAATTTGTAATAGACCTTTTTCGTTATGTATGTACATTTTTTTCACGTCGTTCAAACAATACGTTACCAATGGGAGCCCCAAAGCCTGTCCGAGGTTTGTCTGAGTAGCAACAACTACCCTAACAAGCCAATCATAGTCCACGATAATAACAAAATGCCACCGGCGATTCAAGGCACCCGGACGATGATTGGCTGGTTAGGATCGCTCACAACTTCGTCATGTCTCATCCAGTTTGGATTTGAACATGGTGGATATTTTGCTGGATCCTGACCCTTCTACAAGGAAATGTTTAAAAAAAAAATGATCTACAAGTGTTGGGGGCTCAAAAGCGATTGACATTGAAATATACAGTTTATTTTCATTTTTCTTTATTTAATTAGAACCACATATTTCTCTCGAATTTGCAATATTTTTCTGCCTGTTTTTAATTGAATGTTTTTTCATACTTGGTACATTCTGACCTCCAACATACAGTTGCAAAAGAAAGTGTACAAAAATATGGTTTATTCATGGAGGTATCGCAGTTTGAAAGGGAGACCTTTTTCGCGGTTCGAGAGGTCAAGTGAAGGTCACGACTACCGAGCTGAAAATAAAATCGCGTGTTTTCTGCTGCCTGCGGACGAATATCGGTTGCGAAGTCCGTATGAATTCTAAAAATTCGCGTCACTCTGAAGACGAATAGCACAAATGTTTGATATTTGAGCCCAAACAAAACTGGAATCAAATTCTCCGCTGGAGTACTGGCTTTCCAAAGCTGTAACTGGTGTTGCCATCCAATTTGTAGAAGGGTCAGGATCCAGCAAAGTCTGAGAGCTTACATGTATATCAGTTGCGAAGTCCGTACGATTTCTGATATCTCGCGTCACTTTGAAGACGAATAGCACAAATGTTTCATTTTTGAGCCCAAACAATATTGGAATCAAAATCTCTGCTGAAGTATTGGCTTTTTAGAGCCGTAACTGCCGTTGCCGTACAATCCATAGAAGGGTCAGGATCCAGCAAGGTCTGAGAGCTTACATATTCAAAAAAAAATTGAGGCATGTTTTTGAAAGCAAATAACACAAAAACTCCTTTGCGGATTTCGAAAAAAATGAAAATATTTATTAATCTCAATCTCTGTCATTATCAGTATGCTTACAGAAGACAACAGCAAAAGATCTCGCGAGCATGTCGAATTCCTTCATAATCTAGGTGCAGCAAAATCTGCGCGTGAGATTTCGCGAGACGAAAAATAAAACGCTCACGATTTCTATAGAACGATTGAGTGGAAGCGAAGTAATGAGGGGCGCGTGTAGACAAAAGAGTGGATATGTGAAAAGGAGAGAGAGAGAGAGAAAGAGAGAGAGAGAGGGGGGGGGGGGGAGTGGGAGAGAGAGAGAGAGAGAGAGAGAGAGAGAGAGAGAGAGAGAGAGAGAGAGAGAAGGTGAATGGGAAAATGGAAAGCAAGAGAAGTAAATGGAAAGTACGAGAGAGAGAGAGAGAGAAAGAGAGAGAGAGAGAGAGAGAGAGAGAGAGAGAGAAGGAAATAACAATTATCTCTTGATGTATATACTCAATCTCAAGCTAATAAAACAAATCCCTTAACATTTTATACGATACGGACAGAAATATGAAAGAGGTTTGCGGGGTGAAGGTTGCACAATACAACGAGCATCTTCATATTCGTACTCTATTGTTTGTTATCTACTCGCTAATTGATATCGCTATCTATTTGTCCATCATTTCAACTGGGGTGGAAGTACAGCTCTTAAATCTGTGGTAACTGACATCGAAATTCATATTGACTTCTGTTGATGCATGTTAGTATGTACATTACAAAAATCCATAAGTACTCAATGTAAATGTATATAATTCTTGTTAAAATTATGTCTCTTCATTTTTTTTCCAGAACTGCTAAGCCCCGCCTCCAAAATACCATCCAGACCATGAATTTTAATCGTGACATCATCAAAGATGGAAATAAGCCGAACTAAACTCAAAGGTATGCGCAAAACTGTGCATGCAATGACTACAGTTAATTAGTAATTTGATGATTTATTGGAACTTATTTGGTGAGATAAAAATTATCGTGATCACTTAAAATAACATCGCACGTTTGGTCGACAATAGGCCGTTATTCATATTAAAAATATTTCTGTGAAGACATGTAGGCCTAATGATATTGTGAGTCGGTGGAGGTAGAAATTGCAATGATTAGTTATGTACATAATTATTTCTAGTTTCCTACTCATTCCTACTTTTGATAATGTCACGGTGAGAATCTTGATCTGGAGTCTTTGGAGGCAGACCCTAGCTCAGATATTCTTTTCTTCGAAATATATGATACATATTTACATTGAACAGTCAGTGATTTTAAAATGAACAAAGTAACATGCATCAACAGAAGTTGACATATATTTTGACATCAAGGGACACTTAAGCTGTGAGATGAAATGTATTTAATGCATTAATATGAAGGAATGCAGAAGGTACCGAAAATGAAGTTGGAGATTTAAGAAAGAGACGACGCTGTAATTACAATAAGTCGAGTAGGCGCGGATAATGTGTGGAGTGGATAAACATAAAATGTATGTAATAGTAGATTCAATGTTTGCGGCTTATGTCTGACGACCGCACTGCTAAATATGCCCGTAAATATGCCCGTAAAAGTAAAAGGAAGATGCAGAGCAGAATAGTTTAAATAATGCCATAAGGAAGAAAATGGTCTAAAAACGAATGATTAAAATTGAAAAAAATATGTAGAAAACATCGAAAGTACAAGAGCTGGTTAACGAAAAAGTCGACCCTGAAGTTCATTGGTGTAATTATGGTAATTAGCGCATAAAATGAAAACAACATATGAGTGAATGTTTGAAGTAAATCCATCAAACGATAAGAAAGTTGCGTCTTTTTGAAAGTTTAAATTGTTGACGTCACTTGCAAGTTGCCGTCCAATATTTGTGTATTTTTTTAAATTTTTTTTATTAAGAAATGCATTTTTTTACATAGAGGTGTGTGTGCGTGGGTGTGTGTGTGTAAAAATATGCATAGAAAAATAAATACCATGCACAAAAATGTGATATGTAGTATTTGATTGTTGAACATTTTCTTTAAAAACTAATACAAAATTTATCGCAGGGTACCTTGCAAGTGCCTCACGAGATTAAGGGATTTTTGTCAACCCTTCATTTATTTGTTTCTTTCAAGCTTCTGCTTTTATCGAAATCAGTTTAAGGGTTGACTTTTCCTGTAACAAGTGGTTGATTTCCTTATCAAAAGAAAAATAGTCGTAGTACAGAAAGTTATTTCCGTTTCAATTATGTCACGTTTGCCCTTCTTTACAATCGATGTAAGATGTAAGTACTTTGGGTGTATGTGTGTGTGTGTGGGGGGGGGGGGGGCAGGGAGGTGGAGCGAGTAAAATCTGCCTAATGGATCTACGGATGCGTTGTGTCTCTGAAATTGTACCAGATTTCTTTGAACAAAAATCTATACGGAGAATAGTACAGACCCTAAACCAGAAGAAAAGACGTCAAGTATCGCTATCAAAGACGATGGAATTTAAAAGAGAAAAGGAAACTATTCATCATTATTGACAAAGACCGAATTAGGTGCGCTTGAACGTACAATTCTATTGATTTTTTCTTGGATATCACATCGCAAAGAAATTGACGGAGGAAAAAAAGGACAGATAGCGAAGCAATTTCATGAGTCGCGATTTCTCTAGAGGAAACAGGAAAAACATCTCAAAAATAAATCCGAGGCCTCTCAACGCTAAAGAGAAAAAATGTTATTCATGGTATTTTATCAGAAATATCTTAAAGTTATAGCTGAAATATCAAGTGCCGTGGATTTGAAAAGAAAATTCTTTTATAATAGACACTTCTATTGATCAAAACGAAGCGACATTTCATACGGCCCGATATTTCTGGAGAGCATCTGCAAGGTATTTTCCTGAAGTTTTATGATTAACTTTACGGATTAGAAAGTTGTCATTGCCTGAAGCTATTCTTATCATGTTGAATTTGTATAGAAATAAAACGTAGGAACTTTTCTCTCTATGTATTTGTTTGTGTCTCCCACTGTCTGTCACTCTGTATGTCTGTCTCTGTCTGCCTCTCTCTCTCTCTCTCTCTCTCTCTCTCTCTCTCTCTTTGATACTCTATCTCTTGTGCATTCTAAAGTCTCTCTACTTTTTGCTAGTCTCTCACCCCTTTCATTTTTCATCTTTTCGTCTCTCCCTATTTTCCTCTTCCAGCAGTTATTCTCTCACCCCTTTCCCTTTTCATCTGTTCGTATCTTGTACATTTCCTTTTTTGTTCATAAATGGATCACCCCAATCCTTGGTCTTGAGAGTAATTTAAATCTGGCTCCAAACTTTAACAATATCTGAATTCGCATTACGTCTCTCTATTTGTGTGTAAGTCCTTATTGTTATTTTCTTCATGGTGAATTGTATATAATGATATAAAGCGACCAGCCCTTCCCGCTCTGTATGACTCTTTCTCTTCTAGATTTTGCCTTTTTTTCTGTTTCAGGAGGGTGTTTCACTAAGCTGTTTGTAAGCTACGAACATGACGAATGACTTTATGAACGACTGGTTACCCCTTCTTGTGCTAAATCGCATTCTCAATGATTTTCATTCACATCAGCTTAAGTTGAAATATAATGTTTATTAATGAAAACTCTTGTTGTTAACAATTATCTGAATACAAATAGCTTATGATTTGTCAATTTGTATTAGGATTGTTGGAAATTAAGTAAAGTCCCAATATGTGAAAACAGGATCAAAGTGTGGTAGCGCATTTAGCACAAGAAGGGATAACCAGTCGTTCATAAAGTCGTTCGTAGCTTACACGTACAGCATGGTGAAACACCCACGATGATCCTTCTCTCTTTCCCTCTATGCCATCTTGTATTAATCTCCTCTCTCTCGTTCTCTTTCCCTCCAAGTGGAGACCGAATAGATTATAAGAGGGTGACATAGAAACAAACAAAAAACAAATACGAGAGAGCATCACATGGAACAAATCTGATGAGGCAAAGTTTTCTTTTTGGTCCTGCATTGAAATCACCGGATCGAACAAAGGTTACAATCATAATAAAATTGCAAATACTAATAATTTTCAAAGGTACAGATGGTTTATGCTGTCCTACATTCATCCACTTCTGTTGTGATAATATCAGATAAACAACACATTAGTGAAGGTTTGACGAAAGTAATGATTTTTTTTTTCATTGTTCATATTGTGACGTCACGTGCGAGTTGCTCTCCCATATATTGTTTGTTGTATGCTGGTATGATTCCACAATTTGTCCTTTGTCTTTTTTTTCACGAAGGAGCAAATTTTGATAATGGTGTGTGTAGACATATGTGTTTAATCAAATATCAAATGCACATGTTAAATGTTGATATCCCTGAATGGAAATGGAAGTTTTACAGAACTAATCGCGGAGTGTTTGGCAAGTGACGTGACAAAACTAAGCATTTGAAAATCCTCAACTTTGTTTCCCTTTGACGTGTTTTTTTTTCAAACTATCACTCATTTCTTTCTTTCATATTATGTTTTCATTAAAACCAAGCCTCTCCCTTTAAGTAGATCACACTATGCACTGTTAGATTGGTCCGTGGTGCAATTTTCTCATAGAACCGCCTTTTGATTATTAGTTCCATTTCCTGCCCGTTTTTCTTTTACAGTGTGATTGTACGTGTCTATACTGCCCTACTTTGACAAAATGAAGCAAGTGACAAACACTCAAATTTGAGTTATTGGATCTCGTAGCTTGTACCTAGCATTACTTACAAACAGACAAAATCTGGAGAAGAAGTATTCATCTTGCTGCGAGATATTTAATCTAACATCATATGGTCATGATGGTGTTGCATTGATAAAAATACAAGTTACAGATACATTTTGCTCATTTACTAGAAAAGTATCTCTTGTTGTTTCCTTCATTATGAATGTAGGGCAGCATAAACCTTCTGTATCTTTGAACCACATTAGTATTTGCAATTTTATTATGATTGTAACCTTTGTTCGATCCGGTGATTTCAATGCAGTACCAAAACGAAAGCAAATGTCACCCCGAGCCTATGGACACAGGTCACGTTGGATATAGATCAACAATAAACGATGCATTACATATTAAGATTGAAAAGTGCGATTTATTTAATCATTTAGTGGCCTACAATAGCTTTATAAGAACACAGTGATGTCATTTCACAATACATACATGATTTACTTAAATGATACTAAATCTGATGCGCTTAATTATTACGGTGAATGGGAGTGTGCCAACCTCTACAACTTTATCGACAACGTTTGATATATCTATTTTAATCGTTGCCTTTTAACTTAGTCACATTTCAAAATCTTTGCATGTTAATTAATTCACACATTACATCAAACAACTGAATTAGAAACCCATCATCTAATCAATCACCTTTCGTTTCCACAATTCATCATATCATGAATATTTACATTGATTTTAGTGCAAACAATAGAGGCATACTAGTCCATATTTAGGTGTAAATGCATCACACGTACATTTGCATTGTATGTACAAACACACACCCTTCTGACTTCTTTACTCGCCCAGGTTATGGCCAATTCTTGTCGGAAACGTTTGCTAAATATTAATAAGTCAACACACACACATCGTGCGTTTGCCTCTAGATCAATCAGATAGGTACGTGTTTTTCTCAGCCCGAAAAAAAAAAGATCAGGCTAGAGAATGTGAGTGCAGGCATGTTGCAAGTAGAATCTGTCGAGGGGGTGTGCCTATTGTGAATATCGGGCGGTACGTACAATGTACAATCGAATGAATATGCTCGGTCCAATCAGTGAATTACGTCTTCGCCTATTTGGTCATATTTGTGCGTCATTGAAATGGGAAGCACTCGTTATTCCAAAGGTTTTTTTTGTCCGAAAACGTAACAAGGTTCGTTATTCCGAAAATGTGAATAGGCTTGTTAGTCCGAAAATGAAGTATTGTTTTAGTAACACAAGGTGGTTCGCGAACCACTGCGAGTCTCGTTTCGCAATCAATATAGAGTGCTGAGTTGTTTTCCAAATATGGTGCCTAGATGACCTTTGAACTCATCATGCACATGAAAACAAGGATCATTTGTACCAAGTTTGATCACAATTGATGCAGAAGTAAAGAAATGAGAGCAAGTCAAATGAAAACTTTGAGAAAAATGATGCACCCAGCCTTATATCATTTGACTTTTTGACCCCTAGATAACCTTTGACCCCATCATCTTCATGAAGACACATGTGATATTACCCAAGGATCATTTGTACCAAGTTTGATCACAATCGATGGAGAAAAAAGAAATGAGAGCAAGTTAAACAAAAACTTTAACATTTTTGTAACAGACCAACAGAAAAATGATGCACATGGCCTCATATCATTGACCTTTCGACCCTTAAATGACCTTTGACCCCATCATCCTCATGACGACATATGTAGTATTACCCAAGGATCATTTGTGTAAAGTTTGATCACAATTGATACAGAAATAAAGAAATGAGAGCAAGTTACACAAAACTTTAATATTTTTGTAACAGACCAAAAGACCAAAAGACCAACAGACCAACAGACTAACAGACTAACAGGAAAAGTGATCACGAACCCTTTTCGTTTTCGGATTAACGAACATCGAGGTATAGGCAATTTACGTGTTTCAGAATTATGAACCTTTTAAATATCGAACCTTCGGAAAAACGGACGTTCGGAATATCGATCTGTAACCATCGATGTATGCCTAGTTCTTAAAGGGAATGTCCACCCGTAACATAATCGAACTCAGGTTATGTTGGCTTTGATGACAAAAGCTGAGACATGAACAAAACAAATTTGCGAAGGTTTTGCCAAATATTCGTCAAAGGATGATAGAGGTACGAATTTTCAAATTCTTGATTCTATTACGTCACTTGCGAGATATTCTGCTATTGTGTATTACTTTTTGAAGTATCGAATGGATAAATACCATTCAACCTGCGCATTTGATGTAGCACTAGACTCGTGTTTTCATATATACACCTCTATGAAAAAGATGCAAAATTTCATAAAAAAAAAGAAAAAAGCGATTTATAAAATCATACAACATACAAGATATGGGAGAGCACCTCGCGATTAACGTAAAAAAAATCGAAACTTAAAAAAACCTTATAACCTGGTTAAACTTTGACGGATTCTCGGAAAACCTTCATGAACATTGTCCTTTCATATTTCTGCTAATATTTAACCATATCTGATTGGTTATGCTGGTACACGCAGTGGTAAATCACGGTGTCTTGACCCTTTCTATCCTCTATTTTATTTCTGCTGCCTTTTTTTTTTTTTTTTAGAGAAAACACCATATTTACTCTCAACTTAGTGTTGCATTTTTTTTTTAAATTTCAATTTCACGTTCATCTCAGCGTAATTCATGATAACATTTAGAACTAAATTAAGATTATTAACTTTTGCCAGTATGAAGGGCAGTTCTAAGTGCAATTCACATTCTGCTATCACTCTGCAAATTTGAATATCAAGTGATTATTTTACGTGCATTCCGCTTCTAATAATTCTTATGAATGTTATAGGTGTTGTAATTCTTCTTATTATTATCATTATAACTGTCGTCATTATCATAATTTATTCGACACATGAATACAATACAGCATATAGAAACATTAGAAAACAATTTTGATTAAATAGTTCCGTTCTACTTATTTATTGTCTAAACACGTTAATAAAATAATTGATACTGTTAAGTACATGGTAGAAGTTCCTTCTCTCTTTTTTTTACTTTACGAGGAGGAGGATGGGGCGTGTTCCCACTCTCAGCTGTTATGGATTTTAATTGTTATTTCCGTGTGAAGTCATTCCATTCTCTTATATTCTGAGTTGTTGTTTCCAGTGTTCTAAATGTACAAATTTGAACCTAATTGTAAACTTGGCAGTGTAGCCCATTCGCTAACGTCATGAAACTTAGCATGGGTCAGCAGTATACCCTAACAATGACATGGATACAAATTTGACATTCATGCCTTCACGAAACCTTTCGCAAAAAATAAAAAAAACTACCCCCGTTGTAATTTGGACACCCCATTTCGCTGCGACCGTAGTCTACATGCATCCATAAGTGGGGCTCTATCCGCCTTAATAACGCAATGCGACGCAGACATGGCAGAGAGCCGAGATGTGTGATAATGAGGTCTTTATTTAATACGCCTCTAAGCTTCAGATACTGCCCGTCCAAATTTTGACTCGAAAGCCAGCCATCATTAAAATGCCGTCTAACCTGATTAAAGCCTGCTTTAATTTGAAGTATTGAGAAGTGAGGAGTATTTTCTCCCACTCTTCGTGATATTTGATTATGCACACCGAGACTTGAGACGCTATTCTTACTATTCTTATTATCATTATTTACACAATTGCATTTGTTGGACTTGCAAAAGGGCGACACAACAGCTCAATGGTAACGACTCATTCTACATAAAGTGATTTGCCTTTGCCGCTCGCCGGCTAGATGTACCTCGCTGCTAGCGTTTTCTCGTTACTACAATGCAAGGTAATCCCAAGGTTGTCCGCCGTTTCCCTGGAGTGCAGAAACTCTCTATAAAGGATCAGGGTGATTAGAGATGTGTTATGGAAGGATATGAAGCAACTTTCTTTCTTTGAACCCATGCATGGCACCGCCGAAAAAATCATGCGATCTCAGCATGTGCCTTTCAGGTGTTTTAACAATAACGAACAGGATTGCGTAGCAACGGTTTCTCAAAGAAAACAAAAGAAGTGTAGAGTCTTATTTCGCTTGTCCAGTTCTGTTGGATTGCATCAATACTTTTGTGAGGAAAAGAGATATTAGTGAACAAAAATAAACGTTTTTTTTTCTGTAAAATATCTCATCTGCACGCAAATGCACGAAAAATCTGTTAATGAAAATAAACTGCTTAAGATATCATTTTGATAATGATTGAATCCCACATTTTTGGAAATCTCCGGAAAGTGAATAAATACGAATATTATCTTATATCTCCATTTGTGCATCATTTAACATTTATTCAGTGAAAAAAAAAAACGAGTACAGGATCTACAGTGGTGTTGCCCTTAACTTTCTTGAAAATTGTAAAAAAAAAAATGTGATAAGAAACACAGCTTTGAGAGACAAAACAGGGAATTAAAGATATTTCTTTCGAAGTTTACAGCAGCTAAATGTCGGTGCCGCGCATGGAACTTCAAAGCATTGTAGTGATTGTGAAATGCTTTGGAAAGAAATTCATTAGCACGCTTTAGTATCCATAAAGATGTTTGAATATATTATGCTTGAGTTGTCTCTCCTTCCTAACACCTCACTGGTGTGCTTGTCATTACGACAAACCACTCCCACGTGAATGCACAGTCAGAGTCACAGGCGACCCCAACACTGACCTGTTCTTTATTCTCGAATGTCGTCAGGTACACTCTTCTCGGATTTATAGCTGAAGAGGAGGCCCTCTCGCGGCTTGGACCCCGTGAAAAGTTCACGGATGGCCTCGCGGAACTGCGGATGTCGGATCGTGTAAACAATCGGGTTCAAACAGGAATTGCAGAAGCCCAGGATCACGACGGCATGATTGAGCGGGCTGTACAACAAGCCGCTGTCGATCCAGCCGAAGTTGTAGAGGAAATAGAAGATGCTATTTGGCCCCCAGCAGATGATGAAGATTGTGATGATTACGAAGAGCAGTCTGAGGACTCTGTTCTTGGCAACCAGTAGTTTGTCGTTTCTCTTGGGCTGCTCCGTGGTGGCGCCCTTCCCTGGGAAATTTCGTGACTTCTGGTTAAGGGTGTAGGCGGTCAGGGCCTGAGCGGCCACCATTGTCGTCGCAGGGACTACGAAATACGTAAAAAAGATGAGCATACCTACAGCGTAGAACGCGAATCTGCTTCGAAACTGGACAACGCAGACGTGTGCAACCGAATCTACGGTTGAGGGAATCACGGGGTAGAGGTCAAGGACCATGATGCAAAGCCATACTATTAAAATGGCGTAGGATGCGTGCTTTCTGCTGAAGATTCTATTGAAGTAAATGGGGTATTTTACAGCAATAAGGCGCTCAATCGCCAAAAGAGCAAGCGTGTAGATGGATGCCCCGATAGAACACCACATAAAGTAGAAGGTGTAGACGAATTTGCAATAGAGCAAACCGAGAAGGTTGCTGGGTACGACTGAAGCGGCGGGGACGGGGATAATTAGAATGGAGGTGAAAAAATCCGCTACGGCTAGCCCTCCAATCAGCGTATCGGTGGAGCGATTCACCGCTCGCCGACGCCATAGGACCAGTATCACCAAAAGGTTTCCGATGATGCCCGTGATTGAAGACGCCATCTCCAGGGAATAAAACCAGTTCCATGTGACAGACCGCCACTTCCATTCAACAGCACTTACAGGAGTTGTTAGAATGCTACCCATAGGACCGCTCTTAGCACTAGTCATAACGCTAGACCCTACATCGCTGGTCCAATTGTCTTCAGATCCTTCAAGCATAGAAGTTCCCGTCTCTCCTATCAGAACTCCGAAGTCCGGAATACTGTAGGAGACCGTAGGCCTATGTAGCGGGGAAGACCACGACTCCTGGATATCTGTCAAAGGCGACTCAGCGGTCAAACCGTGCCCTACAGGATTGCCCGTCTGAGCAGGAGTTTGTGTTACAGGACTGGGTGCTGAGTCTGTTACCTCAGACAACTGGGTTTGATTCTCGATGGACCTCCCATCGACATGATAAACATGCGAAACAAGTATTAGTCCCACGATAAGAACTTTGCCACAATTCATCGCGCCGAATATTGCAGTACTACGAGTTCTGGACAAGCGATCCAACAGATTTGATCCCTGTATGTCTATCATATTTCTTTATTTCTGTTAAAAGATTTTTTTTTTAAATAAGGAAACGGAATGAATCTTTCTTAATTGTATGTTTATTGATGCAGTTGTTTCATCCAGTGACATCTGCGAGACATCTGAAACGTACACGCCTATTCTTGATTGCCGCAAGCGTATCTACCCGTGGTCCCTATTTGCGGTTGATATTTAACACCGTAGTGATCAATATAACACCGTTGAACAAAATGCAGAAGCTTTAAGAAAGATCACCCTGCTCATTCACAAGCGGCTGTACTGAAGAAGCTCATTCCTTTCGTGTCTGCTACTTATGGAGTCACCCGGAAGAACATCCTGTAACCGATAAATCGAGGACATATTTACGACATCACCATGCACACAGATCCAACTAATAATTAATACAAGTGGTCTCACTCAAACACGTACATGACGTAAGATACACGTAATCCACAGAGCAGATGTCTCGTACATGAAGGGTTGAAAGGGTCGCTCAAATACTGCAGGAACCGTAACAATATGTTTATTGTGTGAGATGAGAAACTTAACAGTGAGCATGGATTCAAACAATACATGGAAATCAAACGACTGTGCAGTTTGCCTCCCATGCTAAGTTGACGTGTCAAGTGCAAAAATAGTTTGAAATGTGCAGTTTGGATCAAAGATATGTTGCAATTGCAACTACAATCACATCGCATCATGAAGTCAAAACTCAATGTCACTGTGATCCAGTGTATGCGATATCAATTAAGTTGTTGATACAAGGGTTTGCATGTTCGAGACAGAACTCGTATACGGCATCACATTACGTCAATTTTAAGTGTATTTTAAAGTTAATTTCAAGTTATAAGATTCCACGTAAAGTACTTTCCTCTGCAAAATAGTACTCTTCCTTAAAAATGTACGGCGGTGAAAGCAGTACATGAATATGCAAACATAAACGCCCAAACATGCCACAAGGTTTATAAAATGCCAACGGGATGTCACATCCTGCTACAATGAGACAGAAACAGTGCACGTAAAGTGGCATCGTATAAATATGAAACAACAAGAATGTTAAGTTGAAGATTTGACTCATCGCGGTAAATACAAGATGCGTAAGATATCCGTTGGACTCACGATGAACGTATAGAATGTTGTTTTAATTTCTTTCCATTGGTCTTCAAAACCGTCTCGTCTCATATCTTTATATTTTTTTCTTTAAAACATTACCACGATTACATTAGACTGTGGATGGATTTAGTTTCCCGGTTATCGGTAAAAATCGTGGGATTAGTGTGACACTTAAAGGCAGCCCGTCCCTTTTTCAGATCACCACAAAACCATCGAAACATTGGCAAAACATATAGAGAAGTGTTCGCAAGCTTTATATTCATAATTTGAAACTGATACGTAGTGTAAAATTCAAATAATGCACATAAACAACGTCTGATTAATAGTCTTTACCTCAGGCTCTTAGCAGTTTGTGTTGACAAATCTGTTTTATTGATTAATCTGTTTATTGAAATATAAAACGCATTATGAAAAAAATTGTTCTATAGAAGAAATCATCTCCAAAGTTTGGTAACTACTCATAAAATTAGGATTTCACACATGCATAATAACCACATAGATGCTGTAACAAAGACTAGTACTTTTTTCGTAGAACGAAAAAAGTCGGTTTGAAATTTAACGGCTGAAATATTTACATATACAGAAAGCTTCAACATGCTATATTCTTAGAAATGGTCTTGAATCACACTTCCTTCAATTTACGATCGTGATAGACGATTTCAAATTTTAAGTTTGCAAAAGGGACGGACAATCTTTAAGGTCAATTCTATGTTCGGCTTTGAAGGCAATCGAATCGGTATCTTAAAAGTTCAGCGCAAGTTTGTCAATCACAAAGGCTCGAAAATGTGTATGTTATCTTTGACAACCGTCAGGTTTACGATTGGCTTGCTACATTAATTAATGTTGTGGCCCAAATATTTGAAATAAAGATATGGCACAGAAAGCCCACAGATCCAATAAAAAAAAATGTAACTCCATCGGAAACAAATTGACGGATAACGATTTAGATTATACCTGGAATACGTACTGTAAGTACATTTACGTCTCTGTTTGTACTATGTACCCCTTTTCACAAATTATACACACAACACCTATACTATAAGAGCAGTAGTGTATCTTGAACACAAATGGTTATGCAAATCAAACAATCACTGTCGGAAAAAAGAAATCCATCGACAAACAATTAATGAGAAATACAAAAGTCTTACCAACTTCTTAGCGAAGGAATTTATCCCCTCTGGTGTGGCAGCTTCGAAAACATATGCGCCCGGGTAGACGCCATGCAATCTTTTATACCGGAATTGAAACTACCCACAATGCACCGCCAATGGCAAATGTAGGATAAACGCAGCTCGCCCCTAGATGTACCTAATAAGATACTTATTGGCTAGTGATAATCGTTTGTCTCGCAATGTATGGTAAACGGAATCGAAAAAGATCACGTTGTTTCGTGCGCCGCTGCAACACCTCGTCAGATGTGACACAAAATTGTAGTAAGTAGGGGTTTAAATACCCTATTTAAACCCTTACTCACTACTCCCTACTATCCATCCGCCCACTTATCCATCAATCCATCCCTCCATCAATGATTTGTCAGTATTTTTCCATCCTCTCGTCCATATCTTAATTTGCTTCAATGAATATTCATTCAACTCTCTAGTCTATGTCTATGATTAACGTTTATACCCTATTTACCTGTTACCTGTTACATAACATGTTGGTGTGGCTAAATCAACAGATAAATAGGGTATATATATACATATGGATATATGAGTTGATGTGGTACATATTCAAACTTCTTTACATGATATATCCTTTTTTCATTCTAGCATATCTATCACTGTCTACCTACCAATCCATACATACATACGCATTTCCATGGTAACTGATATATCTGTCATTGAAACCACCTCTCCATACATATCACAATGATAAATTATCGATCATGTTTCGATCTACCCTTCCTTTCAGGTACTGACTAGCTATACAGATCGCCAACCATTCAATACATTATTTTTAACAAAGCTCATACAACCATAGACGCGTCTGGAACACATTTATTTCGATACACATTGTGAAAGACGGCACTGGATGCAACAGCGACAGCACCTGCAAGGATCACTTGAGAGATGTATACTCAATGCAGAGCTCCTACATACTGTATCACTGACCAAAAGACACCATTATGTGAATTGACAAACTGTCTCCTCCGGGAATCTAACCCGATTTCTCACTAAATACGCAACTGCCTCGTAATAACCTGACCATACAATGATTAAAGTCTCGGTTTATAACGTCTTTATGAAGAGTTTCATTACAAAAAAGACTAAATCCATATTTTATCCCCACCCCTCCTAGATAGGTTGAAATAGAGAACAATCTTCATGCGAATAAAATGCGTTATATCTAATTTTAAAATTTTCGAAGAATGAATGAAAATGTTAAGAAACAAAATGAAATTTCATTCCAGAATGGCAAATCCAAGTCAGTTTTCATTCAAAAGGGACTATTTCGGCAATATTGTTTTTCTCCTCGAATATTCATTCAAAATAATGATTAATTGTTTGATGTTTTGGCTCTGGTGATACGTCTACCATGTGTTCCAAATTTAATTTTTGTGGTTGAGTAGAGAGCTGTGTGAAATGAAAATATCTTTTAGAAATTACCTGAAATGCATTTAATGCACTTTGAAATTAACCTTCCATATAACTAGCCAGTCCGTTCTGGGCGTGCTTCATGTATAAGTGTAAAATGATCATATAAATAGTGAATGAGTTCCCTTCCAAAATGGCTTAAATCTAATAATATGAATTCAGAGAAAAGCAGTTAATTAAGTTTCGTGTGTTAACGCCCCCCCCCCCCCCAACTCACCCCCTTCCTCGCGTATTCATTGCATCTCGGCAGGGAAGCAAATCCATTGTTAAGCAATTAAGCAACCTTGTATTTTACGTAAGTCAAGTCGACACAATATTTTGATTGAATACAAGAAATAGGACAAAAGTTAATAAAATAAACCCAATTTTCTATGTCTAATAATACAAATTGCAATGTGCTTCTCAAGAGCTTCAAGGTACGTTCGCAAATATAGACATATATAGAAATATAGAAATATAGATTCATAGTTTACATAACACTGATCACAGTGTAGGTTTTTCTTTAAAAAGATGTAAGTTGGGTATGTATTATACGTGAAAAGAATACTAAGATAAACTCAGTACACATGGTTGAACGCTGGCATGCCGGGTAATGTTTTGATTTATTTATTTCTACTGGTCTCGCACAAAGCTATTCAAAGAGTATATGAAGCAAAAAAAAATTATAAAAACTAGAGATATACCTCAAAACATTTACTTAGACTATTCACACGAGCATTGATATTATTGTGAAGTTAGCAAAGTTCTTATGTAACGCCATGCAGAATAAAGTGTGCACGTATGTACTTAAATTATTTTGTGAAAACTTTAGAATTTTACAGTTGCCGTTTGATAATGATGAAGTTCCTATTGGGGCATCCACTCGGTTTCTTCCGGGTTGTGAAAAGATGTACCTTTGCAAATCGCTTAGCTCAGTTTGGTACCCACACTTTTAAACCAAACTACTCAATGAAGGGGTTTGATTACAGGGGACAAATCATTGACGAATTTGGTACTGTGACTTTACCTTCTTGCTACAAATCCAATAACCAGGTCCTTCAATTCAGCCAGTCGCAAAGTCGTACAACTTTTCGGATCGTGTCGTGTACGATGGCCTTTAACCACACATGCGACGCCCCTGCTACACACCCGTATCTTTGTTCTTCGAAGTATCTTGTGTGTCTACTTTGTACCCGAAGAGCAGGGGATCCTTCGGCTTGGATCCAGTAAAGAGCTCCCGAATGGCCTCGCGGAACTTTGGGTGCCGAATGGTGTAGACGATTGGGTTTAAGCATGAATTATAAAAGGCAAGAAGGGTCAGCAATTGGTTTACCGGGCCATATTGGTAGGAACTATCGATGGCACCAATATTGAATAGAAAATAGGCGATGTTGTTGGGTCCCCAGCAGATAATGAAGATGATAACAACCACAAACAGCATTTTGAGGACATTGTTCTTCGCCACAATTAGGTTGTCGGTCTTGTTAGACCAGCCGTTGGTGGCGCTGTCCTGGAGGAACTGTTGCGATTTCCGGTGGAGACTGTACGCAGTCAGGCCCTGAGCTGCAAGCATGATTGTAGCCGGGATTAAGAAATAGGCCAGTAATATAAGAACACCAATGCCGTACTGCGCGGACTGGCTTGAAAATCGAGCAATGCACATGTGTGCTACGTTATCTACGGAGGAAGTTAGGACCAGAAAAAGGTCAAGGATCATCACACAGAGCCATACCGCAATAATGGCGTAAGACGCGTGCTTCCTGCTGAAGAATCTGTTAAAGTAGATCGGGTAGATCACTGCAACGAGTCGCTCTAGAGAGATCAGGGCTAACGTGTAAATGGACGCCCCCACCGACCACCACATGAAGTAGGCTCTGTAGATGAAACGGCAGTACAGCTCCCCGGGGAGCGAGCTGGAGATGACGGAGGCAGTGGGCACGGGAATGATGAAGATGGAGGTGAAGAAGTCCGCTACGGCCAAGGCTCCGATCAGCGTGTCGGTAGAGCGGTTCATCGCCCGCCGACGCCAGAGTACTAGCATCACCAAGAGATTCCCGATTATACCCGTAATGGATGAAGCCATCTCGAGGCAATAAAACCAGTCCCAGGAGACAGACCGCCACTTCCATACCACACTTGGCATTCTTTCATCTGTTGTTCCAAGAACATCTTCTGCATCAATCATAGCTTCGTTGGTGGCCGCGGTTTCCAATTCGCTGATCAAAGTGGTCTCGGGGCCCGGAAGCCCAGGAATAGGTGTCACTGATACGAATTGGACGTTTGCACGATCGCTGTATGAAATTGTGTTTCTTTGAAAATCAAATCGTGGCGTACTTTGACCTGACATAGAATCCCCGTCGATTTGAAGAACGTACAAAGCGAGACATACAACAAGGACTTCTTTGTTTGTCATGATGTTAAACTCTAATATTTCACCTGGATATATGGGGGTAAAAACTTTTGAAGGTCCCTTCGGATACTGTTCCTTCCTTATTTCAATGGGGAAAGGGCTGCTTTTTTATGCGTTCTGAAAAAATGATAGTTCTTCGAAGTTGATGGTTTTAGAAGGAGATTCTTTGTAACACATGGCCCCTTCAGTGACCGTAGTAGCGCCGATGTCTCAAATTGATAATTCTGATGCATAAAGGAAAAAAAACGGGTGAAATATTAGGTACATTAATAAGGTGATTAAACTGTAGCTTTGACTCAAAGCCTCTAATAATTTCTGAGGTCCAGCTATAATTGTCTTGCTTTTGCACAAGTGTTACTTTTTTCAAAACTTTTGAAGCAGTGCTTAGACAAATGTCAAACATATGTGGTTGAAAATTAAATTCCATTTGAAAGTTGTTTACTATCAGGTTTTTAAATTAAAATGTGAAACAACAAAAATTCAGTGCAACATATTTTAAGAATTGTACATTTGTGCATACTATATATTTTTCGTAGGCGAAATCTGAATTGGAAGTTCTGTTCCAGATATTTGTTCATTACGTAAAGCTACGACGTTGATATTCGGTTTCTTCCTCACCAGCTCTTGAAATACAGGCCCTTGTGTGTGAGGTTGGAGAGATGCATATTTGTTTTTCGGATTTTTTCCTTAAAAACACGTAACTAATCCAAGTATAAATTCATATAAATGATATGACATTCAATGTTCGGTCCTAAAACATGTTTATGGCTTTGAAGTCCAAGGTCGGCAATCTATACTAATATTTTTAAATGACACACACTCTGAAAACCCATGTCTTAACGAATATTGAAGATTACTCAAATTACGAAATAAAGATTTGAAACATGCCACTATCAACACAAGTTTAAACCATTATATTAAAAGAGACATGTGAGGCTAATCAACAAGACAATTTGACATGAGTTTTTTCTAAATACTAAACTGGTTCCCCAGGTGCATTTATAGATAGGTGAAGTGCAGTAAACGTGCACAACACCACATATATGATATACCACGGACGCATTGCATGCTTTTCAGATAACCATTTTGAAAGCACATGCGTTTTATTACACACCTTGCATTTCCGTAACGGAAGAAAAAACAACGAAATTTGAAAGAACTAAACTTACCGGTCTTGAGCTCGTCGTGTTGTTCAGCGTTTTCCAGAAGATGAGACGATCATCCAACTGTTGCATCATTCCTTTATACTAAGACAAATATCATCCCACAATGCATTGGTAAAGGGGCGCGGTGCGCAGAGAGCAGAACGCGCAGAAGCGTAGATTTGTGTTTAATCATCGCTCGAACTTATGAAAGCAGCTTATTTCAGCAATCACACGCTCTGTTTCCTGTAACCTGATTTACAGCCTATTGGGCATTTCTACTTCATTCAAAACTAATCAACACAAATGTAGGCCTATTCTAGTTGGTACTAGACTCGTCATTTCTTTTATTCTCAACTTCCCTCAGTCACTGCTTGGACGAACTGGAGAAGATATACAATACATGAGAAGTGTTCTATCATGTCATTGATAAGTATGGAACGAAAATGACGAAACCGGCTGGAAGGCAGGCTACAGCGCAAGTCTCGTTTATAATCTTGGACGCTCATTCACCGCATCAACAAACACAGTTGATACAATTCCTAACAGACTGACAAAAATCAGTCCATCATTTTACTGTCGAGCAAAAGCATCAAACATTCAGGTTAAAAGACGCAAACCGTCCATTATCTGCGACACAGCGTTCGTAAACAAACGTATAACGATTGTTGCGAAATGTGACTATAGGCCCGTTCACACACAAGGGAAAAAGCGCGATTTAAAAATCGATTTTCTAATCGCGATCAGAATTTCGAAATTTTTTCCAGTGTGGACAGAAAAATCGCACTAATTACCGCGATCCTTATCGCGATCCAACTCGCACTATTAGTGCGATTGTTCAGAATAATCGCGATTATTTTGCCAAGCGTCTCTTTGAATCGCGCGCGCGCGAAACTCTATTGGGACAGCAGGGTCAGTCTTCGGTCATGCAAGTTTCTTTCCTTGCTGGGATGTGCGATTTTTCCCTGTGTATGAACGGTCGGAAAAAAAAATCGAAATTTGGATCGCGATTGTAATTTCGATTTCCGGTGTGTGTGAACGGGCCTTATGTAATAATGCTGTCTTGATTTTTTTTTAATGATTTAAAAAAAAATGGTCATTAATAAACAGATGTTTATATGATATTTCACTGTAGCTTAATACATTTCTTATCTCTTAAAGGGCATATACTGTACTGGGAAGGCAAAAAAAAAAACCCTTCAAAATGTAATTGTTAGCATTCTTCTTGCCAATGGGCTTAAATTAATGTATTGTCTATTTTAGAAGCTTGCTGAGAGTTATTAGCCCTCAAATGATCCACATATGGAGTAATTAATGATTAATGATTAAATCCTCAAAATGTTCGGCCCGAACATTTTGAGGATTCGTGATTTAATCACACATTTCTCCAAATATAGATCATTTGAGGGCAAATAACTTTCAGTAAGCTTCTAAGAAAGACAATACATGAATTTAAGACCATTGGCAAGAAGGTTGCTAATAATTACATTTTGAAGGCTTTTTTTGCCTTCCCAGTACAGTATATGCCCTTTAAGTCATATGTGAATTATGACAACTTGGATTTTTTTAGTCAAACTCATACACTGGCATTTGGTAGCACTTCTTCTTTTTAAAGTCGTTTTTCTTTTATCCATCACCCCATCGACGCTTCAAAATTAAATCCGTCTTATCTTTTATTCATTAGATACCCAATTGTACAACAAGTTATTCATTTTTTAGTTGAACATTCTTTTCATTGAAATATTTGGGGTAATGTGGTGGTTGTGGTTGGGTTATGTGTGGGTGAAAAAAAACTACTTCTAAAACGTGAGCAGTTATATTCAAGACATTCGCACTGCTCATCCAATATCACCCAGATTCACTGTTCAATTTTTTATTTGTGTGCATTTGTCAATATGCCACGCTGACAGTTGAACTATGGTGAACTATTTTTAACAAAGGGCAATGAAGGACACACGGCTATGACAATATTCTAAAATGGTTTTCCTCTCCTCCACAGCTACATGTACCATGCCCTTTTTCAGAACGCAGATTTACCTTCTGAATTAATCAAATGAACGAAAATTCCATTAAAGTGGAATGTCATTGCATTATGAGAATGCGTACAGCACGCTGTCAAGGTCGGTATATTTTACAACAATGCGATTAGAATGAAAGGTTTTGCTTGTGACTACACGGAGCGAATCCCTGCTTGATGAATCTGGGAGCTTTTTCTGTCAAATGTGAATATTTTTCTCGGTGAACGCTTTTACTTGTAACAGCTTAATTTAGAGATGAACTCTGTGTGACTTTGACCACTGTGTATAAATGTACAATGAGAAGAAAACTGACGTGTGATGTGTAATACGAGATATATCCTAACTTTTGGGACATGTAAACTTTATCATGATATTTTAAAACATTTGAAGTATCTTACCAAGGATATTCAAGTATATGGAGTACCATTTAATTAATACAGATTCATTGTACTCTCCTTCTAGTCACACAAAAATGCTTTACAAAGGTTTTCTCTTTGATCTCATATGTTCAATGCCGCCGATTCTCTGGATCATTTTTGCCTGGATTTGACGTATAAACAACATCGGATGCGCAGAAGAAATTGGGGAAATATCCTCACCCCATACGCTTGCGCAGTTGTGACATGTACTACCTGTGATGAATCTATAAAGATTCAATCGTTACAATATGGCAGAAAGGCTCTAAACGTGATATCAAGTTACAGTACAAAAGTCTCAATTTCACAATGTTCCGCATCATATGCCATTAAAAAGTTGCATGAAACGTTTCAGATATTTTAATGGAAAACGTGCCAAGCTGTGCCCAAGCTGGTATTTTCATTTAAAAAAAAATGATCAAACTTCGTGTTCGCCTGGTGTCATTAACTGCATAACAAGCACTTAGTGACAACATTAAAAATTCATGCATGTATAGGAATGTGTATGACCTATTCTAAAATCCTGGTGAACTAGACACAATCGCGTATGTATTATATTGTTGAGGGAAGCTGCTAGTCATGAATATTAAGCGGCGGAATCCATGTACGTAAACATCCTTGATTTTACCAAATTTCAAAGAGATGTATGTACATGTATATTATGAAAAGTTATTGATTTGGCATGTTTTGTATATAACAGTCAATTAGTTATATAAATACAAGGAGCTTGTTGTAGGGAGCTTGTTTTCATTGCAAATGATCACTCATAGAATGTTCAGTTTTCCGGTATCACATGCTCTCATATACGTGGGTGTTCCTTTAATAGGGGTCATTATTTCAAAAGTAAAAAGGGTTCGCTAATCTCAAAATTTGTCAAAAATTGAGAATTCTTTTTTAGTAAAACGTACGGTTAGGCAATCATCTAAACAAACCTCATTTCTTTTTTTTTAGTTTAACGAACGCTATTTCATTTTCTTCGAATAGGCAAACCTTTGCACTAACGCAACCTAAGAATTACCTTCGCATACGTCAGTCAATGTTCAAAGTGAGATGAAATTTAAATTAATGTTATAGCTATCAAAGCTACTTTCGTGATCGTGATCCGAGGGGTCACGATAATATCTGGCTCTTAGCTGAAGAGAGCGCCCTCCTTCGTCTTAGATCTTGTAAAGAGCTCCCGAATGGCCGTGCGGAATTTAGGCTGCCGAATCGTGTAGACGATCGGATTCAGGCAGGAGTTGCAGAAACCTAGTAGGATCAGGAGCTGGTTCATCAGGCTGAGGTGGTGGGACTTGTCGATTGCTCGAAGGTTGAGCAGGAAAAAGAAGAAACTGTCCGGACCCCAACAGATGATGAAGACCAGAATGACCAAGAAGAGCAGCTTCAGGACCCGGGCTTTTGCCACTAACAGGTGGTTAGACTGTCCATCGGTGGCGCCCTCCTCCAACACATTTTTCGACATGCGATGGAGAGTGTGCGCCGTGAGGGCTTGCACTGAGAGCATGAGTGTTGTTGGAATCAAGAACTGCACCAGGAATATGATGACGCCTACGCAGTACTGCAACGAAATGCTTTGGAATCGATTCGCACAAGTATGCGTAATACCATCTACGGAGCCAGGGACAGTTATCAAAAGAATCACGGTCATCAGGGTAACCCATACACTGATGGTGGCGTAGGAGGCGTGCTTTTTGCTGAAGAATCTATTAAAGTAAATAGGGTACCTGACGGCAATCAGACGGTCTATCGCAAGGAGAGCAAGGGTGTAGATAGACGCCCCCACCGTTGACCACATAAAGTACGACGTGTGAATGAACTTGCAGTATAGCAGTCCTTGCAGGTTGCTAGGAACGGCCAAAGCGGTGGGAAGGGGAATGATGAATATGGAGGTCGAAAAGTCCGCTACGGCTAGTGCTCCGATCAGCGTATCGGTAGACCGGTTCACAGCGCGCCGACGCCATAGGACCAACATCACTAAGAGGTTTCCGACAATGCCCGTGGTTGCCGTAGCTAACCTTATACAATAAAACCAGGTCCATCGGACTGACCGCCACTTCCACACAACAGCAGGTTCCGTGTCTAGTGTAAAGCTAGAAATAGTGGTTCCTTCGTATGTCTTCATGTCAACACTACTGTACAATAGCGTATGCATTGACACTGGCTTTACTTGCGGGTCATCTGTGAAGAATACATTGGGTACATTAAGATCTTCCGGGTCATTCGTACTCACGTGGACATGTGTGGTAGGTCCGGGCGATGAGCTGTCTAACGCCGGAAGTGACGTGTTGCCCTCTATAGGTCTTGCGTCAATTTGAAGGACAAACCAAACGATGCAGACAACAAGAACCCCAATGCGTTTCATGGCGTAGAATGCTGCTAGCTGAACGTTGTAAATTCAAACCGTTGAAAGCTGACTTTCGATAAAACCGAACTACTCCTTTAACTGTTGTAACAATCGTTTTTGTCCAATGATACCAATCCTAAAAAAGTTCGTTCCTCTCTGATCTTTCACTTTCACCTTTCTGGGGATCAGGCTGCCAGTGATGGTTTATTCGATGTTCCAAGCTTCCCTGAGTTACGTGGTGTGGGGAATCTGGTAGAGAATCGGCAGTAAAAAAAAATCGTTGTTAGCATCGTTCGTTCTGTGGAATCAACGTGACATAGAGCATACAAATATACAATAATTATATTGATATATGAAGAGTGAATGAATAATATAGGAAGAGTGTAGAACGTAATTCCGATAAAATTATTTTGATTATGACCTGCTTTATTGAAAATGAACTTGTTCCCATGCTCTTTAATTTATATCCCGACGTACTGTTTTGGCTACTCTCCGTTTAAAGGGTTACTAAATTAGAAAGTTTCTTCTACTCTATGTAAAATTATCCCCTAAAAACGAATTTCACAATCGTTTGACGCAATAAAGTCTCATTATGACGAAAATTTGAAAAATCGCACGCCTCCAGTGACGTATGAGAAGTCAAAATGCCATGAATGCCAACGGCGTAAATAAAATATTTTGTTCACGCCATTCAAACAGTACGTTACCAATGGGAACTCCAAAGCTTGTCCGAGGTTTGTCCGAGTAGCAACAACTAATAGATTCAAAGTGCATTCTATACATTGAATCTGAACGACAAGATACAGGTAAATTCAATAACGCGTTACTACGCAGTTATGGGGGAAGGTTGTGAATACCAGTCAATCGGCAGCGCTCGCTCGTTCTATAGAAATCGTGAGCGTTTCATTTTTCGTCTCGCGAAATCTCACGAGCAGATTTTGCTGCACCTAGATTATAAAGGAATTCGACATGCTCGCGAGATCTTTTGCTGGTGTCTTCTGTAAGCGTACTGATTAGGAATTCTTAGACAGCGACTTAGATTATAATGTTTCTTAATAAATATTTTCATTTTTTTTTTCGAAATCAGCAAAGGAGTTTTTATGTTATTTGCTTTCAAAAACAGGCCTCATTTTTTTTTAATATGTAAGCTCTCAGACCTTGCTGGATCCAGGCCCTTCTATAGATTGTACGGCAACGACAATGACGGGTCTAAAAAGCCAATACTCCAGTGGAGATTTTGATTTAGATTCTGCTTCAGATGACCTCTAAATGTTAGGGGCTCAAAAGCGATTGACATTGAAATATCGAGTTTATTTTCATTTTTTTTTATTAGAACCACATATTTATCTCGAATTTGCAATATTTTTCTGCCCGTTTTAATGAAATGTTTTTTCACACTTGGTAAATTTCGACTTCCAACTTACAGTTAGAAAAGAAAGCGTACGAAAATATGGTATATTCATGAAGATATCGCAGTTTAAAAAGGAGACTTTTTCCTCGGTTCGAAAGGTCAAGTGAAGGTCACGACTACCTCGCTGAAAATAAAATAAGCGTATTTTCCGGGGCCTGCCATGTGGCTGAATACATTACGAAAATGGTCTATTGTTGACTTCCGTACAATCTATGGACTTTTGACTTCTCATACGTCACTGGAGGCATGCGTTTTTTTTTAAATTTTCGTCAAAATGAGACTTTATTGCTGCAAACGAATGTGAAATTCGTTTTTAGCGGATAATTTTACATAGTGGGAACTTATCTTTCTAATTTAGTAACCCTTTAAAAATACATTCTCTGGTAAACCATTCAAAGTGTTAATATAGATAAAAAATAATCGGCGTGGTTAAGATTACGGTTACAGTTCGACATTCCGTAGGCTCGTTATTCCGAAGGTTCCTTATTCCAAAGGTAACACGTATTTTTTCCTATACCTCGATGTTTGTTAGTCTGAAAACGAAAAAGGGTTTGTTAATCCGAACATATGTTGCGTTATTCCGAAGGTTTCTTAATCCGAAGATAAAACAGGGTTCTTCGTTATTCCGAAGGTTCGTTCATCCGAAAACGAAATAGGGCTCGTTACTCGCAGTCAGTTTTTTGCAATGGGGGGGGGGGGGGGGGGGGGAGGGGGGTGCAAGACACACTTATGGGGCATTAAATGTATATGTGCATTATTGCTAATTTCTCACACTGCAATATCGGAGATATTTATGAAAGATATTCATGTTTCGTGATCTTCTGTTCAATTGTTTGAGAAGCTTAGTAGAAGAGATAATACAGTTCAAATCTTATTGATTATGATTGATAGTTTTCTCACAGATAGTACAGATAGGGGTGATATTTCAGCCTTTTAGTAGCCACCTACCGCAATGATTAATTCTACGCCATGCATGGCTCATCCTGACGATGATGCAGAAATGGAGAGGAGTAGGCTGGGGACATACGTATGAATCAATAGCACACTAACATGTTGACAATTGTATTACAATTGCTTGATCCTCGCCCCTTCGTGATGCAATACATGCCTTGGCCACAAAATACACATGTATCATCCCCCATTAGATATTATTGCATAACATTCTACCAGTTTTTAATTACAACAATGTTTTTGTTATGAAAAAAAAATAATTTTCGGAATAACGAACCTTTGGAATAACGAACCTTGTTTCGTTTTCGGACTAGCGATCCTTCGAAATAAAACACCTTCGGAGTATTCCACCCTTCGGAATGACGAATGTTGCCCCAAGATAACGTGAAATATTTTTTACAAGAGTTCATGATGCAAAAATGTTATGTTGTACACAGATAAACGTAATATACCACGCCTGTTGCTATTAATTAGATTCGAAAACACGTTTTATTCGGCTTTGATTAAGTGTGGTAATGCAAACATTAGATTTGCATACACGTCTTGTACGTAAGTCAATAATGAAATCTCATAGATTCAAAACCTCCGGGCCTTCTCGTGATCTGTATTGGTATCTGTCCTACAACGTACAATCACCATTGCTGGCTGTCGCGTACTATAGGGAAATACATATCGAAGATACTTGAAGAGATAGAAAACCTTTGTGGAGACCATTCGTTTACTCACCTTAAATATTTGTACACGATATATATTTATGTTTTATTTAATTATAAAAAAAAAATCTGAGTAGGCGGGGGGGGGGGGGGGAGGGGTTGCGAAATAATGTATATCTTTTCGCTTTGAAGGAGAGAAGTTTGTTACAGTAGATATTATGTTGTACACATATTTTAACATATTTTGATATACCAGGCCTGGTGTTTTCAATTGACTTCGAAAATCGTTTTTTTTTTCTTCTCCATAATCGCATATTATAAGTACTGTAATGACAGCTGTATTCATTTGCGTTCATTTATAGTGAATATGTCAGTTATATGCTCAAAAACTCAGGATCATATCGTTGCTGTATGCATTAAACATGCCCGGTTCTTAGAGATCGTTTGCTTTCCCTTTGTACATTTCTCTGCAATACATACTTTACTTTATTTTGAATCTATTTAATTCCTTTTTCTTCAATTGCTATTATTTCAGTTTGTTAAATTTCATATATCTATTAAAACATTGATCTATTTCATGTCACTTTATCTATTCTTACATTTATTGATTATTGTGTTTATCATTATCAAGGTGCGAAAAGCCATTTGTACATTGTGGTTTGTAAGAAAGTAAAACGATGTTTCATTGATGAATTCCAGAAAGACTCTATGTGTGGTCATCTTCTGGTTTTTTTTAAACTATGTTGCACATATACATACGTAATGTACCAGCCCGGTGTTGTGAATTAAAGTCGGATAATAATTTGATTGTGATTCGCATGAATGCTGCAATGCAAGCTTAGCATTTTGTTTGTGAGAAGATAAAGCGGAGGTTACACGTGACTAATGATATTGATGTCACTGCATATCTCTTAATTATCAAAGACACTTTTTTTTTTACCGATTATGAAGTGAAATATTGAGATTGTTGATCAGAAATAGTGAGACCAAAAGGTTTACATGATAACCAACTACACATAAAAACAACAAATGATACATTGATAAAATAAATTGTTAAAACGTTTTGTAAGCCCGATGAGGAATGCACAAAACACATTATCTAACTCTTACGGAGGAGAAAATGTCATTGCTAAGCATGAACGTGCTGTGAAAAGTGTGGATAAGAATGACTCTAGACAGGGATGTGTTATGGAAGGATATGAAACAACTTTCTTTCTTTGAACCCATGTGCCAAGTCACTGAAAAGTTATGGTGTTCTCAACAGGTGCTGTTCAGGTGTTTGAACAATTATGAACATGATTGTGTGGCAACGGCTTCTCAGAGAGAACAAAAGAAATGTCATTTCGCTTGTCCCGTTCTGTTAATTGCATTAATACTTCCATGAGCACAACAGGTATCAGCAAGCACAAATAAACAAGTTTTTCAAGTAAAATATCTCTGCTGCCCGCACACACACACAAACGCCATTAATGATAACACACAGCTTAATATATCATTTTGAGAGTGGTTGAATCCCCCAAATGCACAAGATGTCGGAAAGTGAAGAAATTGGTCAATTTTGTAAGTAATACAAATAGCCTATATGTCCGATTTTTAATGATTCTTCAACGCTTTTCGAAACAAAAGCAGAGTATTAGGATCTGTCATTATCTGCCGTTAACTTCGTTATAGTTTGCAAACGAATTTGTCAAAAACAAGACGTCTACAGACAAATGGGAAATTAAAGATTTTTTTATCAAGTTGACATCAGCTAAATGTCGGCTCGGCAGATGGAACATCAAAGCATTGTCATGATTATGGAATTCTTTTGACATCCATGAGCACGCTTTAGAACCCATACAGATGTTTGAATGTATTATGCTCGAGTTTCTACTCCTTCCTAACACATCCCTGCTTTAACAAAAACAGTTAGGAGGTACTTCATTTTTTGCCGCACACTTGTAAATTTAGTGCTTGATTTGGGAACATGTTTGGTATACGGTGCATAAACGATGACTAAGATGAGAATGTTCTGCATGTTTTAATTGTATTTGGCATTCCAACTATTGTTCTTTGATATCATGTTTTTGTTTGTGAATCAGTAATACATGGCTTGGATGTTGCCTGTAAGATAGAACAGCATAATAGCTGCTTTAAACGGTTGGTATTTCTCTATAATGTAAATTGGCCAAAAATCAACCTCATTTACACTAATGCTAATAACCGAATGAAAAATAGCCGTTAGAAGATAAAACATGCAAAAAATACGTGTTTAGATTATTTTGATTTAAGATTGTTCCAAATTAAGTTTCTCCACAATGACATTATATTAAAATTCAATATCATTGATAAAGTAGAATGTTCTTTCGTCAGTCACATTCTTATTCGGTGGTTTTAATGATGTTCATGTGCGTATTCACTATATATGTTGAAGATTTAATGATTCATGTTGTATATATTTCTTGTTTTGAATCACCTAAAACATATTCTCCTGGCTACACCGTGTAGTCTATTCAAACTCAGGAAAGTATTACCATATCTTATTAATTAATCGCCGGAATTTGACATGCCTTTTCACTCTCTGACTGAGCATATTCAAAGATGACTCAATATTACATTGCACACACCAAGAATTATTTGTCGAAATAAACTTGTATTGCACTATATTAACAAAGATCTGATCCGGGATGAATACGATAGGAATTTGATGATAAAATATCCATATTGACACAGCCCAATGCCAAATTATGTGTGTGTGTATGTTGATTTGTGTGTGTAAAATAAATTAGTTGTTTCAGGCAATACTCCGCATTGTAAAGGTAGCGCGTCCCTTACATTTAATTTCTTAAATATTAGAATGGGCAATGAAGTATTTAAATCAGGTATATTGAATTTACTTGCTTTTCAAGGCTTGTCTCTGTCTATTAAAACGCAACATAATAAGCTAGAGCTGACAGACAAACGATCTGTTTAATTTATCATGAACTTATTGACCTCGTATAAAACATAATACAAATTAGTCGATTGGATTGTGATGCTGAATTTCACCGTGAAATCCTTAGAGTCTGCAAGTACACAATTTTACATTTTTGACTACCTGCCCCCAAATCAGGTTTAAATGTAAACAAACAAAAAAGAAACAATAGTAAATCATTTTTCGTCTTGACGAGATGCTCCCAAATCAGGTTAAAATGTATGCAAATAATATCGAAAAGTTTTAATGTGTTTTGATAAAACTGTTTATTTTCAGGGGAAATTCTAAGCAACATATTCTTAACGATTCTGATTTTGCAAATAGTACTCAATATCTAAAAAAAAAAAAGAAATCCAGCGCTTATGAGATCCATAGACTGATTGACTTGCATATGCCAAGGAAAATAGTAAAAATATGCCCAAACCAAAGCAGACAAGATTTAATACAACAATACTTTCCTGTGGTAAGCAGCTCAGGGAAATTAGGAAAATTTTAAAGAAAGCTCTTTATTTTTGCCCTTCACCGATGTAGATAAGCACCGTATGTTAAGCGCATTAGAGGCACTGTGATAAAAAAAAAAATCACAGGCGGACTCGGGTGGGGGATCGAACCCACGACCTCCTGATTACTAGACAGAACAAAACAAAACAACCTTTATAACAATGCAGTAACCCGCTGCCTATATTGGTCGATTAGAACCTTATCTAGCCACCGGGCTTCCTCGGTGGGCTAGTGGTATGACGCCTGTCTAGGAGGTCGTGGGTTCGATCCCCACCTGTATCCGCCTGTGATTTTTTTTTATCACAGTTACTCAATACACTGAACATACGGTGCTTATCTACGTTGGTGAAGGGCAAAAATAAAGAACATTCGTTAAAGTTCTCCATCCCGGCGCAAAACAAAACAACCTTTATAAAACAGAAAGCGTTTTGGTGAAGTGCAAAAATAAAGAACATTCTTTCTGTTTTGTTTTGTAATTGATTTAAACTTAAGGAAGCATTAACACAATGAATTAATGACTAACCGAATGGCGATATATCTTGTCGCTTTCTGGCTGAGAATATTGGAATTTGATTCGATGTCATATTGTTTATAAAGAGATATAATATGTGCAAATGAAATTACATTGCAGTATACTTACAGTTATTTGATCCGCCAAAGGATTGATACGTCAGGAATGTAATGGTTAACATAATCCTAACATAATCCTAACATAATCAATGTAGCCAAATGGCAACAGTAAACAATTGAATATGTCATGTACATGTATGTTTTAAAATAAGTTCATTATCTCAGACATAAATTCTCATTTGTCAAGGCATTGTGTTACTTGGATTTGTTTTGTTTTGATATGACAGTTGACAAGGACGATGTATTTAAATGAAGCGCGCAGAACGTGCTTTGCCCTCAAGGTTTATCTTCATTTCTTGTTAAACTCAAACTAAAGACTCGAGGTGGCAGACATACTGTTTATTTGACTTATCATAGACTTGACCAACTTGGTCTTCTCGTAACACGTCAATACTAACTAGTCGACATGATTGCGATGATATAACCGTGTAATCATACAAGTTTGCAGGGTTTAATAGGTGTTCAAAAAACACATTTTAAAAATAATTTAAACGAAGTTTCCACACATATTAACCTAAAATTGACACATCTTATAGTCAAGGGTTGTTGATTTGTTTTAATTCATTTTCTGTGACATTTCATTCATTACTTTCCTTTTAAGAATCCTTGGCATATTTAACAACATTTTAACTTTTGGACAAATTTGGGTCTAAAATTTGTGTGTATTAGATAATCAATTCAGAACATCACACTTACCAACGCACAAGTTTTTTTCTGCCAGAAGCATCATGCATTATAATTGACACCATGATGGCATTTGCTCATGGATCAATAGGTGCGATACACAATGGTTATTGTTGTGTCCTAAATTGATTATCTCGTACACAAAAAAAATTAAGATCCAGATTTGTTCAACTGTGAAAATCTCATGAAATATTTTAAGGATTTTAAAAAAAAAAAAAATCAGTGAAATGTCACAAATCTTGTCTCTAATTTTTTTTTACATCCCTTGACTTTAAGATGTGTCAAATTAAGCTTGATTCGAGTTGAAACTGATTTGTAATCATTTTCCAAAATTGTGTCAAAAGTTTTTTTTCACACCAAGTAGATTGGTCTGCATTTTTTACGATCTGCCCCAACATCAGATTGAAGTGCAGATAATACATCAAACGGTTGTAAATCACTATTACTTTAGTACAACCTTCCATTTTTCAGGGAAACTCTTAACTGATATATTCTTCATATTTGCTATTTTGCAAACACGACTCAATATTTCATAAATAGACACACCACTTTTAGAATAGATAAACAGACTGACTTGCATACGTAGAGTGGTGCACTGATTTGAAAGGCCAGGCACAAGGCAGATACGACTATATGCCGTGGCAAGCAGCTCTAGTAAATTCGGCGACAAAATCCAATAATATCGACTTACCTCCTTAGAGTTGAATTTGCTGTCCCAATTTCCTCAGGTTAGGAAGAAACATTCTCCTCTCAACTTTGGGCCCTGCTGCCTTTTATACCTTTGAATAGGGGTATCCCATAATGCACTTTAACATGAGATGATGCGCATATTGTGCTATGCGCATGCAATGAGTTGACCTCGATCTTTTGCATTCAATATCAGTGAGTCACCAAAATGGGTGAAAAGAAAAATACATTAGATAAGAAGTCTGGCTTTAGTCCAGAGTGTAACAATATATCATCGTGGCTTGAGTGAGAGTCTAGAGGGGGGATATGTACTGCTCATGTATGGAATATGTGTGCATTACTTGTAAATATAGTGACAAGCGGCGCATAAATAGTTGGTATATTCATTATTGCATGCTTCTCATGATGAATATGAGGCTGCTACGCTCTGAAAATAAAACATTCCGAAAGATGTCACCATAATGACTGATGACAAAGGTATCAATGCAACGACCATAACTTCGGCGGGAGGTGAAGCGTTCTGCCATTATATCTCGTTGCTACACAAAACGATGCCCAACGAGTGCTTTACAATCCATATTCTGTTTATGATTCTTAGTGTAAAATGTTAGAGTGGTGTTTCCTTTTAAATCTTAGGGCATTATCGATTTAGAGAATACAATTTATCAATGGAGAGCAACCTGACGGCTTGAGTCTGATTTAGTAGAATCGGCTTATTAAGAAAACACTTTACTCACTCAATCAACAAACAGTTAATAGATTAGTACACACTTTGTAAATTATATATGAAGTGTTCAAAATTGTGATGTTACTTTGCATGAGGTAATGTATATTTCCATTGATTGAAATATCTTATTGTGCAAATGTTTACTAACACTCTCAAAAATGTATGTGTGTGCACAAGCAAGCACCTGCTCTTAACAATATGATGCATGCGCGATTGCGTCACGTTCACCTGGATTTGATAATAGTGCATACACATTTCTGTACTTGCATATATTTCAGGATTCGCTGCTGAAATTTAAATTTTGTCACTAAGTGCTTGTTATTTAGTTATTAAAAACAAACGAACACGAAGTTTGATCCCTTTCTGGATGAAAATACTAGCTTGGGAGCGGTTGAACACGTTTTTCATATTTCTTATCTGAAGGGAAATTATCTTAATGTAACGTTTCCAGCAATTATTTCATGGAATATGATGCGGAAGAGTGTGAAATCGAAACTTTTGTACTGCAACTCGATATCACATTCAGATCCTTGTTGCCATACTGTAACAACATTCCTCGACTGAATCTCTATAGATGCCTCGTAGGTATTACATGTCACAACTGCGAAAGCATATGGGGTGAGGATATTTCCCCAAATTCTTCTGCGCATCCGATTTTGTTTATACGTCAAATCCAGGCAAAAATCATACAGAGAATCGGCGTAATTCAACATGTAAATGGAAGAGGAAATCCTTTTTTAAAGCATTTCTGTGTGACTAGAAGGAGAGTACAATGAGTCTCAATTGATCAAACGGCTGATGGTACTCCACGTGCTTAAACCTCCTTGGCACAAGGCATGTCACTGACGTCACAATGCATGCGCTGAGCGGCAGCGGCAAACCGGTCAGTGTGAACGTGCCTTTAGCCAGCTAGCTGCAAGAGTACCCTTTGTGTGCCAGATATATTGCTGCTCTATAGAATTTCACGTATGTTATTTGTGAGGAAAGTCACATGTAGTACGTAAAGATTTAATGAACCAATAAATGAAGCGGTCAGTTTTACGCACATAATTTTCTCAATGTGTTCTCTTTATTACAATGGTGCTGTATAGCAGTTCTTGTTTGTAACAACACAGTCAGTAGTACGAAAGGTGGTGCTTTTTGATAAACATATGAAATAGCTGTTGATGCATTTTACATGTTCCATTTATCACAACATTTAGGAGAGGGAAATGCATAAATGTTAAAATTGGAAAGTGGAGGAGGGGAGAAGAAAGAATATGGGAGAGGAGGGGGCAGAACGAGAAAGGGAAAGCTACATAGGGGAGGAGAGGAACACAAAGAGAGAGATAGAGAGAGAAAGAGAGAGAGAGAGAAAGAAAGCGAGAGAGAGAGAGAGAGAGAGAGGAAGAAGAAGAAGAAGAAGAAGAAGAAGAAGAAGAAGAAGAAGAAGAAGAAGAAGAAGAAGAAGAAGGGGACTCAAACGTGAAACACAAATGAATATCGAATGAAAGCATTGTATTGCATGGTAAAAATAATAATATAAATCCCTATCAAGGCACATGCATGGCCCACGAATATGCATACTTGTGATATCTGGTAACCATATATAGCATTTTGTCAACATGCATATTATGAATGTGTTGACACACGCTTTTGAAAAGAAGGGAGCGATAGGCCCAGTTAGAAATTGCACCTACCAACGACAGAAGAAGTTGCGTCGCCAAAATCTTACTCGAGAGTTTTTACCTCCAAAAAATAACTGAAAATACTGTACTGAAAATTACATCTAAAAATCGCTTACTGATAATCCCACTCATGTACAAAAACCTCCTAGATATCCTCTTGTCACACTTGGGAAAAGTTGAAATTCCTTCCCACTCAAAGTACTGCCATTCGTGTTGACTCTTCATGGACCACATCAACTCCTGCTATCTGAACTAAAACAAATATTTTTAAATGTGGCTAGAACTTGCCTAACAGCATGGATTGGGAATAAGTCATTAAGTTTACCTGACTTAAAATCTGTATGACACATAGATATTGATATGACCTTTTAATATTTAAGGCCAACAAAAGTGTTACCCTCCCGATATTTTGGTTAATTACATTGTTACATGCAAATCATCACATGGTTATAATGAACTCCATATACATATAGTAACTAACGTGAGTGCGAAACGTAATTACAATTCCAACTTTCCAGCTTGACATCATATCCTTCCCTATAATATAGGGAAACCAACCTTGTCACGCCCACTTTATATACAGTACCTGTTTCACTTTTCAATAACGACACGTTTGAATTTGAACTACCTTGAAAAGCATCATATAGTTGCAAGCAGTAAATCATAAGAGATACATCACCAAAATATACAGTAAAAAGCTATCAATATTCATTTTCCAAACAAGCGAGCACTTTGTAATGAATAATGCAAAACTTTGTAGTGTATATCTGTCATTCTTCCACCAAAAATTAGCAGTATATTAATTATTTATTTGCTTTGCGGAATATAACATTGCTACATGCAAACCATAATTTATGATTATAATGAACGCCATATAGTAACAAACGTGAGTGAGAAACGTCATTGCAATTCCTACTTCCCAGCTTCACATATTACACTGCTTATACATACTTAATATTCATCTCCTTCACAAAGGGTATAGGGAAACCAACCTTGTCACGTCAACTTCATATACAGTACATGGTTCATTTTTCAATAAGGACACGTTTGAGTTTGAACTGCCTTGAGAAAAACATATAGTTGCAAACAGTAAATCATAAGAGATAGATTACCAAAATATATACTAAAAAGCTATCAATATACATTTTCGAACCAAGTGAGCACTTTTTAACGAATAATGCAAAACTTTGTAATACATGTATATATCTGTCATTCTTCTACCAGAAAGTAGCAATATAATCATTATCATTTATTTGCTTTTCGGGATATGAATGCATCCTTAATTAATTTGAAGACACAATGTGTTGCGAAATTTACCTGTTATGAATTGCATGATATCTTTTTATAAAGATACATGATAAGATTCCATTCTGATATTGCAGAATATAAATGTTATATCAAGATGCCGTTGACACGGAAAATAACAGGTCTAGGTGAACTCTAAGTATCTAATTTTAGGTTTAACGAAAAATATTTCACTTTGAGAAAATAATTGAATGATAGTTGCTATCAAAACAGCATGATTAGTTGACATTCTTACTTCGCAGGATATGAATGTTTTATAACAGCGTATTTGCCGTTGCAGAATTTACATTACTCATCCTGGCTTTGCAGTCATTTTGCCAGCTTTTATATAAAGTATTAGACACAAAGGGCGTTATTAGAAGGCTACCCCATTGCATGTGTCGCATGTGTGTACTGCTGTTGATATATAAATGTGTGGTACATAAATTATTCATCAAAATCCAAAGCAGATAGCAATACATAAACTGTAACTACAATACAAATCTTAGATGTCAATAATTACCACATCGTCACATTAACATTGCTATAATGATGAAATACATATCTAGCTTAACATAGAGTTTGATAAAACACTTATTCAACTATTTTGTGTGCCAGAGTAAGGGCATTTTGTTTGGTTTTGCGTGTATTACTTGTACAAAAATGCATCTACAACTTATAAAGATAGTGTCTGTCGAAGCAGAAACGGAGAAGAACCTACAGTGTTACTACTTTTTCGAAAGGCGTTTACATTCTGATCAATTGTATGTTAGATTGCATTCAATGTTGTTTGATGATTTTTATGTGTTTCACGTCCAAGGTTCTGTATAAATTTATTACCTTGGTAAAATTTCTATATACGTTAACAATATTGGTGATGTCATTGATCTTACAAAGCAACATGATGTCTTCCAACAAGTGGGTATGTTACATACATTTCTTGTACAGGCCACTCCAGATGACACGATTTTGATCTGATTCTGCAGTTATAACGGCCGCTACTACTGCTAGGACCGGGTTCAGCAAATAAGCCAGTCGCAGGGTTGACTGGGCGGATCGTGACGTGTGTGTTGGCCCTTACAAGGATCCAGACAGTAACACATGTATTCAGTGCATATTCAGTACAAATATGAACTAATCATTATATAGATTAGGCTATTATTATGTCTACTTTTTTAGTTCGATTCTTGAAGAGGTCAGATTTGTATCTGCCTTGTAGCTGAAGAGAGCGCTTTGTTGTGGCTTGGATCGTGTAAAGAGTTCCCGAATGGCCGCTCGGAACTTGGGCTGCCGAATAGTGTAGACGATCGGGTTTAAGCAAGAGTTGCAGAAGCCTAGAAGAATCAAAATTTGGTTCATCAAGCCCTGATGGTAGGACTGGTCAATTGTTCGCAGGTTGAGCAGCAAAAAGAAGAAGCTGTCCGGACCCCAACATATGATGAAGACCAGGACAACTAGGAAGAGTAGCTTTAACACCCGGGTCTTCGCCACTATCAGGCTCGCGTGTTGGTTAGACTGTCCGTTGGTGGTGCCCTCCACCAGGACATTTCGCGACATGCGGTGGAGGGTGTATGCTGTAAGGGCTTGAACTGAGAGCATGATTGTTGCTGGAATCAAGAACTTTATTAGGAACATCGTGATGCCTTCGGTATACTGCGACGATATGCTTTGAAATTTAATCACACACACATGGGAAATGCGATCCACGGATGCCGGGACAATAAGGGCAACACCACCTAACGGGCAGATGATCCATAAACTGATAATGGCGTAGGAGGCGTGCTTTTTGCTGAAGAATCTATTAAAGTAAATGGGATACTTAACGGCAATCAGACGCTCTATCGCGAGGAAACCAAGGGTGTAGATAGACGCCCCCACCGTTAACCACATAAAGTACGACGTGTGAATGAACTTGCAGTATAGCTCTCCTTGCAGGTTGCTAGGGACTACCAAAGCAGTGGGGAGGGGTATGATAAAGATGGAGGTGAAGAAGTCTGCTACGGCTAATGCTCCAATCAGCATATCGGTGGAGCGGTTGACAGCGCGCCGACGCCATAGGACCAGCATCACCAAGAAATTCCCGATGATGCCCGTGATGGCTGTAGCCATCTCCACGCAATAAAACCAGTTCCAGTGGATAGACCGCCACTTCCACGTAACCACGGGTTCTGTGTCTATTCTCAGAGCATGCTCTGTACTCATTATAGGGCCCCTCGTATGTGCGAACTCGCTGGCCCAATCGGACGCAACGTCCGAAAGTCGAGGAACAAATGTTCTCCGTTCCGTCCATAATTCCACACTTCTATATAATGATGTTGTCACGGACTTTACTACCGGGTCATCTGTGAGAGATTCAGTAGGAACGCTAAGAGCTTCCGGGTCACTGGTGTGCACATGGACGTAAGTGGTAAGACCGGGCGATTGGCTCTGCGAAAGCAGACGAGAGGTGAGGCCCTCTGTTGGTCTCCCTTTGATTTCAAGGCTGTGCAAAACGGTGAAAGCGGCAAGAATCCCAAAGTATTTCATGATGCACAATGCTAGCGATATCTCATTCCATGTATTCGAAGCGAATTATGCTATTCAGGATGTACTCTACCTCTCCCTCGATACTTTCGTCATCGTGATGGAATACCGATAATTGGTCTTGTTCTCATGTCACCGAGTCCAACACTTCGTCCACAATAGTATCATACAACGTAGCTGAAAGTTTTGCTTTTTTCGTTAATACAATATTCATGAATTCGCGTGATTATGGAGTTCCTGATAAAGAAAAGACAAAAAGGAAAGATTATTATTGGACTGATTTATTTTCAGCGCTCGCCTTGTGTAAGTTATCCCACCTGTCATGCCCATCTTCTGTTACTTTTAAACCCGTCTTCAATTCAGATAAAGCCTTAACACGTAAACCGTAACAGTAGTGGGAGGAATAGTGTTCCTCATGAATACCATTATCACCAACGGGGTGTATCATCAGTTTGAAATTGAAATCGATTTAAAAGTAAAATGTACTTCCGAAAGATTTGATATACATGAAGGAGGAGGATGTTCTAGAAATATTGGCTGGAAGATGATGATAGAAGATGTCTGCATAGTAAAACTACTTGTTGTTTTCAACTTTGGTCACGTTTTTGGCCTACAATATTTAACCAAATGCCAAATGGTTCGATATTTAAAGGGATAGTCCACCTTGAAGGTAACGCTGATTTTAATAAAAGCAGAAATATGAAAGGAACATATAAGTGAAGGTTTGACGAGAATCCGACAAAGGATAAGAAAGTTATGAGGTGCTCCCCCAAATGTTGTGTGCTATATCATTTCGTAATTTGCTCTTTTCCTGTTTTTGATGGAGGATTACATTTTTTTCCAAAAGGATATGTGTATATGTGTCATTTTCAAAATCAATTATCATCTCAAAAACAAGAAACAAACCGTAATCATACAGCACACAACATATGAGAGAGCATCTCGCACGTGACGTCACAAAATAAAAAAATAAAAGCTCCTAACTCTCTTATCGTTTGGCGAAATGTCATCCAAACCTTCACCAATATGTTTCTTTTATGTTTCTGCTTTTACTGAAACCAACTTTATTTCAGGGTGGACCTTCCCTTTAATGCTAATAGTTTATCATTAAATGCTACTACCAGGGAATTAAGCAAATAAGAAATTGTGTTACTTTTTTAAGCTCGTGTAAAGTATATATTAATGTCAGTATCCCGCGGACATTGTATAGATTTATTTCGTCTCATTCTTGAGTTTGATTTATTCGAGAAATGCACATATTTCATGTAAAAATAAATTCATTTTCTTATCAGTAGCAACATAAGATGGTGTGACGTATGACAAAAAGAAGAGAGATAAAAACGATGTTCAGAAGCAAAAATAAGAGATAGGGAAGGACTTAATGGAGAGACAAATAGATAGATAGTCAGATACTAGAGACAACAGATAGAACAAGATGGAGAGAAAACGAGGGAAAAGAATTGAGAGCATGAGAGAAAAACAGATTTCCCTGGAGGAAGAAGGGTGAGTTTTTGTGGGGCGAGGTCGTCAATTTTGAGATAAAGAGGGTAAAAAGGCCAAAGAAAAAGAAGATGGTGAGACTCACTACGAATATAAATCACACTCACAAAACGAAAACACGCCATTATACTATATTTTCGGGTAGTGCACTTTTTTTGCAAATGCTTTTCAGATGGCGGACAGATAATCATACAGCATATTTCTTTCAATGCATTTTCTCCGTTTCGAAATATGTTCGGTCTCTCCATTTTTTTTTTATGGGGATATGAATGTTTAAGGTATGGTGAGAAGAATATCACCAAATATATGAATTTTAAAGATTTTTTTTTGTGGTGAAAAATCAATTCTGATACAGTTCCATTCCATTAAAAACACTTGCAACTCTACATGTAAAACAACAAATCATCTGGTAACAATGAAATTAATTTGTATCGCAACTTTTTTTGAGGAAACAACCCTTAAAAGTAAATTCCGTTTTAAGCCCCTGAACTTAATGGTAGATCTTCAAAGTGTATCCAATCTGTTGAACGCCTTATGTGACATATGTATAATTCTCACGGATAATACACACATCCCATGGCCCAACATTTGTCAGGCACTGGAAGGTGTAGAGGCCAGTTTTTAGGATTAATCAAATACGTAAAAGTGATTTGGACACTTTCCTTGCAATTTCCGGCTGATATCATTCACCTATCCGTATATACATTCGTTCTTTCCTATTAAATGATCACTGAACAGAATAACAACAATTCTACCCTACTCTGACAAAAGAAAGCAACTATAAAACAAAATGTGTCTGTCACTTGCATTGGCATCAGTGCAACACCACATCATGTGAGATTGAATATCAAGCAGCAAGATGAATATATCTTGTCCTGATTTCAGTCGTATGTAGAGAATAATGGGTGGAATCTAAGAATACCAGTAACCCAGATTTGAGTGATTTGTCCCTTGCTTTCTTTTGTCAGAGTAGGGCAAAAATGCCCAAAGGTATTATGTATGTTTAATTTGATTGATAGTAATTCTTACATCTAAGTAAGATAAAGAGGAGACATCAGGAGGAAAAAGACATTTCATTCTGCATAACATTGAGGATAAATCTGATAACTTTTCAAATTACATTTAACCATTTGTATGGTAGACAAACTGCTGCTTTATAGACTCTATGTATTTACATTACTTGTGCAAGAATCCATAAAGAGTTAGCATTGATTTGATGCTTATTGGGATTGAATTAGGAGCAGAAAAATGGACCACAACTAACATACTGGAGAGAAAACTTTAAGTAACTGAAAGGGCTATGGAAAGAATCATGATTGGTGTTACAGAGAGGGACAAAGTTAGAAACCAGGATTTGAAAAAGAAAACCAATGTACGGGACATAGTACAGGAAATTAAATCAAAGAAATGGAGGTGGGCTAGTCATCTGGCCAGGAAAAATGATAGATGGACATATAAATTAACCATCTGAACCCCCAGAGCTAACACCAGAGGAAGAGGCAGGCAAAGTAGGAGTTGGATTGACGATATTAGAGAATATAGTAGTATGACATGGAAGCGAACGGCACAAGATAGATCAAAATGGAAAAAATGAGGAGGCCTTCTTTCAGCAGTGGAGAGAAATAGGTTAGATACAGATACAGAAGCAGTAATTAATGTAAGGATACGCCATCTTTCCTCAAAGTTTTGGTCCCATATCTTCTTTGAAGGGTGAGTAAAGGGGTAGGAGATTGATAATTTTCCATTATTACCGTCTCTTCTAAAGTGCTAACACGTTATCAATGTATCCCTTTCATGCGGTAAATGCGACTTGGGTTTTTTTTCTCACGTGTAATCTGCTTGACATTTCAGATAATTAAAACTAACGATAGCATAATAAAGGTAAGTAAATAGAATACTGGAAATACAACTCAATCGTTTGAATGCATTATCAGGAAGTGGATCGAAGAACAAACAGTTGATCTAATCAAATGGCTAAACAAACATCTTAGTACCTGTATTTGGTCTACGGTCAGGTGAAGGCGTGAAAGTGTTAAACTGCTTGAACTGCAGAACAAATTTGAGTCGGGTTGGTTGTAATTCTGATAAAATTGAGAAATAAGATCTTTGGCAGGATAACAGATAGTTTTTGATCCGTATATGAATGATACCCTTGTTTTATGTATAGGATTGAAATCACACCAGGAAATGAAATTACGTCGCAATTTAGAGGATAGTATGTGTAACTTGTTCGTCCCACTATAATAACGATGTGGGATTCAGAATAGATTAATCATTAATCTGAAATTGGTTGGCATTTTACTGTTGATTTCTTTTCTAAGAATCGAGCCTGAAAAGAATTCACTTGTTTAAACGTTTTTGCATCATACTAGAACCCATATGATCCCTAAAAGGGTATGATGATTATTATGATCAATGATCAATGATCAATGATGAACTTGCAGAACTGTTTTAATAGATTGGAAATTGGAAATTGTTTAAGTGATTTGTATCACAGGGCTCTTTGGAAAGCAGTCCACGAGACTGAAAGGACTACCCTGTCTAAATAAAACGTGAAATAAATAAATAAATAAAAAATGCTATTGAGTGTCAGAACACAGTACTACATTGATCAACACACTACTTAAGAATTTTGTTATGAGTTGTCTCTAATATTTTGCCATCCCATCAACTACAAGAATTGCATAACTTTTGCAACATAAAAATTAAAAGTAATGTTGCACTCAAATCATGTTTCAAAAATATGCTGCTTTGAAGTTTGCATCTTACGCTGAGCTTGGTTATTTGAGGTCAAAATTAACAGAAAAAGCTGACAATGATACCATGTTTGTATCCTTGTATCCTACTGTATTATGAACTTGAGCAGACATATCCTTGCTTTTTAATATAACATTTAAATGACTCGATCTAATCCTCTTTTCAAGAGGAACTGCCTAACAATGAACTTACTATATAAGGCACCAGTATTCTGAACATGTTTGGGTACTTTTTAATCGTACTTTTATTCTGAATTGCCATCATATTCATCCACCTTCATATCTTAACGCTGGGACATTGATAAACGACCATTAAAAATCATAGATTGACTGACTTGAATTCTAAAATGAAAATTCAGGCGGTGATAACACAGCCCTTAGTTTAGTCTCTGTATAAAAAAGAATAGTCCATTTAAAGTCAAATGGCTATCAGCTCAGCTTGGTCAGGCAAAATGACGAGTACAAGTCATAAGGTAACTCATGTCACTTACCAATTTGAAGTTAAAAGTAGTCCTATGTTCTGCTTTGCTCAGATAAGGAAGAAACGATGTACGTTCAACTTGCTCCCTTATGCATATATATGTATCTCAAATGTACCCACAAGGCAGTTCGCTCTAAGAGGATGCGCAGAAGATGCTTTGCGCAGAACTTACAGAACTCTAAGCGACATTTAGAACAATATATCTGAATAAAAATTATCTGTATGGGTAAGGGAGGATGTGACAAGATACCAGGTGGGTCGTCATCGAACAACATGTCACTGCTGTGAAGCTAGGATGCTAATTTTTTCATCATTTGTGTGCCAGATGATTTTTTTTTTCTATGAAGTATGCGTATAGTACTTGTGAAAATATGCATTCATGGCGTATGGATTGTTAATATTTTGTATTGTTGTTTGCAGTAAGATATAAGATGGTGCGCCTGCAGGCAGGAAGTGCAATGCACCGTAGGAAATCAATACGACCAACTTTCCTTTCCGAACAATTCTTCGGGTCACCAGCATAAGTATGAATGAAGATGCAAGTATCATGATGACCGTCGTGTCTACAGTGAGAAAATATGCATGTATATGAATGAAGGTATCTGGTCTCGTTGCTACGAGAGATGTTGCGCACTGAGTGATATGCACATCAAACCTTTCTCTGTTAGGTACATTATTGCTCTTGGCAGTTTGTATTTATTGTGCGAGGAGGCATCAGTGGTGTATACATGGTTAATTAAATCCACGTGCTCACGACTTTCAGTGTATGTCAGTGGGTTCTTTATGACAGGTAGGACCGCAACATACGACCTCCCTCAGCACTTCACATTGCTTGAAAAAGTAGTCCTTCATATAAAGGGATTAGGCCTGTTAGCTACACAAAAGTAACGGTCATTACAGCAGATCCATGAATTAACTTATGTGTACCGTAGATACATTCATACGAAATAAAGGTTCAGAATTGAACCCCTAAAGGTCGATGCAAAATCAGCACCCCTAGGGTTCAAAACTTGAACACACAGTTCGGGTTCAAAATTTGAACCCCTAATTGGGGTTCATTTTCGCACCCTGCGGGTGCAAAACTGCCCCTTTAGGGGTTCAATTCAGCATCCATGCGGTTCACATTTGCAGTTTTAAACGTATGTTTTTGCACCTGTAGGGGTTCATTTTCTACCAAACCCGACCCTACATGTTGCATAGATTGTAATCTCTGCTGGGAAAAAAATCCCACCGCCCTGGTGTCGGCTGCGCAAGAATCACCCATGGGAACACCGTGGCGGTGACCGAAAGGAATCATTGGGAAGACCGTGACGGTGCCAATATCAACAGTCTATCAAAAAGCACTTACAATCCCAGACTTTAAAGTTACAAAATTCACCAAAGCCACATGTCTTTAGTTCGAATAGTTGTCTAAGGAAGAAACTTGTTTACTCGTTAGGCCAATCAATAAATCAATAACTCAATTATTCTGATTTTTATCCAATCATATGTTAAGAGCGTAATTTTTTTCGTCACTGTGCTTTGATAGTAGGTGAGTTCATTCACCCTTTCTTTACAAAGCTTATCGTAAGGTTTTAATACGATGCTTTAATACTCGTTAAAAAAAAACTTTTTCTATTTTTAGATTTCTATCAATCTTCTCTTCAGATTTATTTAGCTAGACATATGGTACTGCTAGAGTTCAACACATAACTGCAAAACAAGTAGAGAATTTGATGAGTGGAGCTCATTGTACGTGTACATCCATCAAGTCATTTCCATGGATAACAGAAAGCGATTGAATCAGTATATTAAGTTATCAGTTGCAAGCACGTTTTTATTACAATATTTTTTTTTATCACAGTAGAACTGTCTGTCAGCTTTCATGTATATTAAGTTAACCAATTGCATGATAATAAATGTTTTCCCATGACAAATCAGTGTCTACCAATTGAAAGAGAGGGGAATACACAGATGGACAATGAATGACCTGGTTAAGGGAAGCGAGTATAGAAAAAAGCAGGAGTTGAAGAGAATAGAGGGCAGAAAGAGAGAGAGAGAGAGAGACGTAGAGAGAGAGAGATGGGCGGTAGAGAGAGAGAGAGAAAGAGAAAGAGAAAGAAATATTGAAGTATGATGGGATAGAGAGAGAGAGAGAGAGAGAGAGAGAGAGAGAGAGTGAGAGAAAGAGAGAGTGAGAAAGTGAAAAAGAGGGGGAGAGAGACAGAGAGAACAAAAAGTCGTCCTGGAGAGAGGACAAGAACGGAGAAGATGATGTTAACACAAACGTGGAACCCGAGTAAATAGTGTACATGTTCAATTACAACATCGCATGTATCACATAATAGACATACATATCATTCCAAAGGCAATATCACTACCGTAATATATCTATTTAATACAGCATTCAAACGTGGAACCCGAGTAAATAGTGTACATGTTCAATTACAACATCGCATGTATCACATAATAGACATACATATCATTCCAAAGGCAATATCACTACCGTAATATATCTATTTAATACAGCTTTCAAACGTGGAATCCGAGTAAATAGTGAACATGTTCAATTGCAGCATCGCACGTGTCACATAATATACATACATATCATTCCAAAACCAATATCACTACCGTACTATTTTTATTTAATAGATATATATATATATATATTATATATATATATATATTTCTATGACATGTCAGTGTACAATACAGCATGGAAAACATATACTCAATATATATTTCGCTTATATTTAAAAAAGCTTTTGGACATAAGGGGTGAAATGACCCCATGATTTCCATTCAGTGCATCGATGTTAAGTGCGACACTTCGTTTTTCTCCAAGAGCCTTGATTAAGGATAATTTGGGTAAGTCATTGATAAGTGTATTTTGCTAATGTAGACGGGAGCAGAACACTACTTTGACAAAAGGCAGAAAGTGAAAAATCACTGAAACTTTGGTTATTGGTTCTCGTAGATTATATCCAGCATTCCCTATATACAGACAAAATATTCAATCTAAAATGATGTGATGTTTCACTGATGCAACAAGTGAAATAAATGTTTGCAAGCATTTGCAAAGAATTTTCTGTACATAAGTTTTAAGGTGAACAAAGTTACCCTATTACCCAATCCCATTTCACGCAGCTTGTACCACACTGCAAGAGGTGTGCATGTGAGATTCAAGTATTTTAATAACGCACATAAAGAGCTACATTGAGGATATTATACAGCAACACTAACAAATATAACTAAAGTCTAGTCATACCTATTTTCAACTAATGGGATATTGCATTCTTAGTATGGATATATTGCATCAGTTAGTGTGCGGTGTACTTTTATTTACATATATTCCACCATAGAACATTTTCATTAACATACAAAAGCAAAAGAGAAGAAAATATTCACAATCATGTATCAAAAGTGTTCATACCAAATGAAAACAATGTACATGGATAGAGCAAATATACAACAAAACGTAAGGTAATAGGAGTATAAAGCTGATGTAACAGCCTGTGGGCCGTCAAAATGGTGCAGTATATGATATCATGAAAAAGATATAATCATTCAGATATTTTTAAATACATGTTACTCATTATAACTAAAGGAAATGAACGTACAAATTACTCTTTATGTGCCTTTCTTGCATTTCGACACGAATAATGCACATACACTCCATAAAGCAGCAAGTTTGTTCAGCGAAAAGAGGCCTTTTGCAGATCAAAGATATACTGTATAAATACCACGAAAAATGGAACAAAACACACTGTATTAGAACTTCCCTCATAATGTTAGAAATCCAACATATGGAGTACTATTTGGACTCCGGCAGTTTCTGTAGCCTTAAGTCCGGAGACCGTTATTATGCACAATGGCTCTCCGCGCCTCAGTGAGGCGTTGAGGCGAGCGGGTCTCTGCTGACTAGTACGCTGACCGGTGCAATATACTTTATGACAGTGTACAGTGGTTGCTACCAAACGGACTGTCTTTAACGTTGGAGGAACATGAACGTTCGGTCATGATATTTACGTGTACAAAGACAACGTGAAGGATTCATTGCATAGTGTAGTATATCAGTCACATACAATACATAGCACCATACACGTACCGTTTAAGAGAATAGACCAATTTTCGAAAAGTTTGTTTTCTTCAACTGATTTAATACAGTTACGTTTCGTTCCATATACCGTCATAATATCATGGTCGTGAAGCGAGCACCCTCTCCTGCTTTTGTCGCCAGCGTGATTGAACCTAGGAAGAGCAATTAACACTGCCCTACTCTGACAAAAGGAGTCGAGTAACAAAGGCGCTTTTCGTGTAAGACTGTATTAATGCAATACCTTGAATATATCGCAGGAGAACAAGACTTTTTTCCCAGATCATGCAGATGATGATGTCTGTATATAAGGACTATTGGGACCACTTAAGACACATCAATAACCTCGATTTGAGTAGTTTGTCTCTTACCTCCTTCTGTCGAGGAAGGAATGGTAGACTCTACAAATTCAAATATTGATGCCGGGTGTGATACCGGGTGGCTCCAGGTATTCGTAGTGATGGTTACAGATGCTGCAGTGAATATCCTCAAACTACATTAACTTCGGCTCAGATACTAGTCCACTGCCTGGACGGTTTTAGTTGAAGCGCGCCGTATACGTATACGCATTGCGGACACGCACAACTAGGTGTATTTGTCTGCCCTCCACTTTCTCAGCTACTTCGCGGGCGGACAGATTCGTGGAGTCGCGCAATCAGTGGTCTGGCGCGGTGTGTGTACTATGTGAATCAGTGGCGTATTCGTGTATGGGAGAATAATAAGCGTTCGATAAAATACGGCCAGTAACTGGACTACTCAGATACCTCCGTATCCTCTTAACACATGCTGCCTGAAAACACGGGCAGTAGCAAAATAGATTCATGTACTTTTCAAGATTCTGACCAAGCAGCTGGGATAGACATGGATGGCAGAAACGGAAGTTTAATTATTTCGGTGCTAGATTAAATCATTCGATCTTGGAGTCATAAGCAAACAAGACGCACATTAACTCATGAAGGGTTAAAATGAAATCTAGTCCGCTCTCGAGAGAAGTAGCGAAATATGGATCGACTTTTGAGGAAAATGGAACAACTGATGTAAGATTGTTTAATATTGTAGTAAAACGAGATTGCCAATTGATGACGTATATTGGCAGCACTCTCCTTAGCCTGTGTAGTCCTGAACAGGGGGATGGACTGTCTGTTCGGGGTGTTCGGAGTCACAAAATGTGCTTGTCAAACATCAACACATAAAGGTGACGGACACGTCTGACATGCGTAATTCCGGTCCTATCGAGAACCCGTCACTCTCTTTTAAGGAGGAGCCTTTGTTCTTGATTTCTGCGAAAACGTCCATGTGAATTGTAATCGAAAGGTGTTAACCGAGTGACACTTGAGTTATTCTTACTCCCATTGAAGTAACACAACACTCTCTCGGTTGTCGCAAATTCAGGGGTTAAGGGAATATACTGTACTGGAAAGACAAAAAGCCTTCAAAAAGTGATCGTGAGTAATCTCCTTGCAAATAATTTTAAATTCATGTATTGTCCATTTTAGAGACTTGCTGAAAGTTAACTGCCCTCAAATGATCCACATTTGGAGTAATCAGTGATTAAATCACAGATCCTCAAAATGTTCGGGCCAAACACTTAGATGATTTGTGATTTAATCACTAATCACTGCAAATGTGGATCATTTGAGAGCAAATACCTTTCAGTAAGGTTCTTAAAAGGACAGTACATGAATTAAAGACCATTGGAAAGATGATTACTAACGCTCGGCTGTTTGGAGGCATTTTGTCTTCCCAGTAGAGTATATGCCCCTTAACCCTCTCACTGCTATTGACTCATTTACTATGCATTAAATCACTTGATACCTTGATACCAAGAAGGTTAAGATCCCGTGACGGGATTAGCACTTCTGGGTAGAAGCAGGCACTCGGTCTTCATGGGCCTTTGGTAGAGAAGATTGAGCGAGAGGGGGGCGAGGTGCCGGTAGCCCTTCAGCACGGCGGATAGGTGGCCTAGGATGTCCACAGTCAAGGGGGTGTCGCCGACTCTGAGGTGACAAAGCTGTTAGAGGGAGACAGAGAGGAAGACAGAGAGAGAGGGGTAGAGAAAAAAAAGAGGTGGTGGGGAGGAAAGTGAGAAAGAAAGAGGGTTTGAGTAGGGTGGACAGGGGTGGAGAAGATATAGAAGGAGATGAAGAGAGTTGGGCGCGGGGGTGAGAGAGCAGGTTAAAAGGGAAGAATGGGAAGAGAAAAAGAAAAGAGAGACAGGGAGAGGGAGAGGGGGAGAGAGAGGGAGCGAGAAAGAGGGGGAAGAGAGGGGGAGGAAATTTGAAAAATAGAGAGGGGGGAGAGGCAAAGTAAAGACAAAAATGAAGTTCAACGAATAAGTAACAACAAAAAAGGAAACGTATAATGATTTTGTAAACACAACAGTGATTTTGTGGTTGAAGACAACTTCTTTAAAAAGAATATTCTATAGTGGGCATCCATTTGCATTTAGAAAAACATTTTTGCTAGCTTCTGCACATAATTATGTGACATTTCCTTGCCCATAAGGCTGTTGACGATAATCACAGTGATGTTTTTGAGGAGTGTGCAAGATAGGTCGCTCTGCCTGATTCATTTGTGTGGTGTTGTTTTGTGTTTGGTGTTAACACCATGGCATGCGTCCAAATGAATACGGATTATGCTCTTTATAAGGACTGCACCTCATACCTATATAATTACGAACGATAGATTATTGTAAGGATGAACAATGAAGTTTTCTAAAGATACCACAATAATGTAAAATAGTGAATATACGTATTACGTACAAAACCTTAATTGCAGGACATTTATTTTTATGTGGTATAACTATTACTAATAAAACACATCCATCAACTGCATCAGCAGATGCATGGTACGAGAGAATCGGTCCTCACCGTGTTCTTAATGTGGTCCGGTAGGTGCAGCATCACCGAAAGGCAGCATGCGGACATCCGGGACATGACGAGCCGATTATGGGACAGATTGTACCTCAAATGCTCGCTTGATCCCACCGCTGCCACCGACTTCGCAGCGCCACCACCACTGGCTCCACCCTCATCGGTCGAGACCGTATTGCTAGGCCTGGCGGCGAAGGTGAGGTCGAGCACCTCGAGAAACGACACTCCCCCGAGCCACTGCCAGTCCAGGCAGTCGCGAGGCAGTGTGGACAGCCTGAGTTCGAGCACGGAGCGGAGATGAGGCACCTTGCTGGACAGGCGGCAATGGTCCGTAATGACACTCTCTAGTATGCACATGGACTGCAGAAGGTCCCAGAGCGGCTTGTGGAGATCCGTGGCCAGGTTTGTGTGCTTGATGTACACCGTGGTAATCTAATGGGAGCAAGGATAGTAATCATAATACCGTTATACGTCGGGCAACGTATATTCTGGTAACGAAAGGCTGAAGTAAATTTTTAATGAAGGAACACAAACTCCATTGGAACACCCCACCGTAAATATCCTTTAAAATATAAAAATCGCTTAGATAAACCGAAACATTGAATTAATATTCTGAATATAATTTGATAACCTAATGAAATAATAAAAGCTGGATGAAATAAACACAGAACAATGATAATACGAATGATATTTAAGATTAACTGTCAACACACATAAAACAAATCTAGAGTATCAGTAATGAAACACTTGTTCATTTAGTTTATAACTGCCCTACTTTGACAAAACGAAGAAAGGGATAAATTTAAGTTACTGGTACTCTGAGATTCCACTCCGCACTCCTTACGTACAGGAAAAAAAATGGAAAAGAAATATTTATCTTGCTGCGATATATTCAATCTAACATGATGTAGTGTTGCAATAACTTTGATTATTTACAAGAAAAGTATCCTTTGTCAGTTGCTTCCTTTTGTCAAAGTAGGTCAGAACACACTCCTTACGTTGATCCTGAAGGCACCGGGCAACATCCGCAGAATCTCAAGAGTAGTGGAAGATGCGTTGCTAATCTCCATGTTGCCTTCGGAGATGTGGATGAACTCCGGGTAGAGGTCCTTGGAACCCATCCCCGGGATAGGGTGGGGCACCCCGATTTGGAGATCGACCCCTTTGAGGGTAGAATAAGTCTTGATATCCCTCGTTAGTCTCTCTAGCTCCTCCTCCCTTAGTGGCGATGATACAGCTCCCTGTAAATATAGAGGTGTAGTAATCAAGCCAAACGGCTGCTTGTAAATGATTTACATGTTCTGTCATTATTGCAGTTAACAGGAACAAAACTAAGATGTTAAACAAGGATAGGGCACAGGGCAGGAATATTTAACGCACACACATTTCTGACAATCTCTCCGGTTCATCCACCCAAATAGTGGCAATGATCCCTGTAAGGATAGAGACACGTCGAAGAACATATTCATACCCTTACACCGCTGTGCTTTTTATCAGTGCTCTATATGTTTTACTTATCGCACCTAAGACCATGATTTGAGGGAGCTACAGTAAACAATGACGGACAATACGACACGAATGTTTAACGCAGCAAAGATTCAAACGTAGCAAACGGCAGTATCAGACTCCTGCTGTGGCTGTTTCCTAGTCTTAGACTTCTTGTGCCTGTGATGTTATGGAGTGTGTTTGAAGCAAAGGTGACAAAATTCTATACATGGTAGATATTGAGTTCATTGACCTCATCGCAGCCTGCAGACGGAGTTGAAGGGGCGTAAGAACAGGAAAGTACAACACACTTACATTTTCTGTCCTATCTCAACGTGTGAGAAGCCCCAAGCCTTATCCGCATTACCGTGTTAAACTATATACGATTTATGCATGTTTATTGCGCCAGAAAGCTGTGGTCGCGTGTGGTCGCGCTTAACCCTCTAAGTGCAAAGCTGTGAAGAGACGATTGACTCACTACATAATGAGCAGTGTATAGGAATGAAAGGGTCAAACAACGAAGTTGGTTTATTACCGTTAATGAACCCACGTGGCTGATAGACGGCTGGGCTTCATGAGTCTCCTCGGATGATCCTGTAAACGCTAAGAACTGCGTCAGGTCAGGTGATAGGGTACTGCTACTGGACCAGAAGCGGTCACATCGTATAAACGAGTGTAAAGCTTCCATGAGGGCCTTGGACAAGTGATCGTTGAGATCCGAATCGTTGACACAGATTGACTTGATCTATGGCCAAAATGTTACAGAATAAAGGTAACGGGTAGGACTGGTAAGAATAAATATCCAAGAAATAGTGATTGACAGACCAAATGCATTATGAGACTGACATTCTTTGGACACTCTTCGAGAAGAGAGGAAACTGTGACCAGGTGCTCACGTGGGAACTTAAACATTGCAAGCAACGGATGAGGAAAACAACTAATGACATCTCCATAGACCAACTGAAAATATATGCTGGTTCATATAGTGACATCAAATTATTTCATGACGATGGGTCAGTTATTTTAGTCATAAAATGTTGCTAACATTTTAGAGCTTGGGCTGCTTTTGAGCGACATACGGACATGAAAGTTGCTGTTTTCTCCTTTTTTTGCTAGATCGGTGTTAGCCAATTAATTATTTGCTTCTTATGATCGATTTCTGAAACTTTACCAGGGTGCCAATTAAACGAAATGTGAGTGTTTCACTAAAGAAACTTTACGTGCAAGTATACACGCCTAGATCATGGTGATCTACGAAAAGTACCTAAACATTCTATAGATAAGTGTTCTGTTTGGCACAGGTGCTGATACCTTTGTTTTCAGTGGTGTTGGTAGGACGCTCAGTACCCGCATGGTATCAGCAGAGACCTTTACTAGCTGTAGCTTGTTACCATCAATGGAGATCTGTTCATGCCTCCCCCTGATTGATGGTAGCCGGGTTTCCGCTGAAGGCGCTTCGATCGTTATTACCGCATCTCTGAGGCGTGTCGTGTTCTCTAGTAGACTTGGCAGCCACTCCAGTGTGCCTGCCTTGACTGGAGACGTCAAGGTCACATTGAGAGACCCCACGCACCCGAGTGGTGGGAGGGCACTGGTCGGTATGGAGACGTTTTTGATCGTGAGAAGGTCTATCTGACCACATTTGTCCAGGGCAGTCCACAATGCACCAGCTGACTCGGCGGAGAGGTGGCATCCCGTTAGGGTTACAAGTCGTAGCTGCAATGAAGGCATCACGCAAGCAAGATTAGTGAGGCCAATAATGCTATAATTGAGAATGTATGACACTATTGTTGCACACTAAACCAACGTGGACGCGCTTCTCAACTTTTAGCTACAATACGGAATTCAATGACTTTTAATGTGCGCGTAAATATAACAATAATTATTATGCACGTTTACGTACACGCTCGAAGCTAAAAATAGCTCGTAAATGTACATTAAATTCTACCACGGCATTTTAAGTTTTGACTGTGCCTTTTAAGGTCCCCTGTTCCACAATTCCGAGCACCTCTATGATATAATCACTTGTGTGCTTTCTGGCAAACTCCAACATGATACAAAGATGTTAATATGATAAGCAACTTACGTCGTCAAGGATGAATTTGAGTTCTGGGAGAACGAAGAGAGCGCCCCCGGGTGTTGAATGTACAGAGAGCTTTCTCGCCAGACAAAGAATGACTGGGTGCGCGGCGTTGAGGGATTTAGTCACCTCCAGCTTCAATAGGCCAGGGCACGAACTGCACAGCAAGATGCCCATTGAAGTCGCAACGTGCCGCGGTAAGTCGTTAGTCAGGATCGTCAGGCTTTTCACCTGCAACAAAAGCATAATCAAATTCAAGATGATAGGTTTATATCATCAACACGAATATTTTGACGTTAACATTTCACCACATACACCAACATACTTCCTCAACGAATATGGGCATGCAACTACCGATATCAAATCTTCGTGTGCCGAACAAAGTTTCGTCGTATGGGATGTGTGTATTACGTTTGCAAAAATGCATCAGTAGCGCGTAACGAGTTATTATTTTTTTTAATATATGATAATATGAATATATGGCGCCATAATATTGTATCTGTCATTGTCTGACATTACTTTCGAATTGCTTTTAAACGCGGGAAATGGCTGCTCAATGTGTTTGGTGTATTTCGCTTGTAAAAATTGCATCAGTGACGCTCAAAGAATCAAACTCGACAATAACGAGCATTTGGTTAACGTAATGAAACAAGTATAACCTTGATAACAGCGTATTATCAGAAAATGGAGAATTAAACCTCACTGTTCTTCCCGTACCACTTTATGAATACCAACGTGTTTTATTCGTCAACAAGAGGCGAGAAAACGTGTGAAATTCCTCAAAAACGTTTCATGTCAAGCGACAGTGACGAACTGCCTCCCTGTGGATGTACATTCAAATACTACATACAGACAAAAAAAAAATATACATGCCTGCTCTTTCACTGCTATTGGAATTCTAGTGAAGCCTCCGACGGTGTGAAATGAAGGTAGGGTCAGCTTGATGGCTCCTGTCCCAAAGCAGCGTTTAGCGAGGAGGGCCGCACTCACGTCATTCATCAGATGGAAGCAATCTAGGAACATCCGGGATCTTTCTCCTTCCTCCAGGCTTTCTGCCGTGCTCACCGTCTCCAGGATCTGAAGACTGAGAGACTGAGACCCGGCCTGGGATGCCATTCGTAGAACGGGTCCATAGTCGAGGAGGTTACCCTTAGTCATTCGTCGCACCAATTTTTCCCTTTGGCTCTGTTTCCCGAGTTTCAGTGTCTTCGTGTGGGTATCCTGCGAGAGGAACTTTGCAGCACTGTGGTATTGAGCCAATGCATGGTAGAACTGGATTGCTCCACCTTTAGAGCCTTCGTGCTTGTCGCTTTCTATCTTGGTGAGGATACCAAGGGCGAGTCCCTTGTCAAACGCGTTAGGCACCTTCTTGAAGTCGCTCGGCAAGAAATACCTTTTCTTACTGTCTTCGAGAAGGCCATGCAGTGCTACCTCCCCTAAGGCAATCACAACTCTCTCAAGGTCAACGTCTTCCGGTGCAATGATCCCTTTGTCATCAGCGAGCCTAATGAAGAGGCGATTGACACTATCAAAGAATTCAACCTCCGTTTTGACGATCTGAAGAAGATTATTTTTCCAGAGTTTGCACACGAGGAAGCAGAACAAAGGAATGTGTACCATCTCCATGATGACGTTATGAGCCTTCAGATATGTCATCAGTTCTGTAGACTGCTGGACATCTTTGAAGAAATCTTGGATGAAGCCTGCTGACTGCTCCCAGGTGAAGCCCTCTAACTCCATCTTGATGTAGACATTCGGCAAGTCTTCCTGATCAAAGAAGTTCTGCGCGTGGGGGCAAGTGGTAACGAGAACTCGGCAATTCTTCAGCTGAATATTTTGGAGAAGCCTCACGATATGTCCTGACCTCGGGGAGAAGATATCCCCCTTGTATGCGTCGAGTCCATCAAGAATCAGCATGCACTCTGAAGGATACTGCTCGATGAACTCATCCATTGCCTGAGCCGTCAACTCCTTCGCGCCGCCGAGGAGCTGGCTGACTATTGACTCGCCGAGTGACGCGTGACTGTTGATCGCTTGCATCCTCAGTACGAAAAGCAACGGTACCTCTCTCAGGGGAGACTTCTTATCTCTATGCGCCCAGTAGTACGCCAACTTAGCAACCACAGCAGTCTTACCAACTCCTGACGGTCCCAGGAGAACCACTCTGTAGGGCAGGGCGCCATCTTTCTTGAATCTCAGGATTTCATCAACAGGCCCAGTCAGAACAATTTTCTCCAGTGTCACATTCTTTCCCCATTTGACCAACTGGTGTACAACTACCGTGTTGATATCTTCCTTGTCCACCAAATCATGCGTCTCAAGGCTGCGGCATAAGCCCTCCTTGTACACTGTCTCCAGCATCTCACGACATTGCCCAACGGTGAAGTTCTTTGCCAGTTTGGCCGAACTGATATCTGTAACGGGAGAATGAACAAACAAATGTGTGATTTGCCACCACAAAAAATTGTAAAGAAAGTGCGTATCACTTCTGCACCAAAAAAATAACAATTCTGTAAAAAGAAACAAATGCACAAGCCGTAAGAGCATTACAAGCCTGTAGGTCATTTTGTGAAGTATTGAAACCTACAGTGTTACTATATAATCTGTCAAAATATGACATCAAAGAGTGACGCAAAAAGCTACCGCACACGAAACGCTCCGATCAGTCGTACGATTTTGCCACTGGCTAATCGCAGACCTGGTCATAGGTTTGTGTAAATGGGTGGCGTCACATATCAAATATTAGGTCCCTACGACTGCATAACCGTGGTAATCATGGTAATCGCGTCGTCTGCAGTGATCTTTACGATAGTTACCTCGTTTGCGCTGGGGGCCCTTCAGATGCCTGTCTATCAACTTGGTAAGGTCGGAGCGTCTGAGGGCGTGCTTCAGTAACATAGTTTGATCCTCTGCAGGGGTCCTTTCCCGCCAGTTAAGCAGCATCTCTCGCATAGTTTCTGACGTCATTCCAAACGAACCTGCGGACATGTTTTTTTATTTAAGGAAATTAACCTTCTCAGTTCCATTGGCACACACATGTCTAATAAACTAAATCTTGTGGTTATAACTTCGCACTGAAAAGATTAACGTGATCCCCTTCTGCACCAAGCATAGTACTTTTAATGGGGCGTGTTTGTATTACTTTTGCAAAGAATCCCCTTATGGCGCATGCAATTGGACAAGTTTATTTCCAAAATATGCTTAATTTAATTTTCATCAAAGGGAATGTACTGTGCTGGGAAGACAGACAGATCGTGAGCAAACTTCTTGCTAATGGTCTTAAATTCACGTATTGCCCATATCAGAAACTAGCTGAAGTTATTTGCCCTTAAATGACTAATTAGTGGTTAAATAACAAATTCTCAAAATATCCGTGCCACACATTTTGAAGATTTGTGATTTAATCACTAATTATCTCAAATGTGGATCATTTGAGGACAAATAACTTTCAGAACGTTTCAAAAATGGACAATACGTGAATTTAAGACGATTGGCAAGAAAATTGGTCACGGTCACCCTTTTGAAGGCTTCTGTCTTCCTTTTAAATATAACCCGCATCAAGATGCTAATTTAAAAGGGAATTCGCACCCAGCAGCTGCCATGAATTTCGTTGTTCTCACATTTCAACTCTCTGTGTGTCAAAGCAGGAGACAGACGGGGAGTCATGATAGGTTCTTTTATCCCTTTAATACGGCTATAATTGAAACATTTCTTTATATTCAGTCTGCGATACAGGACAGACCCACTTCCTTATCAAAACCACCAATCGCAAACTTCGTTTTTCACCTCGAATCAATGACTCATATTTCTTTTCACCTTGAATCGATGACTCATATTTATGGATGTCTGACACAGCACAGCCGAGGTGCGTGGCAAGGGTCTTCATCTGCAGTTCTGTCTCTACATCACTGGCCAGTGCGGTTAGGACGTCCTCGCTTAGGCCAAAGTGTAACTTGAACGATGGCCCTCCACACGCTATGAGGTAGAGTAAAGAACGACACTGGTAAGAAATAAGGTGGGTGATAGAAAGGGAAAATCGAGGGAGAGAGGGTAAGGTGGGGATGAAGGGTGCAGATGGGTGGGGAAAGAGACTGGAAGAGGGGTAGAAGCATTTGCCATGGTTATGGTGGAAGCAGAAAGATGCAGCCTACACAACCGAGAAACTAGACAATACTAAATAGGTATGTTTTGTTTCTGTGCCAAGTATAAATGCGGGCAATGTGAGAAGTTTCCCGCTGCGATCCCACAGCCATGGCGTAGCCTAGGTATCTCCAAAGAGCAGCAATGGAATTGAATTTAAACATAATATACATACGGAGTGGATACATTGGGTGAAGGCCTGATGTGGAATTGTTTTAATGACATACTTCGGTTGTGATTTGTATAAACGGTGACATTACCTCTTTTTAAGGTTGACTTCGGTAAGCTCGGGACAAGCCTTCGCTGTAGAGACGCTGATCTGTCAGGTAGGTCTGGGCCTATCACAGGTGGCTTGTCGTGGGTGTTAGTCATAGGAACGGGTCCCGGTTGTGGAATCTCCTCGTAGATCGCCCGATTAGACTTTCCATCTCCGGCGTGACTCGCTCGTCTAGAAGACACGGGAAGTTGTGTCTTCGGAGGAAGAGGCGGATCTACGGAGTGTGCCCTGACTCGAGGACGGTGGTTTGCACTCGAGGAAGCAAGCGTCGGGATTGCTGAAAAATTCTCCTGGTCTGTTGATGTTGGTGCGCTCCCTACGAGGCTTAGTCGTTTTGCCGGTACGGGACGAGGTTGTTGCTCGGTCGAATTTTCTATAAGGGGACTGGCTGACATATCAATTTGAATTGATTCACAGTCCGTTTCTTTGGCTTGGGTGGTTTGGTCTGAATCTTGCGCATTTTTCTGAACATCAAGTAAGACATGTCTTTCGTCGGCCTTACTCGATTCTTCTAACGTCTCAAGATCAGTTATTACAGTAGGGATGTCAGGGGTAGAATGATCGGACAGAGCATTGGTCGGTTCATCATTGTGGCTAGTGTCACCTATGGCTACAGCCTCTGATCTGTCACCTTCATCTGTCTCGTTTACTCCTACAGTTGCCAGGACGTTGTATTCACTGGCACAGGTATCTGACCCTGAATCTGAATGAAGGTTAGTCTCTGATGTGATGTCCGCACACTTTTCTAGAGCATCATCAATGGCGTTCTCTTCAGTCGTGGCTGGGTTTTCGGGAAAGCGCTTGGTAAGTGGTCGGCCCTTAGCTTTCTTATCAGGTGAGAGGTCAACACCTGAAATACTCAGTTCGGCACCTAAGTCTTTCTTTTCGCTCATAGCTAATTCCTCTGACAATATGTCAGCACCGATTGCGTTGTCTTCCGTTTGTGCTGTTTTGTCTCCATCGAGATCCTCATCCGACCCTGGACTAGCCTGATCGTGGTGGTGATTAAAGGTTTCGTTCTCGTCTTTGGTGTCAAGGGGTTCTTCTGTATCTTCTCCGCCTCTTTCCGTTTGTCTATCGGGGAGAGGAAAGCTCGTTGGACTATTCACTTCCTTGGTAGGATCTGGCAAACTGTCTAGTCTGATGGGAGGTATCGGTGAGGTCGGAGATACTAGAGTACCTGTGCGATTAGTGATGAAGAATTTTCACAGTTAAAGGTGGGCTTGGGCAGATATATGAAAGGCACAGTAGGAATGTTTTCTAAAATCGCATTCATTATTATTATTAACATGATCAGTATTATTAGTAGTATTTTTTCATTGTTTATTAATGCATTATTATTTTGTTGGTTCTCGTCTATTTTTTATTCTATTTATTCATTCGATTTTTTAGGGGGGGGGGGCATGTTGTGCACATATGAAAATAAATTACTTATGCCAGCTTTGCAAATATATTGCTATAGTATTTGTAACATTGTTTAGCCACAATAGATGTTATCATGGTATTTGTCCATAACTGTAATTGTATCTCTAACATAGGTTTGAAGACTGTAAACTTGAAAATAAAAAAGCAGAAGGAACTGCCATGTTTCATTTCTTCAAAACTACGGACTGCAATATCGGAGGCATGAATGACCACGGTTTAACAAGACACAGTTTTCGAAACTCCCATCGTAACTTTTGATAAAAAAGATGTGTCCATTCATGATATCATCATAAAATTATCATTAACGAATTTTAACTGTAAATGCAATATTCCCATCGTTAAGTAGCCATCATATTTTATTTAACTCTTTTCCTGCATTTGTTCAAGCCCCTTTTTCAGATAGAATCTTGCTCTATGTAAATTGCTTATATCATCATTGAGAAGAAAAATTATGCACATGGAAACTTTCTATATGCAATACGTAAATGATCAACCATCACACCTTCCTTCATCATTTTCGATAGGTCGGTGAGACCAGCTTCGAGAAGTTTCTCCGCCAGCGCCTCCCGGAGGTTCGTATTCTCATCCCGCTCGTCTCGCCAGAGCAGCAGCATGTTCAGCGCACACGCCTTTTCGCTGGAATCCCGCAAGTGCCCTAGGAGAACTTCGCTGAAACCCAGCTTTTCGCCCAATCGCAGGTACGCATCGGGCGCGAGACCACGTGACACCCGGATGAGATCCCGATTGGATATTGGTGACGTCATTGTGAAGTGCCAGTCATTCGAGTAATCTGGATGAGGGGAATAATATAGCGATCACAATAACTTATGTCAATATTAGTAGGCACAGTCTTAGTTGATCTGCTCCCTCAAAACAAGTGTCTACATGACAAGACGAGCACGTGCACTTGTCGGTTGTTGGCTACTGACAATTCGTCATATAATAAGTTTCTACAAAGCTTCACAATATTTTATTGAGACCAGGGAAGTGTTATAGGAAGGAGAAGAAACTCGAGCATAATACATTCAAACATCTGTATGGGTTCTAAAGCGTGCTCATGAATGTCAAAAGAATTCCATAATCATGACAATGCTTTGATGTTTCATGTGCCGAGCCGACATTTAGCTGATGTAAACTTGAAAATAAATTTCTTTAATTTCCCATTTGTCTGTAGACGTTTTGTTTTTGACAAATTCGTTTGCAAACTATGAGGAAGTTACGGCAGATAATGACAGATCCTAATACTCTGCTTTTGTTTCGAAAAGTATTGAGGAATCATTAAAAATCGGTCATAAAAAGAATAAGCTATTTGTATTAATTACAAAATTGACCAATTTCTTCACTTTCCGACAACTTGTGCATTTGGGAGATTCAACCACCCTCGAAATGATATATTAAGCTGTATGTTATCATTAACGGCGTTTGTGTGTGTTTGCGTGAAGCAGAGCTATTTCACTTGAAAAACTTGTTTATTTGTGTTTGCTGATACATATTGTGCTCATGGAGGTATTAATGTAATTAACAGAACGGGACAAGCGAAATGAGACTGTACATTTCTTTTGTTCTCTCTGAGAAACCGTTGCCACACAATCACGTTCATAATTGTTCAAACACCTGAACAGCACCTGTTGAGAACACCAACTTTTCAGCGGCTTGGCACATGGGTTCAAAGAAAGAAAGTTGCTTCCTATCCTTCCATAACACAACCCTATTGAGACTCACTGGCTTCCTGAAATGCTCTTCCATTGACTTATATGGACATACAAACCAATGAAATATACTACACTATTTTTAGCACATTATACCTATCACGTTAGGGGAATGGTGCTAAATGCATATATGTGTATGTTGCAAGGTTTTTTTCTTTATTTGCAGGTGCATTTGAATTTCAAGAAAAAGTAAGTCCCTCTAAGAGAGAAGGCGAGAGAGAGAGAGAGAGAGAGAGAGAGAGAGAGAGAGAGAGGGGAGAGGGAGGAGGTTAGAGGCAGTACAAAGAATACATACAGAACGATGAGAGAGAGAGGAAATAACGTAGAAAGACAGCAATGGAAAGGGAAGTGGGAGGGGGTGTGAGGGGGAGAAAGAAATAGAGATGGAATGCATATTAGAGAAAACGAGTGGTGAAGCAGCTTTCCATATGCCGAGATAACGGGAACAAATGAAGACGGGGGAAAAAGCATAGAACGAAACAAATTGAGAGAGCGTGAGGGAAGTGCGAGAGAAAGGGAGGAAGTGCAACTATGAAATGGCAAACAATAGTTTAATAGAGAGAGAGAGAGGGATTGATAGAAAGAGAGGCATAGAGAGGAGGAGGGGAGACAGACAAACAGAGAGAGGGAGAGAGAGGGAAAGATAGAAAGAGAGACATAGAGAGGGGGAGGGAGAGACAGACAAACACAGAGAGGGAGAGAGAGGGAGAGATAGAAAGAGAGACATAGAGAGGGGGAGGGAGAGACAGACAAACACAGAGAGGGAGAGAGAGGGAGAGATAGAAAGAGAGACATAGAGAGGGGGAGGGAGAGACAGACAAACACAGAGAGGGAGAGAGAGGGAGAGATAGAAAGAGAGACATAGAGAGGGGGAGGGAGAGACAGACAAACACAGAGAGGGAGAGAGAGGGAGAGATAGAAAGAGAGACATAGGGAGGGGGAGGGAGAGACAGACAAACACAGAGAGGGAGAGAGAGGGAGAGATAGAAAGAGAGACATAGAGAGAGAGGGGGGGGGGGGCAGACAGACAGACAGACAGAGGGAGAGATAGACAGAGCGTAGGCTCTGCAGAATGTCTGTCTGCAAACAAAGTATGGGATTGAAGTAAAGCGACGTGCAACCTGAATATGTTTTTTGTTATGAGGGCAAAATTCCAAGGTCCCTTTCAAATTTTGTCTGCGTAACAAAAGACCTTACTCATAGCGAAGGCGGTATGCGTGTTTACCCTTACATAATAGTCTTAACCAATGCCCCAAATATGCTTCGACGCATCCCCTTTTGTACAATAAAAAAAAAACTATTTCATTTTTGTGCGTGTACTGAGGCTATTTGCGGAACTACACTTAGGCATGGGCCTAAGTCGCTCCCCGAAGGTGTGTGTGTGTGTGTGGGGGGGGGGGGGGGGCATGTTTCTCCTCCAGAAGTAACCACTGAGCGGGGGGTAGTGATGTTTTTTTTCGGGGTGGGCGGTGGGGGTTTTCCCATAATTTTCTCTGAAAGTGCTCTCAGTGGGGGGACAGGACCGAAAAAGTGTGTGTGTGTGGGGGGGGGGGGGGGGAGCGGGGGGACACTATATCTTGTGGCCGTACAGAAACTAAAATAGTGGGAAGGGAAGGGAATTTAAAGTCAGAAAATCTTTGAAGGTTTATATGAATGTATTCTTGGTTTACATCCCTTATCCTTGTGAACTAATTTAATATCGATCAACTTTGAACTTTAAGCTTTAAATCTGTCATTGTCCTCCACATACCATGCGCACCATACTGCATTATTCTGACAAAAGGAAGCAAGTGACAAATCACTCAAACATGGGTTACTGTTATTCTTAGATTATTTCCCAGCGTTCCCTACATGCAGCCAAATTCTGGACAAGAAATATTCATCTAGTTGCGAGATATTCAATCTAACATGATGTGGTGTTGCACTGATGCCAACGCAAGTGACAAACACATTTTGCTCATTTACAAGGAAAGTCTCTTTTGTAAGTTGCTTCTTTTTGTCAGAGTAGGGCAGCGTACACCCCAATAAAAAGCGCCCGAACTATTTACTGGAGCAGGACAGCAAAGGAGGCAGAAGTAGTTGTAGAATTATCAATAGCAAACGTGTAGTACTAGATAATGCCTCGTAATTGATGGTCAGTAATATAAGTAGTATCGATGTGGGCCGAACAAGGTTATTTTCATCCCATGGGCCACATCTCCCCTTTCTCCTACAGCGTTTTCTAGATATCATTCTCATGTAGTAAGCATAAAGTGCAAACAATGTGTATGGACATGGTATTTTATTACGCGGACAAAATTCCAGTCTCTTCCAAATTTTATCCCCGTAACAAAAGACCATGTTTATAGTGATAGTCTTGGCAGTTAATATGTTGTAGTAATGGTAGTCAGTAGTGAGAGTAACCATAGTATGACACTGTAACCTTGACATAAAGACCGCTCAAAGAAGACAAGAGATGTAGCGTTTATAACCAGATGTTCATAAAGGACAGGTTTTTGATACAGGTTTTAATGAGAAACATTTTACTTCTGGTCTTTCTATAAAGGCAGCCGCTAAAGCCGATTTCATAGTGCATTCGTCATACATTTATCTTCCTTTTGTTCTACTACTCCTTTATCTGTTTCTCTTTGTCTTCGCATCATCCATCTTTGTCGTTGTGTTTGTCTGCCCCTGTTCTACGTAAGAGTGGTTTTGAGACCTCCTACAGTACATAGGAACCTGTTGTAGGCCATCTGTATAGAAAGATCACCTCATTTCTCGTTATCGAAACCTATATTACAGTAACCTTCACAGAAAGACCACGACCCTTTTTTAAATACCGCTGTTCTTCTTGAGATTTCTTTCAATGAAAGTTTGACTGGATTACAGACAATCATTATTTCACACATGAACCTTGAAAACCCTTGGGTAAGAATGTAGTCCTTTTCTTTCCTTGTTGAGTCAGAATTGAACGTGCGTGTGGGATGGTCTGCCTCCGATGACCACTCCCCCCCCCACTCCCACCCTACCCGCCCCTTTATTTCCCCATCTCCATCCCAACATGTTCCTAAACGCCCTTACGTCATTAGCACCTTGTGTGCCAAACAAACCTCTTTTCAAAGAAATTTTAGGCATACACCCAGTAGTAAGGATAGCGTGCTTAATCCTGTAAATGAACGAAAAACAAGTCAGACAAAAACCTTGGAACCAGACGGGATTTAAACCTCCAATCTACTGCTTACCGAGCAGCGACTTAACTGTGCAAGCCATTTCTAGTTCACGGGTCGTTCATTTACTGGATGGAACACGCTATCCTTACTACTGGGTGTATGCCTAAAATTCCTTTGTAAATTGAAATTACCTTAGAAAGCCTTTTCACTAAAACCCCTTCTCTTAGAGGTTTGTGGGCAAAATTGGTGAAAAATATGTGGCACATAAAGAGTTAAGAGTTGAAAAACCGGTCAAGATGGTTTTGAGCTCAGCGTAGCACAACCATCCATAGAGCGGTTGGTCTCCACAGGGGATGTGAAGCAACTTTCTTTCTTTGAACCCATGCCTGGCACCGTTGAAAAGTATGTGGTCTCAGCACGTGCTTTTCAGGTGTTTTAACAATAACAAACAGGATTGCCTAGCAACGGTTTCTCTGAGAGAACAAAAGAAATGCAGATTCGTATTTCGCTTGAATCTCACATTTCCGGAAAAATCCGGAAAGTGAAGAAATGTGTTAATTGTTTAAGTAAGAATATTATCTTATTCCGTTTGTGCATCATTCAACAATTATTAGGATAAAGATCAAGTACTGGATCTTTAGTGGTGTTGCCCTTAACTTTCTTGAAAATTGCAAAACAAATGCGAAAAGAAACACAGCTTCGAGAGACAAAACAGAAAATTGAAGGTATTTCTTTCCAAGTTGGCAGCAGCTAAATGTCGTTGCTGCGCATGGGACATCAAAAAATTGTAGTAAGTGTGGAATAGTTTGGAAATTCATTAGCACGCTTTAGTATCCATACAGATTTTTGAATATATTATGCTCGAGCTGTTTCTCCTTCACATCCCTGGTTCAATGAGAAGATCTGGGAAGATATGGGGTCTCAATCATGGTAACTAACCATGAATGGTAACATCTACAACTGCATGGTTTTGATCTCATTGGCTACTGCCAAAGTACTTAATGATTCATGATATATTACAGCAACTGACCCACCTTGGCAACAACAGCTGCAGAGTGGAGAGCTCATTCTATTTCATAGTTATACGTTATGATGTCAAGTCATTTAACAATGACAACTATTGCAAAGTTGGTGAATTGCTGACCGTTTCCAGAATACTAGTAACCCTTTGGGTGTCAGAGATGCTGATAGTGTTTAAGATTTGTTTTATTACTGGTTAAAAATTCAATGATATATTCAATAATATATTATCATCATAATGATATAATTTTAATGATATATTACATTACGTGGCACTCTCAAAATCAATTATTATGTATTTACATAGTATGACGGGTTATATCAATGATAAGTCTTCATGAAACACGAATCGCTCATGAAAGGCTCGCTCACGAGACTTCGGATGTTTCTAATACTGTTTATAACATGAACCCTTTGACTAACATTCAAACTCATTATCCACGAGTCTCTGTGTGAAATTACTGGTGTCGAAATGAGACACTTGCACGTTAACAGTTAAACAGAATAGTTAGATGGTACATTTTGTTACAATGGGATTATATGTAGGATTACATGCTACTCGAAATCAAAAACACATCACACATGTATAACGGTTGCAAAACACGTGCATGTAAACGTAAATATACCTGATTTGCTGGCTGTGTCCTTTCAAACGAAACATGATGTTTGTTTACTCGTTGGTACAATGTAACTAACTGAGTGATTGACTGATCGACAGACTGATTAGCTGACTGATACTAGTCTGACTGACTGAATAACAGACTGCCTGAGGTACTGATCGACTGACTTGCTGACTGGCTGACCGACTGACAAATTGACAGATTGAGAGATTACCAAATCAATTGACTGACTAACTGAATGAAGTAGTGACTGAATTAATGGCAGGACATTGCCCGACTGACTGTTTGACCGAATGGCAGGGGTGAGTCATTCTATACCAACCTGCCAAGTACGCTCTATGCTATGTTCTACGCTGTGGATGCAATTGGGTCTTTTAACAACTACGTCTGGCAAAAAAGACTACGCTCTCAAAACGAGAAGATTGCTAACAGACGTATGTGTTGCATTACTCAGTTGTCTCCATGCATCGACAGCGTAGGACCTATGCTAAACAGACTCTGGGAGTGAGAAATATGAAATATGTACTTACCTACTGAACAGATGAAAATTAGCTTTCTCCCAAGTGCGCAACGTCCGTCCTTAACACTTCATCATGTGGATATTTTGCAGTACATCAGTCCTACTAATGAGATCCGTTTCTTATCTTACCGCCATCCTAAGAAATAAACCCTCAATCACCGGTGTATCAGCATGAAATGCCCCTATCGAATCATAGTCAAATCAACTTCCGCTTTGGATATAACAGGTTCTAAATTCCATGCACACCGAAAAATACCCACGCTGCCTTACTCTGACATATATTGCAAACATAACTGGCACAGACTGATAGCATAGTTTTGTTTATTCACCCATAAAGTGCAAATGTAGTGCCTGGTCTACTATTGTTAGGGAAAGAGGAACTAGACTTGTAAAATACCAGGGAGAGTATTAGTCTTCGGTTCACACGATGTATGGATAATTTGTTCTTTCTTAAATTTAATGTGAAAGATATAGACTGGTTTATGTTGCCTCCTCCCCCCACCCCCCCCCCCCCCCACCCCGCCTAACACATGTTTCTTCCCCCAAACCTTCCTCCCACTGTCTCTCTCCCCCTCTCTGTATGTCTCTCTATTTCCCTCACACACCCTCTCTCCCTCTCTCTCTCTCTCTCTCTCTCTCTCTCTCTCTCTCCCGCCTGTCTTCTTTCTTCCTCCCACTGCCCCCTTTCATATGACTCTATACCCACGCCTTCTTTCCCATTCTCTCTCTCTCTCTTGCTCTCTATGTCTCATTATTACCCACTCCCTCCTTTTCTCTTTCTCTCTCTCTCTCTCTCTCTCTCTCTCTCCCTATCTCTCTCTCTCTCTCTCTCCTCTCTTCCTCTTTGTCGTCCCAACACCCCTCTCACTCCTTCTCACCCTCCTCCCCTCTCTCCCTTTCAATTCGTTTTTCTGTCTTTCTCTATCTCGCTCTTGCTTTCGTCTCCCCAATTGTCCCCCCCCCCTCATTTGTTCTCCCCCCTTTTTTATTGACACGCGTCATATTATCTTTCATCATGCGGATCGGCATATACCTACCAGATATTTATAACCCAATACGGTCTTTCTTGTAGACTACATCATAATACTTTGTATTGTAACCTTTTGGGATTGTACTTATCCATTTCGATAATACTATTATCAAAGGGCATAACGTGTATGGTAGCTTCAAACGGACCTTGAACTTTACCTATGTTATGTCCATACCAGGTGAAAAACGACTATAAATACGCATTTTACAATGCATATATCATGGTCAGCATTCAAAGAAATGCAAGTAAACACAGCATGTCTGCCTTGGCTCGTCAAAACTCAAAACGCTCATTTGGCCACAAATACCTCAATGACGTCAACTACCCGCATGCATCTCAAGTAGTAGTTTAATGTGATCATGTTTTGTGCGGTAATAAATACTGAAATGGAGAAAATCTGAAAAGCGTGAAGCATATCATTGTGAAAAAAGAGATTGAGAAAGTGGTACGAGATTTAGGTTGAAAGAGACAGATACGGCGACCGAGGTCAGGAGAGATACCCACGCAGACAGACAGACAGACAGACAGACAGACAGACATATAAACATAAAAAAGACAGACAGACAGACAGACACATACGGTGGAGGGAACGTGAGCGGAGGATGGCAGGTAGACAGACATAACAAAAGAGGAACTACCCTAGGGAGACAGAAAGCATTGGAATGGGGAGATAAAGAGTACAGAGAGACCCATATAAAGAGCGCGTTCAGCCAATATTGATTCGAATGGGTAGATTTATATTATAATACTTGTAAGCTTCTTTTTGTTTCCATCTGTAAAGAACTGAGGTGAACTTTGAACATATTTATAACCAGTGTGTGTTCATGCCGTCACCGCGCATGTGCAGTTGACTGTAGCCTAGTTCCCAGGGTGCTGCGCATGTTTAATCCACCAACATGCGTTTAGTAAACATGTCTCAAGGAGGGAAACTACTCATTCTAGACTATGTCACCGGCTGTCGGGTGAACTGAACAAAGGAGAACATATAGTGTTGTTAGAACGAGATCATATTTCACAGCCTTGATTAGAAATATCAAACAGCCTAGGAACCAGGCTAAGTTGTCTATTTTCTTTCTGGAATGTGCCTCGTCTGTTATTATGAAAACTATGGTAGGGCATTCAACTCTTGTTTCATCCTTTGATGTCATGAACACTTGGCAGCCGTTTTATTTTCTCCTCCACTTTATGTGCAATTCACGTCTTAATCTTAATAATAATAATGCCATAAAAGTACAACCATTGTACATTGTGTATGTTAAATGTGCATGAAAATCTCCAGGAGGGCTTAACATCCGTTATACATCAATAGAAGCAATAACATTGAAATACCAAAATATTACTCAAGGGCATTTGCAGCTCAACATTTGAATTTGAAGTTATTTTCACATAAACATCAAAGAGGTGTGGAAATACAACATATAGGGTAAATGTGGGCAATTGGAGACCGTTAAGCACATTTGCATGATTTACAAAAGCATGAAAAGTGTGCCCCGTACCAAAAGATTGGCATTCTCTTCAGTAACTTTTTATCTTTATTTAATAACATAATTATGTTCATGATGTAACAGATTATTTCCATAACAGGGATTAACAACGTCAACCAAAAAGGTCTCTCATTATCCACATGTTTAGGTAATAAAGGACAGTTACAAATCAAGACGTTTTAAATTCAATTTGAATGTAAATCGGATTGTCATGATTTTTTCCAACACCTTTTTACAGAGATACATAGAGCCAATTAATTCACTATTATCTTTAAACGATTTTAACACAATGTGGCTCAAACATTTCTGTAGCTTTTTGTTTACCGGAATAAAGCTGTTTTAAATCATATCTAAATGCTTTCAGAATAATGCCCTGGCAATGTAATGTTTACATTGATCTAACTCACAGCATAGAAACAAGTTGTGAAAATGAAATGCATTCAAAATACAATGGTGACACCAGCAACCCAAAATGTTATACAGTTCCATGTGCATTTTAACATAAAATGAACAAGTTTGAAGAAGTAGGCTCATATTGGTTTCCCATTCTGTATAGAGATGTTTTTTATTTATTGTTCTTCCGTGCAACTAAAGGTGTCAATGCTATTTTGCTTTGGCATGGTCAATCTTCTTCTTTTTCATTGTGCCTTTTATCTAAACATGATTTAACATTAAAACTATTTATCTTTACAATACATTCACAACAAACGACATCCATCTTGGTGTCCCAAATTGTCTACACACATTACTGGTCAGACAACATTCATAATGTGCATTTCATCACTCATTTACAATACACAATGGCCATTATTCTTGTGTCATGGGGGGCATATTTTATAAACTTCCTTTTTATGCTATTTTAAAGAGCCATACCTAACTATCTGAATACACCACAAAATTCAGTGAAAAAAAATGTTATTCTATCACAGCAACATTTCAAAATCAACATTGTTTTCTTTGCTTAAATTTGCCAATAGAACGCGATGTATTATTCGAAATGAGTCGCATGTATGCAGGAGTGTTGTTAGAGGCCACAGTTGGCAATGGATAGACATTGCAGCAACACGGAGTTCAGAGATTACAAAACAAATATGCAAGACTAATACTGAACGCAGATCGATATACATCTAAATGCTTTTTGATGGCTTCATTGAATTGGCAATCTATAGAAAATCGTATTAAATACCAGTATTGTACTCTAGTCAATAAGCTTGTACCATCCTATTAGGAACCACTGATAAGACCTTTTAATGTTACCTATAATACTGGATACGCCTTAAATAGCACCTTGCTTATCCCTAAACCGAAAACAGAATATAAAAAAACGTTCATTTTCTTATACTGGTAGTTACCTATTCAATAAGCTCCCTATCAAAGTCCAACACAGTAACCCTCTAAGAGCATTTAAGAAAAGCTGTCTCCAGTTCTATTCTAATCTATAATGTCCTATTGTTGTCTTGTCAATTTAGCTGCTACATTACGTGTCTACAGATAAACTGTGTCCGCAGAGGCTTATTTAAATAGCCTCTCACTTCGTAATCATGTAATCTCACTCTCCACTTCTTCTTCTCCCTTTTCTTTCCTTCCCCCTTTTAAAGACATTGTTTAATCGTGTAAAGTAAAGTACTTTTGCTGTTTCCTTTTTGTTAATATTGTAAAGGTGTATTTAATTTTGTTGTTACATATGTTGATTAAGTTTGTCTAATTACGCAGTTTATTTATTACACCACTTGTAAATGTTTGTATGTATATACAGGGCGCACATGTAAAGCAGTTTTTTAATTGAGGTTGCCTACCCTGTTTTTTAATGAAGACTTGAATAAATATAATAAAGATAAATGAATATAGGCTTAGGCTCAAGCTTAGTGGTCTCCAATTCTCTACAGTCTCCAATTCCCTTTCACTTACCCTATGTAGTTTTGCTACACAAGCGTCACAGTGCAAGATGTATCTTCTTCTTTTGCCAGTCTACGTTCTACCTCTGAGTCCAATAATTATTTGTTTCGTTCTGATCCTTTCTCCAACTGAATTTGCTATTTTCCGTGTCGATCTTACACCAAACATCATGGAAATTATCACAAGAGCCAATACAAATTAACATAATGCTGTGAAACTTGCTGTACCATCCCCGGGTAGCATCCATCTGCCGAGAAAGAACACATGTCTGTAAAATATACATTGTGCTCCACTCAACAACTTTTCTCATTGAAATCAACATTAAAGTTACCTGCACATAATCACCTGTGATAAAGGTCATCTTATTCCTGCTTTCAACTGTGTCTATATTCAGACGTCTATGTGCACTAGTTTAGAAACACAACTCAAAAGCAAATCCGTCGAAATAAAATGTAACCGAGTTTGCCGATAGATGGTGCTATTTGATTACTTCAAACCTGTAGGGTTAAATCTTTGTCACGTTACTTTACCAAGCGTTTTTACGTATTAAAAGCATCATTGAAACCAACATGCTTTAGCCACGTGGCAGAGTGGCATGACTGATCGTGTCGTGTCGTCTGCGGTAGAATATGTCCTCATGGTAATGGTAGTTTCATGACCTTACTATTCCATTCTATTTTTTACTCTGTATGACTGTTGCTGTCCAACTATAAACTTATCGCGGGGAAGAATCGCCACAATACAATACAGTTGTAGTCAGGGTCTTAGCAGTGAGTGATGGCCGTAATCGCTTAGAAATCTACCCACAAAGTGCACCTGACCACGGCGAAGCCATACGCTAAAACGGTGGTTATGAGTTTTCCATACCGCAAGGAGGGAAAAATCGTAACTCGTACAAGTCTGTGCTATTAACGTCAATGAAATCAGTAATCTTCGGAGATGGTAGATAATGACATGAGCAAACGAAAATGAAAAACGTGCGGAGTCTAAATAAAAAGTAGAGCTTGTAAAGATTGCGATCCTGTCTAAAGCAGGTCTAGTTAAAACAAATAACGCATAATTATGAATGGTTTGTGGTACTAGTCTGATAAATATCATATGAATGAATTTTTAACGATGAGCGACACTTAGGAAATGTCAAGAAACGAAGGGATTGGGAGAACGAAATAAAAGACGAACAACAAGAAAGAAGAAAAATAAGAAGATTAAGAACAAGAAGGAGAACACGACAAAGAAGGATAGGAAGAGAATCAAGAACCAGAAAAAAAAACATAAAAGAGAAAGAAGACAAAAAAAAAAGGAAATGAGTAGACGAAAACGATGATAACAAAACGAAAAAGAAGAACATATAAAGAAGGAAGGAAGAAATACAAAGAAAGGACAATTTAACAAGAGCCAAGATTACAGGTATTTTGTTTTGAAATAATTGTTGAATTTTGAATAAAAATAAACTTCAAGCTTCTATGAGACTACGTCCTCTTAGGCTACTCAATTAATATAATGTTAGTTGTGTTCATATTGACTCAGTGAATCTTGGCTTGACTTGACGCGATATCTATCTGAGCTCAAAACCTACGCCATCCTTCCCGCGTGCTGCTTCTCCAAAGAAAGTAATAAGCCTATAATGCCAGTAAAGTCACGCAACAACCCGTAACAACAATTGAATTATGAATGGTGAGAGCAGAGCTGAACCCTAATAACGGTATTTTATTACCATCTTCACACGTTGCTACGCACTGAGACTCGATACGGAGTGAATTGCTTGTTTCCCAGTATCAAACTTTCCCAGGAAAGTCACACGAGAAACAATGGGAACAATTGAATTATGAATGGTGATCGCAGAGCCAAACCCTTCTCATCTTATTTTCTCACCATCTACACGCGTTGCTATGCAATGAGACGCGATAGAATGTGGTCGTGTTCTGCTCCACCACTTAAACACACGATTGTTTGACACTAACGCCATCACTGTCAAATCATCAGTAGTCTGCAAGCGTAGACTTAACTTTGACACTTTAACAGAATATACTGCGTCTGGAGTGGAGACAAGTCTTCTCCCCTCTGCCTGTGTCAGCCCAGTCCATCTACATGAACATAGCATACTGTAGTCTCAAGATTCAGACTTCACTTCATGCACTTCGGAACAAACAAAATCATAATGGAGCCGCGCATCACAATATATTGATTTATTTTCACTACGGCAATTGTAAATAGGACTGTACGAGTGATAATTTTTTTTACAACAACGTTATTAAGTTCATCACATCTCACGCTCTAAGCAGTGATGAATAAGTGTGTTGGTTCAGATGTCGGAATTATAAAAACTCATTCAATCTGATGGCTGCGGATACAAAAGTAAGTACATTTGATTAACATTAAAGATAGCCCGTCCCTTTTGCAGACCTAATTCTGAAAGTTCCCTAACTTTGTCATTATTTGAGAGAAAGTTGCTGTATAACCTTTCCCTGGAATCGACAAAGCGTAATATTCGGTTTTGAGGAAATAATCTTCGATAATTTTTTGAGCTTTCTTTTTTCGTACCACGAAAATAGTCGTAATAAGTCAACGGTGGGCAATCAATTTGAATCAATCTCAGTGTTAGAATTTCATTTCTTTCTACGGGATTGGTAGTATTTAATAGTTGGTATCCCAAAGATACGTGCTAAATATGTGTAAACTTCATGAAGTTTCCAGATGTTTGTAAAAGGGAAGGGCGATCTTAAAGACAGCCCGTCCCTTTTTCAGATCACCACAAAATCATCGAAACATTGGCAAAACATATAGAGAAGTGTTAGCAAGCTGTATATTCACAATTTGGAAGTGATACGTAGTGTAAAATTCAAATAATGCACGTAAACAACTCTGATTAATAGTCTTTACCTCAGGCTCTCAGCAGTTTGTGTTGAACTATCTGCTTTATTGATTAATCTGTTTGTTAAATTATAAAACGCATTATGAAAAAAAATGTTATCTCGAAGGAATCATCTCCAAAATTTGGTAATTACTCATAAAATTAGGATTTCACACATGCATAATAACCACATAGATACTGTAACAAAGACTAATACTTTTTTCGTAGTACGAAAAAAGTCGGTTTAAAATTTAACGGCTGAAATTTTTACATATACAGAAAGCTTTAACATGCTGTATTCTTAGAAATGGTCTTGAATCACACTTTCTTCAACTTACGATCGTGATAGACGATTTTAAATTTTTAGCTTACGGACAATCTTTAAACCAGGAGCCAAATAAAAGGATTTGCTCATTTTGCTGAATATAAATAGTTTAGTTGTATGTAAAGTCTTGATTCCCCCCCCCCCCTCCCCACTTTCACATTATGTCCACCCCCTTCCCCTCTCTCTTTCTCATCGCTCTACAACAGTCTATGCCCAATCTCCTAGTTACAAAGAATGTATGTATACATCTTTATCCCTCACTGAGGTATCATCACACTGGTAATACATATCATTCCCATAAAGTAATGTGGAGTCTGGCAGAGAAGGTCTTGACACTGCATGTTGTGTGGTTGCAGTGTGAAATTGACATAATTTGTTAATTTATGTTTTCTTACTCATCCAATTTTCTTCTTATCGTTCTATTTGATGTATTTCGTCATTCAGCATGTTCATTGGCATAAGAAGTGTCACTCTTTGATCGTGGTTATGATACGATATGCTAGATATACTCTGTGAATCTTATTTTCTTATGGAAAATACACTCGCATGACATAGTTACGTACTTGAAGAATTCATATTTTTGGTATGTTAAACGAAAGAATCCGAAAGAAACTAACGCATGTACAAATAGTTGAATTGTAACTCATCGTTGAACGTTTGTTCTGTCGCTATAGATGTATGTGAGTGGTGGTTGTTTGTGATGCCTGTCTTCTCACGAATGTACTAACAGCACTGTTTGTCCTACGGAATATTTCTCACCTGATTCCTAAGTAGACCTATAACGTTATCAAATAAAGAGTACAGTTGTATTTCAAAGATTCAATATAGGCACGTAACAACGTTCAAAAATCATTATTTCAATGGTTAAATACTGTACTTGGAAGGCGGACAGGCCTTCAAAAGGTGATAGTTAGCAAACTTCTTGCCAATGGTTTTAAATTCATGTACAGTATTGTCCATTTTAGAAACTTGCTGAAAGTTATTTGCCCTGAAATTATCCACATTCACTGTTCACAAATCCTGAAATTGTTCCGGCCGAACATTTCGAGGATTTGTGATTTAATCACAAATTAATCCAAAAGAAGGAGAAGAACAAGAACAAGAAGAAAAATACAAGCGAAAGAAAAAAAAGATGATTAATGAGTAGATGAAAACGATGATAAGAAAAAGAAAAAGAAGAAAAAATAAAAAGGACGAAAAAAGGACAATGTAACACGAGCCAATATTACAGCTATTATGTTTTGAAGTAAATGAGGGCAAATGACTTTCGGCAACTTTGTGAAATGGACAATACATGGATTTAATGCCATGGGCAGGAAGATTACTCACAATTACCTTTTGAAGGCATTTTGGCTTCCCAGTACAGTATACTTCCTTTAAGAAGAGAAGTGCGATGATTCACTGATGAATTATTTTATATAAGACACACCTGGCCGCTGTTATCTTACTCTTTTGTTTTTAAATGTTATTTATATGTTTCTATGGAGAGAGGGTACTAATAAATACTATTTAGAAAATAGTAACGCCGTGTAGTTGTATTCTTTTGGATAATTGACCCACTTATGGGGTGAAGAAAGGGAAAGGAAAGTGAAAAAGAGGAGAGGTGATTTTTTTCTTTATTTTATAACACTTACACAAGACTATTTTATTATTAGCTTTAGTTTTTCGGTGTTTAAAACCGAAAATAAACGGGATTAAAATGGAGATGGAAGAAGAGGGTGGGTGGATTTTGTTTTTGTTTTTGTTTTTTGTCTTTGTTCTTGTTTAGGCATTATTTGAATGTTAATGTTAATGTTAATTTCCTGTAATGTAATGCTTATAATCAATAATCGCATGTTTATGTTATGTTGTTGTACGATATGCCGGGGCAATGAGAGGAGTCACGCCTGACACACTGAAGGGACTACCCTGCGTAAGAAAGACTCAACACAGTGTGAATGAAGTCCATGTGTAAAGGAGCTTTGGTTGCTGTATGAGGGACAGACAGAACTTATACATAAGAATGACAAGAACATAAGCACAGATGGGACACTTTATGTCAAGGGAAGAGTAAGAGGAAAAGGAGAATAAAGAATCCTAATCCTAATCCTAATCCTAAACCTATCCCCTGCCTGATGAAGGCAGGAAGAAATATAGAAAGTGGAAGATGAGCAAAGGAAGGAGAAAATGAAGAAGCAGGAGAACGGGAAGCACATGTGGAGAGAAGGAAGGAGAGACATAGAGTATCAAAGTGGTGTCATGTTGTCAAGACAACTTGCTTGAAACTAAATCACTCCAGTAAGAGATTTATCGGTCCAATATTGTCTAGCGGGCTAGTGTCGGACATTTCTGATATTAGAGTCCGTGCTGTGATCACCGCTGCTTGCTGTACCCGCATAGTTTAGAACCAGTTATCTTGACAACATGCTCATTAGGACATCACACTTCGGTACTCTACATGAAAAGCTGAAAGAAAGGGAAAAAAGAGATGAATGCTATAAGAAACAAGGTGGTTCGTAAACCACGATTCTCTCCTGATTTCGCTATCAATATAGAGTGCTTGTACAAGACATTGGCCCGTATTTACAGCGGTGGTCAAACTTACACCACGTACTCAACGTAGACTTACTTTATGGGGCGTAAATCAACTCGTCTGATGCAGTCACAAAAATCATTGATTTTAGTCACAGATCACTAGAGTGGGTGATTTCGTTTCGTTGTTAATAACATGTGGACAAACCGTATATGCAATAGTTTTCCCGAGGTAAAATTTATTATAATGAGTTATTAACAATGTTGCATATTGTTGGCGTTCCATAAATTTAGTCTAGGTTTAGTACACGTATTAGGATAAGCCACACCTGACTGTTCTGAATTCGAGCCATTGTTTACAGATGGCCAAACAAACACGTATCAATACAGAGAGAGAGAGAAAGATAGAGCGAGAGAGAGAGAGAGAGAGAAAGAAGGGGGGGGGGGGGAGAAGAGCGAGGCAGAAACAGAGATGGGTACATGGAGAGACAAAGATAGATAGCGAAGGGGAATAGCTTTGTGGTGTGGAAAGTCAGTTTACTACAGTAGCTACTTTTAGTTTAAATTTTAAACGATTTCTCCGACGCGCTACTTTGATTAAGTCATTTTTTAAAATAGTATTCTACTATCTTACCCTTTTTTCTACGCTGTAGTCATCTTTTTCCTTAAAAAGATGGAAAATGAAATGCTACTGTGTGTAGTACACTCGAATCTGAAAGGGATAGACTAGAAAACCGGTCAATAAATGTTCGTTTTATTCGTATTACCCATTTCTATATTGGATATAATATGTATGATATAACTCTTCATGCGTCCTTGATGCATATAAATAATAATAATAATAATAATCATAATAATAATATTAATAATGATAGAAATAATAATAATAATAATCATAATAATAATAATAGTAATAATAATAATAACAATAATAATAATAATAAAAATCGGCTGTTATATAGCGCTTTCCTAGCACGAAGTACTACTCAAAGCGATTGATTATTACCCTGGCTTTAGCCAAGCAACCAAGTATATAGCGCTAAAAGGTAGTTGATCTTATTAGATCAGGAATACTATATTCCTGTCAGGTACCCTTTTACTTATTCAGTTGAGAGGGACAAAAATGCGGAAACAAACATGAGCACCTTGTCCAAGGGTGTATGCACCGGGCTGGGCTTGAACCCAGGATCTCTCTGAGAGAGTCAAGGCCTCTCACCACAGTGCCACAGTGCCCTCACAAATAATGCACACTCAGAAGGTCGATTACGGAGTAGGAAGAGGGTTGGTTTGAGGCCACATAATGGACAAATAATAGTTGTTTACCTGATTCTTCAGCGTCTCGTGTTTAGGCCCCCTCAGAGCCGTGTCTGAGCGACGCTCGTGATATTGATTTTGAAATAAATCAACGCTTTCTCCCCTTAACTAGGCTAAAGTAGAGTCTCTTTGGTTAGTTTAACAGACACATCTATCATTTTTATCAAATCATCGATTTTTTGGGAAAATCAATGATTTTTTATGAAACTATTATGTTCCTCTTTGTTCAATATGCACCTCAGATCCCCATAAGCGATAATACGAATATTCGAGAATAATCGATATATAGGGATGAAAAAGGGTTATTATACCACGGCAGCATAAAGTATGTGTATACACGCACACACACTCACACACACACACACACGCACACACACATACACACACACACACACACACAAATACACACACACACACGATAATATATTGGGCAGTGCACTGCCGATGAATTCTTATTTCCCCAATACAGAACAGACGCAGGAGTGTAAGTTGTAACCGTTAATGATCGTTATACATTTTGGCTGAAAAGGTGATGCCAATAGAAATTTAATGCAACCGTGACTGAACATATCCCTTTTCGCCGTCTGTTGATTTCCCTTTAGACAAGGCGAATTAAAAACAAGAACTTGCATTGCTTTAAACATTCGGACGGCATCATTGACACCATTTCTTGTGAATTCTGTGTTTTTTTTTCAACTTCTGTTGTTTTCTATAGATACAGTCTAAGAGGATGGCTTGGAGGCTTCTCTTAAGAGAAGAAAAAACATACAATTGAAATATAAAGCAAGACTAAAGAAGATAAAAGAAGAGATAATATTTTATTAACTATATCGACTACCTCTCGGGGTATGAGAGTTCAACATATTTACAATGATATACAATAGCATGAATTCATACAAATACATACAGTAAATAACGTACATAACTTCTTCACCAAGCGCACAGGATTTCTTACAATGTTACCACTACGTGTAACTACATGTTCATGACGCTGAACAGTAACATCAACAAAATCACTTCTTTTTGGTTTATGACTGAAATGATTTCATGATTATATTCACAAATTTTAGAAGTTTCCTCAACTGGCAAGAGTCTCGTATACTCATGACTGTAAAGAATTTCCCCTCCCACGACTGAGAGAACCAAACAAAACAAAGCTACAAAATGCATGTCGTAATCATCACTCGTCCTTTCTGTCAGGGAAAGTCACGGAAAACCATGGCAACGTTTGAATTATATATGAGAATCTCTTAGAACGGGCATAATAATACATCGCGATACTTATCACATCCTGTTAAAGAGAGAAAGTGACGTTGAGCGAAAAAAAAAAACGAGCGTTAGCCTAAAGGCAATGAAGAGAGAGAGAGACATAAAAAGACCCCCCACACAAAAAAACAACAACAACAACATATAAGGATAAGAATAACAAAGACGGGTTGAAAGGAAAGTCAGACATAGAGAAAGAGAAAGAGAGAGAGAGAGAGAGAGAGAGAGAGAGAGAGAGAGATGATAATGATGTACGAATAAATCAACTTGCTTTTCCCCTCATGTTGCTATGGCGTAATGAGCATGATTGGAGAGAATGACACAGAGATTGAAGGGCGTCGGTTAAATAACGCTTAATTGAACTACGCAGGCAATGTTTATGATAGTAGGTGTAAAATTAATGGTGTGATGTGTGTGTTATGTGCAGTAGGAACAAAAACAGAAAGGAGAGCTTATCCTATGAAGTAATGTGATATGACATGTGCTTGCTATATGTTCTTAAACGAAAGATAGATCATGTCTGTAAACGGATGTAATCATTACCTTGCTCTTCGTCACGATTGCTCTGCTACGATTACTCGGGAAAGTAATACTGTTTGTTTGTTTTGTGATAAAACATGCGTAATTTATTTAAATTTAGATCTAAACATTTCTGATCTGTAGTCTTGAGCCACCCATCTGCCTTATTCATTATCTTTGTTAAGTAAAGACGTTTTGCACTTGTAGCAAACACTATTTTACTTGCAAAGTGTGATCTGATATGTATTTCATTCGATTCACGTATTACGCAGATATACGTTATGGCTAGACTAACGCTTTGCCTGAGCGTCGTGCTGGCGATTTGCATCGGGGGAGTTACGGGGTGGAAAGCCGAGGACTACTGGTACGATCGATACTTGAAGTATGGATTCAGTTACGAGGGTAAGATCTGTATTGAACCGCTGATGTGACTGTTGCTCCATTACATGATATGTAGGATTTGTGTTGCCCATATGTTGGGAACACTTGATGAAATCTATTCCGTTTGCATACACTACCAAGTTTTGTATGCCGTTTTATAACCCATAGAAGCAACGTAGCCATCAGTCAAGTTAACATGGCGAGTGCGGTATAATCCAAATAATGCATACAACATGTTTCTTAATATTACGTTTTAACGAGAAAAAATGTGATTCTTTTTTAAACCAAAAACATGCAAACCAGCTCAGGCTGAAATGTACACATTTGAATTTGAATTGATTTTTCCACATATACAAACATAGAACATACAAGTACATAAAATGATACGTTCACATGCATATATAGGTAAATAAATCAAGAGGGACATTAACAAGGTAAATTGAATGCATATAAATTAGAAAACAAAATTGAATGACTGCTTGTGCACTTCAATAACAGAAAATTAATAACATATAACAATGAGTGTGTGTATGTGTGTGTGTGTGGGGGGGGGGGCTATAAAAGCGGAGCTTGTAGGGGTATAGGCTCCTCGTTACCATACATGAAGTAAAATAAAGATTTATACATTTGTTAAATCAAAAGTGCTGTTGGGGGGGGGGGGAGTTAAAGGTGGAGGGCATACGGAAAAGAAAATAAACTATTCGTAGGGAACTGTGCGATATGCGTCGATTAGGCTGGCTGCGCTTTAATCTGTGATCAAATGTATAGATGGTTACAGATGACTGCAGTTCATCATAATGTCAATATCACAATGTCAACATGGTCAAAGGAAGCATTTTCTTAGAAGCATTGTTATTCTGGTAATAATCCTTTCTGCCAGAAGTATCATGAATAATTATTAATTATAATGTGACGGCAGCTAGTTGCTGGTAGAATGGAAGGTACGATGCACATTGGGCATTGACGTGTTGTGAATCAATCATCTGACACGCGCACAATATTTAGGAACAAATTTGTCCTAAAATGCATATCTCATTAAATATTTAAGTAATTAGTACTGACGTGATAATTCATGGAATATCACGAAACACATCTTCCTGTAATATTTCAAAATCCAAATAAAAACAAGACAAGAGGCTGGATATCCATGTACTTATACATCCTTGAGGTCATCAACCATTTTGATGAGCTGTGGCCAATTGAAGATGTCATGTTTTTTTTTTTTTTTTTTTTTTTACAATATTTGCACACAAAAAAGCATAGACACACGCGCGGACTTTCAACTTTGACGCACCAGCACAACCTTATTATTTCATGAACATGGCTTAAAATGAGAGGATATAGTGTGTGTAGTGTCAAAAACATTATTACAGTAAAAAAAAACGGAATTCTGACGTTGCATTTTTGTTATGCACGAAAAAACGTGCGAACGCGCACAATGGGAATTCGATACGTCTAATGAAGAAAGGGACATAATAATCCATTTTCGTAATTCACATATATCGCTATACATGCGATACATTTGATAAAGCAAGGCATATGCTGAGATACAAGTAACACAAAAAGTGGGGGGTCTTAAATAAAAATAAAGAAACAAAATGCTAACCAAATTAAGAGGTGATCTGTCATTCATGACAGACCGCCTAAAAATAATTTATGATTCACGAAAGCAGAACCTTAACGCTGATTTCGAACACGCGGTCTGAATATAAGCCATTCCGTGCTAGACAAAATGAGCTCTTTGGCATGTGGCTGTTTAACATGGGAGTAGATTCACAAATGGCTCTTAAGGAGTTTAAACAAATGAAATACCCCTTTTCTAGAAAGAGCGAACTATTATAATGATTATACAGGATGTACTTTCTCTAAAAATCGCGTCGTCTAGGGATCAGCCATTGTGAGAGCACCGTGCATGCCGGGTGCATGTAATATCCTGATACATCATGTATCATTTTGCAATGTATTACATAATATTAAGTTATAATTTGTTCAATAATTTCAAAATATGTGACAGATATATCAATTATGTACAAAAATAAATCTCTGTTTGAAGGACAATACGTAGCTCCAAATGAAAATATCAATCAATAAAACAAAGGATTAAGAAAGTATGTGCGTGTTATTTTCTTCAGTCGAGACATTCAGCCCATTGGGTATGGAGGATGGTCGAATCGTGGACTCACGGATCAAGGCTAGCAGCTGCTGGGACAGCAACCACTGCACCTCAAGGGCGCGACTCAACTTGCCTATGGGTAGGTGCTCCCTTTTCATTGTTATGTGTATTCATTTATTCATGTTTTTTTCTTAATTTAGTTAGTTAGTTTTTCTTTTCTTTTTTTTTGTCTTTTTTTTTCTTGGGGGGGGGGGGGGGGTACGTGCACAAATTAACAATAGGCGAAGAGAGAGTGTGTGTGTGTGTGTGTGTGTGTATGTGTGTGTGTGTGAGAGAGAGAGAGAGAGAGAGAGAGAGAGAGAGAGAGAGAGAGGGCGGGGGGGGGGGTCGTTGGGGCAAGCTTGTATTGCAGACGTTGATATAATATCGTTTATTTTTGGCGAAAGAAACAAAATTATAGCCCATTTTCTTTATATAAAAGGAAACGAGGAGGACAAATAAAGGGGTGAAGGTGGTGGCATGACATTGCTTCAAGAATTTTCAAAGGCGGCATTATGATCTTTCTCTTTCTTCGTGTTTTCACTCCTTTATTTCTTATTGGTTTTTTGTTATCTTTATCATTCCTCCTAACTTTCTTCACTCTCTCTCTCTTTCTCCCTTCCCCCGTCTTTCTCACATACCACATCCTCTCGTATCTTCCTAATATTCCCTCCCCATCTCCGCTTGTTATGAGTTCTATGTTCATTGCCCCCCCCCCCCCGCCCGCACACATGCACATACACACACACATCCACACACACACACACACACACACACACACACACACCCCTCCCTTTTCTCTCTATTTTCGCGCTCTCTCTCTCTCTCTCTCTCTCCCTATCTAACTCTGCATACACACACACACACACACACACATCACTTCTCTTTCTCCTAATCTACCCCCTCCACCCCCCCCACACACACAACCAACATTTCTCTCTCCTATACCCCGCTCCATTTCCCACTGTATCTCTCCGAGTGCACCCTTTTATATTTCTCTACCTATACTCCGTACCACTGTCTTCTCTCTCTCTCTCTCTCTGCCTTTACTCCCTACCTCTTCTCTCTCTGCCTATACTCCCTACCACTTGTCTCTCTGCCCATACACCCTACCACTTCTCTCTCTGCTTATATTCCCTACCACCTCTCTCTCTGCCTATACTGCATACCACTTCTCTCTCTGCCTACACATCCTACCACTTCTCTCTCTCTCTCTCTCTCTCTCTCTCTGCCTACACATCCTACCACTTCTCTCTCTCTCTCTCTCTCTCTCTGCCTACACTCCCTACCACTTCTCTCTCTGCCATAACTCCCTACCACTGTCTTCTCTCTCTGTCTATACTCCCTACCATCTCTCTCTTTCACTGCCTATACTCGCTACCATTCTGTCTATCTGTCTATACTCCCCTCTTCCACCCCTTCCCTTTCGCTCTCTCTCTCTGCCTAAACACCATTTTTTAAAACAAATCTCTGCTTATGCTCCCTTTCCCACTCTAAATCTGCGTGTACACGCTTCCACAAACACAGACGCCCCCTTCCAGGGTGGATGGAACCCCAATTCAGCCAATACTGACCAATGGATAGAGATTGACCTCATCGATGATTTCCTCGTAAGCAGCATTCAAACGCAAGGCCGCAACGGCCACAGTCAATATGTCAAGTCCTACAAGGTCCTATACCAAACGGATAGCATGTCAGACTGGGTGACCGCAACCGCCCCAGATGGGACCGAGGTGAGATGTTAACTCTCTTATAACCATTCATCAGAAGATGAGTAGTAGGCCAGTTGGATTGTGAAGGTCTGGTAATGAAGGGTTAAACTCTTTCATTAACAATGAAATGTAGATGCTTAGTAATGGGGTATTACGTATCTTTCAATGTGTATAGGATTTATAATTTTTTATTATATGCATTATCTGTGCCAGCATTTGTGGAGGATGAAAATTTAAATGAGAATGAAACATTGCAAATGCGTTGCAGACTTACCTAGATTTAACGACTTATTTCAGGAAGATCTGTGGGGTTGGTTAGCAGGAGTATTTGTCCAGTTTGGTTCGTGCAGGGCGGCTTTTTCAGTCATGTAATTGTTATCGATGAGGGCTCTGAGAGATACAAATATACCACAATGTTACATATTATCCTTAAACATGTTCATACTACATTCAATGCAAGTCATAATTTGGGTTAATTTGCTGTGATTAGCCACTTTGTCTTCACTACAATGCACGATTGCCAACTATACAATTTTTTTAATACAATTATGTTGTTCTGCAATTGCAAAATACATGTACCAAAATGTATAAAGCAGGACTATTGGTAAAAGTGTGTACAAGCTTTGAGGGCTTACCTAGATAAATGATGCTCATTAATAAAGCAAACCAAATGAGAATTTCACAAGGTGCAGCATGAAATGCGATACATGAAGAAGAGAAAATATTGGTATTATTTATCCTGTTGTGTTTTTAATTAATCACCTTGAACAATTTACTGGTACTACAATATTACCAAATTGCTTTAAAAAGTAACATGTTGGATAACAAAGCTTTTCGATATGCAGCTCATCAGGTTGAATATTTAATGTTTATTTTTGTACGTATCACCTATCATGTACTTGATGTGCTATACTAAAAAAATACAAATAATAAAGCTTGTATTTGTTTGTTGACATCAGGTGTTCCCGGGGAATTTCGACACTGATACGGTGGTCGAGAACGTGTTTGCGCCAGCCCTGACTCTACGCTATATAAGGATCTATCCCCAGACCTGGTATTGTTTTATCTCCATGAGAGTGGAGCTGGTAGGGAGGGCGCTAGGACTCGAGGGTACGTCCTCGGCATTTCTTTCATTCATTCAATATACATTTCTAATCATAAACATAATTACATATGTGGCCGCGTAAACAAATATTGTTTTGAGACCACCTAGTGTCCAGAGTAGTCGCTATTTCAATCATATAATTCTTACTTCAGATCCTTCCCTCATTTGGCAGTGGCCTTATCATTGCACTTACGGATGCAAAGAGGATGTAAAAGGTAAAAAATCTTTCTATCCGTGGGAAAACGCTACACATCCGTTGTGCACTCATTGCATACGTGTTTCATACGCTCCATCCATCGAGCATCCGTCCACTGTTAATCCATCCACACAAACAGTTTTGAGCTGCACAAAACTTTTGAAACGGATAGAACGGATGAACTTTGCACCGTGTACGATGTGAATCCGCGAGAAATACGAGCAACAGATGTTCGATATCCGTTATTATCCGTTAAATGTCCGCTGCGTCCTCTTTGCATCCTCTGGGTATCCTCGCAACTCACATCCACCACAGCTGAAAAGGGAAAGAAGGAGGAAAGATAAGGTACGCGAAACGTTTATACATCGTGAGTAGCACGGAAATAGAAAGAATGTAAGCGTATGCATCTCGTACATAACAAATTCAAATTTTCAAAATTTTCAAAAAATCAAAATTTCCTCCGGTAGGCTTCCGATAAACATAAATGATCTTTACCCAGCGACGATAAGCAGCGTGCTAGGAATAAACCCTGAAGATTGGTGATGGTGATGGAGTATGAGTAGCAGAATCAATAAGTAAGCAATTTCTTCTTGGACGGCCGTTGACAACTTACAGTGGATAAAGGAATGACGTTATAGCTGAGGCAGCAATACCAGTCGAGGTAGTAGTGGCGGAAGAATTACAGCTGATATCATCAATAGTATCATATAAAAGAGTTACGTTAATACGTTTTAAGTTAACGTTATGTGCCACGCCCGAAAAGAGTATGTTGGGCAAGGCATTGTTAATGATAATTCTGTTCTTTGCTTTCGTGGCGTGGAGATGCTAGTCCTCTGGTTTAGTTTTGTTTGGTGCTACAGTTCACTTGTTTAAGCAGCCGCCATGTGCTCTCGCCATGCTGTTGCCTGTCAATATTAGTTAAGAACCATCCTTTCCTCGTAGTCTGTCTGTAACCAGACCATTTTTTCATTGGAAGATGGCGTGCGAGTAAAACTGTCGGGAGGAAAAACTCACCTATAGTGACGTTTACTTCGGGAGTGAAGCCGTCTCTCACCGGGACCCCGGAAGGCATGTATACTCGTTCCACGTCACGCGGTGCGCAGCGTCGTCTCCGACGTCGTGGGCAGAAAATATGTGAATAAATTGTTTAATTTAGATTCAATACCTGTTTCAGGTGACAGAGAACAAAATCGTGTTAGTGGTAAACTAAATGACACCGCCCTGATTCACTTCTCTGATCTTCCTTTATTAGGTTTCTGGCCTGGTTTCTGGTCTCATGAAACATCGTATCCTGAAGAAGGGGGCTACTGGCTAGATGGGGCTAAGTACACCGGAAACGTTTGCACAGGGTGTACCTGTGTGGGGCAATCTGTAACGCAGTGCTCTTCATCCTCGGTGTAAATATGATCAAGACAGGCCTGTCTGTCTTCTTAGTGCTAGTTCATTTTCGACTAATTCAGAATGATAATACCGAATATGATGATTTGATGGTAAATTAGAGATAAATGTTTTTGGGAGTGCGTACCGTTGAACCAACTTTTCCTGTATTGTCCTTCAGCCCATCCTGTGCCAGACCAAGCTGCTCTCTGTGATTAATCTGCATTGATAATAAAATTATTTAAAGTGCTACGCTAAGGGCTCCATTCCATGTCATTATTATTAGTGGAAGTACTATAATAATAATTATGAACAATAATAATTATATAAACCTTTAATACAATACATCATATTGCAAAAATGAGGAACATGATTCATTGAGATAGCAGTGGTACAAGTTTGTATGGCTTTAGCCGGTGCAGAATGTCTTCCGAGGAAGAACAGGGAAGCTAAATGCCCGTGGTCCGCAGGTCATCTCCCCAAACCCCCTTGCATGCATCAACAGCGCAAGATTATGCACACTCTTTTAAACATCGATCGCAAAAGTTGTCATGAATATGCATACTACACTATATCAATGCAAACATTCTTTTATGATTACATTTGTTTTGTGCAGGAATATTGTAGGTAAGCAGTTAGAAAGTGTACATTCTGGTACCTTCTGGAACACTACAAAAAGCATGTAAGTATTCCCTGCAAAAATATCGATGATCAATACAAGAAAAGGAAGAGTGGAGGCAGTCGGTACTGCCATTGATTATTCACTATCTGATATTTTCGAATCACGTATTCAATGCCATATCAATGCGCCCAACAGTATCCATGTTAATTCGGCGCATTAGAAATGTATTACCAATATCACTATAGAACTTGTGAGATGTGACCGAATTTCGCAAGGCTCTAATTTCGATATCTTACTTGTCACTTATGCCTTACAGTAATATACTGAGCTCGCATTGCTGTTCGCTAGCCAATTAGTATGATGGTACCTGGTAAGAAGTGAAAGCAGTATGTCAAGTTTCGATAACTGGGCATTCATTATTCATTAAAATATTGATTCTACATCCTGTCATATAAAAGGTTATGGAAATAGTGAACATATTTTTGTGTAAGTCTATTTTGGTCATGTATCCCGTGATCACGTCATTGACTGCTCCTGCATCTTTTCGCCCAAGTCTCTAGACTGCGATTGGAAACTGCATTATATATATTTGTGTCTTTATAACTAACATGGAACCAAACTGCATATAGAAGCAAACAAGTTTTGAAAATGCCGTTCATGTCTAAGCACGGACAAACAAGAAATAAATATTACTACTGTCATGATTTTGTTTTGAAATTGTACACCATTCATCTGTCAACCAGGAAAAAGGAATTGCATGTATTTAAGATTTACCTAAACCATGCATTTTTTGCGATTATTGTTCATTGACTTTTAGTCTTCATGAATTTATTATTTGATAATATTGAATGATTGGTCCTATTGGGTTCAGCATCAGTACGAAAAGAAACCGTATGCCTTTCTCCACTTTATTGGTGTTTTCTTTCTTATACGCTTTCTAAACACATTTTTTTTTCTAATGCTTTTCCGAAACATTACCCAAGGGTTCTTTTACGAACTACCACGTGGTACATCGAGAAGCTAAATGTACATTCTTCTCACCATGCCAGAATCTCTCTTCAAGGAACATATCGAAAGAATAGCAGCTAGATGAAGTGAGGGTTGTTTGGCTACGTATTAGATTTTGTCTTTTGTTTTCTGTTTAATCACCAGAACTGTTTATTCGAGTAACATTACCTCTGTTGCCAAGGATACCTTTACACATTCTACGTACCTGGAAGATTTGTGAGTAAAATGACTGTGACATTGTTTCGTCATCGATAAAGCAATATATCGCCGCAAGTAACGACTCCTAATATCCCCTTCTGCAGGTATAGCATGAATAAATAGCATGTAATGATATGAAGAAATGACAAGAAATGTACATGCATAAATTATGTAGGCCTATCCCAAAATAGGACGTTTAAATCGATTTGTTGTAAGAACAGTTGAATCAAAGGGATCTTAAAAGAGAACAACACATTTCAAATGCTAGAAAACAATATTGGTGTACGTTGAATAACAAAATATCACTTGTTTACAAACAACTTAGCATTTTAATACATTATTGTGAGATATTTGTTTCGGATACATACCTATGATATGTTTGGAATTCAATGAACAGAAGTGACGGCGCGCCTATAAAAGTATAACTTGCACATCTTTGTAGTAGGTTGAGTAGTTGATGCGAGCCTTCCCACCCTCATGTGACTTAGTACGTGATTTCACATATCTTCCCAGGATCATTCATAACTCTGGACTAGAGAAGATCCCTGATATATCACAGTGCCTTAACCTGACATCTGCGTGAGTATATTGATCACAAATGATGGAAGTATTTCTTTAAAAATATTTGGAATGTATTGTGTGAACTGTTTTTTTTCTAACATTGGTATTTGCAGAATAAATTTGGAATATCGCCAGATATGCCTGAGAAAGAAATAGAGAGAGAGAGAGAGAGAGATAGAGGGAGAGGGGGAGAGAGAAATAGAGAGAGAGAGAGAAAGAGAGAGAGAGAGAGAAAGAGAGAGAAAAAGAGTGTGTGTGTGTGTGTGTGTGTGTGTGTTGGGAAAGGAGAGTTGCGTGTGCGGAGAAAGATGCATCACAAGAGATAATAAGAGGAGTAGATGACTAAAATACATAAAACAAACACATTTTGGGGAAGCTTTGAACAATGTTGTTTAAAGTGATGTTGAGACTTAGGTCATTAATAAAATATTGCTTTCTTGTATTTCATTGCATGTACTCTGGAAGAGTTTGGGCGAGGGAGGGGTAGAGAAAGACGTCATCTAGGATCTTTTTTTTTTAATATCATTCAAACACGTATGGGAGATTGCTACTATTGACATTGACGTTATATACTAATTAAGATATAAAACTGTTGTCTCCAATAAATTTGCAAAATTGTGTTATTAGCACACTCAACATTGATGATGGATTTTGATATCGTATAGATTTTACATCATGTCTAGTTTACATAGTCGGGAGGAGAATGCTAGAACAGTTCATTGATATTGTGTACTTGTGTAAATTTAATGAAAAGAACATAGGCATAATTATGACATTTATTTATCATTATTGTGTATATTATTGTACTATGCAATGGTTAAGTAGTTTTTCTTTTGATATAATACTCATGGTCTTTTATTCTGCTTTAGGGATTTCTCCCGGAATGATATCTCGTACACACCGACTGAAATTGCCCCGTCACTTCCGGTCAACCTCATGCGTCTGTAAGTTGTAGAATGTATAACTTTCTTTAAACATGAAAACCAGTCTACTCTTTCCTATTATAAGACAGTTTTCGAGACTAATCTCTTTCAGGCATTTGCCAAGTCATGTAATTACCGTGTTTTTCACATTTGCGTTTCTCTTTCGGCCTTGATTAATTAAAACGTTATTAAAGGATACGGTATTGATATATCTATGAATCTCGCATCACTTCAGAATGTTTTTTTTTTCATCCCATTCGACCATTTAAAATAATTGAATTAATCATGGATATAATTTATCTCTCTTTTATATGATACCGATAATTGGATTCGTGCATTTTTATTGTAATCAAATTTATTGTTATCACTGTTTTTTGTATTATTTTATTACTGCGTTATTTGGAAATCGAGTGGGAAAATGATATGTTAATTCAATCTCTCATTCTGCTCCTTTTCAATCTAATGAAAACACATCTTTTATTAAACCTACAAACATGATAGAACTCATTGATGCATGTTTGAAAATAAATTCTACATATCTGTATTTTGTATGGCACGTAACGAGTTCCAGATTGTGCTTGGGGTTATCATCTGTTACACTGCATATTTTGCTTATAACAAATTTCCCCACTGGTTTGAACACGGCCTTTTAGGTGTGTACCGGAAGCATTTCAATCCTATGCGAGTGTCATATAAGAAGCTAAATATTTTTGAGTTGATAAGTGTCGGATTTTCTGCCTAGCCAATTCTTATATTCTATTCTAATGCAGAGGACTCAAGACATTCACGATGAAATAGTTATTCCTTTAAATGCCAGACAAATGGCAATTGAGTGTATCATTTATATGTATGAACACATGTATATATTAGCACTCAAATAGTTTAGATGGGTCAATAAAATCAAACGTATTTCATAAAACCAGACAAAACAACAATATTGAGCTTTACTTTGCATCAGGTATCTATCTCCCTTTTCATATACCCCTTCTCTTTCTCTTTTATCTCGTTGTTGCTTTCTCCAGGAATTTAAATACCAACGCGATGAAAGCGGTCCCAAAGAAATTCTTCTCAAATACACGGATCGTGCTTTTGTAAGTTTTTTTTCTTCATATCACACGGCGAGAAAGAGAAATTTGTGTAATGAAACAATAAATATCACATTTATTTTGCCCTGATATCTTTAAAAGAACTACGCAACCGAAATATAAAAATTAAAATGAATGACCAGAAAAAAAAACCGCCAGAAAGTAAGCCTACAAGAGGGAAAGGACGAAAAAGAAGATATCTTAATAGGCATCAAAATTCGAATAATATGAAGGAAAAGAAAACGAGGAAAGAAAGGTAGTACGGGAGAACGAGGGAGAAAACAGGAAAAACAGACTATGACGAAGTAGATGGCCAATAAGAGTAATAACAACATCAATCAAGCTGGACAAGACAAAGGAAGCAAAGAAGACGAATGTATATGACAGGGCTAGATATTGAGGACAAACATAAGGCAAACATGAAAAAGAAAAGATAAAAGAACAATTACACAAAGAGTGAAGCAGCATGGTGATGAATTATTGTTTATTACCAGGAGTCTGAGTAACAACCAGTTGAAGTCGATTCCCGCCGAGTCTCTCGAGAATGTACCTGATCTGATGTATCTAGGCCTGGACATGAACGTCATCCAGATCGTCTCGAAACGTGCCTGCAAACTGCTAGGCCAGACAACCCTCAAACATCTGTATGTAACCTTCTCTCGAATTCTTTCCTTCTCTGTCGGGACAGGCAATCAATTATTGATCAATTTCCTTGAAGCATAGCTGCCTTCATTCTCTCCTCCTGTGATATGGCAAAGGATCTTAATAAGATGATTTTAAAGGGAAATTCACCCTGATATTATTTTGGTTTCAATAAACGGGGACAAATTAAAGAAACATATGAGTGAAGGTTTGACGAAAGTCGGTCAAAGGAAAAGAAAGTTATTTGACTTACAAACTTTTGATTTTGTGACGTCACATGCGAGGTGCTCTCCCATATGTTGTGCACATTTTTTTTTTTAGAAAATATGCATTTTTTCACAAAGATGTCCACCATTTTACTTGTGCATTTGATAAATTATTAGAAATACGTTTTAACACACATACCTGAACGAAAAGTATATTTCCGTTGTCAAAAACAGACAAATTTTTTTTTTTATCGACTTATTTGGTACACCGATTTTCGTCAGACCTGCACTCATATGATTCTTTCATTTGTCTCTTTTTATTGAAACCAAAAATGATTTCAGAGTGAACTATCCCTTTAAGTGTTTTATGGGAGGAGTAACATGCGATGTAAGATAGCTGTTGAGATGAGGGCACTTTCGAAAAAGCGACGAATGTAAAACAAATTATTTAGAAGGTGTTATCGTAATAAGGAACTTCCAGTCAGTAAAACCGCTCTTTTTTTTTAATATGCGCACTACATTGACCATAGGACTTCAAAATGTTTAGTAGCCTGTGAACATGATTTAGTCCTACTCAACATTAAAAAAAAAATCAAAAATCTTGTAAAAAAAAAAAAATCCTCTGAGATAGGGTATGCCATAAGGCGAACGTCCGGGCGTGTGTGAATTCCGGAAGATCATCAATCCTATCGGCAAAAACAACTACCGGGTACTTTTGCCTATTGCTGACAAGACTTGACTTTTTACTAATGTCAGTAGTGGCTCTGATAATTGAAGTGGACTTTGGCACAAATACTAAAGCTTTTCAAAGCATATTGATCAATTCGTATCATAAACACTCAATCATATGAACTTACTAAAAGAAAATTGTGAAAATTAATTGTTGCATTTTCGTGCAACCTTGTCATTTGTTTCCTTCATCTTTCCATAGCAATCTAAGCAACAACCACATCAACTACATCGCACAGAACTCTCTCACTGAACTGAAAAATCTTCAAATTGTGTAAGTCAGCTATCTGTTTCACTCGTAATTTCGTAAACATGTTAAAATAATTATTGTTTGTTCATTTCATTCGTCACTGAAACCTTTATGTGCGGAATAAAATGCTGTCCTAAGGTTACTGTGTGAAAAACTTGTGAAAGAAGTCAAATGTAGCACAAACAGTTCTAATAATATTAACAAATGCACATAATCGGTGTTTTTAAAACACAGTACGTACCAGCTTGAGTTGGTAGGGTTTTGCAGGAGCTGAAATCTTGGGCCTTTCCCCCAGTTATACTGATACGTATGGAATATCGACAATAATCGACGCAATGCAACGTGTCCATTTCTCATTAATGATATGTTTATAGCAAACAATTTGAAGAATTTGAAAAAGAATCGCAGGATTGAAGAGAGAAGGTAATGAGAAAGTGGCATGTTTCTTAAAAACAGCAAAAGAACATTTTGTTTTAATTCCATGCACTTGAACCATTAGAGTAGATGTCCGGTAGCGTGTTTCACCAAGCTGTTCGTAAGTTACGAACGACTTTACGAAGGACTGGTGATCTCTTCTTGTGCTGAATGTGATACCACACTTTATTCACTGAGAATCTGATTTAGCAAAAGAAGGGATCACTAGCCGCTCGTTAAGTCGTTCGTAACTTACGAACAGCTAGGTAACCCACCCCCCCCCCCCCCACCCCCCGCCGGGTACCACAACTTTGTTTATGAGTGATTTGCAATATATTTTCATTCAATTTTTTTCCTCTTAAAAGTGAACTGCACGAAAATGACATCACTCGGCTTGGTCATTCCATGTTTCATAACCTACCGAGTCTGCTGCATATGTAAGTAGTGCACGAGTCCATGATGGCTCACATGGACGTAACATTTTGGTCATAAATTAAGGCAGACTTGTCTGTGAAATAATAGTTGTTGTTATGGATATCTTAATATGTAAGCAGTGCGACATTTAATGCGCTTTTGCTTCATTAGCATATTAAAAAAAAAGAAATGCAATAGTTATTGATGCAATAAGCATGTGATACACGAGAAGTTTGTTTCATATAGTAATACTTGTACGTGTATGTAAAATTATACCATACAGGTACGTTATGCAATGAACATCTTCTTCAAGTTAACTGTACTCATGTTATCTATCTACAGGGGTTTTAGTAATGTACAGAAACCTGACATAACGATATAATTCGGGTTTTGTGCGTATATGTTTATGAATATATATAGCCTTCATAAACACACACATATACATAATGTGCTTAAAGCTAAAAAAAAACAACCTGAAGCTTTAACTGCAAATGTTACATTCCATAAACATTTGCACATTTAAAAGGCAAACGTACAAGTTGTATTCAGTTTGCATTATTCGCACCGTGTATTCACTGGATGTTCTGTGCATGCCTACACAACTAAAAGAAAACATTTGAAATGCAACATATATATTTTTTAAAGTTTAACTTGTAACAATATATACATAATGCAGATGATTCATATTTCATAGAACTGATATAGAACACATAAACCAATGTAAATGATATACAGACACCTCAAACGGAGATGGGGTGTTTGTATAGGTTTACATAGTATACTTATATTTCTTTATTTCTAGTTCTTAGACATTAAAATACTGCACATCTTTTAAGCGACAAGTACAGCATCATAGAGAACAGAGAACAAATGAGCTAGAGAGAGAGAGAGAGAGAGAGAGAGATGATAAATCATATAATTACTGTCAAAATAAAGTTGCAGTCATATCCTGTTACTCTATTCTCACAATGTTATAGGCTCCTTCTACATTGACAATTTTACTGTGCTCCTGACAACATTTGCATTATGTCAAGTGCATGTTCGTAAATCGTATCCATTTGTTCCTTCAGCATAATGACAAAAAACTGTTATATTTCGTATCTCTCCTGTGAAAGTTAGTTAAATTTAAATCAATATATGTTTTTTTTTCCTCACAGAGAGTTGAATAACAACAAGATTGAAACTATTGATAGCAAGACTTTCGTGAATCTACCAAACCTTGTCACGTTGTGAGTATTAAAATGTAATTAGTAATTAGTATATTAATTAGCATCATTAGTATATTAGTAAAATATGATTAGTGATTTGATATTGTTAAGGCTTCTGAACATGCTCACATGGAGTTGACATACTCATCATTTGATGTATAAATGTATATGACGATCTTTCAATCATTTTAGTAATCTAATGTAGCATCCTTTTTATTGGATTAACCATTCATATTAGTGTGCAATGTCAATCAAAATGAATATGAAACTTTATGACCTTTTTTATTTGGACCGTCCCGACAAGGAATTTTATAGTGCTATGTGGTGCTTCAATTAAGTTTATTACTTAATTTATTATCCCTTTTATTCCATAATATCCTTGAAGTTAGTGTATAATATTAATCACAATAAAGAAATAAAGCTTTTATTGAGCTTTTCTTTGCTATTGTTTGTGTTAAGTGGCCGCAACAATTTATTTCCATAGAACTTTAAGGCAGTGATCTGGCACTAAAACACTAGCACCAAATAATATATCAATTTTGTAGTTACGCTGCGTCATTGACACTTTTTACATTGACAATAACATACAATATTTTTTTGATTTTGTTCCTCTCGTTCTACTATCTTATTCTATTCTCGTTTATTATACTTAGCGTAAGTTTTATGGGTCCATATTGATAAGTTTTTCTCTCTTTCAGTTTCATTCAAGCAGACCTCTCTGCTACAAGTATCATATTAACATAACACATATCATATGACAATGGTACATGATATGTATCTCTTATATATATACATATTTTTTGTCACAGGAGCTTACACTCTCAGAAAGACGGATTTGAGCTTCGTCTGATCTCACACACGGCACTCCTCAACGCTGCCTCAAACATGCGGACATTGTAAGATTTGTGATAGTATCATTTCCACAACTCATAAGTACAACTTGACATACACAAATTGATACACCTACATCAAATAAATACATCAAATAATGAACAAATAAAAATGAGACTGTGAGGTCCAAAAAAGTAGAGCTTGTCAGCTCGACCAAAAAGGAATTTTCACAAAAAATATTAAGTGATTATGAACACAATTTTGTTTGAGTTGAAATTTTTGTTGATGCGCTTGATTTGGGGGGCGTATGTGTGAAATATTAATTTAGCTATAATAGGGCTTCTGACAGGTAGGATTTCAGTAATGTAGATTATGGGCTCCGTAATCAACGGAGGGCCGTTCTGCTATAACTATATATGGCTCTCCTGTTTGATTGCAGGATAAAAGCGAGAAGTCGTTATAAAATCGTTAAAAAGGGAAAAACATTGAAGTTAAACGAAATCCAACCCTGGCGATGACGGACAATTATTTTTGACATGATTACGGTCACGGTCATGGTCATTACTAATACGATCCCTCAACTTTGAATAGTTCAGGACAGCGATGGAATTGAACTTGTTAACGTTGTTGGCGTTCAAATGTAAATCTTAAAACTTTTAGACAAAGTTGACCCTACAAAGTGTGTGTGTATCAGAAGATTCGTTTCGAACACTACAGTGATCATTGTGTGTCACACCTGTCAATCCACTAGCAATTGCCACCATATTGTCATTAATAATGCATGATGCTTCTGGCAGAAAAGAAATTGGGGGTTGATATGTGCGATGCCCATTGTCCATTGTTGTGCTCTAAATTGAGTATCTGATACACATGAATGTCCAAATCGAAGTATTTCCAAAAGTGAAAAGAAAGAATGACATTTTGAATACAAACCAATTAGAATCTTTAAATCTGTAACTGTGAATGAATAGGCACTATGCTGGATAACCATGCGGTTTAAGCGTATAATGTTATTCATGTGGGTTAACGACTTAGAAAGACATAAGTGATGATGTGTGTGAGTTCAAGGCAATGTCTTTTAGATGCCATTTGAAGCAATAGATAATTGTTATTGCTGTAGTGAGTTATTTAGGGCATTTCAGTACTCACGACCTGTGAATAGACTGTGTTTGTGTGGAGACTATTCGGGTTAGGGAAATGTGATACTAGTAACGATGTCTAGTTGGGTATGTGTGTACTCGTGTATTTTTTTTTTGTAAATAGTTCATAGAGACCAGCGTGTACTTGTTCTGTTGATAACTGAAACATGAAATAGGTTAGAAATGCGTTAGAAATGCTTTTATTTTCTCTAACAGGTATCTGGGCAGCAATAAACTGAAACATGTACCACACGGCATCTTCAACACAGATGATTTTCAAAATCTCGAAATACTGTAAGTGAAAAATTTAAGCTCATTCTCCAATCGCTATGAAGGTGAACCTCCACAAATTTAATGCATCACAAAACGTATATATACATTGAAATTATCGCCTAAGATGAATCACTAATTCAGGTTGTTTATCTTAACTTGAGGATTTTGTCATAATACTGTTAATTTGATTACTAATTTTGTTGTGATAATCATTTCATTCCTTGTTTTGTAGTTATATCGGGGTTATTGTTGCCCTCCTGTCTACATAGGAGCTTACATGTTGGATCTAAATCCTTCGCAGTTCCCCAATTCACCCCTAAGTGGGAATCACTTCTGACCGTTTACTTTCAACAGAAGTTTTACATTTTTACAGAAGTTTAATATTAACGGTGTTACTTACGTGTTTTAACTCTGTGGGATGCCGAATACAACTACATAAAACATTATTATTGATTTGAAAGAACTCATTTTGACCTCCGATAAATCGCTATGAAATATTGAGCTTGTCCACATAACGTTTAAATCAAATAATGTATGTGATATAAATAAATGATTTTATGATGGCCTCATATTATTTATGCTTCGCCTCATAAAGCAAGGCTATGTTTACGTTTAGCATGGTAGATATGCGGGCTAAGTTGACCCACCGTTATGAATGTCGGACAATATGTCATGCTGCTTTTCTTCAATTGTAACTTACACATGTTTTACTTTTCCAAATAGTGTTCAGTCAGTGAATCAAAATTGATGACATTATGGGCTGGGTTTAATAGCTATAACAAAAATTTCATGTGAGACCAAGAAATCAGATATTGAGGTTACGATTTACTTTATGACGTTCATGACTGCACGTAAGGATACGTCCACTGTCAGAAGGGGGAAGGATCTGAAATAGGAATTACATTCCAGAAACAGCGACTGCTCTGATGACCCTAGTTAAACTATAACCACTAGGTAATCTTAAAACAATACTGTTTTGACGACGTTGCATATCTGATTAGGTATATTAGAAGTGTATATTACATTGCTAAGGGGTACCTCCCATGAATCGGTTACAGTTCGATATTCTGAAGGTTCGTTTATTACGAAGGCTCTTTATTAAGAAGGTTCGTTATTCCGAAGGTTCGTAATTCCGAAACACGTAAATTGTCTATACGTCGATGCTCGTTAGTCCAAAAACGAAAAATTGGTTCGTTAATCCGAGCATTTTGTGGCATTATTCCGAACGTTCAATATTCCGAAGGTTCGTTAATCCGAAAATGAAATAAGGTTCGTTTTTCCGAAGGTTCGTGAATAAGATACGAACCTCACTTCGTTTTCGGATTAACGAACCTTCGGAAAAACCAGCCTTATTTCTTTTTTGGACAAACGAACCTTCGGAATAACGAACCTGCGGAATAACGAACCTTCGGAATAGGGAATCTTCCTAATAACGAGCACTCGGAGCACTTGAACCTTCGGAATAACGAACCTTTGGAATAACGAGCGCTCCCCATGAATCAGCAGATTCGTGGCTATGATCGCTATATCATCATCGTACAGCACATCTGATTTGAAATATATATTTGAATACAGGTACCTTGATAACAACAGGATCAGCAATGCGTCAGACATAACCAAGGAACAATACATAGGACAGAGTGACGCCCTCTACGATGCTCTACTGCCCAATCTACTGCCGTTCAAGGGAGCACATAGATTGCAGGAACTGTGAGTGCTCATTACCATCTCTCTTTGAATGTTGCTTCTGCTGCTACTTATGACATTGCCGCATTGATACTGCTTAAAGTTACTACTAGCATACTGTAGTAGTACTAATACAATTACTCCACTACTACTTTTGCTAAGTAATTAACACATTCTTCGACGTCTACTACTACCATGAAATTATAATTAATTGTGACTATTTCTTACCCAATTACTGCCATTGCTATAGCTATTATAATCTGAATACGACTGCTACTTCTCCTACCACTATTCCTTCTACTATGACTTCTACCGTTACTACTACTACTACCATTACTACTTCTACTACTATTACCAATGCAATCACTACTAATTATACTACTACTGTGACTATTACTTCTCCTACCGCTGTTCCTGCTACTACTACTGCTGCTGCTACTACTACTGCTACTACTACTCCTACCCCTATTACTACTTCTCCTACTACCCCTATTACTACTACTGCTACTGCTACTACTACTACTACTTCTACTACAACTACTACTACTACTTCTACTACTACTTCTACTACTACTACTACTACTACTATTACTACTACTACTACAACAACTATTATTACTACTTTTACTACTACTACTACTACTTCTATCCATATTACTACTACTACTTCTACTACAACAACTATTATTACTACTACTACTACTGCTACTACCATTATTACTTTTACTACTACTACTACTACTACTACTACAACTAACCCTATTACTACTTCTGCTACTATTTCTACTACTACTACTACTACTACTACCACTACTACTACTACAACTAACCCTATTGCTACTTCTGCTACTATTTCCAGTACTACTACTACTTCTCCTACTACTACTACAACAACTACTACTACTACTACTACTCCTACTACTACTACTACTACTACTACTTCTACTACTACTACCTACCCTATTACTACTTCTGCTACTATTTCTACTACTACTACTACACAAATACTACTACTACTACTACGACTACCCCTATTACTAACTCTACTACTACTAGTACTACTACTAGTACTACTACCCCTCTTACTACTTCTACTACTACTACTACTACTACTACTACTACTACTACTGCTACTACTACGACTTCTACTACTACCACTACTACTGCTCACATTGCAACTACTTCTAATTCTACTACTTCCACTACGACTTCTACTACTATTCCTTCTATGACTACTACTACTACTACTCTACCACGTAAAATAACTACAATAAAAGAACATTTAGAAGGAACCATGTAAGCTTTATTGTAGTTAGTAATTTGCTTTGAAAAAACACCTTTGCTCCTGTTTTGTCGAATAGGAAACTTAACAATTCCATCAACACGCATTTTATGTATGATTTTAATTTGTAATATTTTAATTCATGCAATTTTTATTCCTTTAATAGTACACTGTATATTTTATATAACATTTATAGGCTTCCTGCATAATAGCCTCTAATAATTGTCTTACGGTTGATTTTGTGGGATTTTGTGTCCCATATAAATGAATAAATGAGGGCTCCTAGATTATGTATTGAGATACAGGAGGTTACAACAAGTAATACATAGACATATCTGGTCGCTTTTATTATATTTACTCAGGGATCTCAGTGAAAATCGCATCGAAGGGATTAGTAATAACACCTTTTGTGAGCTGACCTCCCTCTTGGAACTTACCCTGTACAACAACTTGCTGGACGACCAGTTGATGGGGCAAGATGCTTTCGCGTGTTTGGACAAACTCACAGAGCTGTAAGTATTATGATTAATAATGATATGAATAATAATAGTGATGATTGTAGTAATAACAATGATCATTATAATCATTATTGTAATGATAATTATATCAATACTTAATCATTAATCATTATGATACTAAAAATAATGATAAGTAGTCATGCTAGTTTTTCATGGACCCTGTATCATTATTTCTACATTCACTCGATCAATATGCGATATATTATATTTTCATGGCAATATACGTCTCTTGGTGTAGATTATAAATGAAGGCAATTGGTTTCGAGTCCTATCCGTCTTAATCGAGAGTAAGATGGACGGTTTTATCCACCACGCTACATCTACTTCAATAATTTTCAACGTAACATAACAAAACAGTTTAAGATAGATTAGAAGGATGCGATTTGGGGACGTTTGATAATGTGCACGCATCCCACAGGAATCCAGCACAGTAGCAGAGCGTATTCAAAAACGCACCAGTAACGCGTAGTCAGTTAATTTTCCTTAGAAGATAAAGAGTACTTTATCTTGTCTTGTCTCGTATCATCCCACATCGACCAGGACTCTGGAGGAGAATAGTCTTCTTTTTCTTCCACCGTCTTTTTCTGGGCCGGGGAGATTGCCCATGCTGAAGACACTGTAAGTAATTGACGATCTGAAGTTATCCCATGAAGCTGTATCATATGTACTCCCAGTCAACATAGAGTGAGAATATAAAAAAGTAGATTGGTGCATTGTGTGGCTTGCTGTCGATTGCATATAAAATTAATCCCAATTTCTCAATGGAGTTGTATTACATGCACTTCTAATAACCGCTGAGGCTCGCTGTACGATTTTTTTTTGACAAATTATGTGATACTGTTACGCAGACTAATCTAGGTGGTGTTATGTGTCGTTCAAATCACAGCCAAGTTATGAAAGCAGGTAGATCAATCCTTCTAAATGTTTTCTGTCCCCCTTTTGACAAATTATTGTAAATTATAACACTTACAAACATGGGCGGAAATCCCGGTGGGGACGGGGGGAGGGATCCTGTCTCCCCACCAATTCGACGAGGGGGACACAATATCAAATGGCCCTCCCCCCCCCCCCCCCCAACTATTTTCGGACCTGTACCCCTGAAATATCGAAAACAACCAATCCCCCTCCCCCCCCCCCCGCACCATTTTGGGTCGTGTCACACACAATATGTAATGTCCCCCACTATTTTCGTCCCCACCCCCGCCAGCCGAGACTGGGCTCGGAAAAAAATCATGTAAGATTAATATGAGGACTGATTATTTATATGTATTGATAGTGATAGTTATAATTATTCAGTATACATTTTCAGCTTTGTTGGGTCTTTAATGTTATAACTTGAACGAACTTGAGTGAACAATAAAGCCCAACCCTTAATAAATTAAAACAAAATGTGTCTAATTAGTCAATACAATATGATGATATTCTGAATATTTGATAGTGTCACTTATTTGTGAAAGAGGAATACAATGAATGCATAACTAGTTCATTGGCAATGACGTCTTAAGACATTAATGGAATAATCAAATGGTAGCTTAACTTCATTCACACCATATCAAGTGATTTGGATCTAAAATGCTATATTTTTTAATGTGATTTAATCGTATTTCCTTGTATGATAATATGTCAACTTATTGTCCAAACAAATGTATATGTATGTAATGTTCATGTATTCGGATCATATACTCTACAATGTACATTCCGACTCGTTCATGCGTGCGTTAATTGCCCCCTCTAGCCTATACTTTTTTTTAACGTCATTCAGGTTAATGTTTGTTGTTGAACGCAAATCGCGTTTTGTTAGGTGATTAAAACCGTTTGAACGCGTATGAGCGAGAATCGCGTAAATGGGCAAAAATGCCCATTTAGCATGTAGCAAAAAGCTGTAACCAAAAGACAAACGCACCCAATATTCAACAAATCGCCACAAGGACAATAACGATCCGTTTTGTAAAAGCAAAATAAAATATTATCACCCAATGTTTTTTTTTTTTTTTTTTTTGCAGGACTCTGAGCTATAACAAGCTAGTAATCATTGAAAGTGGGGCTTTCATCAACCTGACATCGCTTGAATTCATCTCACTATCACACAACGACATCGTCACTGTGGAGGAAAATACCTTCCCGCAGTCCATTGAACACATGCAAGTTGGATTCGTTTCTAGTATCTTTTTAATACGGGCTAATTGAATGTTTGGGAGAACCAACCCACTTTCCAGGCTATTTAACTGTTTAGGTGCCACACTTGGCTCTTATCACCATTAAAGGGTTACTAAATTTTATAAATAAGTTTCCACTAATCTATGTAAAATTATTCACTGAGAACGAATTTCACAATTTTTTGCCGCAATTAAGTCTCATTTTAACGAAAATTTGAACACCTCACCTCCAGTGACGTCAGAAAAGTCAAAATGCCATAAATGCCAAAGGCGTGCACGAAAGTCAAGAGTAGATCATTATGCCTCCGCCACGAAGGGGCCGGAGTCACTATGTTGTCCGCCCGTCTGTCCGTACGTCCGTCCCGAATCTGTTTAGGCAATATCTTGAGAACCGTTCACCAGATTTGCTGCAAACTTGAAACATGTGTGTATAAGCCAGTTCGTAATTACAATTTGCGCATGAGCAGATGAAGGTCATAGTGACCAAACCAGCTTGTTGGTTTTTAAATCACTGAGATAAGCATCATCATTAATAAGTTATTTTAGAATATGCTTGTTATCCAATTTATAAAAGAACACCAAGGTGTTCAATCATGGGGTATTTGACAACAGGCCAAACGACAATAATTAGTTTACAATAAACAATGTAATAGAAGCTTTCCCAATTGTTCAAAGACCGTAGCCTACTATTCTTGTCACCTGTTTTGAGATGGTTCCTTTATTAGAGGTTGAATATCGCAAATTGCTATGTCGGGTAAGCACATTGCGTAACATCTCCTTTTGAAATGATATATTAATCAACTGCTTATCCTAATGAAAAAGGGAAAGGTCATAGTGACCAAACTTGCTCCAGAGCTAACTACGAAGTGGTGTATTGCATACAACTAATGAAGTGTGTAAAATTGGGGTCAAATCTGACTGAGGTCAAAGGTCAAAGGTCAATGAACTTGTGAAAAATTGCCCAAAAGTGACTTTGTTCATATTACATCCAAATCCAAGGATGCAATTTTCATTTAATATGGTACAAGGATGGATCACTACTTGTGGGTACACTGGTGACATTTTTGGTAAAATTCCTGAAAGGTCAAAGGTGAAAGGTCAAAGGTCAATGAACTTTATGAAAAATTGCCCAAAATTGACCTTTTTCATATTAATTCCAAATCCAAGAAAATAGTTCTCATGTATATGGTAAAAGGAAGGGTCACTACTTGGGGGTAGACTGGTGACATTTTTGGTAAAATTCCTGAAAGATCAGAGGTCAAAGGTCAATGAACTTTGCCAAAATTGGCTCAAAAATTGCCTCCAAAGTGATATTTTTCAAAATAAATCCAAATCTAACGGAGCAATACCAACAAAAACATGGTGCAAGGATGGGGTAGACTGATGACATTTTTGGTGAAATTTCTCAAAGGTGTCAGGTCAAAGGTAAAAAAACTTTGCCAAAATTGGCTATTTTTTACATTGAATCAAAATCTAGTGATTCAATTCAAACAAAACATGGTACAGAGATGTATCACTTTATGGAGGTAGACTGGTGAAGGTTTGGGTAACATTCTTGAAAGTTCATGGAAAAACAGAATAGGATATTCTCATTTTAGATAGGAATTCATTCATGCATGGCAGTCGAAATGCTATACTTTTCGTTATGTATTCACAACTTTCCCCCTAACTGCGTAGTGACGCGTTATTGCATTCACTTGTATCATGTCATTCACATTCAATGGATTGAATACACTTTGTATCTATTTGTTGTTACTACTTGGACAAGCTTTGGGTTTCCCATTCTTAACGTATTGTTTGAACGGCGTAAATAAAATGTTTTATTCACGCCCGTTGGCAGTCATGGCATTATGACATTTCTGACGTGACTGGAGGTGTACGTTCTTCAAATTTTCATCAAAATGAGACTTAATTGCGGCAAACGAATGTAATAATTCGTTTTTAGTGGATAATTTTACAAACATTAGTGGGAATTTATCTTTTTAATTTAGTAACCCTTTAATACCCACAAATCACATATAGTAGCAGTTTACCTGGTATTTAAAGGGTAAAGGAGTCTGCTTCGTTCTGAAACAGTGGTTCACGTCAAGAAGTGAAAATGCTCTTAGCCTAAACCCGTTATGTGTCATAAATGGTTGCTCTGCGGAATTTGCGTGTATTACTTGTGAAAAATACACGTGACGCACAAAGGCTGATTTCTCTTCGGCTGCGAGAGGGAGGAAAGAGAGGATGGCTATTGTATGTGTTCAGATGTGTGTGATGTTTGTGAATAGTTTCATTCCACATTAAATCTAATCCACTCCAAATGATACATGTTTTCGTACTGTATTTCTTTTCAATCATATTTCAAAACTTGGCAAACATGTAAAAGGTGTCACGTTAGATGAAGGTAATACAAAAATAAATCTGTGAAGAACTTTTTTTCTGATTTTGTTTAACTTTGAAAACATATATATTGTGAAATAAGTTCCTTCATGAAACATGATTCTTTCTTCAGACTTACCATTTGAATTCCAAATGCTAGGACATAGAGCGTTTTGTTCCCAAATTTAAAATTTACACCAATTTGCATTATGCATTATGCATTCGTATGCAATATGATATTAAACCATTTTATAATGAACCTTTTCATCATGATAAAAGTTCTAAGCCTAAGGTACAAGATGATGTTTGACTCCATGCAGAGCATTGACGAACACAAGGTTCCGATTCATCCAAAGTGGGCCTTTCCAAAACCTGCCGAATATGCATCGCATAGATCTCGAAAGGAATAACATCGACTATCTACCAAGCACGGCCTTCTGGGGTGATTACGCCCTCAACCGGATGTGAGTGTACAACTACTGCAGTTAAAGGGTTACTGAATTAGAAAAATAAGTTCCCACTTATCTATGTAAAATTGTCCACTATAAACGAATTTAACATTCGTTTTCTGCAATAAAGTCTCATTTTGACGAGAATTTGAACAAAACAAACAGACAAACAAACGCCTCCAGTGACGTATGAGAAGTCAAAATTGAATAGATTGTACGGAAATTAACAATAGAACATTTTCGTAATGTATTCACAACTTCCCCCCTAACTGCGTAGAAACGCGTTATTGCATTCACCTGTATCTTGTCATTCAGATTCAATGGATGGAATGCACCTTTAATCTATTAGTTGCTGCTAATCAGACGAACCTCGGACAAGCTTTTGAGTTCCCATTGGTAACGTGTTGTTTGAATGGCGTGAATAAAATATTTTATTTACGCCGTTGGCATTTATGGCATTTTGACCTGTTATACGTCACTGAAGGCGTGCGTGTTTTTTCAAATTTTCGTCAAAATGAGTTTTTATTGCGGGAAACGAATGTGAAAATCGTTTTTAGTGAATAATTTTACATAGATTAAAGGAACTTTTTTTTTCTAATTTAGTAACCCTTTAAAGATAAAGCTCACGATAGGCGTAGCTTTGTCAAAAACCATTCTGGTTTGAATTTAGCATCACGTAAATAAAACTCGTCATGACGACAGAACGTTGTTGCCATAACTCCATTGCCATGCTTTAACCGAAGGAAACAATCGACAAATCACTAAAATTTGGATTATTGGCTAGATTGTCATAGATTGTACTCAGCATTCCCTACATCCAGATAAAATCTGGAGAAGAAATTGATTTTGCTGCGAGATCTTCAATCTAACGTGGTGTGGTGTTGCACTGATGCCAATGTAAGTGACAGATAGGTTTTGCTCATGTACACAAAAGGTAAATGTTGTTAGTTGCTTCCTTTGGTCAAATTAGGGCCGTGCCGTACTCTTTTCCACGTGTCGTTGTTACCTTGAATACCAAAGAAGTAGTATATTTAATAAACTATGTCATTCATATCTCGCTTGCCTCATTAACTTCTAATGTTTACAATTTGACCACAGTCGTGATATAAGATAAACACATATAGTTTATATTTGCACGTGTATGACTATGTAGTCAAATAGACCCAATCTCATTAGCCTCTTTTATATCGTAACATCAGATTTATTTATTGAAGGATCGTCATCAAAAAACAAAAAAACAATCACACACTTTACTTTCCTGCCTGACAAACTGATACTAGAAATAACGAAAATTCCTGCAGAATAATGAACCCTGTATAAGATTGATAACGCAGAATGGTATTGCAGTTTTAGGCTCCCGCCATATTTACGATTACCGTTGAACCTCCATGCAACACAGTGGCATGATAAGGGACAGCCATCCCATAATGCACCGCGCAGCGATATATCGATAATAACGATGTGTATGAGCTGTGCATCATGGGACGACTATGCGGTATGATGGATTATTTTGTTCTACTTTCATTTTATGCAGAGATCTTTTTGCTAGCAATATTCGTCGCCTTGATAGGCATCATTTCAGAGACTTGTCCAGTCTTTATTTAATTGAGCTGGGCTATGGTGACGTCACGTACATTGAACCAGGCACGTTCAAACACATCTCGTCCGCCTTTATGGTCTACATGTACCAAAACAGCGTCATTCAACTGCCCGTAGGTGACTTCGCCGACCACTCTATTTCACATTTGTGAGTAGCCCAGTTCTTTGTTGAAATATTGTATTGACTGGTCTGTCATTATTCATTTGTAACAATCGTGGTTCTTTACTGAACTATTTTTTGCCGACTCTTTTGTTGTTCGTTTTGCGAGTAGAGCGATACTTAACGACCCCCTCCACATATTTATTTTGTTGAATACTCATTCAGTTGTGAATTGTGCAGTGCTTTGAGAAACAATTTCGCCGACAGTGAGAATATATAGCACATACATCGCTTTAACATCACATTACACTCACTATTTTTTCCTATTCGAGAGTTGAGCAGTACTTTATGAGACAATGTCATAGACAAATCGTTTAGCCATATTTTGTGTAGCACGGTGCTAACTATCCTTCCCCTAGTTTTGTAGGTTGTGCGTGCGTAGTTCAGGTTCAACAGCAACTAATTAGGCGACAGTTCTGTAAGGAATTTGTGAGGGGGCCATATTGTATGAAACAATTGTTTACATTATTAAAACTCTGTTTCAGACTGCTCTATGGGCCGAGTAAAACTCCAAGAGTTGATGTAAATGTCCTATGATATAAAGTCCGATCACTGCATCTACCGTAAAATTTCTATTGTACCTTATTCAGCTTGAAATGTCTCGAATGTTGTTTATTACTTCTGCATTTCGTCACATTTTATGTTTCCTTTGCTATCAGCCTTCTCAGTGGCAGTGCAATCACCATTATTAAATCTGGGACATTCCGGAACTTCGGATCGGTGCACCTGTGAGTTGCAACTCCAATGGCATGAATGCATATGTGTATTTAGTAATAAGCTGGTAATTTTAGCATTGTATGCGAATCATATCAGTTCTCAGCTTTCTCAAACCTTCTGATACTGTGATCGATATTGCGTGATTGATGAAGTGAAATAAAAAAGGAATGTCACCTTTTTAGCTGAACGTGTCTCATTCTATGAAATAAATATTTTCCACCATGTCACGCTTCAGTAGGTACACCATTAAGAGTCAAAAACTAAAGTTTGATTGATAAAATTGATATGAAATGTGCTAACAGGATTTACGGTATAATTTTGTCCCTGACAGCCTAACGCAGTATATGATGGCATAATATGGCATTTCACGTTTTGAATATCCATGTTAAGAGCGTTCTTAACACTTCAATCGTTACAACACGCTAATAAAGTTTGTTTCTATCCACCATTGATTGTTATCAATGGTGGATAGAAACAAACTTTATTAGCGTGTTGTAACGATTGAAGTGTATTTCGACGGCAAACAAGAATATGTGTTGTCAAGCCAAAATGCTATGCAATAGTACACGTCCAATTTTCTTCTTCATACAGTTTGAAGTTAATTTTGATGTGTTTTGCTTCAGGTGACAAGTGCCCTAAAAAAAAAAATAATGATTTTAATTTTTTGTCTCCTTTGCTAGTTTCATGCGTGTACTTCATCATGCAACTTGTTTTATTTCAATATTCTACCTCTTTTTTTATTATTTTCATATTCCATTATTTTCATATTTCATTATTATTAGTATTATAGCCCTTTCTTTATCGTGATATTATACGAAATTGAGTTTTTTTAATGAAAAATGTAATAACTTGAGTTCTAATCATTGGATTTGCATGAAATTTTGAAGAATTGTGTATCTTGGAGAGTACAACAAAATAATGATAGTTTTTGAGCATGGTACGCCACAGGTGGAGTTGTGTATAAAAGTCCTTTCCGAATTTCTCATTATCTGACTGCTTGTTTAATCCATAATTTTTACAATTCTGCTCTGAATATTTCTTAAAGCCATCATAAATTCATCACAAAGAAGTCAGATAATTCAATTAATTCATCAAAACTTAAATTACACTCCATGTTGTGAAGTTATAACCATAGAAAGTTCATATAGAGAAAAATCATGATTTTTAAAGTCATGACTTTGAATTACCATATTTTGCTTATGCCTAGAGCTAATATGCCACGAAATATTTGTGTAGATCAGCTCATGAGCTTTCCAAAAATATATAGTTTGTTGGGGTACAGGTACTTAGTAAGAATCCTATGCTTGATTATATATCCGTTGTCGTTTCCGCACGGTAATAGGGCACTTGTCACCTTCACGGAAGACCCGAATGTTAACCCCGTTTTTTTAATGATCAAAGGATCATTAAAAAATGAATATGGTCTGAGTTACCAGGATATATACATATACTTGACAGAACATTTGACGAGTACCGGTGATAGGATAACCAATACCGATATGACGCTACGTAGTTGCACATATAATTCTAAACTCACAAATGAGACTTCCTCGCAGTACTGTTGATAGTAACTTTTAAATTTGATGTTTAAGTATAACGTGATGGAAAATGCTTATTCAACATAATTTTACACAATCAGCAAGATAGGTAACATTTCGTTGTATTTTACCTGAACATATAACATAATTATCATGCAGTTAAATATCACTTGTGGGCCTTTAACATTGTGTTTATTCAACCATTCCTTATCAATTACAATGATAACTTAGTTTTGAGAATGCTTATAACGGATATGATGAAACACATCTAATGCTAGAATGAACATGCGCTTCTGTGCCATATTAACATCAAATGTTAGGATTTTTTGCTGAACCTTTAAAGGGATAATTAACCCTAAGATTATTTTGGTTTCAATAAAAAGGACACATGAAAGAAAAATATCAGTGAAGCTTTGACGAAAATCGGTCATAGGAAAAGAAAGTTATTGGATTTAAAAGCTTTTATTTTGGGACGTCACACGCGAGGTGCTCTCCCATTTGTCGTGGACAATTGCTTTCGAAAAATGCACATTTTTGTCAAAAAGATATGCATCATTTTAACTGTGCGTTTCATACATCATTAGAAATACGTTTTTACACACATGTGCGAAAAAAATATTAGTTAAAAAAAAAAGGAAAAAAAGCAATTTATGGAATTAGTTTGTACTCAACATATGGGAGAGCACCTTGTGATGTCACATAATTGAAATTTCGAAAGATCATAAGTTTTTTATCCGTTGGCAGATTTTCGTCAAAACTTCACCGATAGGTTTCATTTTTGTTTCTGACTTTATTGAAACCAATTTGTTTTCAAGATGAATTAGCGTGCTCCCTTAACCTTCACTCAAAGCCAATCGATTTTGTTAACACAACATGTAATGATACATGTTGCTTACAATAACTTATATTGATTCATGAAATGAAGTGAATGTGCGTTGCAATTTTAGGAAGATTGACTATAACAATTTCCCCCAAAATTGTGCTCAGTAAACCACGAAAAGCAAGGAAACTATAAGAATAGGTGCAAGAGGGTCAAAAAATCATGATCAAACAGCACCAAAACTTTAAAGACATACACCAGAAACATAAATCGAATTTTTGGTTAGGGGGCGGGGCCTAATTTTCTGTTTGCGTATATTTCGTGCTGTTGCTGGTTGACTTAAAGGCGCGCGATCAATCAGTCATGATTATGTACACGCCGGCTTTATCAGTTAGAATGGGCTTCATAATTTAGTGCACTATATGTATATTTTATGCTGTGTGATTTGGAAAAAAACAGGTTGAAGAGGCACCATAAGCGGTTTTATATCCCTAAATGATACATCTCGATACATCTGAGTTTGTTGATTGGTTAAAAGTGTGTGGCATAACCATGAATAAGTTCAGCTATTTGCGATGGAGAGAGAGCGAAACAAGCCAAAAGAGAAGAACAAGAATACTTCGTGACGTCATTAAAGAAAAAATCGCTTGATTCCTTCTGTCTCGACAACGGTTATATATCCAACTGTGTTTTGCGTTTAGCGGAAAACCATTGGACGCGCTCGGGGAAGTCCCACAGTGTTGCGGCCGAGGCGCAACTGGAAATTTGCTCAAACAGTCGAAAATTAAAAACAAACAAAAAATAAAGACTCCTCCGTATCAAAACCCCTCTAAAAAGTTTTGCAATTCAAGTTAGAATCAGTATCACCTGATGTTTCATTATCATACGTGACTGAGTGACTATTAGAAACCTTGCTTAGTCCTCTTTTCATTGGCGTGCCATTTGATCTGATTTTGCAATCTTGGAATGTGCAACAATCCCGAATATGTGGCAAATCGAAAAATGATATGCTACAAAATGCATAAATTTCAACATCAACATCACTGGACCAAACTCATTTCATGTGCAAAACGAACACAGAACACATATTTTTGCAACATTGCATTTCTGATATTGCTGCATATTCAGAAGGTCAGCGCATCCCATAATTGCGTAAGCACTTCAATTCGCTTCAAATGATATATAATTGAAAAGACAAATAGCCAAGCTGTCTTGTGATACCACATCAGGGGCAGATCCAAGGGGGGGGGGGGGGTCCCCCCCCCCCCCCGCAACTTACCCATTCCCTGTTCAGGCGGACCAAAGGCAAATATGCTACAGTAAAAGCAAGACCCGCACAACTGTATAGACGCGGAACAATTTTCTTGCTACACTTGTCCCCCCCCCCCCCCCCCTCACGGAGTTCTGCAATATTCGCGATAAAATTCAAGAAAACTGATGGTAGATGAGTCTAACTTGCGCCGCCGCGGCAAATTTGGATTTGATGAGCTAGCTGAACCTGCTGTGCATGGTGACTGATAGCTATATGCATGAGTTAACAATTAGGTTTAGGCTTAAGGTTAGGGTCAGGGTTAGGTTTAGGGTTCAAATTCATAAAAATGATTGGGCGGCCATAGCACCTTATAAGTGCTGGCTGTGTACGTGTGCTCTGACGAGTTAGAGCGGTTGATGGGGACCCTTCACACTCGTGTACAGATTGACACCCAGAACCATGGCCACGTTTCTAAACAGAAAGGTTTTATATTGAACGTTCTAGAGGTTAGAGCACAGACATCACCACAGTGTTCATATTGAGGGTCCAATCAATAAACAATGGATATGTTAAGGAAGGATGTAAAGCCGAAATTACTGAAATCCAGTTTTGCAACGTTCACACGGAATCATGATCGTATCTTTGAAATGACAGAAATGGTTATAGCCGCTGCCCCTCGCTGAAAGTACGTTGTTTCAAGTGTGTTCAGATCACTGCAGAGCATAAATATTGCTTTATAAAGCGATGTTTGAATACTAAAACAGCGCGCTACTTTGCCATTATGAGGAAGCCTTTCTAAAAAAAAAAAAAAAAAAAAAAAAAACATGCAACATGACTGTCATTTCTTAAGCAGTAGGTGGCGACCGCCCCAGTGTGAACATAGCAGCACATGCCCACTTCTCGTTCTTATTTCAACATTTCAACGATGTTAACATTTTGAGATGAGTATTCCTGTTATCCTGAAACAAGTATGTAACCGCGTATCACGGTAGAACCTCTTTTAGCATGATTGGCAATTCTGTAACCTTTACCACTTTTACTCTTCACTTCGTTACCGAATGTAAGGCAATACTGCCCGTGATGCAATATTCGGATTTTGTTGTAGTCGTGTCCGTGGGATCTAGCGGAAGTAGACTACCGACTAGAAGCGAATATGACTGCCAACAACATCCGTATGCCGCTGTGCAGTGCATTGTGGGGCGATTTTCCCCTGTATGCGATAAAGAGAATCTAACAGTTTCTTAATTTCGTTTCATTTTTCTTTTCACAATTGCAGGAATCTGCAAGGGAATCGGATTGGTGTGATAGAGGCGTATGCGTTTGAGGGTTGTGAAATAACGTACGGTATAGAAGGGAGAAGGCGTTTCACACTGGGGAAAACAAATCGTTTAGAGATGCGATTCAACATCGTACGGTTTGAGATAATCAGAATTAAATACAGACATATCGCCAGATGTAACCAACATCCCGGCTTCGGATGTGTGACTTACATACTAATGAAATATTAATATATTTTACTCGAATGGAGTTCACAAGAAAATACGTACATTTAGGGAAAAGGTTCGAAATTACTCGTGTTTCTAAACATTTGTTTTCCTCATGTGATCGCCATTAGATAACTAGCCGCTCATTTTCAAATCTCAATTGAAATTCTAACTTCTTTTTCATACATTAGTAACATGAAATACACTTAAATATAATACAAGTTGTTTCATTAAAATTGTCGAGAGAAGTACAAATACGAAAATAAATCATTATCAGCGAGTGCCATCGCTTTTATAGGGTAGGCGGCTTTGCACCTCCATCTGCTTCTGTCCCAAACAAATGTTTGTACATCCTCATAAGTAAGTCCTGTCCATTTCTTGGTATCATCAAACCAAGTGATTTGCTGTGGTTCGAATAGAAATTTACGTAGTTATAAATGACTGTTTATTTATAAATATACCCTCTATTTGAAATAAAACGTGTATGGAGAATGCCCAGCTAGGAACCTGATAAATACAGTGTTTCCATTGTCATGTCAAACGAATAAGATCCTGGAAATACATTTGTATTTCTGCCCTCATTGTATCACAACTGGAAACTGAAATTAGACCGAATTATGTTGACCATGGTATATTGACCGTCACATTTTGAGTTGCTTTTTGGAAGGCCTGTCCAAAGGTTTACTGGCGCATGTTCTACCTCAGAGATTGAATGTACCAACGACGTTTTATTTTCCAAAGACTCAATGAAAGTTGTTCGGCATCTTGAATAAAACCAACATTTTGCCTAGAAACGTTTACGTGCAGTAAGAGATGGCAATAATAGTAATGTATTAGTACCTTCCAAACATTATAGTCAAAGTATTGTGTGTATGTTGCAGATCAATTACGTAAATTGTGTTAATACAGATAAAATAGAAGAAAGTACTTCTTGACAACACTCCGTAATGTACAAAGAGACACTGAATGGTTTTATACGAAGCATTGCATTTCATGTGGAATTTTGGCCTGGTCGTATATATCGTAGTCTTTACTTCCCCATCCTTGCACTGAGGAACTAGTTTTGATCAACGCAATGAAAGGAAGTCAATTGATTCAATAAAATTATCTGTTCACCTTCGTAATGTGGGAACGTTATGCCAAAAACAAAATATTGATCACATGATTAAATCAAACGTGAATGGAGCCGGAGAGGCTACCTACAAAAGGAAATATCTTTGCTGCTCTATTCTTATTCTACGTGGCCTTATTGTGGTATATGTATTTGGTTTATGCAATGTTTGAAACCATTTCATTTTGTCTGCAGAAGAGTACACAACCTTTAACATAATTATGTACTTTATCCAAATAAAATGACAATTTGTTTTATTAGTATGATAAGTATATATTCCACAGGAGATTGCTGAATCTAAGAGACAACCGGATTGTGAGGATCGATTCCTTTGCTTTTAGCAACACCTACTTCAAAGAAATGTAAGTACCCACTACGCTGCAAAAATCAAAGAAAAATCTTCCCTATTTCAAAAACGCCAATACATCTTTACAAATTCAAGAAAGTATTGTCGCACCTCCACAGTAAGTAACCTAATTTAGTAAATACTGTGTTGCGTTTTCGATGTCATCCACGCACCAAGGAAAGATAGCTTTCGCGATCAGCTCTGTGTCACCCATGTCTTCTTTCCTTTTTTTGTCTTGCTATCTTGTTATTTGTTTTTGTAAACATAAACAAATCAGTAAAGACACCGGATAAAATACTTTAGAATACTTTTCTCTGCCATGTTCATTGGTTAGTTTGTGTTTATATGTACATGTATATATTACTGTTTTGTTTTTATCATTTATCATTATATCCATTCATTTTCTTTTTTTTTTTTAATTCACTTCCGTACAGATCTTTTGATACTTCCGGCCCTGCATACATCGACAGTAAGGCCTTTTATAAGGTGACCGTCCTATTATGGCAAGTAATCAATAGGCGACAAAGTCATAAAATTTTTGTGCGCGAGAAAAAAAAATGGCCCTCTACGGAGTTTGTGTATATCACTTGTGAAGAAATGCATATTTTTGTACGCCAATGTGACAGTTCCCTACGGCTTTCCTTTAGAAATGTCGTGATATACAAATAAATGAGTGTCTTTCAGTGGTCATGTTACAAAAGAAACTCTCTGCCAGTAAAGACGCTTGTTGTGGGTAAATGGAGCAGCCATTTTGCAATATTCATGGAACCCGGCATAGGTAATAGATATCCTTACGGTAGCATTTAATAAATCTCACAGTCAAACATTCACAATCCGTTTCAAAATGTGTGGAGAAGGATCGTTGTTTACGTTTGGCACATCCCGTTTTGTAGCGACTCTAATCTACGTCCATTGGGGAGTTTTCGCTGAACGTCACGGACGTGCATCTACAACGCACGAACTCCCCTGGAGCGAATTGATGAACGGCCGTCGCACAGAGACCGTTCGCGTATTTTTTATTTACACCGCTGTTCCGCCAAAATTCCCAGAAATACGAAAAAACCGACTCGCGGGTAAGTCTAATCTGTGCCCTCAAGCTAAGCTCTCGGATCGTTTCCGCCAGAGATTTGATTGTGTCGATCGCCGAGTCTAGTCGAGTTGACGTTGTCTCATCTTGATCTGAGCTCCTAACAAACTCAACGCTTTCTAAAAGCTATATATCTTATTTATATGTTGAAATAAGTTATCGTAAACGAAAAAAAAAGAAGATTTGCATGACGAAACATGTGGTCAACGTGTTAGACTCTTGCGCGAGCCGTTTCTGTGGTTTTTTTTTTTTAATATTGTGGCGGAGCAGTGGTGTAAATAAAGAAATACGTAGACCGTTCTCATGATAAGGCGGTTTCGCTTTGCGCAGACGGACACAGTGCACTGAATGATTATAAATTATTGAACGCTGCGCCGACGCTATCCAAACAATCAGCCTCTTTCAAATTGCGAATTCGCATAGAGTCTAAGTCACACACCTTTTGACAATCACATTTCAACAATTGTCATCGATGTTCATGTTTTATTGAGTCGTTATGTTCGTTTTTATATTGATTATTTCACTGGTAAGGGGGAAAGGTAAAAATAACATAAAAGATATCGCATGTCTAGAGCGAAACGTGAACAAGAATTGTAGCAATCGAGCGTATACCTGAAGTATGTTGATTGGCTTGCGAGGAAGATAAAGAACGGGCGTGATTTCTATCACGTCCGTCGCAGAACTCGATCCCTCATGGAGTAGTTCGCTGTTGCTATAGTAATTTGCTAGATTTTTCACACGGACAGCAGATGCTCCGTTCTTGATCAACGGACGTCGTACAGCGGAAAATCTCTACAGCTCATGGCAGTGCCCGTCACTACTTTCTTCAAAGTGCCATTAACTCCTGCACTCATGTTATGTCTATGTGATTGAGGTACAATGCAGCGTGTAGTTATATATCATGATCTGCAAAGGAGACACATTTTACTCACCTGTAAAGAGACCGCAGGTCTGTACAGACCGAATAGTTTGCTAGCTTACAAACATTTTACTCATTGAAAAGATTACTGAATTATTCATTATTTTAGTCTTCTGGTTACAATGTAGCCCACCTAATAAACTGTTCTCTGTATTTTCCTTCGTAGAAAATATAGAAATATGTACCTCCTTCATATACACAACAACTTAATATAACTGCAAACCAGAGAGTAGAGCAATTGCTGAAAGCCTTTAATCTATACAATAGGGGAAAGAATATTCATAACTCCAAGTCTTTAGGATGCAAGTTGAAAAGTAAAATCGTATTTAGTGTTGCCAAATAAAAATTGGTAGCAAAGAACATGAAGAAACTTAATAGTAATAACGTTAAATGATAATGCAGTGCAAACACATATACACCAGATATGGTAAAAGAAATTGTGCAGGAGGAATACAGGTCGTCATTTATTTGAACTTATTTCATGAGTCTCATCGTAATAACAGAGAACCAACATTCATTTATACCTGTAACATATGAATATATAGCCGAATGCATTAACATGAACTTAAATTAAAACATGAAGGAAAGCTTGCTGTGCATAACGACCTCTTGCTTCGCGTGTCCCACTTGAGCGGTCTAATGGTATATTTAAACATTTTGATTTTCTTTCCAGGACCTGGATAGATGGCATTATTCGGGTCGTAAAAGACGAGGCCTTCTACGACTTTGAGGCTTATGACAGCGATTCAGAGTTGTAAGTAACCTGAAACCATGGTAACCGCACTGCTCGTTTGTGAACACGCTGTGCATACAGTATTGTCCATATTCTGAACCGAAGGTTTAATGCAAGCAGCGTCCTAAACCTGCATTAACTTTATTCGACCCCAAATAAAACAAAACAAAACATGTAGCATTATTGATTCAATATATCTAATTTTTCCTCAGAATCAGCAAATGAATAAAGTCACCCATTCATGTAATTCTGTGAATTTGTAACGACATCAGATAATTTTGTTGTTTTTTCGCCCCTTTAAGCTATCCTACGTTGAGTACGCAGATCATCGTTGTGAATATATAACTAACAGGAGAATGAAACCCTGGTGACAAATTCGATTTGAAAAAAGTAGAGAAAACAAGTCATCAGTCAAATGACATAACATAGTCTATAGGAATTGTGTGTTATTTGTGCCGAAATGCATTAAGAGAAAATCCTTGCTGAACTAAGCCACTTTCTCAACACATGATTTTGTAAGATAACGTGCAAATCAGAGCTAGTATCTGTTTAGTTTCATACAGATTCATAAATCTTTGAACGACAATTAATACAGTTTTTTTAGCTTCAAGTCGGTTTCTACCTATTATCAGGATGGAAGTAATCCAGATACTGGCCGTATTTTATCGTCCGATTATTGTCCCACACACATTACGCCACTGATTTACATAAAATAGTACGCACACCGCGCAGACCACTGATTCGCGACTCCACGAATCTGTCCGCCCGAATGTAAATAATTTCAGGGTGAATTATTTTTTAATGCGATGCGTCACCAACGTTGGTTCTCGGCGGATTGCTAAATACAGCCCAGCGGGTAGACTAGGATAGGAGTTGTATTTTCCCCCATTTTCCAATTTTTGTTTCACATGTAAAAGGGCTACACTGTTTTAAAATAGTTTGATTATAGAGATCACCCGCTCCCTAAGACTATATGTCTTGTTTCCTAGCGCTGTGTTTACTCTAATACTAATTGATTAATGAATACATACATACATAACTTGCTAACTGAAGGGCGGGCATTTGAACCTGCTCATTTATCCCCTCTGCCTGTGTTTTATTTGCTCCCATGAGTAACACAGTAATACTATGAACAAATGTTTATAAACGAGTCATAAACAAATAATCACTCTTCATTGCCTTCAGAAACAAACCAAGAACTCACTTGGAAGTTGGCACAGACTAATAATCCAATTGTTTAGTTGATATCAAATAATTAATATGATCTTAACAAAATATACCATCCAAGAACAGTCCGAAATAGTAATATTAATTATCATATTTATACTCCTGTCTATATGTAATGAATATGTATGTATGTATGTATGCATGTATTTATATCTATCTACATTTTTGATGTACGTCATTCCATATAAAGCTGATGGAATGCAAATAAATGTATTCATTCATTTGTCAGTATTTTGACTGGTACAACCATCGAGCTAATGGAGAGTAGGATGTTTGGCGGAACCTCGAAAGTTTTGAAGCTGTGAGTAAAATTTTAAACACTTATTCGGAATAAGCAGAAAACAAGCAGAAGCAGCCGGAATGAAAATTTTTCCAAATTCGAGCCACATTCGGGAGGCAATTTTGACTTGATCTAAATAAGGCGGGCTACCTTCTTTCTTGGCGGCATGACCTCAATGCTTCTCAATGACTCCTCAATGCTGACTGACGTTACAGCAACAGCTAGCTGTGCTTTTATACGATTCGATTCTCCCATGAATGCGATCGAAATGTTTCGAATGTTGTTCAATTGTCGTCAGAATATTTGGAATGCAGTCAAAGTACTGTTGGACTGCATTTTGAATGGCGTTCGATATTTATCCAGTTCGAATGCATCTCGAAAGTTTTGAGCATGAGCAAAACATTTGGGCCGGACACAAGAATGAACCCGAATATTTTTAATGTACTCAGAATGTAGTCAGAATTTTGGGAATGCACTTCGAATATCCAGGAATGTGCCAAGAATTTTCATTCCGACGGCATTCCGGCTTATTCCGCCTCTAGTGTGACCAAATCCCTACCATTTAGAGCTTTAGCAGTGTCAGTCCACCTAACTGTGCTGTAACGCGTTATTACATTCACCTGTATTTTGCTTTTCAGTTGAACTGGATGGAACACACAGTTAGTTGTAGCTACTCGGAAAAAAACTCGGACAAGCTTTGGGTTTACCATTAGTATTGTGCGTACACTAACGAGAACGTTCTATTGGTTATCTTTCATTATTGACCAAGTACTATACATTTTGGTGTGAGGCTTTAGTTTTTAATGTACATTACTATAAATCACAAAAGATGCGTTGCGTGAAAGAAGATATACATTTCTACGTATGATGAATCAATTTAGGGGCTTTAAGTGATATGTCTTATCTTACAAACCATGGTCTTTAAATTGGCACAAGTATTAATTAAACATTTGAAGAGTTTGTTTGCAGAAGGGGTTAAATCCACTTTAGACCATTCTCAAAATAATCAGCTTTTTTATTATCCCATATTGCAATATTCTTATGCGAAACTAAATTGGCATGACATACTACCCTACCAAGTATACATAAAATTGGGTATAAAAGAACTCTACCTGTCTTCATATCTTTTAAATATCCTTTTTTCAAAAAAGTACATTTGTATATATAACCCCTTCTGCAAACAAACTGAAATGGATCTAACCCCTTTTGAAAAAAAAAATCTTTGCCATTTTTTTTTACTTTTTCACGATCACAAAAGGTATGACGTTTTAAGGCGAGTTGACCACTGGGACATGAGACAGCGATGCCACATACACAAGTTCATGCTCTTAAATTTCAAACTCTGATGTCCGACATGTGACTGTAGTGTTCTCTAACAAATGAACTTCTTAATGTTGTAGCACAATTTGTCATTGATTATAGCATGATATTACATGTATTGCCTTTGAATGAACATCCACTAATTATTTTGTTCTTACATCAATGAACAACATCTTTACTAAAAATATTCAATCATATCGTCTGATCATTTTGAAATGTTTGTTTCATTGGAAGACATATTACTACCAATACCGGTGGTACAATATAAACACAACAAGAAAAGTAAGTCGCCCCCCCCCCCCTCCTAAGCAGAATAGCACAACTTTTGATCGAAAAGTTTTTGAGCAAAATCATTTGACAGGATTGTTTAGTATTATATTGCCTACCTTTCGCGTGAAAATCACATCAATCCTATCAGTCATGCTTGAGTGAACACACATTAAAGGCAAAAACTGTCACTTTTCAAAAGTCACAAGGGTGATTTTTATGCCGTTTTAACAATACATTTTGGCATTTCTTGTGCAATTTGTAAAGTGTATTCACTCAACTATGATATGAGAATGACTTCTTATGTTGACAAAACAGGTCATGTTACATCTTTGTCAAGATATCTAGAAGGGTTTTTAAAAGTTTCAAACTCAACAGGGATGAATGTTTTTTAAACGGTGCCCACTCAACCAGAACAATGGATTAAGTGTCGGGATAGGTTTTAGTGCATCCAGAGATGAATGATAAACAATGAAAGGAAATAAAGTATGCACCAGAAATGGAAATCATTAACAACTCATGACAGAATCCTCAAATTACCCTTGTGACTTTTGAAAAGTGACAATTTTGCATTTAATGTGTGTGGACTAGGTGGATTAATGCAATCCTCACCCGAAAGTTAGTCAATAAGTAAAAAAAAAACATTCCTGCCAAAATATATTGCTCAAAACTTTTTCGATCAAAGTTATACTATTTTCCTTAAGGGGGGGGGGTACTTCTTTGTTGTGTTTATATTAAAAGAAACGTTTCTTAAAGACCAAAATATGGACATTCAAAATGGAAAATGGAGAGGGAGTCTGTAATATCACAGCCTCACGTCCGAGATGTCAATTTGCCTACCCAAAATGTAAATTTTTGTGTCATTACAAAGATTCATGACTTCCTTATGCTTCGATTTATTTTGGCTATGCTTTTTCTTTTTTTCTTTCTGCGTAGAAATATATATTTTAATGCAAACTTAAACATACCTTAATTTCCTAGCAGCTGTAGGGAATAACACAACGCTAACCCTTGTTTACACATGTATCGTGACATATTGGATGATAAGACGAAATATATTTGGACTTTGCATCAACCAGACCTAGCGGCTTATCTGTTCAATGTAATATCAATACTTTGTGTGCCAGGTAAATATGCTACTTTCTTGGATGCGTGTGTATTTCGTGGGGCAAAAGCCGAGAGTGGCACAACAAGAGTAAGAAAGTGTGAAGAAAGGGGCTATATCAATTTGTCCTCTTTTAAGTAATTTATTTCATATTGCAGGTTGATGGATAACAACGGATTAACCTGGGTGTCACCTAATGTATTCGATGGGCTGGTTGCGGTGGGGGAACTGTAAGTATACGTGTTTTTCTATTTCATTCCGTGTCAGAAGAAAAATGTTGGTTTTATACGAGTTCTGAGCTAATCGTATGTACTCCGACATATTTATGCCTTATGTAACGGGTGCATTATCGTACCTTCTACGAAACTACTGTCAGTATATGGGACTACTTATTGCATACCCTGTCAGACAAAATGTGGGTTTGGAGTAGTCTTGAACTTACCGTATTCTTATTAAGTATTTAACTTAAGTTGTGCTTTATCGTGTTTACAGAGAGATCAATGCGAGTATATATAGGACAACTTACTGTATGGCATACCCTGTCAAATGGTGAAATGCGGGCTTGTGCGAGTTCAAAGCTAATCATTTGGTTTAGTATGTTAAGTGTTATCTATAGATGGATCTACTGGAAGAGCATCCTTATATTACTCAGTGTCGAATAGAAGGCAGCTTTTTACAAGTTCAAGCTCATTCGTTGTAACATATTTCAGATTCTTTTTGAGTATAGCCCTTTTGATATGTGATGTACGGTGAGGGTATTGTAAGTGAACAACCTAATCAACCCCTATGGGGGAAGTATGTGTTTCTACACGATCTTAGCCCACCATAGTTGTTCGTGTGTATTGCATAATTCAATATTTGTGCAAGTATATCATATTTTTCTTCCTCCCTAGCTTAAATTCTGTGATTTATATTTTTGCTTTATACATAGCAATTTTTTTTTTATTTTATGTTTATTTTTACGATTTTTTTAGTTAATGCGATCGTCATTCTTTAATTTAGCGCATATAAATATTTTACACATCTGTTGTCCAATTTGAAATATATTTTTTTACAGTACATTCCACTCCGTGCGGTAACACGCAATTTTTTTCATGTTCAATACTTCCCGATATAAAAAATGGAGTGGTGATCTTTAAGATTAAGCTCTTGATTTCTATATCGTGTACAGTTTGATTCATTTTCAATTCATTTTTGTCTTCACAGTACTCTTACGGAAAGCGGGATCACTGAGAATCCAGTCCTATCGGCAGACAGTGATATTGTGAACTTCGACAAAAATAACATAAGTGAAATCCAGGATAATGCATTCGCTAAGATAACAACGGTGACAAAAATGTAAGATTTAGTGAACTAGAAAAACACTTGTATACGCACACCCACCCACTTAAACACACATTCACGTGACAGCTGGAATCTTATTCTTTACATGTTACGTTTTAACCCCTTCATATTGATTAGGGGAGTGAGAAGGAAGGGATAACTGATGCATGTAGCCTTCTGAATGGTACATCGGCAAATTTATCGAATTATTCTTGGCTTGTTGACGATAACACGAGTTGCAACAATGACCTTGAATCGCATGTGACTTACATTTAAACATTGAGAGAGACTGCGTAAAAATGAAACCGGGTAAATAAAGTGGTGAGTCATTGTAGCAATTAGGGAATTATTTTTTTAACGATTCCTTCTCATGCTTCTAAAATCAAATATGCATGTGATTAAATTCTACGTCATTTTAAATGCATTTGATATAGTATAATAATACAGGTGCATTCCATTTTTTTTTTCATTTTCAACTTGTTTGTTAACAAATTATGCCACTGTTGAGCAATACTAATACGTCGCAGCTGTGTAATTGGTAAGGAAATGTGTTTTTTTTTGACAGATATTATAAAAACAACCAACTGTCTTATATCCCAGCGCGATTGTTCGCAGGACTGGAGGAGTTAATCAAAATGTAAGTATATTCACCCGTTTTTAAAATTTATTTCAACCATTATGACAGCAACGACAATTTGATGGTAACACACGACATTCCAAACCTACAGGGCTACTCACCTGTGACGACAATCCCACGGTCCTGCACCCAAACAAACCTCAGACCAGGCTTATGTTTGTACCGAGAAGGAGACATGGAACTCATTTTATTCGAATTATCCATACCGTTTGAACTAGAAATTGAACATGTCCATAAATTCAAAGCCGATAAATACGCAAGCTTAATCACTGACATCCAAAACAATGGATATGAAGTCCAGCTGTTAGCAGTGGAGATTGGTTCAAGAAGATTTATCTCACAGGACAATGCTCCACGCCTGAAATAATTTCCTTTTTTCACCCCAAAGCCCGCGAAGTTGAAAGAATTACGAGATGACCTAAGCCAAATAACTTTTTTTTTTATTTTCTGCATTGTAATCCATGTATATTGAATGAATGTTTCCTTTGTAAATATCTATTTCTCGTCCTGTATTACCATTACTTAGCTGTAACCTGGGCTTTGTATGTTTATGTCCTTTATTGTCTCTAAACGCCTAATAAAGTGATCTTGAAAAAAAAAAACTATGACCATACCTGCAATATTATCGATTATCCAATAGAAGCCTTTTCCGCTTATGAGTGGGGACTTTTAAATTACAACATACCCATTACTCACATACATTTATACAGAGTATACCTTAATGAGGTAACAAGAATAATCACACTCAATAACATGCGCGCACATACTCGATCTTGCTACAAGAAGAGATGGGAAATAATAGAAAGAGAGAGAATGGGGGACAGTGTATAAAAAATTTGAATTGGAATAAGAGACCTTTAAATAGTAGCAGTACTAAGGCACTAGAAGAGCTAAATTTTTATAAATATTTAAAGGTGTGTCAATTGGCTGCATGTAATATAACTGTATTTTGTACGTAAGCTCATGTGAGTGTGCATGTGTGGGTACGTGTGCGCGTGCGCGTGTATGTGTGTGTGTGGGGGGGGGGGCGTGTGTATGTTTGTGTGAGTGTCATGAAATCACTCGGATAAAGCATTAATGTCTTTCTTTTGTGTTGTTTAATGCAGTTTACTTAGCAATAATCTCATTACTTACATCGGACCCGATGCTTTCTCTGGTCTCAGCTCCATTTCAAAAATGTAAGTACGAATGTCGCACAGATCAAATATACGTTCCGCTGCGAAGTGTCTATGAACCTCATCATTACGGAATAAAGACACATATCCTTTGATGTTAGAGCGCACCGATTGATCGCGTTGCTAAAATCTTCAAATCAGTTAATTTCATGATCATTTTCAACACATGCCACGTAATATGTTCTTGAATATTGCAATGCTGGTATTATGATCATTACTTATTATTAATGATATAATTGAGACCACCATTTTTATTTCAATTGTCATAGCATTTCTCAAGTTAATTCTGAAATTTCTGAAACTTCAGATCGCCATTAATCGTGATTCAATTACGATGCATATCCTTGATTCCAAACTCGCAGAGTACATTCAACTTATTAATTCTATTACAATATATCAAATCCATTCGAGTTATTGAGATCAATATCAATAAATACTATTTTCAAAATCATGATCAAGTTTACCATGTGTAACAAATATGTTTGTATCATCATCATGATTGTTACTTCATTCTTCATTATAGTATTCTGATACTTCTCACGGATATCCGTATCATTGTTATAATTTTTCATCGTGGTATTTATGATGTTACGTGATGTGATTAATAGACATAATACTCCCGAGATTAAAATGATGGTGCTTATATCTGCTACAAGTGCAAATTGATTATGATGTCAATCATTGTTATCATCCTTACATACTATAATATAAAGCTTTCAATTTATACAGATTGTCCTTCGTACTGTCATCGTGATTAATGTGCTCACTGTATTACATCATGGATATTAACATTCATATGTAGAACCCTTAGCAAAAACCCGCTGGACTGTGTATGCGACACCTACAACTCTCTAGTCGAGATTGCAGGAGTAGTAGAGGGCTCGGAATGTCACACGCCCTCTAACGTTCAGGGAGCAACATTCGATGCCGCTCAGGCCTCCTCTTCGTCGTACTTCACCAACTACGATGCCTCGCTCTTCCTCTGTAGTAAGAAATCAGTTTAAATTCAAGGACTCAACGACCAAGTCAAATCAGTAAAATGACTATGCGTTAAATGTGTGTATGCTTGATTTTTCCCCTTTTTCGCAAAATTCATGTATGATACTCCGCATGGAAACAAAACTATGTCATACTTTCGAGAAACATGATCACTTGGATTTTGTCTGTGTTTTTAAATTGTTAGAAAAGAAATATTTTGATATAAAGAACTGTAGATGTCAAATATATATATATATATATATATATATATATATATATATATATATAATATATATACATATAAAAATAATTATAGGCGTACTTGAAATGCCCACAAACAAGATAAGTAATGTGATTATATGTGTTCGTTTTCTTATATAAAATCAAAGGTAACAAATGTGAAAACACCGTTTCAAGCAACCCGGAAAAGTGTTAATCTTTTTAGAAGTTAGCTTGACAATCATGCGTTTCGCCCTAGAATACAAAGTGACACCACCCGACATATTAACTATTCTGATATTTAACACTGTCATAGATGAGGACTGAGCCATTTCTTTTTTACTGCAGAAGATACACTGCAGCAGTAAACGCACACTGTGAACATGGTTTGAAAAAAAAAATAAAAGGGGCGCTTTGTTTATAGTAACATTTCGAAATGAGACATTAGTCTGATCTTAGACGCTAGTTCATCTACGGTGTCGAGATTGCCTCTATGTGTGTAGACTACGGACTGTGAACACATCCAAACTCACAAATATGAGACTAGAACCTAGTCTGGTCTTAGACAATACGGTGTTTTTTTATACGGTGTCATGATTGAGTTCATGTTTGCAGAGTACGAGAGTACATCACAACCACAATATTTAAGATTAATTTGCCATATCTTGAGACAATACCTGGAGTGATATTGGGTCTCCATATGCAGACTAAAAAGAAAGGGTTGATGTTAATAACCACATTCTTACTGGTGAGAACAATGCAGGCAGTTTTAAAGGGAGAATGTATTATATGATATCGCTATTGTCTCAATGCAAGACCTATTTAATCATATTTTTATCATCCGATCCCCTTCATCTCATGTATTAGTTTTCAAATCAGTTTAACTATTTGTGGGCCACTTTCACATTATTGTATCAATTTGTCTTGGGAGACGAACATATGTATGTGGCACATTAAAGCTTAACCGTTTATTTTCTTCCTCGTAAAAACAGCACCACAGGACGTGTCCGCATCAGCGCCTGTGAGTGGCCAGATTGAAGTGACGTGGATCGGCCCAGATGAAGCGTATCCTTCCGCGGGAGTAGCACCCGTGTAAGAGCCTAGTCTGTGCCATTGTTTTGGGACTAGGCGAGTTGAAGCAAATAGTAAACGGAACAAGCCCAATTTACCCGTTCGTAGTTGCACCATAGTCGGACAATCCACTGAATGAGTGCTGATAGACTGCGGACTGGTGTATGTTCATTAAGCTGTTGTGAATTAAGTTAATTAAGCTGTTAAGTGTTGATGATGGGTGCAAGTATATTTTACAGTAAGCCCAGAGCAACAATACAAACAGATGCACATGGTGGAATGGTCTTTTAGTACCTTTCAAAGCTGAATAAATGTTGTCATATCTGCCTGATAATGAATAGAAACGTGGTCTACTATCTAATGAATTTTAATTTTACTCTGTGAGTTGTACGACTGACCCGAGGTCATTAGTACCAGCAATAGTCTGCTCATGTGCACATTGGAACTACAAACTCGCTTATTGGCTTACAAGCACATCAAGGGTTGATAAATAATAGACTGTTGACATCGGCCCCGTCGCGGTCTTCCCAAGGATTCATTTTGTGCCTTTCGGTCACCGTCACAGTGTTCCCATGGATGATTCTTGCGAGGCGGAGACAAAGCAGTGTTTTGTAATTGTATTTTGATTGGACAGGAGCTAAGTGCCGGTCAGGAGATCTTTTCCTAGTATGTCTCCGTGTACGTACACATGAAGTAACGTGTATCCCCAGCTAACAAAATAGGTTTTCTGGATGTTTTGCGATAACGTTTTATGCACGTTCTAAAAACGTTTTTCAAAAGTTAAAAGAACAAAACACCTTTAAAAATCTTTCGAGAACTTGAGACGTCTAAAAACCCTTTTAAAAATGTTCTAAATATGTTGTGGAGATTGTTTAGAACGTGCAAAAAAATCTTGAAATGCACTGAAAAACGTCTTCATAACGTCTCGGATACCTTTTGAAGCACGTCTGAAACGTTTATAGAACGTTTTCTTAAACGTACAAATGTTCTACAAACGTTTAAAAACCTTTTAAAACCGTTTTAAACATTCGTTTATGAACAGTTTGAAGAAAAAGATTAATCATAGACTAACACTATCTCACACGATTAAACATACATGGTTATAACCCATAGAGCTATATTTAAATATGTTTAAATATAGCTCTATGTTAAAACCGCACACTCAACCCTAACCCTATGTTAATCCTATTCTACTTCTATCTTACCCTAACCTACTCCTGTCGTATGTTGAACACGCTCACTTTCATATTTATAGTACTACGGTAATATGATCCAAAAACTATTGGTTAGTACAAATAAGATTAATATTTTGTTGTAATTATTGTTGTCAGCACTCAATTAGGTGTAATTTTTTTAATGTCTAAATTTCTAAACGTTTATTGGAATGTATGCTTTAATATTTCTTCTATCTAATTTTGTGCCGTTGATCTATCAAAAATGCCTCGTTATAAACAAATGTGGGTGCATATGTAACATACTGTACCTTAGAAATCGTCTCGTATTATAATAATAATAATAATATTAATGATAATGATAATGATAATTCTCATTAATTGCTAATTATTTTGAAAGGTATCATGATATGATGTTACGTATCACTTCATTTCACTCATGCTATTTATGTCCACATACAACATATAAATACGAATATGACTACGTTTAAACAAATATTGTAAAACATACTTAGCTGGCAGGAGGACGTAACGGACGGGAATGTCTCGTAACATGATAACACAAGGCATTATGACCCTCGTTTGTGTGTAGAAACTTCACGGTTCTATGCACGGATGATAATGGGACAGCTCTCCGGGCGAGCACGGCTGGCTCACCGCACTCCTTCACCGAGACAGACGGGGTGAGGGGGGACACCGAGTACTGGTGTAGCGTGGGAACCACGTGGAACGACATGGAAAGTGGGCGGGGTCGAATGGTCTCTGTCATAACACGTGAGTTGTGTGAGAGTCACGTCCTTAACCCTTCGTGGAATAGCTGCTGCATACCCTGCAAGTCAAAGAGTTAAAGTTGAAGGGTAGTAATGGTGTGGAGTACAGAATTACGTAATGATGACAACCGTTGTGTCGTCATTACGGATCACAGATTGATTTGATTTCAAGAACTGTATGAATTTGACACCGTTCCTAACGTGGTCCTAACCATGCACTGCGACTGCGGGACATGCACTATTTGTCGCTTTCTTGGACACGTAACTCATTTTCTTCAACTTCAGCACTATAAGTCCGCACAAATCATATGTAAACATTTTTATGACACAAATGTGAGTACATATAAGTGCCACCGTCACATCACCGTTCAAAACTTGCTCATAAATACTGTGAAATCGCACGTTAACTTTCACAGCATGAGTTAATTGTTCTTGTCTTCTTACTCTGTCTAATTGTTATAATTCTCAGACCAATCTGCCATATCCATTTTGTTGCATTCGCTCTCTCCCTCTCTCTCTCTCTCTCTCTCTCTTTGTATTCCAGTATGTTGCTTTCTTTGCTCACACAGTGATTATTATGAGTTTTGTTGGTATGCATTAATACTCCCTCTATATTCATGTCTACTAAAGACTTGTACTTGATTTTATCTAACCCGTCTTTTACATCCCTGTATTTCCAAGCATGAACCTTGTTTGAATAGAATTATTTGCATGGGAATCACATTCAATATATTCCGTATGCCAGTTCCTGAAGTGCCTGCGCCGGTTTCCACAACGATTGCACCAAGCGATGCACAGCTTTCTAACAATCGTGGATACATAAGTCACGGTATTGTTTCTTTCTGCACTTCTTAAGGCCACCGCAGACAACACGATCCGCTCAGTCGTATGACCCTGCGACTCATCAAGTCGCAGGATCCGGTCATATGGATTTGTGCTAGAAGGTGACGTCACATTTCCATTCGTAGGCCCTTACGACCGCAGAATCGTGGCAAAGCCGTGTAGTCTGCGGTGGTCTGTAATGTTTTACGTGCCTTTCCTCAAAAATGTGTTCATGCACCGTCAGCACAGAATATGATGGGGTAAGGGGGGGGGGGGGTGGAGGGTGGGAGGGGGGCAAGATGGGTCGAGATTGAGAAAGATGGATGGGGGAGGATCAGAAACTGAAAAAAGAAAGAAATGCAGAGTGAAAATGATGAGTTAATGTGATAGGAGGATAAGATGAATACGAATAGGACATTGATTCAAACCTACGGTTTTCTGTTTATGTGTAAGGCTACGAGAAATTTTAAAACCAGCATTTTTATGCCCTGCATAGGCTTAAATCTTGCTAGCGTTGGCTAAAAATTTGACCATCTTGACAATATCCAAATCCTAAACGATTTTATTAATTATTGTCGTTACTGTGTAGTGCTTGTTTGAATACTTTTAAATTGACATTTTGAATCACCAACATTAACATATTGTTATTATTCTTTTTCTATGTCGTTTTCCTTGTTTGTCAGCTCCGAAAAGCCAAGACGTAGAGTTCTCTATGATACACTACGACTTCAGGTAAGCGACTTCTATAACGAATACCCTACACTCATACAATAGAATTGTATAGTTGATAATATTTAACACTCATACAATAGAATTTTATAATTAATAATATTTAATGATTTAATATTAACTGCAATCCTGAATACCTAGTCAAGCGTTCACGCATTCACAAGTCCCTAGTTGTATGATTTTAATTTCTGATATGCTAGTCGGAAAAACATTGGACAAATCTCGTGTTTACAATAAAATAATTTATTATTTGACAATAATAAATACTATTGTATACATATCGATAATAGTCTTTTGAAGACAAAGGGTCCCTGTTGTAAAATCCATGAAATTCGGTAGGAGTCAGCAGTGTACCCTAAAGATAGCGTGTATGAAATTTTCACAGTCGTAGCTTCACGAACATTTTCAGGAAAAGTGAACAACTATCCTCGTTTACATATGAACTGCAGCGAGCATAGTCTACATTCATAATCTTATTGTCCCTCTCAGCGCGCGACGCGAACAAAAATTGTTCCCATTGAACATGTTGAAAGCATGCACTGTCGAGCGGACCATAGTGCACAGCGGTTTCCGGTCTCTAAGATATGGGTTTCGGACGAATCAGCCCCCAAACTCATAAAATTCTACTGATCGCTGTAATTTCCGTAAAGTCAGTTTCCAGCCCTATTTTTAGTATGGAAGTTCCAATATAGTATATTGTTAAATTGTCCGTGTTTTTTCTTAATGAATCTTATTTTTTAACCTGCAAAAGGGACACCCTCTCTTTAAGTGTATTTAACACGAGCGGGGAACAGCCATCATGAGTCATGGGTTTGTTTAACATCTCTCCCCGTGTTTCCATCTAGTTCTGAACATAAGAGCCTTGTCGCATGAAGACAATCCCTAATCCCATGTCTCTAATGTACAGAATTACGATTGATGTCAATCATAAGTCAAATTACCATCAACTGAAATTCTTTATAAGAGAGGACAAAAATCTATAGATTTTTTTTTTAACTAGGTATAGATACGACGACAGCAACACCAAAAAATAGAAGCAATTCTGAGCACATGTTTTAAAAAATGTAGGTTTCAATATTGCATTTATGATCATGATACATTCTGTAAAGCGCGAAGTGGATATATATCAATATAATTCGTTGTATTCCATTTGCCACAATTAGTCTGATGGTATTTTTTAATCACGTAATTGATATCTATATGTACTTCTTTAACTCTTCAGGTCTTCAGACATGGATTTCCTGGCTGACATGTCTGAGATTCTCAACTCAACACCAACATACATTGATGACGTATTCAACGGGGTGTGGCTACGTGCGACGGATGACCCGGATATGGATCATTTCAATTCCTGGTTCACCCCACGAGACAACCTGAATGTTGTTCTGCAGTCTCGTCTTCTTGTCCCTTGGCTATCTACAGAAGCAGTTAATAGGTAGCCCATGCAAATAAAGATGAATAAAATATATGAGTGATAAAGGACGTGATAAATTGAAAAGAGGTGTAGCATAACATGTAATTATGTTGTATATCCTTACCCATTTAAAGATTAATATACTTCTAAAAAGTTCTTTTTTGTAATGTAATGATGTGAATATGTACATTCAAACTGATGTTTTGCGGGGAAAAGGAAGAGGTTGTTTTTTGCATTGCTTATTACGTTTTGGTTAAGATACCGAAAATAAAAGCCCTGGGTTCCGTCTTGTAAAGAATGGTGACAAAACTTAGTCGGGAATTAAACTTTTATCTTTATTGTACGCATATACATCTTATATCAATCGCAGGCCAAAATGCGATCAAATGCAAATTTTTATACGGTAAGGCCCAGTTTTACATCGATACTACATGAAATAGTGTGCATTACAGTATGTAATGTAACTAATTCTGATTTGATTCCTAACAGGTTTGCAAGCTCGTCTTTCTTCCCAATCGACGACCTCGGGTTTGGATCAGAATCGCATACTCATTGTTCTAACGCGTAAGTAGCATTTTATTACATCTGCCTGTGCCACGTGCGCATTTGTTTTTTTTTACAGTTGATACATACAAATCTTTCAAAATGAGTTTAAAAAAAAAAAGTTACCTTGTAACGAAAAGATTTTCAGCAACACTTTTGTCCAAATAGTTGATTTAAATTATTACAGGAGAAAAGCCCGAGAAATTTATCAAAACAATTTGTAGAAAATCGAATAAATGATGAAATAATATCAATGGTTATACAATGTAATTAGAAATTGAATATGTCGTATTATATTTCATCCCGCTTATGTTTTGGAAAGCTGGATATAATTCAACTTCTTCTTCCGCTCTTCTTCTCTCTTCCTATATTAAAATGATACATACCCAGCAATCTTTGTGAACCCATGAATACATTGGGGCTCAAAGAAATAAAAAGGACGAATAACAGCGATAACAATACCAAACGCTGGAATGGCCCATAGGACAAATGATAGTTTAGTACTAACGATGATGTTAAATTGTTAACTCTTAAGCAGCCACTTGTACATTTTGCTGCAACTAATATACACGCCTCTAACAGAACAGTGCTCCGTTGCATAAAACTTCTCATTAATGGTAACTCTGCCATCAATGGTATCTACAATGGTAACATCGCTTTGCAGCCAATCAAACTCAAGGTTTTCATGAAAGTTGCTATTTATAACTATGCAACGGGGCCCAGAAATTTGTTTGGCACGCAAAGGATTAATCCATGAATTGTATCACATAATCATCCGAACCATATATAACCTGTTTTCTTCCCTTTTTTCGTTTGTTGCGTAGTTCCAATGACTCCACATGTGCTGACGTACTGCATAACTACGGGTAAGTAAATCATTTGATTTCTATTGGAAGAGGCTGTTACTATAAAAACCGTGATAAGACGATGAGAAATATTTCACATGTATGTTTTATAGCAAGTCCTAATAGTACATGCTGGGTTTAATGATAACATAACCACAACAAAAAACTAAGTCCCCCCCCCCCCTAACCAAATTGCATATCTTTTTATTGAAGATGTTTTGAGCAACATAACTTGGTAGAATTGTTTCTTTACCTATTGACTAACTCCTGTTTCAAAAGTCACGACGGTAATTTTTGGATTCTGTCATATGAATTTTGAATGGATTCCATTTATGATTCATAATCTATGTCCTTCCATTGTTTATCATACATCTTTCGACACTTTAACACCTATCCCCACACTTAACCCATTGTTCTGGTTGAGAGGGCAACATTTAAACATTACTTATCCCTCTTGAGTTTGAAATTTTTAAGCGGGTGGACTTTCTTTTTTGTTGTATTTAGAAAGAGACAAATGGTTGGGAATAAAGGCGAGGCAGAGGAATACACTGAATGCCAAGGGTGTGCACCATGGCCAGTTTTGAACATTGCACCTATAGCTGATCATCATTAATAGCTAGTATGCATAGAATCTTGAAGTCGATTATCATTTACTTTCGAATAAGATTTAGACTGAAGACTGTGCTACCAAACAAAATAACAATATAATGAAACTTGAATATGAAACCGCTAGAGGGAGACAATAAATCTTTCTGACAGGTTGTTTTCAATTTACGATTTTCCTTAAAACGGAATTCAATGAGATATTTTAAGGCAAATAAGAAACGTGATCTTGATATGCAGATAATTTTTTCAATACAAGTGGTCGCTTGAGCAGATTTCGCTGTATATCATTTGTATAAAATAGATTTACAACCGCCTTGCGGACGAGTTTCCGATATACCGGCGGAGAGCGGGTTACCATGGGGACGGGGGAGGAGCTATGGCTGTATGTAGACGGCACGCTACTACTTCAAATCATCAACGACATTCCTGATCACGTGGTGTGCAAGAGGATTTCCCTAGCCGGCGCCAATGGTAACACTTTTATCAACCCCCTCCACGTGATTTAAAATAATATTGCTCATCACAGACACATACACGTATAATGCATAGGGGATAATTTTACGTGGCACACGAGCAATTACCTTAGATGGTTCATGAGTTTGAAAATACATGTTGGCTTCTATTGATGTACACGGATTCATTCATCAAGAAATAACCGTTTTATGAAATAACTATTTCACATTTCGAAAATTAAGTTTTATTCACCTAGCAAAGATACACCCCTTAAAACTATTCAAGTATTCAAAAGTACCTTGTTATGTCACTTGTCACTCATAAGCAGGGAAACTCAACATAACAATGTATGATATCAGGCAACTTACATAGCGACTGGCTAATGTACACAAGAGTGCCATTTTTATTGGGCTTAAAAAAATCGATTTAGAAAAAAAAGTTAGAAAAATTGGTAAGTTAGGGGACAGGAAAAATAAGACCATTTGGCTTTTGGTACGGTTGCTACGCAAGTTTCACTCTAACTTCGCGATTTTCTAACTTTTTTTAGCCCAATGAAAATGGCACTCATAAAACAGATTTTTCTTCCTTCAGAGCTTGGAAATTCCTGACATAACGTAATCTGAATGGTTGTTACGGATTGTTCATTGAAAAAACTGTCATTCTCTTATGAGCATTATCAACTTGCGAGATAAATTGCAATATATCATGCATTTTTTAGGTTGATTTTTTCCTGCTTGTGATGTCACAAGGTACTCATTAAGTACCGAAGTGTGACTGGCTCTAAGCAGCGGTGATCACAATGGGGACTCTAATTGGGAATGTCGGACACTAGCCCGATAGACAATATCGGACAGCTAAACCTCTCACTGGAGTGAGTTTGTTCAGGTCCAATTGTCTTGGCAACATCTTCATTTGACGACCCTTCTTCGGTACTCTATTGATATCTGGAGGATTTGTAGAGGAGTTTCTAAGCTATGTGAAAACAAATTGAGTAACAATAATTGAAACATACAGCTTCCAATATCAATACCAATTGCAATGGCTTTATTTATTTATTTCATTATAGAAGGAGGGACCGTTGTGCCATATGGTGGAAATGTGACTGGTGGAATGTGCAGCGCTGATGACCAGCTGGAAGACGAAAGTGTGACATTATCTTTGCGCGTAAGTTTAAGCATGCCGTGTATGATGAAAGACAGGGATAGGCTACTTCTGGTACATGATCCAGCAATAAAACACATCAGTACCAAGCATTGACATATCCATATCAATAGCAACTCAGTTTATTATCTATGGGACTAAGCGGAATAAACTCAACCGGGAGCTCAGACCATAGCATTTATAACTGTGATGCCATGATTACGGATCAGTAACCTATAGCCAACCCTTATGCCATTTCTTCTATACCACTGCGCACGACGGTAATGCACAAGTCCAATAGAGTTAAACTTGTATAGAAAGACCGTTTAAGGCAGACAGCAAATGTGATCTTTCATAAACTGGAAGTTTTTATGTACAGTTTGCTTATGTGCAGTTTGAACCATTTACATTATTCACGAAAAACATACCATGTGGTCTATATATACAAGTGGTGTTCTATATACGTGGTCGTTTGAGCAGGTTTCGTTTAATACAGAGTACGCTTGTGTGTGGTACACAAATTATAGATATGCACAAATGTTGTTGTTCCTCAAACTGCAGCAAGGGGAATCGTATACCTTCGATCTCTTCATGACCGAGAGGAGGCCTATCAGCTCGGATGTCTTCATAGAATTCGACCACTTTGACTTCCCTTCCATCAATGACCCGGTAGTGAAACGCTCTTTCCGGGTCAATGCGTGGACGGATGTCGGAGAGTCCCTAGGTGCGCTGAATGTGTCAGAGGTCATCGGGAACGGACTGCCGTATCGAGCAGAGGCTGTGCCCTCAGATGGATGGGGAGGTAGGGGTCGCCTTTTAATATCGGAAAGGTTTGCTCTCAAATGAGCTGTTTACTTGGGGTACCGATCATCTTGTCTTTATTGGTTCCTTAATTCTTTCAATATTGACTCGCCCTTGCTTTTCACATTACCTGCACAAATTCCCTTACCGCAAATAAAGAAAAAAAAATCAATTCTAAACTCAATTGGAGTAGCTTCTGAGAATCTGACGTTGAATCTGTCAGAGTGAATTCCTTTTTTGCTGGCAGTGGCGTATGATATTGAGGGGCCTTGTGCCAGTGGCATCTCTAAGCCAAGAGAGAAAAGTCAGTCTCTGTCGTCCTCTTGACCGACGTCCCTGAACAGCACCAGTAAGGACGACTTCCTCAAGAGTATTTTTACGAAGTACATGGCCTAGTAAACTTAAATAAAGAAAAGGCGTCCCATCATGCACTGTAATGCGGCATCCGGGATATCGTATCCATTCATACTCACCTCCTGTGTCATACTCTAACTCATTAGATTGGAAATAGGTATGACTGGAAAATAATTCCTCATGTCGCTCACCATTGTGTTATGGGAGAACTCTAACCTATACGTGAATGGAGTATGATAGCGTTTCTCTTTTGCTTATTCCCATAGTCCTTGCAGAGTGCTACACCGAACAAGACGCCGCGGATTATCGCGGTCACGTGAGCGTAACTAAGGATGGCACCCCGTGCCAAAAATGGACTTCCCAGTCCCCGCACATACACCCCTACAATATCTGGTCTTACCAGGGATGGGGGCTCGGGGACCATAGCTTCTGCAGGAACCCTTCCAGGTCTGTAACGGCGTGGTGCTTCACGACGTCATCTTCAGAACGATGGGGTTATTGTGACGTCAGACCACCTAATGCCACATGTGACCACCATCAGTCCCTATGTAAGTCCAGAACACATCCATTTTCAATACCGCACATGATGTACCGCGCAGGTGCATTCGTATTCAGTTTGCAGACATGTCCGCTTCTAATCTATTGTAGGCCAAGTGTATGAGATTGAAAGTGAACGTTAATGCAAACAGAATCCGGAGATCGTTTCGCAGTGCATCATTAGATAACTTTTCCTAGATGCGTTATGGAGAGTAATCCTTCTACTGATAACATATCTCCATCATATTTGTTCTCAATTTATGGCCCTTCCAATCCTATTGTATCCCTGTAAAATTAACTGATTTGTTTAACATTTTCGCTTGCGTTTAATTAGACATAATTACTCAAACAATAATCACATATGTTTGCAACATGGATTCTCCTTTGAACTAGATGCGGTGCATGTACGGTGTAATTATTTCAAATCAAGTCCAGCATTGAATAATTTAAACTGAGTTTTAAAGAGTATGTATTTCATTTCGTTTGTTTTGTCATCATAATATCAGTGTGTATCGAACTGAATATTACCTGCCAGTTAAACAAACTTATAGATACAATCGCAATCACGTAATTAATGCCGTTTTTCAATATCACATCGATCGCATCCCTTCCCCTTCCAATATCTCCGATGATTGTATCTTTTTCTTGATTAATGTATTTACTTTGTTTTGTAACATCTTTGTCGTGTTTATATTCAATTGATAATCTTTGTTAAAAAAATAATTTTCTCTTCAAGAGAACTCACAAGCTCTGCTTCTTTGCACGCCTCCATAGTCACAGTACATTGTACCTGTTTAGCATAGCACAGTCTGGCAATATTTACTTGGTGCAGGGATGTGTTATGGAAGGATATGAAACAACTTTCCTTCTTTGATCCCATGCGTGGCACCGCCGAAAAAATGTCTTCTCAGCATGTGCTTTTCAGGTGTTTTAATAATAACAAACAGGATTGCGTAGCAACGGTTTCTCAGATAGAACAAAAGAAATAGAGTCTTATTTCGCTTGTCCAGTTCTGTTGGATTACACCAATACTTTTCTGAGGAAAAGAAATATCAGCGAACGAAAATAAACATTTTTTTTTTACTATAATATCTCAGTTGCACGCAAATGCACGCAAACTCTGTTAATGAGAATAAACAGCTTAAGATATAATTTTTGATAATGATTGAATCCCACATTTGCGGAAATCTGCGGAAAGTTAAGAAATTTGTTAATTGTGTAAGTAAGAATAGTATTTTATATCTCCGTTTTTGTATCATTCAACAATCATTTAGAAGAAAACCGAGTCCAGGATCTTTAGTTGTGTTGCCCGTAACTTTCTTGAAAATTTCACAAAAATGTGATAAGAAACATAGCTTCCAGAGACAAAACAGTGAATTAAAGATATTGCTTTCCAAGTTGACAGCAGCTAAATGTCGTTGCCGCGCATGGGACATCAAAGCATTGTAGTGATTGTGGAATGCTTTTGACATTCATTAGCACGCTTTAGTATCCATACAGATGCTTGAATATATTATGCTCGAGTTGTTTCTCCTTCCTAACACATCCCTGCTCGGTGTATGTGTTTCAATTTATCTATGTATTATTGTATGAGCAAAGAAAACATTAAACAATACTGACCCTTTTTTCAGCGATGTTTGTGCGGCTGCTTATGGCTGATGGTGCCTCCTACACTGTGACAGCGAGCAGCTGTCTGTACGAGTTGTCATGCGTAAACCAGTCGCGATTGGACTCTGCAGTCGGTAAGTTGCTTTCTTGTCAACCCTCGCAGTCCAATTTTGCTGGTCAATCATTATCTGGATAAAACCTTCTCACTTGCTGTTTAGAGTACACGGTTAGGTATGTTTTACTTGTCAGAGTGCATGTTAATATGTTGGTCAGCATCCACATGACAGATGTTATCAAATATCGACTAAAAACATTTTTTGACGAAACATCTGCATCATAGTGTGGCAAGCAGGCGCAAGTTACGCAAGAAACAATGTTGCACGAATAGTAATAGGATGACCGAACGTGTGACGTCATGTCCAGAAGTTTCGAGGCTCTCTAATCTTTCTTGTCACAGACGCGTCAACCAACTTGGGCTGGATACCACAGACTAATGTACCCAGTGAGTGGATTCAGGCTGAGTTTGGGTTACCGCACGTGGTGAGGGGAATTGTGACGCTTGGCGCCCTTGACGCTGACATGAGGGTAAAAACCTTCAGGATCCAGTACAGAACGAACGGGACGAATTGGAGCCTAGCAAAGCCCATGGAAAGAGACGTGAGTATTGCGTAGATGCTTAGTATCCTTTTTATATTCAGATAGTAGCGTGTGTGGGGATGTGTTACTAAATTACTAAATCCTAGCAAGGACTAAACACGCAAACAAAGGATAGTTTTACGAAGAAAACAAATTTTAAGGTTACTGCATACGACAAGATTTTGATACGATTCTGCAGTCTTAGTCGAATCAAAATATTGTGACTGGGTGCTATGATTCAGACAGTCGCAGAGTCGTAAGACTCGTCGAATCGTGTCGTATGTGGTGACCATAAAACACGTGCACAGATGAAGAGAAAGATCATAAATACGTTGATATACTCCAAGAGCACATGAATCATTTAGAGAGATGATGAATAGGTATAGTAGTGGATTATTCTTGATCAGGATCGCAAACATTTTAATTTTGTAGCTGCCACGTGTTCTTCATCAAAATATTTGAATCCACATGGCTACGTATGTAGGATAAACACTTGGTACGATCCTTTGATTCAGTGACTGGAATCTTATTATTTGTGTATCGGCGTTACTAAGTCGGAGAAACATAGTGTGTTCACATCCAACATCTTTGTCATGACTACTTACTGAATTTCTGCAGACCTTTGAACATTACCACGAAAGCAGACTTCTTGTGACGCATATATTCGATAGACCAATCACTGCGCACGTCGTTCGTATCATCCCGACCAGCTGGACTACACTTGGCATCTTCTTTAGATTTGGTTTATTAGCGCCACAGATGGGCGGTTTTGATGACACCCAACCAAACGGTGAGTATACGCAAATAATTAAAAGGCTTAAACTAATGATAAAGATCGCATGTTTACTCCTGTTGTTGACTTGGCTTGAAAGCTCCGCAGATGTGCTGTTTCACTGAAACCGAAACAAATGCTAAGTATACTGGACAATGTTTATAATGTATATGTATATTAGTTCTGCGGCATAGCTGAATAATTGTTCACTTTTGTCTAAAAGCACCAAATTTGGCACACATGTAAAACTAAATTATTTAAGCAAATCTGGATATTGAGCCCTCTTAAATTTTGCCCACGGAAGGCAATTGCGGCCATTTTGAAAAATGTATACATACAAATATTCTTTCATTACTATTATGAGACCCATCTCGGTAGCAAACATTGATATGTTGATGGAGGCCAAAAGTAACTTCCGTTTTGCGAGAAAACTTGGCTACAATAGGTCGTACTAGACACAAAGGGCATGCAGACCCAATACGAACCTTTGCGTGTAAAACACATGACGGGGACAGAATGTGTACAAACTGCTGTTTTAGCTAATACCAAAGAATAAAGTTTAGGGAGCTATAACTATATATCAGATTAAGTGATGAATCCAATTTTTTTTCAGAGATCATCAAACAGATATCCTGGCAGATTTCCAAGTAGTTTGTATGTATTAGTGAGACATTTTTTTGAATTATAAAGAAATGTGTAATTTATGGAAATTCAAATTTTTGGGGGAAATTGTTAAAAATCACATTTCTTGCCCAAAGTTCTAATGAAAATCACTCCAAATCCTGCTAAATCTGATACTCTCTTGTAGTAAATTTAACCCTCTTTAAAGGGCATATACTGTACTGGGAAGACAAAATGCCTTCAAAAGGTGATCGTGAGCAATCTTCTTGCCAATGGTCTTAAATTCATGTGTTGTACATTTTAGAAACGTACTGAAAGTTATTTGCCCTCAAATGATCCACATTTCGAGTACTGAGTGATTAAATTACAATTATCACAAATGTTCGGCCCGAGCATTTCGAGGATCTGTTAGATCTTTAATGTGACACCTTATATGATGTGTAAAAATATACTATTCAAATGTTCTTTTTTTTTTTAGACAAAAGTGAACAATTACGTCAAAATATCGAGCTATGCCGCTGGACTTTATAAAATATATTAGGTAATGTTCGCTCTCCTGTAATCATCAAAAAAATCTTAGTATGCCTAGTGGCCAATCTAAGGTTGCCAAATCACGTGATCATCTATTATCTAAGTTGTAATTACATATACTTCAAACACTTAGTCCAGTCATACGTTAATCGAGAAAAGACTTGAAAATTAAAGGAGCTCGTACATACATTCTACTATTCTTGATTAAGAAGATTTGTATCTTTTGCCAGTTCTCCAAACGTCACTAAGGATAAATCATCTCACGTTGCACCGCGCAATCAATTTCGGGTTAGAACAATGGGAAAATTGGCTAACAATACGTATAATGGGTTTAATATGGTGTGATGTAAAAAGAAAACATGATAATTTATGTTAACTGCCTCAGTGACAGGATAGGACCTCATTCCATGATAGTTACGATCTGATTCAATTCCTTCCGCCTCTGTAGCGATCTACTTGGCAGCGGGTCTTGAGGACAACACTCTCCCTGACAGTGGGATGTCGGCCAGTAGCTGTGTAGACCCGACCTTCTGCGCTCAGCACGCGCGGATAAATGGTCCTACTGGTAACTTCGGACCTGGACCACGTCTGAAAAAGAAATGAGATTGCACGGAACTGAAGTTACTATTCAAATCAAACGCAACACTTTATAAGATAGGACCCTGGAATCGTAGTATACTGTATGTCAATACATCTGTCAACGGATCTTGAACATATAACGATCATTAATAGGCCCTATATGATTGAGATGTCATTTTGTTATGTCTGATAACATGCATAATGTGTGAATGAATCAAAGGTACACTCAGGAGTTTTGTGGATGAAAAAATAAGTAAGGCTTTTCCTTTGTGATTGATTTAGGACATCTGTATAAAAGACCAGGATGATAAATTCCAGATTATATCAATTAAATGTTATTTTCATTATGTAACAACAGAATAAACAATGATTTCGAGATATCACGGGAAAGCCGATGTAAATTGTGATGAATTTCAATATAAGGTTCAATGCACATCAGAAGATATATAATGTGGTTTTCATACAAATTAAAGTTAGCCCATTTGCAAAAGTACCGAGACTTTCTCTTAAGTAGTGAACGGACTATGTGATCAATATCAATAATTTAGTCCAGAAGCACGTAGTTCCTTTCGTCTATATTTCAGCAAAGCAACTCTCACTCTTATTGTCTTAATAAGAAACCATTTTTTGACATTTCTCCAATTAAGCTAAACAAAAATCATGAGGCCCAATCGAGGGTTCGCTCGAGCGCACCTCCAATTTTAATTAGAGCGTCCAACCTGATTATATGAACCTGATTGTATGAATCCGCTTCCAGGTTGGGTCCCAAGCTCAGTCGCCACCGGTGAATGGTTGGAGATCAACCTGGTGCGGCGGCGCTTTCTGGTCGGCGTGCAGACCCAGGGAGGCGAAGGATCGCGCTGGGTGACGGCGTTCTTCGTGACGTACAGGACAAGAGAAGTCACGTGGAAGCACGCAACCAACCTGCGCGAAAAAGAGGTCAATAATTTTTCAGTGCAACCATTTTCGCATAATCCCTGATTGACATTAACAAAGCGTCTTTTTTATTTTTAGACTAGGCGATTATAGTGTTCATATTTTGCATGTCCGGGGTATAGATTTCGTGTATTTTCAATATTAGCAGAATAATCATGTTATCCGGTATTGAACTGATATAAAACGCACGATAGGTTTAGAACGGTGCTGCACCGATTGCATCTATAGTTAGAGTCAAGTTGTTTCTACTACTCTTTGCATATAAGCGATGTGATCGTAGATCGTGTTATACTTTTACACTTCAGGTATTCACTGGCAATTACGACTCTGATGCAGTCGTAACTAATCTCTTTCATCGACCCTTATTGGCTACATATGTCCGCATTGAGCCGCTGGAGTGGAGTTGGAGTGGAATTATCTTACGGGCCGAACTCATTGAAATCCAAACCAGCTTCAGAAGACACTATCTCAGTCCAGGTAAAATCACACAGTATATTGGAAGATGTTCACACAAACACGAGAATGACATCCGTCACAGCAGATCCGACATAATCATGTGATAATCATAGTGCATATTTGAAGTGATAACACTTCTCCATACAAGTGAGACCAAGCATGAAATATGAGTCGTATCAACCATCTGAACAATTTATGATTGTTATAATAAAGTGATGAATCTTAAATGATAAGTGATAAGCACAATGCTAATCATATAAGTAGTTTGAAGAAAAAATATTGATAAGAACATAGCCATACAATGTTCATCTAAGATCATAATATAAAAGAAAAAGCATGTTCAATGTAGATAGCATGTTAATTGTTAAAGATATCACTGCTGCTGTACATACTTTTAGTCTCTCCTTTTTTTTCTCTCCCTCTCTCTCTCTCTCTCTCTCTCTCTCTCTCTCTATTTCATCCGCCCATATCTCTTTCTCGTCTAGATTTTTTTTTTTTACTGACACCTTTCTGCTTTATCTTTGACTTTTGTCAATGGATGTTTCAGTGCTGCGGTTGCGGAGCACGTTATGATTCTCGAATGGTTTTGCCAATTTATGTAAGCATTTAACAAATTCGGTTGTGAGTGTATTGTATTCTTATCAAGAAAATGTGGCATCGAGTTGAATTCAGGTCGCTTCAATTAAATTGCGATTTCATGTGCGCGTTATATCCACTAAAGTTATGTTTATTATGTTAATGGAAATATGGAATAATGTTCCATGTAGTTCACTTCAATTCAATCGAGTCCGTACAACGTCTCGTGTTTGTTTAAAAGACGCCTTTCAAGGACTCGGATTGAAGGACGGGCAAATCAGCGGCGAGCAGATGACGGCTTCGTCATGCCAGGATGATGCACACTGCGCTACCACAGCACGGCTCGACTATGCAGGTAACTCGTTTAACAGACTTAGTCCCATGGGCAAGGAACTGAGTTGCTATTGATATTGGGCTGTCAGTGCTTCGTACTGCTGGGGTTAATCATTCTCTTTGGAAATATAATACCATTGAAAAGAAATGTCTTTCATTAATTACTCTATTTTTAGTTAAATAAATGCATGCCGGCCTCTTCGCTGACGCAACTGCTGTGATTGATAATGAAAAACAATCCCAATATAACAAAAACTATCGTTATACGATGCAAAGCATGTCATCATTAAACATATTTAGCTTACAAGACATTACACAGAATAACATGAGAGACTTCAGTATTAGCTGAAAATTGTAGAAATAAATACTGGAATGTACATAGACATGTTAACTCTTCATGTGCCAGGTAAAGTTCGGCTTTATGGGCTCTGTATGTACTTTGAGTAAGATAATGTCTCATTGTCGTGTAAACAGTAAACTGCTTGTTTGCAAAGTAGTAAGGATTTAACACACACCTCATTAAGAACAATTTGTAAAAAAAAAAAAATGGTAGTACATTGATGGGATCCATTGGAAGAACAGGTTTTACATAAATACATGTACTAACATCAATATTTTAAACATATTAAGGGTGTATTGGTGTATTTAGAGTATTCAAAACTATTCACGTAGGTGTTTATATTATAGAAATTCTACATTGAGATATGTTTGAGGAATTGATCTGCAGAAGATGTTGAGGGCATAACAAAATGTGTCATCGTTAGCCTGTCTTGAACCTACCAACAAGTTTGACGATCACTTACTAGAATGAAGTTTAATGAGGAAGACTATCAATCGTTCTACCCATTTAATCATTAATTAAAAATGGTGGTGTTTCAACAGAAGGGAGAGCGATACGGGGATGGGTGCCCTCTACGTCGAGCGACCAATGGCTCCAAATCGATTTCATACACCCTCATGCTGTCACGGGAGTACAATCCCAAGGGTGCGGGAATGAAGGTGGTTGGGTGACGTCATATCACGTGCTATACAGAGTGGGGAATTCTGGATGGAGAAGCTCAAGAAATCTACGCGGAGAATTGGTACGCACATCCATTTTTATTGCATTTTGGTTTACACCTTTTTGCACCTTTTTGCACCTTTTTTTACACCTATTTAAATGAAATATTTAAATATTACCATTTCATAAGAACAACAGACAAATGATTCAGATACAGACACGTCAATTATACCTTTAAGTAATATAGAAACATCATGATTTTTTACTTTGTACTGAATCGTAACCACATCACCAAATCGCCTTGCCCAGAGTACAATATTCGTATAAATGCAATCAAAATGATGTTTTTTTCTCGAAGAACTATACATGTTATTTGTTTTTTTTAAATGTAAACCATGTTTTGTTATGTCAAAGCAGTGCCCTCTGGTAGAACAGTGTTCAACCAAATGAATAAATAAGATTCGTTTCTTCAAAACATTCATAATGACTTTATTGATCCTCCGATTTTCCACAAACGTTGTTTTTTCTGCTTCTCAGATATCTCTATATTTATTTAGAGTTATTGTTCTTTTTCTGACTGGAGGCCCCCTTTAATGATAAACAAAACTTGGTGAGCTTAGATTTCAGTGAACTTGCGTTAAACAATGACCAAATTCTGATAATTTATTATACTGCATGATACCCGATCGATGTGTTATGTTTATCACAATATAGGGTTGCGTTAAGTTTTTTTTTTCTACAAAATTTATTCGCAATATCTAGTTTAGGTCACTGTTCAAGTGCACTGCAATCTTCCTTGTGTTCTCATATTATTTTCATGCAATATGCATAAACATGTATACTTAATACAATATGAATTACGTACGTAATACAGTATGAATTACGTACGTATGTATTTCGTGTTTGTTAACCTGTTATTTGCACTGCCCCTGTCAAAAATCAAATTTATATATTTTTTCATTATACAATAATTTTGAATCTTGAATCGATTCCTGTTAAGACATTCACAGGAAACACCGACGGGATCAATACCGCCACCAACGTCTTTAATCGCCGAGTCAAGGCACGGTTTGTCCGCGTGTACCCAGTTGCATGGAGCGGGAGAATCTGCATTCGTCTAGAGATTGTTGGTTGTGAATGGAATTCCACTTCAGAGGATATTATCACAGGTATCATTAACTCATTTTGTGCCAAAGAAACTGCTGCTATGTGATTTATATGTGTTGAGAGAAGACACGCGTGGTACACAAAGAGTACACAATAATGACGAACTCTTCCCCGGGAGGTTATTAATCTATTTTAAACGCACAACATATTTTGTTTACATTTGGTCTCACATTCTAGGTAAGCTTTCAAAGTCAGATTTTAAAACAGGATTTTACTTTAACCAACTTTGATCTTAAATGTTTCCGATTGAAACATTTGTTTTCTTATTTGTTCGTCACAATTAAATACAGATTTACCCTTATTTTTCAATAATCATGTTACAGCGCAATGAGTAATAGGGCGAGGACGCAGTAGCCCTGATAGCACAAATAGGTGGCGGATAAATCTTGACAAAAGGGATAGCCAGATTTGACTGTACTTCACGAAATATAAATACAAATAAACGTTGAACTTGTAGTCGTATCTCTTATCTTATCTAGATGCGGAACCTCTGGGCATGGAAGACGGGCGCATTCAGGATGACCACATTACAGCCAGTGGATACTACAATCACAAGAACATGCCGGAACGCGCGCGTCTTAACCTCCTGGCCAGTATGTTTGAGTCCTTAAAGGGTCCCTGTAATTAAAATGTATGTTGACTTATATTCATTCAATTTAATATCACATATTTGTCCTATATTTTAAAATAATTTTCTATATTTTTTCAGCACTGATAAGCCCCGCCCCCCAAAATATCCTCCAACTCAAGATTTTTGTTGTGGCGTCATCACAGGTAGAAATTAGCAGGATAATAGACATACGTATGCACAAACTAAACATTGCGATGACTACCCCCGCCTGCCCACAAGATACCACAAGAAAGGTTGTTAACCTTTCTTGTGGGAATAATCGTTTCCGTATGTCAAAAATGTGCTAGCTACGCCAAGGGGGGAAAATATATTGTATAAAAATGTGATGCTATTATAAGAACTTGCAGGTAGTCATTGCAATGTTAAGTTTGTGCATAAATTAAGTCTATTATCCTGCTAATTTCTACCTTTGGTAATACCACAACAAGAATCTGGAGTTGGAGGATTGTTTTTAAGGCGGGGCTTATCAGTGCTGAGAAAAATATAGAACAATTGTTTTAAAGATATGGGACCCATATTTCCATTGAACAGTTAGTGATTTTGCTATACATTGTATACACATTAAGTTGCATCAACATAAGTCAACATACATTTTTCATGTCATGGGCCCTTTAAGCGTTTGCATGCCACACAAATGTTGCTCTCATGCTTATGAGTGTGTTGATGGGGAAATAATCCAGAAGTGGCACGCGCAGGGTTAAATGAGATAGAAGCCCTAATGATTAGTTCAATTAATTGCTTAGTGCAAACAATCGGTGATACATTGCAAATAACGTGTCTAAAAAGTACACGTAGAACAGGAATCAAACATGAGTGTTGCAAATTGAATGCATTTTTTTTAGAAATTTATGATTCTCATAATTTCCAGAACCGCGTAAATATAATGCTATTGATTTAGCATTCATGTGTAACTCCCTTGTCCGAGTGGTCTACGATGACGTACTGTACAGAGGTTTTTCTTTTATCTTGCGCACCATGCATAAACAATAACCATGAAAACATACCAAATCATCATTTACGCATATGTGATTCACGGAGCAAGATGTGTTTGTCATGAGTTTTTACGATCTTGACGCATTTCATGGGAATTGTAGAACTCCGAATCATATATCTGTGATTTCTGGTCCCGTATTAGCTCGAACGAATTTTTATGAGCTAAAATATGGGTTAAATTAAGCCTTCTTGAGCTAGATACATTGTGTTCTATAGGAATCGTATGAATTACTGGCAAACAATAAATCATTAGATGGCCTATCAAGAGTTAATACAACATGTACATACATCTATGTACATTCAAAGGTGTCTTAACAAACATAGAAACATGTAAATTGTTTGTCAAGAAACAGAAAGAATTGGAGAATCATCTTGCCAAGAAAAGAAACAAATTTTCCATCCATTAAAAAAATGGAGCTTTGAGATGTAATCCTAATTCTTAGAAATTTAAAAGTGGTTCATGATATAAATTATTTTTACATGTATCGTACATCTTATTAGTTTAGTTTATCTAAGCTCGTGAAGATCTGTTTTTATTGTGTTCAAGGCTTCATGGTACAGGGTTAAGATGGAGTCTTTTGGGGGATTCCCCTACATGTATTCGGCAACTGTACAATAATGTATTGTCCACAGTTTTTCTGCTTGTTTTTTCTTCTTCTTGTTTTTTCTGTATACTCGGTTTTCTAATTTTTGGGGTTACATTATCCTGATCTGTTGTAATTATTTGTAAGTATTGTGATTTTTTTTCCGTTGTATGATTCAATAAAATACATAAATATATGATATATTGTATGATTCAATAAAATTCATAAATATATGATATATTGTATGATTCAATAAACTACATAAATATATGATATATTGTATGATTCAATAAACTACATAAATATATGATATATTGTATGATTCAATAAACTACATAAATATAAAAAATGTTTATGCAAATGAAATGTCTTGCTTGGTAGCTTCATCTCTGGCTGGCGCGTGGAACCCGTCTAGGAGTGACGCTGATCAATGGATCCAGGCCGACATCGGAATCGTTCGCGATATCGTTGGGCTTCTCCACCAGGGTCGGAACGGACACACGCAGTGGACCACGTCCTTCAAAGTCCACTGTGGCCTCAATATGACCGATTGGATGACGGCGTACGATGTCGAAGGCTATGAAGTACGTACTTCAAAGTACTCACATAGCAACTTCTTAATCTTTCACTCATATTTCTCTCATTTCTATCATTCCGTTTATTAATATCCACTAATTAAACCTTTTTGGAGTAAATCTACCGTTGCAAATGCTTTGGGTTTTTTTTAATATTTTGAAATTGTTCATATCAATATGATTTGGTTCGTACCTTCTCCAGTGAGATATCAAGTTGTGCTAAATGTTTTTTTTTTTTTTGGTTATCTTTGACATTGCATGTGCCTCTCTACCTCACCTCATCTCTATATCTCGTATCACACGCGCTAACGCCCTTTTTGGTCTCCCTGTTTGCAACCTTCTGTTCTCTTTCTTTCACCACCGACATCTTCACCCTGTCTGTCCGTTTATATTTCACTCTTACACCGTCTCTTCAACATACACACCGCCCATACGCCAGTCCACCCCCTGGACTGTATGAAGAAATCGGCCGACAACGAACGTTGGTGGCGCATCACATACAATCATTTTCACTTTCGGGCGGATTCGCGGATTCGTGGAATCGCGCTATCAGTGGTCTGGCGCGGTGTGCGTACTATGTGAATTAGTGGCTTGATGTGTGTGGAAGAATAAGCGGACGATAAAATACGGCCAGTACCTGGACTACCCACACCCATGCTCTCTCACTTCATCTATCTCTCTCTCTCTCTCTCTCTCTCTCTCTCTTATTTCAGGTGTTTGACGGAAATTTCGACTCGAATACCCTGCTTACAAGCTACTTCCAATCACCCATTACCGCGAGATATGTCCGTATACTTCCTGTGACGTGGGTGGACTTCATCGCTATAAGGTTTGAAGTCCTCGGACACCGACCCGTCAACACGGAGATATTTACATCTGGTAGATGGTTCTTCATTAATATTCTCATCATTCTTAAAAGTACTGGTGGTTGGAGAAAAGGATGAAGAAGTAGTAGTAGTAGTAGTAGGAGTAGTACTAGTAGCAGTAGTAGCAATAATAATAGGTATATGATTCGCAGTAGTAGAAGTAGTAGTAGTAGTAGTAGTAGTAGTAGTAGTAGTAGTAGTAGTAGTAGTAATATTAGTAATAGTAGTAGTATGATTAGTCATTGTAGTAGTCGTACTAATAATACTGAAATAGGAAGTAGTAATATATTCATTATTATGAATAGTATAGTGGTAGTTCACCCTCGAGCTCCCCCACTCTAAGGACAATTCTGAAACAGCTTGTTATTCTCATAAATACTGTGATATTTTCAGAACTTGCTAATCTCATTTATCCAAAATTGTGATTATAAGCGTTATTGTTATAGATAGCATTGCATTATGTTCTACTTCTAGACGCGAGCCGTAAAAATATATTAATACTCTAACCGGTTGTGTTCGATACAATAAACATAAACTTGAACTTGATTTTCAGATCTGACGTTCTCCGCCCTGGGCATGGATGATGGGCGTATCACGGATGACCAGATCTCTGCCAGTGACTACTACGGCTCCAGCCATGAACCGAAGCACGCAAGGCTTAACAACATAGCAGGCCAGTCGGCACAACTATTCCTTTACTCCTTATGCTTTATATCACCGGTCCCTTAAAGATCACATTGGCCTCCTACATATCTTTATGCCGTTATCAATGAGTTATCCTTTTGATGCACCATTGAGCCCTCATTATGGAAATAGTATACACAGGTCCCTAGAGCTGCACGTTACTTAGCAAATAAAGTGTTCACCCGTTTGGGAACAATCACTAATTGACTTCAAGGCTAAAACCTTTTGTATCAAATGTTGCAATTTATTCTTAAAATTCATCAAATGAAAGGGCATAAAAAACATGAACTACATTTTGTAAGTTAGTTATCATTATGATCTTTGTACTTACTGTTGAAACGAATCATATAAAAGTTTTGTTTCTTAAACTGGCACCATTAAAGGTCAAAATCATATTTCTTATAATAATCTAGCAGAACCCAGTGACAACTATTTCGTGAGTAATATTTTAATGTATTAAACTGATGCGTATGGATTTTTTTTAAATTCAGGTACAGGAAATGAAGGTGCGTGGAGTGTTTTGTCTCATTCGCTGGACTCATGGATTCAGGTGAATTTCCGGTCTACTCGAATCATTTCCGGGGTCATGACCCAAGGTAGAGAGTCGTCGGCGTATCCCCAATGGGTCCTCACGTATAAAGCCAAACATAGCTTCCACGCTGACGTCTGGATTCCTGTAGAAGATGCTGTCGGTTCGGAGGTAAGTAAACGTAGACCACTTTACCTTAAAGGTATGGTAGCACTTCAACAAACGTCATGGAACTCGGCACGGATCAGGAATATTACTTAACAATAGCATTTTCTTTTATGTATGTCACAGCCACAGCTTCACGAACCTTTTCGGGAAAAGTTCAAAACCATCTTTACGTTTCCAACGCTCCGTTTCGTAGCGACAAAAATCTACATTCATAAGCTACATTGCACCACTCAATGTATCGCTCAGCGGTAGCAAATAATTCAAACATGCATACAATGATAGAAACCTTGAATTTGTCCTCAACCTTGGCGTACCAGAATAAATGTTGTCCTATGGGCTGTGTGTATAGTACTTGCAGGATACATGTACGGAGAATATGCAGGTATCGAAATCATGCTCACATTTACATGTCAAATTGATTCATTTAACGATTTGCTTAGAGATATATTTCTGTACCTGGAGGCCCCCGTAACAACACAATTTTCCAAGAACACATTTTTCTTCATTATATGATATAAAAATGTGAAAATACAAGTACAATTTGACTGTATCATTTGTATCATGATTGTTTTATGCATCATCATACAACAGACAAATCATTAAAACAAACATTAAGAAAATGCATTTTCCCCTTGAACTACACAAATTGGCAGAGAAAGTGGACGTATAGAATTCCCCATACCACATATAGTATGTGGCATGTGCACCGCGCAGCTTTATGCTAATTTTGTATACATCCGGTCCAGTATACTTGTTTACGACATCGGAACCGGACATGACTGCAAACTAATCCATATATCGCTGCGGGGTGTATTAAGCTACGACCTCTCCGCATATTCGGTAAATATGATTGCCAAAAATTTCCTTGCACTCCACCCTCTCCCCCGGCCTCTACTCATTCTGTACCGAGTGCATTTGAGCTATCACTATGACACATCCTGCACTGAAATGTGCTTTTCACCAGCAAAATAATTTTGTTTACATGTTTTACTCTCGCTCTCTTATTCCTATTCTTCTCATTGATCCTTAAATGCAGATCTTTACCGGGAACTTGGACAGGAATACAATTGTCACAAACCACCTTGCGTCGGCCATTTTGACTCGGCTGTTCCGGATCTACCCCCTGGAGTATTATTCTCATAGGAGTTTGCGATTTGAACTCATCGGGCGAGATGTCAGTCCTACCGCAGTCTATACGTCTTTAGGTACCACTGTTTCACATGTATACGCTAATTTGTACGTGCATTGTGGGCAAATACAGTTTTGCTGGTACGAATAGCAAATTGTCTCACTCGCATATTAAAAGAAGAGTTTATTAGATGATCTACAACGTATTGTTACAACGTGTTGTACTGATCATCATATGTAAGAGCTATCAAGATGCGGGTGCCTCAAACCGGCCCCCTTGTTTTCTTTTGAATATTTTCATTCCAACATAACCAAATAAAATTCTAGAATTTCACACACAAATCAGCAAAATAATGCTCTTTAAAAAACTATTTTTGGATTGAAGATTAAAAAAATAAACGATAAAATTTTGGGCAAATTGGGCTTCGAATATCGCTTGATAAATCGTCGCAAATTCACATCACTGAACCTTGAAACCGGCCCCTACGGATAATGTGCGATATCTCCGTCAATCCGACGAGTACAGTGCCGACATTTGGCCAGTATTGCGTCTCGATCATGCTCGTTCCAGTGCAGTGAAGATTGAAGGGAAAATTTCGGCGATCGACGGGAAAATCACGGAAGTACGAACGCAAGTTGAAAAACAGAGATGTTTCGAACGAAAATGTGCAATTGTCAAATATGTGCACATTTTGTCTGATTTTGCTTCCGAAAATCTTGAATTTGGTTTACTAATGCGTAAGTACATAATATATCGCGCATCCAACCTTCGATAACGTGGGGGCCGGTTTCAAGGATAGGGGCCGGTTTGTGGACCACTCACTATACCTGCTTCTATTGATACGCTGGGCATGCTGAAGAATGTTTGTGTATCCATCATCCAACACAGTTTCAGAAGCAAATGCAAGTCTGCATTTCAATAGTATGTACTTCATTTAATTGTCTGACCATGGTGTAACCGAGAACGAGTCTTTTGCTTCTTCCTCAACCTGATGAGTTGTATTTTTTGGTTACAGTTCGATATTCCAGAGGTTCGTTTTTTCGAAGGCTCGTAATTCCGAAACACGTAAATTGCTTATACCTCGATGCTCGTTAGTCCGAAAACGAAAGAGGGTTCGTTAATCTGAGCATTTGTTGCGTACCGTTCGGAATAACGAACCTTCGGAAAAACGAGTGCTTCCCGTATCTTTATCAGTGTGAATCCTTTTCCCGGGAGTGGGGGTATTTATTTTAGTATATTGTGTGCTAGACCATTTGCTACTCGTTGGGATTTTGATGTTTTATGGGCGCGCTAAGTTTTAAAGGTAATGGATAGTACAGATACCAATAACCATGGTAACGGGGACTATCGCTATAGTAGACTCTTGACGGCGTCATGGTGCAGTGGTTGTGTACTGTGACTGAATATCTTGAGGTCCCATGTTCAAACCCCATTAGCCATGTAGGCAATTGGTTCAAAGAAAACACTTTTAATCATAAACCTACAAGGTGAATGTATTACCATTTGACAAACACTCATTCCATCCCATAAAAGTAGTAAATATGATACCACCTTTTTCAGGAAAATATCAAACTGCCATTGTGACGGGTCGCAGTATCTTGCTTTTGGCATGTATATCCTTTGGAGATAGTTGCTTCTCATCTACCTGGAATCGAACTAAATGAACACAATGAAACAGCTTTTTTCAGGTTTATGGGTCCCGTAGTTATTACCAGTGAATTTGTTAATTATCAAAGAGTACTCCACGTCTTGTATCATTACGTTGTTTTTTGCCACATCATCCTATTATTTGCTTTATATTCCACATCTGAAACCAATTATCTATACCAAAAATGTACAAATATAATGCTTACTTCCCTACCTAACCCCGAGCCGCTGCCATGGGGAACACGCGTTAGGATACGCGTTACTAGGACGCACGTTATGACACGTCAGGAGTAGGTCAATTGATAGTCCGAGTGGAACGCACTTTTATTTCGCGCGTACTCAAAATATTGATCACGCGTTATAGGACTGTGAGGAGTGAAGAGATTTTAGCGAAACCAAAAAATACTATCACCTAGAGTGTAACGAACTTTTATCAGGTGATCAGATGGGCAAAATTACGCTTTATCACGTGATCAACTCTTGCCCAATCATAAAGCAACATTCTTAGTATGTGGAATATAAGAACAAATAAACTGGCATAACAAACAGACTCATGGAAAGATCATCTTCCTTTGAAAACAATACACGTCGTCTCCATTGAGCAACGGATATTTTTGAAATCTACAAGGCAGGGACCTGTGTATGAAATCAATACATTTCATGTTTTCATTTAGTGTTTTAATGTACCGGTTATACTGTTAAAACCTAATTGAACCCGTTGCAGACCCTGCAGAGTGCTACACCTTGGCCGATGGGTCGGACTACAGAGGTAGCGTAAACGTGACTCCCAGTGGCTACACGTGCCAAAAGTGGACAGAACAGGAGCCACATAGTCACACCAGAACACTGGACAAATACCTCAACAGAGGCCTGGGTAAGGTCATGGTCTGGCTCAAGCCCTGACAGAAATATTTCACCCTGACGATACGTTGGTTTTAATCAAAGCAGAAACATGAAAAGTTTGATAAAAATCCGGCAAAAGATGAGATAGTTATGCTCTTTTGAAAAGTCACGAACGAGATGCTATTTTCTGTTTTTGACAAAGGAATTATTTTTATAAAGGTATGTGTGTAGCAACGTACGTTGCATGATGTATCAAATGCACAAGTAGAAGGATGCACATCCTTTTGGGAAAATGTACATTATCGAGAAAAAAAAATACACAACATATGGGAGAGCACCTCGCACGTGGCGTCACAAAATCAAAACTTTAAAAGAGCATTATTTTCTTATAGTCCAGCTGCAGCGCTCGATATTTTCACGTAATTGTTCGCTTTTGTCTAAAAACACCAAAATTGGCACATACGTACAATGATGTATTACACGCAAATTTGGATATTGAGCCCTCTCAATATTTACCCAGGAGAGCCATAGCGGCCATTTTTAAAAGGATCAACTAAACCTTCTTTTTTCAGAAAAAGGGAGTAGGATTAGAATTTCCATTAATAATGTTTGTATACAATAACCTTCGATGACAATGGTACCACATTTTCCAAGTTAAAGTACATTTGGCTAGTATATAGGAACGTTGAAACTCGATACACGTGGTCATGATGATGGTTGCGTGTTAAAAATATGGCGGAAGACTGATATGCGCAAAATGCTGCTTTAGCAAACACCAAGGTTTCAACTTTAGAATGCTTTAACTTTATATCATGAAATGAAATGTAATTCATTTTACACACAATATAAAACATATAAATGGGCAAATTTCCATAATGTTTCAGTTCATTAGTGTGTAAGTTTTTTTTTGCAATATGAGCCAATACGTGATTGAGGAAAATTCAGAATCTTGGACATTTTGTTAAAAAATCAAATTTTTGCCCAAAAATGTTATCAAAATTATCCCAAAGCGAAGTGAATTTGGTATCATCTTGTAGAATATTTAATTAGGTTCAATATGATACCTTATATATAGCATCTCGAGCTCTTAGAAGTGGGTTAAGTACAATGCTACTATTTTCGTTTACTTACTGTACATTCCTGAAATGGAAAACTTTCCCCATGATAATAACACTCGCCCTTCTTTTCGATTTTTTTTTAATAGCGGCCATTTATCTAAATGGCCGCCGTTGCCTCCCTGAGCAAATTACAAGAGGCCTCAATATCTAAATTTGCTCAGATAATTTAATTCTACATGTGTGCCAAATTTGGTGCTTTTAGACAAAAGTGAAAAATTATTCAGCTATGCCGCTGGACTATTATTCCTTGTTGGATTTTTTTATTAAACCTTCAATTTCAGGGGTGAGCTATCCCTTTAACTACTGGTCTGTCAGTCATTGATTTAACAAGTCAGTCATTCCGTAAGTTTGCCAGTGTGTCATCAAGTCAGGCTGTAATTTAGTTCAGCCAGTTAGTCAGTTAATTATACATTCCGTAATTCGATCAGTCAGCTATATATTATTTCACTGATTAAATTCAATAGTAATCATTTAGACATTAACTTACTCCGGTCAGTCTCTCTGTCAGTTAGTCAGTCAGTCCGTCATTCATTAAGTTAGTCACTTAGTGGATTAAGTTTATGAGTGGAACAATCAGTTAAGCAGTGAACGATCGAGTCGGTCATTCAAAGTCTGTAAGTTGGTCATTAAGTCAGACAGGTAGCTACTCAGCCACCCAGTTAGTCATGTACTCAGTCAGTCAGTCAGTCAGATAGCAACTCAGCCACCCAGTTAGTCATGTACTCAGTCAGTCAGTCAGTCAGTCAGATAGCTACTCAGCCACCCAGTTAGTCATGTACTCAGTCAATCAGTCAGTCAGATAGCTACTCAGCCACCCAGTTAGTCATGTACTCAGTCAGTCAGTCAGTCAGTCAGATAGCTACTCAGCCACCCAGTTAGTCATGTACTCAGTCAATCAGTCAGTCAGATAGCTACTCAGCCACCCAGTTAGTCATGTACTCAGTCAGTCAATCAGTCAGTCAGATAGCTACTCAGCCACCCAGTTAGTTATGTACTCAGTCAATCAGTCAGTCAGATAGCTACTCAGCCACCCAGTTAGTCATGTACTCAGTCAATCAGTCAGTCAGATAGCTACTCAGCCACCCAGTTAGTCATGTATTCACTCAGTCTGTCAGTCAGATAGCTACTCAGCCAACCAGTAAGTCATGTACCCAGTCAGTCAGTCAGTCAGTCATTCACATAGCTACTCAGCCACCCAGTTAGTCATGTACTCATTCAGCTAGTCAGTCAACGTTTTTCTCTGTGGCAACCCGTGTTAGAGGTAGACATAGCAGAAACCGCAAAACTGAGGTCTGTGTAAGGCTTAGGTTTAGTTTCAAACACTTGAATACCATGACAACCGGTATGTAGGTCAATCGAGTCAGCTCGTGTATCTGCCATTCACACATTTCTTCTCGTGTACACTGACATTGACATCTGTTTACAATGTTTACGCGTGAAGCTAAACAGAGGAATATGAATTTACAGAGAACATTATATATATATATATATATTTCCAAATTTGTCCAATTTCCAATTTTTCCAAAGGGTAGATAGCTCTGGGGAACCTTGATTTAAGCTACGCCTACCATTGTTCTCTTCATCCATTTCTTGTGTGTGCATGCATATTTTTTATTGAAAATAATTCAATTGTAGGCAATTAAATGAAACCATGTAAACAGATCATCTTTAAAGATCACGTGCAAATATATGGGACATTCCGTTTGTATATCAGGAATGAACCGATTTAAACACTTTACAACACTCGTGTACATACTTCTTCATTATCTCTGATCAGGCGATCACAATTTCTGTCGGAATCCTGATGAATATGATTTTGCGTGGTGTTATACGACCAATCCCAATATGCGATTCGAGACCTGCAACCTACCGCTCCCGCAAGATATGTGCGCACAATCGGGCAAAGAGAGAGGTAAGTGCCGCATGTTTAAGCATACTGGAGATACATGTACTTATCACCGTATACGCGGTAGTGCGTGGTGCTATATTATCTATGCCAACGTGCGATATGAGTTCTGCAAACTATTGTTACTGCAGGGTATGTGCGCACAGTCAGGCGACAAGAGAGGTCAGTGCGACAGGTTCAGCCACACTGGAAATGCGCGACACTAGACAAGCGTTGGTACGTGGTGCTGAATGATTAATCTATCTGAAATTGCACGCAACGCTCATTCCTTTACAATGTCTAAATTTTGTGGACAAATAAAGTTTTAGCTGAATTCACCTTTATACTGTAAACGAATGGCATAGCTCCAAATATGTTATGCTATGTACGTTTTCGAATTGAGAGTCAAAAGATAAAAAGATAATTATCTGTAATAACTGTGCAAATTTTAACCAAGAGTCATGGCATGGCTGGTGTTTCTTGATATCTCGCACGAATGTGTAACACATGACCATGCCTATACATATATCTCATTGTAGCATTAACCGAATATTTGATACGAAACTTACTGTACATCCTGTTAAGATTAATGTGACAAAAGGGATATTTAACTTAAAAGTAGATATCTCCTCCCAGAGGACTGATTGTAGTGCACGTAGCCGCTACCGGTCTTTCTATTTGCTGCAAGACCAGACCTGTAACAATAGCTTTGTCAGAGACACGACTATTGTGACGGATTCTTAAAACAACAAAGGAATAGCCCTTTTTAACGTACATTTCCCCCTGTTTTCCTAACACACACATGCACACCCTTATGTCTCTAATCTTCCCCCGTTTTGTAAATTTCTACATTGCGAAGCACATATTTAACATTCTGTAAAGAATCATTTTGTGTGACCCATTAAAGGATAACCCACACCCGGTCTGTATTTATTCACATTAGAACCTGAAGAATGCTACACTGATTCGGAAGGCTTGGACTACGCGGGGTTTGTTAACGTTACCCACACCGGACTGCAGTGCCAGATGTGGTCTGAGCAGTCCCCGCACACACACAGTTTCACGGCAGACGACGGCGTTGGGGACCACAACTACTGTCGCAGAACAACCTCCAGCGCTTTCGGACCGTGGTGTTATACCGTAGATCCCAACACAAGATACGAATACTGCGAAGTAGGGCCGAAGTCTACCAACTGTGACGGGGTCACAGCCGAAAAAAGTATGGCAAATGAATACCATCGACTAAGTGAATGCTTAAAGGGATAGTTCACCCTGAAATCAAGTCTTTCAATAAAAGCAGATACGTTAAAAAAAAAAACATATGGGTGAAGGAAAGAAAGTTATGATCTTTTAAAACTTTTGATTTTGTGACGTCACGTGCGAGGTGCTATTCCATACGCTGTGCATAATTTGTTTGAAAAAATGTGCATAGGTATGCAACCTTTTACCTGTGCATTTGATACATCATTGCAAAAGTTTTTCACACAGATACCTGGATGAAAAAATAACTCCTTTGTCAAAAACATAAAAAGATCAATTTTTGTAATTGTACTGTAAACAACATATGGGCAGGCACCTCCCACGTGACGTCACAAAATTTGAATTTCAAAATAACTTTCTTATCCTTTGATGGATTATCGTCAAACTTTCACTAATATGTTTTTTTTTTTTATATTTCTGCTTTTGTGAAACCAACTTATTTTCGGGGTGAATTATTCCTTGCATGCCACACTCTATGAGCGTGACATGTTCCAGTCTTTGTACCTTAAAGACAGGGTAGCCGTTTCACGAACGTCATGAAACTTGGATCAGCAGTGTACCTTTACGATAACTTCAATGACAGTTTGCAGTCACAGCTTTATGAACATTTTCAGGAAAAGTAGAAAAAAATACATATCCTTCTTTACGTTTGAAACCCAGCGACCATAGTCTTCTTCCATATACTGTATTGTGGTAAGCACACCTTGCTTGCATTAACCGCGGATAATCACTGAACTCCTTGCGGATTCACGGAGAGTCTTTAGTCCTAGACTATGTTTCGAAGTGAATAACGCAGCACGGATAACAGTTTGGCCATAATCTAACGGTATCTGTCTTTTTTTTTTAAATATCAACAGCCCTTTCTTTCGCAATTTTGGACCATAACTATTTTTTATATAAATATTCCACATAAAATAGCCTGTCCAATTGTTCTGGTTTTTGGTGACAAATTTGTATAAACAATTTTTTAGACAATGAAGTGGAGTCATGTTTTCAGCTCACCATACTTATTGATATGTATATATGTTAATGCGCATGTAGTTACTTCTTTAATCATTGTCAGAGTTTTCTTATTTCACCACCAAATTCTACCACGCATATATTGTAATGTTAAAATATGCAATGTGTAAATAACATAACCAAGAGATTGCAAAGGCTGTACACTTTTGAAATATAAGTGCCCTAGGTAAGGGTAAAAAGGTAAGACATGTAAAAATGGCACAAGAAAGGGTTAATGTATGTGGACAAGTATGAGCACTACTCCACATAGAGCGTTAGTTGTTCCTTTAGTACTGAATCCGTTCTGTGGCATCGACTCTTTTGTAAACGTATTAAATACACACACACATCGTGTTATTGTGCTATCCCTCCATATAGTTTGTGAAGAAGAACCCCATTTGCTTGACAACAATGGAACAGTCAGCTTCACCGTGAGCGGGCGCGTGTGCCAAATATGGTCCAAGCAGTTCCCACACAGCCACTTACACTCCAGTCTGAATGACATTAATTATTGTCTAAACCCGAACGATGAAAAGTCCGCCCCCTGGTGCTACACGACGGATCCCTTGGTCGAGTGGGAGTACTGTCCGACGGGGGTCTTCCATCCCGCATGCAGACAGCCAAACGGTAACATCATCGTTAATACTAGTAATAACCTGGAGGGCGTTTCATGAACGTTGTCAGCACTGACTAAATGGTCAGTGCTGACAACTTCAGTGAAATCCTCGGTTTTGATTGGCTGAGAAGCACTAGCCTCTGACTGTTACTATAGTAACTGTCAGAAAAAGACAGCTTGTCAGACGAAAAATGTTCATGAAACGCCCTCCTGGCTTCCAAGCTGCTCAACATTTCTGTTCCAAAGGGCGAAGAGGTCTAGTACTGTAAGACGAGTCCCATAATCTTCTCCCAGTCACCAAGAAAATAAAAACAAGCGAGAATAATTAACTGCAGCCAGACCCCTAATTGAATAATTGAGTTTAGACATGTCCAGTGCCAAGTAGTCCATTCTAATATCTACTTTTTTTAAGCTTTGTGCTTTCATTCTATATATTTGTTTATATCATGAACATTTCATTGCAATGAAATAACCCTTTATATATTGGGGTGCTATTGATGTAGTCGCGTGTGATAATGGCATTACTTTATTTCTGAAAGTACTGGTTACAAACACATGTATGTATTGCAATACTTTAACTCTTAACCTGCCGGGTGTAAAACCCCTCTGTGCCGGAGGTTTTCTCTATTGTAGTTTTCTCTATTACAGTTTGGTCGCAAATATGCGACAGTGGCACGTTACCCCTTAGTCGTAAAAATGCGACAGCGGCAGGTTATGTATTGGTCAACATCATGTTGTCTTTTAAACAGGGAAAGGTTGTATGGTTGTGTGTACTAAGTCTTTTTTGCGCTATTGATACATGTGCTTGCACCAGTAATATGCTACCGCACCCCATATGCATGGACAAAAATCCCGGGGGGGGGGGGGGGGAGGGGAAGGGGGGGGGGTCGCGTCCCCCCCCCCCCACCATTTGGAAGGGAGGGAGACACAATATCTAATGTCCCCCCCCCCCCACTATTTTCGGTCGGATTAATTGTTTTTTCGAAAAACGTCATACCCCCCCCCCCACCATTTCGTAGGGGGGGGGGGGGGGCACACAATATCAAATGTCCCCCCCCCCCCCAACTATTTTCGGTCGGATTAATTTTTTTCTCGAAAAACGTCATACCCCCCCCCCCCCACCACCATTTCGTAGGGGGGGGGGGGACACAATATCAAATGTCCCCCCCCCCCACTATTTTCGGTCGTGTACCCCCTCGAGACTGGGCGGATTATTTTCTTTCGAAAAACGTCATACCCCCCCCCCCCCCCCCCCCCCGCACTAAGAGCATTTTCAGCGACTGGGCCGGATAGAAAAAAACTGAAGGAAAAGAAACACCTCCCAAAAATACCATCACTACCCCCCCCCCCCCCCCCCCCCCCACCCCCTGCTCAGCTACTTCTTGAGGAAAAACATGTCCCCTCCACCTTCGGGGAGCGATTTCCGCCCATGCCCATATGATGGCATTTTTTTTACATTCTGATACAGATCGTTCTCACATTACGTTAAAGCCTGAGTCAGACTTCTGGCCGAATTTCGAAGAAGACTCGTTCCCCCTAAGCGACGGCCTCATGTATAATACGGTGGACGGACAGCAGTTTCTGCAGTGCAACAGCGGTAAAGAGAAATACATAAGACTGTACATGCATTAGCATGTGTATTCTAATTTATAATTCCACGAACTAAACATACGCTAAGTGTACAAATTAAGAATTCATAGCATGCATGGTTTGCTGTTGTTATGCTGATGTCATGATAAATGCTCATAAAACTGTTATACTCACTTTACGTACACCAATGGAACACTGATAAAATGTGAGTAGAATATAAAACTAAACTCAAGATGGGAATGTATCATATTTCATGGGATGAATATTAATAATAAATCTTTTATGTCCGCAATGATATAATTGTTTATATTACATTGTAAGCTCAGAATATGGCTGATTCTATGTGTGAATATGGACATTGTGATCTAAAACAGTTACTAGACGATCAGTGCTTTAAACGTGTCCCGAATAAAGATTATAATAAACGCTGTGTAGACTGCTATCCCATGTGATAAATGGTCGAAATTTTATTTCTACGGCTGGGCGAACATCAACATAAATTTCTTGTTTTTGGTTAATGTACAATGCAATAGAAATTTTAACAGCAAAATCTTGAGATACGTGCATGCGTGCCTAATATAGAGACGGAAAGACACGAGCGCGATTTTTAACTCTTAAACTACAATCAGATCCCACTGGGCACCACCCTCCCTGGCACATACAGGGTTAAACATTGCACGCTGTTTTTTTCCATTCATGCCAATAGACACGGAGTGTCCGGATAACCCCTGCATGAATGGAGGGACATGCCTAAAACACGACGCGTCACACGTGTGTCTTTGCGGTTACATGTGGACAGGAGTGAATTGTACGGAAGGTAAACATTGATATTTATTTTTTTCCTGTTTTATTCAAGCAGAGTGACGTCTTCGGTTATAAGATTGTTCTCATTGGGGGCTTTAAAAGATTACATGAAGCGTTTCGAGTTTTCATATAGCCCAGGTTCTGGTGCGGTGCCTAAACAACACGCTTACGTCGCGCACTAGAAAATCCGAGTTCGCGCGTGTTGCAAGTAATATAAGCCTTTCTGGTGTAGCGCGTAATGTGTATGTCGCAATATGTATGGAAGCAGGAGACCGTCATTAACCCGGATATAAGTCGTGTAGTAATTCCAATTATTACACTACCTAAATAATTAGGTAGTGTAGTCATTCCAATTACTACACTACCTAATTATTTAGGTAGTGTAGTAATTCCAATAACTACACGACGTAATTCCGAATTACTGCCCAACGATTTAATGTCGCGACGTTAAATGAATTAAGGTCGTGTAGTAATTCCACTGACTACACTACCTAAATAATTGCGTCGTGTAGTAACTCCAATTACTACACTACCTAAATAATTACGTAGTGTAGTAATTATTTACTACACGACGTAATTCCGAATTACTGCTCGACCGAATTACGTCGTGTCGTTAAATCAACCAATGAGAAGCTCGACCGAATTACGTCGTGTCGTTAAATCAACCAATGAGAAGCTCGACCGAATTACGTCGTGTCGTTAAATCAACCAATGAGAAGCTAGACCGAATTACGTCGTGTCGTTAAATCAACCAATGAGAAGCTAGACCGAATTACGTCGTGTCGTTAAATCAACCAATGAGAAGCTAGACCGAATTACGTCGTGTCGTTAAATCAACCAATGAGAAGCTCGACCGAATTACGTCGTGTCGTTAAATCAACCAATGAGAAGCTCGACCGAATTACGTCGTGTCGTTAAATCAACCAATGAGAAGCTCGACCGAATTACGTCGTGTCGTTAAATCAACCAATGAGAAGCTAGACCGAATTACGTCGTGTCGTTAAATCAACCAATGAGAAGCTAGACCGAATTACGTCGTGTCGTTAAATCAACCAATGAGAAGCTAGACCGAATTACGTCGTGTCGTTAAATCAACCAATGAGAAGCTCGACCGAATTACGTCGTGTCGTTAAATCAACCAATGAGAAGCTAGACCGAATTACGTCGTGTCGTTAAATCAACCAATGAGAAGCTAGACCGAATTACGTCGTGTCGTTAAATCAACCAATGAGAAGCTAGACCGAATTACGTCGTGTCGTTAAATCAACCAATGAGAAGCTCGACCGAATTACGTCGTGTCGTTAAATCAACCAATGAGAAATTCGTATATCGCGCGCGAATATATACGTGCACGTTCATATCGCATATTCATCATGCATGCTGCGCTGCTAGCCGGCCTATGTATATGCTTCGGTTACCGGTGCAGTGCACGGTATATGCACGGCATCAATCCATACCAAATTCGGGAATATCTCACGAGTCACGGCGGCCCGGGACGTTTGTTTTTATTTTCTGCCAGAACTATACACACACTCGTGTGTGCGGCGCAGATTAACAACATGGACCGTGGTGGTGGTGGTGGTAGTGTGTGTGTGTGTGTGTGTGTGTGTGTTTAAATAATAAACATATTTGTGAATGTGTATTATTGCCCTTGTACTAACCTGCCGTCAGTAATCCCGTTGCTTTCAATACCTAAACTCCAAAAATAAATGGATGGTTTCATGTTTATACCATCAACTGTGTCATCTATTCGAACAATTCCCATCTTTAATAGATCCTCAACATATCATTTTATTTCTCATACGTTTTTTTTTTTGTATAACATACTTTATTAAACAATCAAATCATTAAAAGCATGTAAACATATATTCCTAGGATACTACCTGCCCGAGGGCAGGTAAGTACAAGGGCATTTAATACACATTCACAAATATGTTTATTATTTAAACACACACACACACACACACACACACACACATTCACACTACCACCACCACCACCACGGTCCATGTTGTTAATCTGCGCCGCACACACGAGTGTGTGTATAGTTCTGGCAGAAAATAAAAACAAACGTCCCGGGCCGCCGTGACTCGTGAGATATTCCCGAATTTGGTATGGATTGATGCCGTGCATATACCGTGCACTGCACCGGTAACCGAAGCATATACATAGGCCGGCTAGCAGCGCAGCATGCATGATGAATATGCGATATGAACGTGCACGTATATATTCGCGCGCGATATACGAATTTCTCATTGGTTGATTTAACGACACGACGTAATTCGGTCGAGCTTCTCATTGGTTGATTTAACGACACGACGTAATTCGGTCTAGCTTCTCATTGGTTGATTTAACGACACGACGTAATTCGGTCGAGCTTCTCATTGGTTGATTTAACGACACGACGTAATTCGGTCGAGCTTCTCATTGGTTGATTTAACGACACGACGTAATTCGGTCGAGCAGTAATTCGGAATTACGTCGTGTAGTAAATAATTACTACACTACGTAATTATTTAGGTAGTGTAGTAATTGGAGTTACTACACGACGCAATTATTAAGGTAGTGTAGTCAGTGGAATTACTACACGACCTTAATTCATTTAACGTCGCGACATTAAATCGTTGGGCAGTAATTCGGAATTACGTCGTGTAGTTATTGGAATTACTACACTACCTAAATAATTAGGTAGTGTAGTAATTGGAATGACTACACTACCTAATTATTTAGGTAGTGTAGTAATTGGAATTACTACACGACTTATATCCGGGTTAATGACGGTCTCCTGCTTCCATAAATATGCGTACGATTGAATGTGTACATACTGCATATAGGGAGAGATCGCCCAATAACGGAGCGTGCATAACCATCCGGACATGTTTTGTCGTAACCATGATTAAACATATAATAGACAAGACGGGATTCGGGTATGACTGCCAGACATGTAATGGAAGTCGCCGCACAGTGAATTATAGGACGACTTTTTTTTTCCGGTATGGAGAATTGACAGTGGTTTTTTTTTTTTCGTTTTAACAAAATACTCTGATATGTTCTTGAAAGTGTCCATTTGATGTATTTGTTACCATGACATAATATCATAAACATGATAGAACGCAATGTCAATGTTTCCAACATACAGTGGAACCTGACAAGAACTTTCTTTTGTTTTTCTTTAAAAGGGTCATCCTGATTCAAATGGGTATAAATTAAGTCATCCAATAATGTATAACATGTCAATGTCATTTCCTTATTTGGCAGAAATACCAAATCTTGAAGATGGAAGTCTAATCTACAACTATAGTGATGCGCGGCGCCTGTCAATTATAACAAACAGGTTGTTTACAGAGGACGTGACAGTATATCAAATCCGTCTCTGGTTTGAACTGGTACCCGACAGACTGAAATCGGCTACTGTAGTAATAGAGGTGAATTATCACTGGAGTTTTATATCAAACTCTTTCGTGTAATGCTTCTCTAGGGGATGTGTGTGTACATTGATACTACCAGATACGCACATAGTACATTTAGACTTTATGTCTTTTACGCGTCATGTATGCTCAGTGTGTTGCTAAAAATACATCCATGTACTATAAAGAAACGTTGAATATAACGAGTTGTATTCGAAATGGTATTCATTCACATGTCACTAGTTCGTTTGAATTACTTTTTGTTATAGTGAGCACATCTACACCTACATACATAAGACGCGGCATTCATAACGCTGACAATATTACCATATATAGCCATTAATGTGAAAATGGTGTGCATAAAAGTAAACGTATTTAAGGTAGATGCAAGAAGAAATAGCAGTTGAACCAGAAATGTTGCTCTGCTTCATTACGTATCTATTAAATTGATACTGATGTTTACAGCATAATCAGTAGAATCTTAACAAATTAAACACATGTAGTTATCAATTGTCTTCATTGTCCCGCATGGAAAATTTGATTTTGCAGGAAGAAAGATTTGCTTTCAAATTGAGATGTGCATATGTTTATATCTCTGTACGTGTCGAAGGCTAATATATGTACAATTAATACACACGAATAGGCCTATCATGGAACTACGAATAGTTTGACTATAGAAAGGTTAACATTTTACAATATAACTTAATGTACGTGACCAAGCTAATTACTACAGCACTATACTTACCTTTTCCATCTGTTCTCGTGTACTATATCAGATGAGCATGTTACCATCCCTCTTCCATTTCTTCATCCTCGTAGGTGTATGTAAACGCACTGAACAAGAACTGTCCAGAACTGTCCTTGGATGAGCACAGTTTCTACCCAGTTCCTCCTTTCCAGTCGTATCTTGGAACAGCTAGGGCAATAGAAAATGACACCGGAGTCAATGGTGTTATTTCGTTCTACTCTGAAGCTGGTATAGCAATGTAAGGCCTTAAACCTAATTATAGGTGTTCCCTGTAGATTCAAATGCTAGTAATGTAAGAATGCCAACTATTAAATGCTTTTACATTCGGTAATACTATATTCACATTGCTTATGATATTTTCGTGTTATGTATGTAAGATGGTACATGCGTATTGTATATTGGCGCGGCATAAATCGTATTGCTGTGACTTGTAACTTTTCAATTGTATCAGAACACTAATATGAGTGACATAACTATGCGACATGGTAAAGAATTTGAAGTATATCCATGCTAGACATGTTAGATCACAGTGGAGTCCTCCTAAAACTTTCAAAATTTGTAATTTGATGATTGCATGAGCGCGTATGAACCTTCTTTCTAGCTCTGGCAATATATATTTTGTGCATCGCTTTGACGTATATGGTATTGCTTTGCTCTAGATCATACAGGTTCTAATTCGGGTCCACTGTACATGTAAATTACTCATATCCTCCTGTCAAATGAAATAGTAGTTGATTAAGTAGATACTCTGATAATCATTTTTGGCTTGTGATAGGTATCAATTTGGTGATGTTTACGTAATTGATTAAGCATAATTTTAAGGAAAATGAGTAATTAGGCACATATTTTGATATCACATAGCCAACGTTACTTTTCTCTTAATCATAGACCAATTTCAGGAACCTACATGTACGAGGTAGCTTTCTCCCTCGCTGCGATTGACCACGGTCGGCCACCTAGGGGCGCCCTAACTATCGTTAACCTCACCTTAAGCCACACTTGCATCTTCGATGCTGAAGGAGAACTGACCCCTATCACTCTCGGCGTGGACCCGAACACTGGCGAATTCGGCCTAAAGGTTCCGAAGTATTACAACTATCAATACGGTAAGCCCGAATGAGTGATATCATAATTGTTCGTACATTTGATATCATTTAAGTGGTATCCATCGACGCGTATGGAATAAGATGTAATTATAATTCGTACCTGATTACCGGAAAACTCGCTCTATCGTGTCCATTTTGCACCGCACAGCTGTCGCTTGCAATCATGCCCGCTACCGGTCTTATGCCGTAATACACTAAATCGAAAGCCGACATGAGTGCAAGTAAAATTCAAATGTGGCTGCGCGGTGCATCATGGGATGACTTCTTCTTTCACGGGTGAGGTCTACGGCACACAATGTGTAAAATCCTGGAAGGACTGAGATGAGAAAACAGTCAATCTGCTCTTCACGCTTTCTGGTTTACAGTCCTTTTCAGAACTACACTCATTTCGAAAGAATACTCTACTTTCAAATGTCCACTTTCTCTCCTTTTCATTTCATCTTCAATTCTATCCACGTTTTCTCATCTCAGTCCTTCCAGGACTTTACACATGGTGTACCGTAAACTTCTCTCGTGATCGGTCATACCACCATGCAAACCTTCAAACATCATCTGATTTTTTTTTTGGTTGTGGTATGGCGATTCGATGGAATCTGATTTCACAGTGATTGAGATTTTTAAGCCATTGACGCCGTGCGACGTGCGTGAGGGCACTCACCTCGTCGATAGAAACGGAATAGTTTCTTTTTCGGTCTGACATTGGAAATTTCTTGAAAATCATTAAACATTTTTTTCCTAATAATGTGATGCGTTTGAAGTAAAAGTGTGTCATCACCATTTTGTAGATCGAGTATTATGGTTCTATGCCTCTTTTATTATTTGGTATTTGCATACTTAGTCATGTATTTAATGTTTATGTGCGGGACTTGTACATACAATTCCACAGCCGCCACTTGTTGATGTGGGTAGGTAAAGTGATTATCTCAATGTGATTATTTTGTATCACACAGCTGTTACAAGACGAAATAAGCTTATGTGCATAATACCCGATTGAAATTAAGAGACATTCTCCAGTAATAGTAAATCACAAAAATATCTTTCATATGGCTTCACACCCTCTTTCAGACGTGAATAGCATGCATATGCCTACTACACATAAATCTTTGAAAATGCTTATGTTCTCGCAAATCTCGGTTGAACCATTTATGTGCAACACAAACCAATGCTCTATGGGACTACTGTGTATCCTTGGTGGAAAAATAAGTCATAACAATAAAATATTGTTTTAGCTATGTAATTACCATCCTAGGCCACTTTAATTCAGTCATCGAACTGTAATCGTGGATTATTTTCAATGAATACATTTTACTACGACTACTATTAAAGTAGACACATGGCGGTGTACACAGAGTTAATGTTTTATGTACAATGATTAAATATATCTATAATCTTGAATCTTCTTAGGGTGTCATCACCCATTGGGGATGGAGTCTAGGCTGATTGGCGTCGCTGATCTGTCCGCATCAGATGAGGGATTGCACAGACATGACCCTGACTGTGCTCGAATCAATGTGGCATCATCAAGGGTGTCGTGCGATTCAGGTAGTTATCGTTGTCGTGATTGTGTATTTTCTAGTTAAAACGAAAAAGAAAATCCCTTTGTGTGCCAAACAAAATGCTGCTCTATGGGATTTGTGTGTATTAACGGTGAACAAATACACCATTGGCACGCTAAAGGTTAAGAGGTAATTGCTGCCAATTTGAAAGCAAGCAATGATTGGTTTGGCTATAACCCTCTAGATACCAGGCCAAGAATACCCATTGACCTATTCAACGTATCATGCAACTATCATGCTGTCATGGGTTGGAAAAGGCATTGGTAATAAATGATTTCATTTAATTTGGTACTAGGTTGGATACCTCAGCCGTTCCCATCATACCCCGGTGAGTGGATCCAGGTGTCGATGAATGAGACCACGGTGTTTGCAGGGATTCGTACCCAGGGCAGCTTCAGCGTGGACGCGTGGGTGGAGAGCTTCACCCTGGTGGTGTCTAATGATACTATGACGTGGCTGGATGTGAAGGATTCTAACAATGATACACAGGTATATGATTGCAGGGTAAGGGGGAGGTGTACAGTGAAATATGTATAGAGAGACCACCGACATTCTTGGCAGATTTCTTGTCTTTCTGTGCAGGTTCCGATGACAAGCATTGATCAAGCCCTTCTTTATCTATCTTCCTATTTCCCTTTTTGTCAATTTCTTGGCGTTTCATTCTGCAAAACATGTTTGAAAGTAGAAAAAAAAAGGCAATGAAAAAAAGGCAAAACTTGTTTTCGCTAGAGTAGTAATATGTTGTCTCAGTAGTCTTCGTCAGGCATTGCCTGACGAAGACTAACAGTAGTGGTCGAAACATCGCAATCTCCAGTTTGCCTTATCGTGAGACAACAGATTACTACTCTAGCGATATTACTACCACGATGATAAACATCTTCCGTAAAAAAAATTTTATCATGCATGTAAAATAAATACACCCTTTGCCTTAGTGTTTATGTTTCAATTTAACATTGATGTATGGAAAGTAAATTCCAGAGTTACACATTTCAATTCATATCTATTCAAACTTAATTGGCGTCCGGCACAGTGAGGGTTAAGAGTTTGCACGATAGACCAACAGTAAATGATACAGATTATGGGATTGTTTCTATTAATACTTTTGTTATCTCTCCTGGAATAGGCATACTGATATTTTGATGAGAGATGGTGAGACGGCACCTCCTCTATCCGTAACTTGAAAGTTAATGGGAATTTATGTTCCTCCCTTGTTATGTTTAAGTCGCACGTTTTATGTATCATTGTGTATGTAATATTTCCTTTTCAATGTTTCCATGGTCTCTGGGAAAGGGCAGTGCTTTGCTTATTGACGCCACCTTCCTGGTAAAAGACGAATGAATTAAACAGATGAGAAACAATTTGATAAATACGTTTTCCTAACTGTCAGATATTCAGCGGGAATGTGAATCAGAACGGTACGGTGACGAACCATTTCGATGAGGTGTATGCGTTGCACCTCCGGATCTACCCGCACACATGGCACAGCAGGATCGCTCTCAGATTCGAGCTTCTCGGCTGCTCTTCCGAGATGAAATTCAAACGTGAGTGCACGCCATTCAATGCATTCCATCAGCATATCGTCCGTAATATAAGTTTTGGTTGAGAGGGTTATGAATCAAACTACAGAACACCTACTTAACCCTTTGTGTGCTAACAAACAAACTTCTCCTTTCGCATGTTTCGTGCATATGTGCATTAATGACATCGAAATTCATTGAGGACACACGGGGTTAAACGTTCCACGTGGATTTGTACACGATAATTTTGTTGCTATTCCAGACCTCCTCGGCTGCGAGCGGTGTGAGACCACGTACTTCTGTCCCGGTGATGGCAGCCGAACGGCATGCGGGCGGTGCGAGCCCCCGTCCCCGACCTGTGACAGATCGCCCGTCGAGCATTCATATGGCCATGCCACGGAGTGCAGCCCATGTCCGGAGGGCCACGTGAGTACCACGCACTCACAATTTAGCTCCTGCACGTTTTTTTTTAATTAGATAAATTAGGATAACAGATTGTGTAATTTTTTTTAAATGTCAGATTTACCCTAATAAAGCGCATTTTAGCCATTTTCGCCAGCTAGGCACTTTATAGCAAAACACTTATTCAAATCAACACAAATTCATAATCACTAACTTTTATGTAAAACGCCATTGCTCTCACATGACGTAGGCCTGCTTTATGAAATTGTTCTTGTTTACCATGAGAAACCAAAACAATACCCACAGCACCACTTGCACGGTTCATTTTAGAGAGCGAACTTGTATGGCTACTGGTAACGACAACTCCCTTGTGATAAGTCTGATATTTTCCTTGATTTAAATCTTTTCTTCACGCCTAAATGTTTGCATTAAAATTAACCCATTCTTTTTTAAATGGAAGGCAACCTTCAACCTTAATGTAGAAAACTAAAAAGAAAATAAAAAGAAATGATGATCGTATTATTTTGTACATTTATATATCCGCCATAATGGGATTTGGTAAGACGAATTTCTGCAAGAATTCAAATTCAATTTGTGTTTTATTAATTAACAATTCCGACCGTTCATTCTTAAATCATGTGTATGAGGTTTAAATTTAGGTTTACATTCGTTGCGTATTGTAAAGCTCATTTATTTGCATACATTTTATTGTATATATATATTGTTTAAAACCAGTCGCTTGTCGAGCAGATATCAAGCTCAGTCAAATACTGTTAAGTGAATTGTGAAGAACAAAACAATTGCATACTTAAAAAGGAGTAGAGATTCGGACTTGATGTCGTGATCACTAGTACCAAGACAAATATTCATACAATGTTTGATTTGTGGTAAAGTTGAACGCATCATGATTCATTTCAAAGGAAGGGTAGCCAGTTCTTGGGTCAACAAAAATGACATTGCATGAATACCCATGAAACGAAAGAAACACTGTAATCAGGAAATCCTTTACAATTTTAAAACTGGAGCTAACTCAAAGCAATGGTAAGCGGAAATTTGGCGATCGCTAGATTTCGAGGGGTATTGGACGACCCGTCCAAACTCTAAGTGTTCGTGCAGCATAGATGCCGGGGATGATGTCCGCATCGCACATCAAACATGACATATGGTATACGTGCAATGTCTGTGATCCACACTCCGCGGTGACTGTACACTGACAAAAGCAATATGATATTTTAACTTACACGAAATGTGGTATATCAAGCGTTCAGAAAAAAATCTTTTGCCTTTTTTGAAAAGTTTGCGAAGCTTTGACTGTGAGATTTTATACATGATATCGTTAGCGTTGAACATAAAATGCTGATTCCTGCCATATTTCATGACCTTTAAACACGGCTGCTCTACCTTTGAAAGCCACGATTTCGATATTGATTATGTCTTCTATTTCTATTGGTCATGTATGCATGTATGCATGTATCCAACGTTAACATTAACAAAATTACACCCTCTATGTGTGTGTGTGTGTGTGTGTGTGGGTGTGATGCATACATGTAGATCTGCCACGAAGGATATGCCTGGCTCTGCCCGCCATTCACATACGCAGTCTGCAATGATACGGTGAGAAGTATTTCATGTGTATGCACATACACAAATATGACTTTTATATTTGGTACACCATTAGATAATGTTTGGATAGTGAGCAATATCAATGATAAACGTTGTATATGCGCGCAAAACATTGATTAATGATAATAACAAAGATGAATTGGGGGAGGATACCATGTTGCCTCGTTCATTATATTGTCCCAATTGTAGCGGATATGGGGGATCGTCAAGGGCCATTTGTCTGTCAAACAATAACCCCGATGGACTCCACTGTTAACATGTTATTGTACCTTTGTATTAACCATTTGGCAGCCAGAGAAGCTGGTTACATGAAAGTGTGTTAGTAGGTTTTGAAACTATTCACACCTTTTCATCACCCTTTTCATCACTGTTCACCAATGCTGTTAACGTGTTTCCTCTTCCCCTTTCGTCTCAGTTTTGTGAGGATGAATGCATCGAGTGTGAGGCTGGGACGGCGTGCTTCGATGGTGTGAGGACAGAGTGCAAACCCGGTTTCTTCTCGCGCGGTTACGGACAAGGTAATTCCATTGTAGCACGCGGAGCTCTATCACAATAATCGAAGGCAGTTCCAAGAAGAGCTGATCATTCACAGATGTGTACTTGTTTTTCGGGAGAGACAATACTATTACATGTACTTTTACTCTTTGCAGTAATGAGATTGATTGATCAAATTGATAGGAACATTAGCAGAGAGAAAGAAAATATTACGGAGATTTCAAGCTCCGAAATACGTTTGTATAACATTGATTTTGAAATGCAGTGTTCGAACGTGTGTAGCGACCACTGGGACTGTAAAAGGACCAGCAGTATATATACACTTCATTTCACCTTCCATGTTATTATAAGAGCATATTGTATTGAAATATGTGTTACAACAACCTGTATATAAATACCACCTGGTTATAAAGACCATAATATCACGCGTCCTCCTTGAACGGTTATCATAAAAAGGTTTCAGAGGAAAGTATAATTTTGCTCGACGATCCGGTCAGGTACATTATTCGTCGTCAGCGGTGTAAAGCAAAGAACGCTGTGGCTCCCCAAACAAAAGATTTAAAGCACTAATCCTGCGTATATTAAATCAACGCATTGTAAATGAGGATTGCGTTCATTAATGGTAAAAGTACACACGCGGGACATTCGTTCACGCGTGTTGTGCCACTAAGAACAGAGTCTACTACACACAAGACTAGTAATACTTTCTTTCACCTCTTTTCTTCTTTAGTCAAGCGAGCTGGAAAAGGAATTGAGAATGATTAGTCTGCTGCAACCAGACCCATTTCATGAATATTGTAGTTTGATTTGAGAATGCCCAGGAGCCTGGAAATCAGACTAGTGCATGATGGCAGGATGAACGCACAAAGCCCATAGACAAGACGTTTGTCTGGCAAAGGAAAGATTAGGGTACTATTTGACCTCCCTCACTTTTCCATCCTACCCCAGATGAGTGTTTGCCTTGCTCCGATGGCGCATTCCAGCCAGATCCAATGCAGTCAGACTGCGAGTGCTGTCCCGAGGGCTTCTATAGCACGGTGGGCAAAACGGAGTGCGCGCCCTGCAAAGTCAACGAGTACTCTGCGTCCAACTGCAGCACGTGCGAAACCTGCTCGTCCGCTTGGGAATGTAAGAAACGTGCACACATGTGCGATGTATTTGCCTTTGTTTATGTGTAGGTGAGCGTTATGTTTTTGTGTTTGTCCACAAATGTTCATCACTTGTTCATGTTTTTTTCGTCATCCAAAAGTATCGTTTCTTCCGTTCTGACAACATGAGGAATTCGGTGTAATCGACACACTGAACTCCTCCTCTTGATCACACCCCCTTCATTCTCTTTCCATTTCGTCAAAAAATGAATTTCCTTCCTGTTCTCTTTCTTGTAACTCTCTCTCTCTCTTGTTCTTTATATTTCACTATTTGTCTATTTCTTCCTTTATATGATGTATACTTTTATCTCTCGATATCTTCTTGAGGTTCTGGGACCCCTTGGTCATTCTGTCCTGTGCTCCCCCCTCCGCATTCCCGCCGCCCATTGCATCCCATACTCTATTTCTCCCACTGACCTAGGTAACCTCTTCCCACACCTCTCTCATCCACCGTCTTATCCCTCCACTTTATATCCTCCCTCTCCACTTTGTTTCCCCTTTCCACTCTCTCTCCTTCTTACCCGTTATCTCTTTAGCCATTCCGCTGTGTTTCCATCCCTCCAGTTCTTCAAGCTTCCCCGTTGTATACATACTCCTTCTTCCCAATATCTCCCCTCCCCCCTCACACTCTCTTTATAACCCATATTCCTTAAACATGCCCCCCTTCTCTACCATAATCTTCTCGTTTTTACATGTGTTTGTATTCCGCCGTCTTCTCTCGCTCCCTTGCCATATCTGTAATATCATTCCCTTCGCTAATCCCTCACCGCTTTTTCTCGCACGTACTCTTCCCCATTTATCTTACACGTCTTTTATTTTATTTTATTTTATTATTTTGTTTATTTTTTATATCATTTATTTTATTTCATTTTATCTCCTCCGCCGGCTACCCCACTCCCTTACCCTGTGCGTGTTGTAGGCCCGTGTGTCACCCAGCCGGGCCCCTGCTATAATGGAGTGACGTGCGTGAATACGGGGGATGGTCAGTACCGCTGTCTGGACTGTCCGCCTGGTCTCACAGGGTCAGGGGTCACCTGCACCGATATTAATGAGGTCTGTATCACGTCATTACACATAAACATGTAAATACACATTACCTGTTTTTTACGGAGCACATATCTTGTCTATATTGGGCCGTCCTTACATATTTCTTTCACTCTACATGACCCAATTCCTTAATTAGCCCAGGGAGGCTAAAGTATTAATCAACTACCTTGTTGGAAAAACCTGTACATACTTTAAATTTGAAAAGCTTACCACACATTTAATCATTTGCCGCTAGGCGTAGGTGTTCATAAGTAAGTTTATAGAGTTTTATCAATTATGATAAAAATAGCAAGACTTTTATTTCGTACCAACTCTGTCGTCTTTCAAAATATCGCATTACAAAGCATCACGTTACCCGTTCACCGTTGAGATTATGAAGATAGCTTTACATACCATAGTTCTTCCTAATCAGTTTTAAGAAGGCAATCGAACAACGGACCTAATTTCTGTGAATTGAGCAAAATCTCTTTCAGTCTTTTAGTCGAACTATGTTTATGGTATATTTACAATTTGATGTTCCTTTTTACCTCGGTGATAGTATTTTTGACCATACATATTTTGATTTTCTTTGATCAAAACATGCTCTGCCTTTTGGACACATATTTATTTCATGATTCTCAAATTAATGTAAATAATTCTAAACACCGGTACATAACATGGTTAATAAACAAGAGCAGTATAGAAAACGTTAGGCCGTTTTTAGAATATTGGAGTACTGAAGTACCCAGCTGAGAACTATCACTATATTTTTCGATTTTTGCATATTTCTCCAAGAAAAGAATGATTTAATACTCCACATCACATAATAAGGAAAAGTCGTTTCATGATACACCGCGCAGGCACATTCAGATTTTGTTCGCTGTCATGTTCGTCTCACCTATAGTCTACTACGGTATAAATAAGACCAAAAGCGGACATAACTGAGAATTCGGTTTACATCTCTAAAGGCTTTTATACCTTGAACACCGGCAGTGCGAGGAAACGGAGCCATGTTGGAACGCCTCACTGTGCAGTAACCTTGACCCTGGCTACGTGTGCATCAAATGCCCGTCTGGTTACGTCGGGGATATTATCCATGGCTACGGTGTAGACTACGCGAACACACACAAACAGGTGATACAATAATGGCCTCTTTCTTATTAATATTTGCGCTTCATCGCAGCGTGAAATGTGGTTCGATCTTTAATATGTACATTCAATGTGATTGGAATTACCTTCGATTCAGATTACGATTACAACTCTTCAAAGGAGGGTGTCCTGGATTGAGGAAATTTTATTGAAAAGACTTCTCTGGTTACGTTACTACGTGAATATGTGCCTTGTAGTTCAGATTTCTGTTAGAGTGTACGTCGGAGAGGTTGGAGCTAGGACCCGCCTCATTAAGGGTTGCGACAGATCTGAATCGGTCGCCAGCACAGAACAGACAATTAATATTAACTGCAAGTCAAGTTACGATCAATCCCAACACATTTGAAGGCAGGGAGCAGGAGCAGATTCGTTAACTTCTATATGGATTAGAACAATATGCAGATATTGTTCAACAGTAATTTGATGTATCGTGTCTCTGTGAAACCTCCCTTCCTAGATCTGTCTGGATTTTGATGAGTGCACCGTCGACAATGGCGGATGTGATCCAAACGCTGAGTGTATAAACACTGATGTAAGTTGTATCTTTATTTTCTTCTGCCATTAGTTTTCATCAAGTCATGTCATACCTATTTGCTGCACTTTCTTTGAATGTGTGCCTAGCGAAGTTTTGTGTTGATAGTCTTGGATATTTTTTGACTAAAATGTAACAAATTCCTTGAAAGCTTGAAAGCTATTACCATTCTGAATGTCTCCAAAGAGTTGGTCGCTAAAGCCCTTAAAGTGCGATACAACTCTTGTTCTATGTAAAGTTGGAGGCTTTTTTTTTTATAAAAAGATGGCATTATCACGTCTGTACCTCACACAGTTAAACTCCTATTCTATGTTGTGTCCATGTTAATAACCAAAGAATATTCACGTTCCTGAAGCCTAAGGTTTAAGTCTGCACATAGCCGTATTGTGTTGTGTCATCGTCTACAGGGAAGTTTTTATTGCGGATCATGTCTGCTTGGATATATCTACACCGTTGAGTACGGCTGTCATATTGCCAGGGATCGCTGCATGGATGGGGACCATGAGTGTGACGACCACGCTTCCTGCATATATACGGGACCAAGCATGTATCGATGCGAGGTACGTATCCCTCCTCGGTCTTCAATTAGAGCCATCTATAAACAGAGTTTGGCCAACTCGGTTTCAATAGGCCACAACATGGCGAGTGTTGCTTTGTTGGACAATCGAGTAACAAAATAATATATATTGTGTGTTTTGCCCCCCCCCCCTTCCGCTTTGTGGGAGAACACTCTATCCCTCTGATATGACGTTAACAAGATTACCGTGTAAAGAAGAGCAATAATCTGCGCCCATTATGAATCACATTTCAGCGCTCCATCAAGAGCAAGGTAAAAAAAGATGAAGTGGAAAAAAGGGCTACACCTGAAAAATGTTGAGCGATATAAACCCTTCTTGGTTGTCCGGAATATCTATTTTGCCGTTCAGCGGTATGAAGCATTAAAAGTCTCATACGTAGTGATTCATTCCATGACTCATTCATTCCGTCGCTGTATAGTTTCGAAATGAATGTATGTATACATTATTCAGGAGCGGGGAAATTTCCAGACGCATTTTACGGCCTCTATCCACGACATCTACAGTGTATTACTTAATGTTTTGCCCGCAATGCCAGTTAAAAGAAATCAAATAATGCTGGTAACCTTTTTATTTCCTTTTTGATATATCCACCTTCGTTAGTGCGACATGGATAACGGCTGGGCCGGAGATGGTTTCACATGCGGTGTCGATGGCGATCTCGACGGCCAAGTCGACATCGCGCTTCGCTGTCGAAACCTGTCCGACGTCAGATGCGTAGCCGACAACTGTCCCGGATACCCAAACAGTGGTCAGGAGGACGCAGACGGCGACAAGACGGGCGACGTGTGCGATACCGATGATGACAATGACAGAATTAAAGACGTCGATGTAAGGAGCTTAAACTTAATATGACAAATCGTTGATTTGATTTTTTTTCCCACAAATCAATACATTGTCATAACATTGATTTCCTAAAGAGCCTTGAGCAATAACCCGACTTTCGCCAATATTATCCTTTTCCCCGTCGACATTTGAATGTAATCCTTAAAAATCATTGTAATACTTAGGTTGCTGTTTGCTTATAATAAAACATTGGTTGGTTTAACTTTGATTTTATTCATCTGCATTGTTATCTTACTGTAGTGTGCATTTGCTAAACATCGAGTGGGCAAAAGCTAATTGCTACAAAATCTCACGTGCAGTCGAGAAAAACAACTCTAGATATCAAGACATGGTAGCTCTACAATGAAAGTTTCAAGCCGAAATTTACACCTGCAGAAATGCAGGTGGGAATGGAGACGATGCGGACTGTGCTTTGTACCGTACATAATACTGCTGGGCCGAGAAGCTGGCTTGGCCTGGGGCGGATCGTCTGTTGTTCCGCGCCTATTTCGTCACACCCTCATAGGAAGTTCAGCCAAAAGACTACACTATGGCCATGATGGCCGCACTCACGTAGAGCAGACGACAATAAGCCAGTTCATAGTTACATCATGGTCGGACACTCCACTGATTCAAAAACGACTAGGGATTTGATCATGAAGTTATGTAGGTGTATTATTTTACAGCATTCCCATACCAACAATAGAAGCAGGTGCACATGGTGGAATGTTCTTTCACTACCTTCCCAGAGCTGAATCGCTGTTGTCATATCTGCATTATAATTTGCATAAATGTGGTCCACTATCTATGGAATTTCCATTTTACTCTGTGAGTGGTACAATACACCAGTTCGTAGTTAGCTCTGGAGCAAGTTTGGTCACTATGACCTTTCCCTTTTTCATTAGGATAAGCAGTTGATTAATATATCATTTCAAAAGGAGATGTTACGTAATGTGCTTACCCGACATAGCAATTTGCGATATTCAACCTCTAATAAAGGAACCATCTCAAAACAGGTGACAAGAATAGTAGGCTATGGTCTGTGAGCAATTGGGAAAGCTTCTATTACATTGTTTATTGTAAACTAATTGTTGTCGTTTGGCCTGTTGTCAAATACCCCATGATTGAACACCTTGGTGTTCTTTTATAAATTGGATAACAAGCATATTCTAAAATAACTTATTAATGATGATGCTTATCTCAGTGATTTAAAAACCAACAAGCTGGTTTGGTCACTATGACCTTCAGCTGCTCATTCGCAAATTGTATTTACGAACTGGCTTATTGGCCTGAAGTCATTCGTACCAGTAATAATCTGCTCGCGCGCACATTGCAACTATGAACTTGCAATGTGATATCTTGGTGCCTCCTGAAAGTTCGTTACCGGCCACCGAGCAAGCCAAATTTGATTATGTTTATATTGAATGAAAGAGAATTCTGCTCTCAGAATGTATGGAACAAATTTGCTTTGAGGTGTAGTTTCCTCTAACGATCCGCTTGTTCATGCATTCATAGCTATTATGAAATTAACCCTCATCTTGATATTGATATTATTTACTTCCTGTGATCAATATGCCTCACTGATATTTCAGGACAACTGCCCTCTAGTGGCTAACTTTGACCAGCTGAATGAAGGAGACAACGATAACATTGGTGATGCGTGTGATAACTGCATAGACGAGAAGAACAATGAACAAGAGGACGCAGACGGGGACGGGGTCGGCGACTCCTGTGACGAGGATAAAGACAACGACGGTACGAACGGATGCGAAATTAAAGCGTAATTATACGTAGACCCTCTCAATGCTACGTTATGAAATTCCCATTTGTTTATTACACACGTATGTGTCTTAAGGGACTGAGAAGGTTAATCTTTGCTGTGTCAAATTGCAACTGATTTTGACATACAATGAATATGTTTAATAATAATGAAAGTACTTTCATTTGCAACGGGCATATAACCTCTGTTTATACACAAATATTCTCCAGAAGGACTATCACTGTAGTTTAAAAGGATTCCCCCCCTTCCCCCTCCAAACAAATCTACTTTGACTTTCCACACCGCCAAATAAGGTTGGATGCTAACATGTAAAACAGGGTTACTGAAACTTTCCGTGCCACTTTTTGACACATGTCGAAACACATAATTATTTTCAAACTGTCATGATTTCTCTAGTGGTGTGGAAAATCATATAAGAATATCATTTTGAGAAAACACCCCTTATCTCCCCAACTAATAACCCCTTTAGTGCTGAGCAATACACTGCTCTATAGAATTGATGTGTGTTGTAATGCCAAATGGCATGAAGGTCATTCAGAAAGTGTATGATGAGGTATTAAGAGGTATCCTACTGGGCCCCTTTAGAGAGTTTGCATTTTGGTTTCCAGGATGATATTTGACGCCAATATTCTGCTTTATTATACCAAGGCGGAGTGAGGGAAGCGCTTTATGTAAATATTTTATAGAATACAACCTTGCACTCTTCATGAATTGAACTCGAATCTCACGTATATTGACACACGTGATAGTACACATACAATCTATGTATTCATTTGATGTGATCCATATATATGCGTTTCGAAGATTTTCGCCTTTTTCTTTCACTCGTTCAATGTACTTTAAGAAGACCAGTTTCCAAATAGATAAGGTAAATTGGATTTTGCGTACTTCAGCCAAACCTGTGCTTGAACTAATGCAATAAAGAACAAAAAACCCCATAAAACTACTGTGAAGGGCATAGAGTACCGAAGTGGTGTCGTCATATGATCAGGTTGTCAAGACAATTGGTTCTAAACAAACTCACTTAAGTGAGAGGCTTATAGATCCGATATTGTCTATCGGGCTAGTGTCCGGCATTCCCAATTACAATCCCCGTTATGATCACCGCTGCTTGCCCTACCCGTATAGTTTAGAACCAGTCTTAACAATAATGCTTAAATGACGTCACACTTCGGTACTCTATGTGTGTAACGTATTTACGGTATTTCGTTTAACCCCTTCTCTCTCACATTCAATACTGCACTATGCTGCCCTACTTTGACAAAAGGAAGCAAGTGACAAATCACTCAAATCTGGGTTATTTGTATTCTTAAAATGTAGCCAGCATTCCCTACATACGGCTAAAATCTGGACAAGAAAAATGTCATCTTGCTGTGAGATATTCAAAATCTAACATGATGTGATGTTGCACCGATGCCAATATAAGTGACAGGCACGTTGTGCTTATTTACAAGAAAAGTATCTTTTGTGAGTTGCTTCTTTTTTTTTAGAGTAGGGCACTATGGGCATTATGGAAATATTGTGCATTGCCAGTGCAAAAGTGCGTCTATAGCGCGTAATGACATACATTATCGTGAATCATTGACATGAAATTGTATATTGCTTTCATATTCAATGTCGTCTTTAGATATACCCGACGAGGCGACTGATGGTGGTAACTATGATTAAGTTACTTCAAATTTTCCTTTGTATCTGCTTTTAATACTATGAGCTTTTGAGGGCAAGATTTGCCTTAAAGGGTTACTAAATTAGAAAAATAAGTTCCCACTAATCTATGCAAAATTATCTACTAAAATCGAATTTCACATTCGTTTGCCGCAATAAAGTCTCATTTTGACGAAAATTTAAAAAAAGCACGCCTCCAGTGCCGTATGAGAAGTCAAAATTCCATAGATTGTACGAAAGTCAACAATAGACCATTTTCGTAATGTTTTCACAACTTTTCCCCTAACTGCGTAGTAACGCGTTATTGCATTCACCTGTATCTTGTCATTCAGATTCAATGGGTGGAATGTATTTTGAATCTATTAGTTGTTGCTACTCAGACAAACCTCGGACAAGATTTGGGGTTCCCATTGGCAACGTATTGTTTGAATGGCGTGAATAAACTATTTTATCTACGCCGTTGGCATTTATGGCATTTTGACTTCTCATACGTCAATGGAGGCGTGCGGGTTTTTTTTTTTTCAAATTTTCGTTTAAATGGACTTTATTGCGGCAAACGAATGTGAAATTCGTTTTAGCGGATAATTTTACAAAGATTAGTGGGAACTTATTTTTCTAATTTAGTAACCCTTTAAAGGTCCGCTGACATCTAAATATATATTGCAGCTTAATATGTATATAACAAAATCACTAACTGTTCAATGGAATTATGTTTCCTATATTTTAAAATATTTTTTTTTATTTTTTTTCTCAGCACTAATAAGCCCCGCCTCGAAAATATCCTCAAACTCAAGATCCCCCTTTTGACATCATCAATGGTATAAATCATTAGGATAATAGACAGAATTTATGCACAAACTAAACATTGCAATGACTACCGCCACCTGCCCACAAGAGCATCACATGTCTTCACACAATATCATCTAACCTTTCATGTGGGAATAGTCGTTTCCTTATGTCAGAAACGTGCTAGCTATGCCAAGGAAAAAAAAATCAATTTGCACTGTATTAACACGTGATGCTATTATAAGCACTTGCAGGTAGTTATTGCAATCGTGCATAAATCCTGTCTATTATCCTGCTAATTTCTACCTTTCATGATGTTACAAGGGGAATCTTGAGTTGGAGGATAAATTGGAGTTTAACGAGTTATAGGACAGAATACATCAGCAAGCACCGTTTATCTGTTTATAAAGTTATCTTAAAATAACCTTGTCAAAAGCGCATAAACATTGATCGTTCACTTTAAGCAAATGATGAAATGATTAACGACATTTTCGACCAACTATGGGAAATGCAACAAGTTGGGAAAATATTGATGTGCTGACAAATTGTATTGAATCAATAATCTAAAAAGGCTTACAAACGCACAGGCACTTGGCCATTTATTTGACGTCACAAGTCAACGACCACAATCAGTACTCCCAACGAGGTTGTCCTTATATACCTAGCCTGACTTACAGGCTGTAAGACACTTTAAATCCAACCTTCCTCACGGTGACATGCTATTTAAGTACTGCAAAGGCTAAATTGTATCGTCTCCTTGTCAAAAGAGGCAGGATACGAACTAGAATTAGCCGGTTGTAGCCAAGCCTGCTTTGTATTGCTAACCCTTTGTGTGCTAGACAAAATGTAGCTCTATGAAATCAGTGTGTATTAATGGAGAAATAATCCACATATGGCACGTTAAGGCTTAAGTGGATTTATAAATGCACAACAGCCCGGAAACCACGCTACTGACCACCCTACTTCTCTCCTTCTTTCTCTTTCTCTCTCCATCTCTCCACCTTTCTACCCCTCTTTGTTTATTTCTTCCTGTCAATACCTGGATCATCCACTCTGGCAATATGTGACTTACACTGGCTTTTTTTCTGAATGCCTCCTGGAGTTGGATGATGCGTGTACTGTCAATATTACCAGTCAAAAACTACATACAATACTGTATAAAAAGACTTGCATGCAATTGTGTCCTATAACGACCACGAGGCCATCGACACCCTCTTCTCTGGCTCCCCTCTACCGTGTGTCGAAAAAAAAACACTATACACTTTTGAAATGGCGGCCAAATAAAGAATATACGACTGGGAGGGGGGGGGGGGGGGTGTTATATGTATGGATAACTTATGGACTCAATTTTTATACGACACGAAAACCTCTGGAAGATAATTCATGCTTGGATGAGCACGACTCACTTTTGTAAATGGTATGAAAATTAGACTGCGCAGGAATTAACCTTCCAATTTAATGAGAGTTTAAATGTTCAATTATAGGTTGTTGAATAAAAAGAATGTCAAATATGCCGGCAATTTATTCTTTAGGTCAATGGATAACCTAAAGGATAAGCAGGCAGCCAGTAGCTGATACATTCCTTTTCTTGTTCAACAAAATGTATTTGAAAAATGAATATTGAATTGAATATTCAATATTCAACCTATCGCAAAATTTGAAGGCTAATTCCTGCGCAGTCTATTTTTCATACCTTCACAAAAGTGGGCAGTGCTCATTCAAGCAAAAAAAAAATTGAACGTTTTGGTGTCAGATGAAAGTTACGACCATAAGCTGTCCATTCATGTAAATCATTATCCCCAGAATCAAGTATTTTGTATTCGGCAGCCATTTTAAAAAATAGATATTTTTTTGTTGAGACACACGGATGAGTGGTCTGTGTAAAGACGCTTAACCCTTTGTACGATTTAAAAACTCATGATCAATGGGATTGCGTGTATTACTTACGAAACAAGTCACACGTGGCACTCAAAGCGTTAACTGCATTCGCGTACTTTATCGTCCATGTGTTATGGCCAATTTTACTGTATTAATTTGCATCGATACCTACTGCGCAAGTCTGTTATCACATTTGATTTCACATAACGATCTAGATATATAAAAAATTCATTTCTTGCCACGCCTACATGTATTACGCATATTTGTTTATGTTTTTGGCATAATTATTCTGCCCTGTCATGCTTGTTTCTCTGTGTGTAAACTTTTCTGTGCTAATGAT
>OZ022596.1:13559651-13644548 GCA_963669155.1 Arbacia lixula | reverse complement strand
TATGCGATATTAAATGGTCATGTTGTACTACCCTACCATGTGAACATAGAATTGGTTATAAAACAAATCTACCTTTCTTCATATTTAAAATATTTTTTCCAAATATTACCATGTGGATATGACCCCTTTAGCAAACAAACTTAAATGGACCTAACCCCTTTTTAAAAATAAGTATTTTCTCTTTGCCATTCTTGTTCACTTTTTCATGGGAATTTCACTTTTTCTTTGGCATCATCTTATAAAGCTATTTTAAATCTATACATTGAGACCAAAAAATCAAATTTAATGAAAAATGAATCTAGCCCGTTTGCTAATGAGCTCTTCAAAATAATCATGCTCTCTGTGATTCGTGTCTTTTACCAGTGCTAAATAATAATAATAATAATAATAATAATAATAATAATAATAATAATAAGAAGAAGAAGAAGAATGATAATATTCAATTCTTAGAGACGCATAATATCATTCAAATAGTCTCTATGCGTGTGAAAGCAAAAATTGATTATGTGAGAATTATAACTAGAAGAAATGACTAATAATTATCAAACAGATGTGTCTTTAGCCTTGATTTGAATTGATCGAAGTCTGGCAATCATCCAATGCCTTGGGGGAGGTTATTCCATAATTTGGGTGCCGTATTTGCAAAAGCTCTTTCACCGAATGTCTTAGATTTTACACGAATTTCAGAGAGAAGATTTTTTGATTGAGAACGAAGATTACGAGTAGGCTGGTATGGTTTGATGAGTTCAGTAAGATAGACAGGAGCATTTCCACATAAGCATTTGAATACAAGAGTGAGGATTTTAAACTGAACATGAGCCCTTATCGGGAGCCAGTGGAGACTACGTAGGATCGGAGTTATATGTTCAAATTTCCTTTTTTCGCGTTACAAGCCTTGCCGCTGAATACTGTACACGTTGGAGTTTATTAAATTGAGTCTCAGAGATTCCCAGAAACAGACCATTATTGAAATCTAAGTAACTAAATATAAATGCGTGAACAAGTCTCTCTGTGGTCGCTTTATCCAAAAAATGTCTTATCTTCCCAATCCTATGTAGTCCCTTGGCAGCCGATTTACAAATATTATCAAATACACACGTAGCACGTCAAGAGTAACGAATGTAAGTTCCTGAAGAGTTCTTGTGGAATCCCAGAATATGAATCGAATGCGAAGTAGGCCAATCGTTGCAGTTTCACCGTTCCCATGTATAATGCGGAAAATGCAGTATACTGTCCCATGAAATTGTCATTTGACACTAATTCTATTTAAATATACCTTTAGCTAAGCGTGGGCCATTGGAGTTGGCTGAAATACGAGTGTTAAGTTTTAATCAAATACCGCATTTTCATAATCCTGAATACCTAATTGGTCTCTAGGCATCAACTAACAATCATGGCAAAAAAAACCCTGTATGACATTGTCTTGATTTTGGGAGCTATGACATACATGTGAATATCAATTGTTGTGATATTCCAAGTAGTAGATTAATGAATAACATTAAAAGAAAGCAAGACGTGTATGCTGCCTCTCAAAATGTTTCATAATCTATTTCATTTAAAAGTTATTTTAAAATGCTACAATCTTACATATCAAAACATGCTTATCCCTTCGTGAATAAAAATGTATTCTACAAACTTTGTTTTTTATTTATATCTACTTACTGTGTTTTTTTTTTCAAATGGTGGCTAAGTCCTTCGCAGCTCTTGTGCACAGAATAAAATTGCCAAGCGGCTTTCTGATTCCGTTCATTTCTGAAGGTGACCCATGTGATGCAGATATTGACGGAGACGGGCATTTAAACGATGAAGACAACTGCCCATGGCTGTACAATGCTGACCAACGGGATGACAATGGTAATCCTTGCCTTGTCCTTCCTATGCCATACCTAATGTTTCTCCACGGAATGTATGTGTATAATACTGTGCCAACATATTGGAATGGCGCATAACAAGCTTAATGACAATGGCTGTCATTTTGCATCAAAGGCGTGATAGAAACGGGAAGCACTCGTTATTCCGAAGGTTCGTTATTCCGAACGTTACACGACAAATGCTCGGATTAACGAACCCTTTTCCGTTTCCGGACTAACGAGCATCAAGGTATAGGCAATTTACGTGTTTCGGAATTACGAACCTTCGGAATAACGAACCTTCGGAGTATCGAACTATAACCGAGAGGAACGATAGCTGTAGTGAATCAACTTGGAAATTCATATGAAATACATATGACTTGATAAACTAGTTTGTTATCAATGCTAAATCTCTAACTTTGTGATGTGGAGGAAATATTAAATTTAGTGATGTCATTTGTCAATTTACCTTTATCACAGAGACAAATCTACTGTCTCAAGTACGGTATCCTATCTTCATGTGATCTCATTTCATGAAAGTACATATGACTTGATATGATTATTACTTTAATTATAATAATAATCATAATCAAACTCATAATAACAGTTATGACTATGTAACCTTATCAAGCTGCTGTCGTTCATAAATGCAATATATAAGACAATCAGGAAATGACTTGTATTCTCTCAGTGCCTGGCCCAAACATGATGATTCACTTCCCACACACTGTCGTGCCCATGGCAATTAAAGGGTTGATATTAACTGATAAAGAATTATGATCAAGTTCTCAATGAAGAAGAACATTAACAAAGAAAGCACAACCATTCTTTCAATCAAGATTTATTCAAAACATTGTGGTAAAAGTAGATTAGATATACTATGTTATACAGGCCAGCCTATACAGTTGTGTAACAATAGTACGTATGCTCATTATCTGTCTTTTTTATAATCTTTCATATCATGTTTTTAATCAAATTTTGTAGTTATTGATCCAACTACGTCAGATTACTCTCACTGGAAAACGGAAAGTGAAAATACAAACATTCCGTTAAACTTACGGGCCAATGTGATTGTCATTGCAGGGAATTTGATCGGGGATGTGTGCGAGGGAGATGCGGATGGGGACGGCTGGTTAGACGGAGAGGATAACTGCCCCAGGCACAGACATCGGCACAACTCCACCTGGAATGATGGGGTGTCGATGAACATCCGCTATTCTCATTACACCCCGATCTGGATGCTCACCGATCATGTAGGGCAGGAGGGGTTGGCTGGGAGATGGGATTGGTGGGGTGGGGAGGGGGTGTCGGTAAAATTTGTTTAATATTGCCATGTAACATACTCTATACATCATAAAGTTAACATGTGAATTATGTGTGAATATGATTGCCGAGTTTCATAAGTAATTGTCGGTCTGAGATCAAAGGGAGTGGGGTGGTACAATTCTGCCCCCTTCCACAATTTTCTATCTATCGTCTGTGAGATGAAAAGCAATTCTTTTTAACTTTTGTAGAAAGATAACAATATATGGTGTGGTCAGCGTGTAAATATAGAGTGATTTATTGTAATCCCCTCGTTAAACGGCATCGTGGAACAAATGCTCATTTTATCAAAGCCTGGGGGAATAGCCTATATATAGCCTAATTAAGATACGTATGTATCACAATAATCAAAATACGTTAAAGGTATGATTATGTTACTCTTTAGCATATGTCTGTGTCGGCTGCAAACTTTCATAGCAATGACGAAAAAGTGCACATTACGTAATATTACGGTACCTTCTCCCTTATTCAGGGGCGGGAAGTGCGCGGACCGAATGGCAAGGTTAGCCCGATAGCTCTTGTTAGCCTGGACCGTCTAACCGACGTGCTCTACACAGGGACTATGTATATAGACCTGGACCCGTCCTCTGGATCCCAGGCCTCAATCGGACTAGTCTTCGGGTTCCAGAGCATGTATCGGTTCTACTTGGTGCAGTGGTGGCGTACTAGGGACATGTGGGAGGAACAGTTAGCACTAAAAGGCGTAGTGATCAGGGTAAGGCCAGCTTGTGGTCTTGGTCTATTAACCTCTCAGTCCCACGTGTAATAAACTGTTTGACTGTTTGGCACCGAATGAGTTAACCCGTTAAGTCCCACAAGTGTTCAACTGTGTTGTCATTGACATGGGACTGTAACTGCTTAATACTGAAAAAGTTAACCATTTGTTTGTCGTTTGTATGCCATAGGGTTTTGTCTGTCGTGCTTGTGAAAAATGACATATGTGGCACATAGATAGCCTACATGTGATTTAGTTTCATCATTTTGAAGTTGTCCATGTCGAATTACAATATCTACATAATCATGAGTCGATCTTATTACGATGAGAGGCTGATTTTTTTGTTTTTTTAGTTCAACGATATAGCAAGTACAAACTATTTTAAGCGGTCCATCGTAATATGAATACGATTTGTGGAGATTAAACAAAATATATTAACATTGACTCTGGAATTCCTTTATTCCATAGGAAAATCTTATAACTCAATTTTTTAGTGTTTCATTTCAAACAGTTCTATTTTTTCAGTGATTTTAGGTGTACAACACGAATATCGGTGGAAGTTTGTTAAAACTTGATGTTTGCATGTATGTATGCATGTATGATGTTTGCAATTTAGATAAGATTTAGCCCTTGCATTGCCCGGCTGTGAAAACCCAATTGGATTTCTACACATCTTCATGCGTATAACAATGAGATGGTTAAAGCTTAACTAGACGTTTGAAAAGTTGAATTATCCCTACATCGGACTACTTGTCAGTAATGGTATTAGTTTGTCATTATATTGTTTCTGTCGATCGTTGCTGCCAGCTATGCAACCGATTCACGTTCGAAATCTTCTGGCTCTAAATTTCCAATGCTTTGTTTCTGACTTGATTTGAATTCATTTCCAGGGCAACGCGTGTTATCCTTACTTCTGAATGCACGCCTAAAATGTATTTTCAAAAACCAAACCCAGCAGAAAGATGGGGTTAGGCCATTTCCTGACCTACATTTATCTGACCTAGTCTTTCTGACCCAGTTTTTTTGCCATTCACTCAGTACGGCCTCTGTTATTGGCCACTGTGCTAATGAATATTCAAGACTATGGTATGGCTTGTCGAACATTCGCGCCGGCGCGGCCAAAGAGGCGGCCAGGAGGCGCAATTTTTTTTTACACGCTAGCTCATAGACGCCAGAGCTTTTCACAGCTGAGAGAGAAATCCTTGCTCTCTGCAATCGGCCACAGCCTGCGAGAGCACGCTCATGCCGATATCAGCTGTTCCTTTGTACCGTTGTATGTGGGTAATGAGTTGATATAAGGACACTAGAAAACCTATTACTGTGCACAAATGCCATGTTGTGATAAAAAGTTGAGTAAATAGATATGTGTTTGTGTTATAATTATTTCATGTTTGCTAGGTTTTATCAGACTATTTATTATTTTTTTATCTGTCCCTCCCGACATGATGCTCTAAATCCCCTCGAACAAAATGAAATCTCCCGTCTCTTTTTCCCCAAATCTCGCTAGAGAAAAAAATATTGGAGTCATCGACTGTTTGATAGGGGTGCATAATAAATTTCTACCAAAAATATTCCTTATTCAATCATTCAATAACATTTTCATGAGATGATGTATTCTTCAATAATACAACAAGGATAATCAAACTCACTTTTATCTTATTGTCCCACAAAAATCCAGTGTTTTTTACATTATATTTTCTTTCTGAGAGCACCGTCCCCTTTTTCTGTAGTGGAGCAGTCCGGCGCCGGCAATTCCCGCGTGGACTAAGCCACGTGACTCCGAGAGTGTAATCAGAGAGCGGTTGCGAATGGGATGTCAATGAGAACGCGCTTTAGAGCGCTTGCTGATATTAGAAACAACTGATAGTCTTACGTTCCTAGACACAATGAATATTTATACTCCGAGAATTTTGATAAGGCACGATCCAAAAGAAGCGCAAGTATCACAATAAGATAACCAACAAATAAAGAAAAATATTTGATTTTATCACGGAAGCAAGATTTTGTTAGCATTGGTAGCATTGGTAGTCAAGAGATAAGAGCATGTTTATAACAAGAGGAGAACAAAAAGTTTTAGAGTGTAGACTATCAACGTCCTACGAGTGACCTTCGTAGTCTGGACGCTACACTATGCATCAACACATTCTTTTGCAAAATGTAAACATTTTAGTTACTACATTGATATAAATCATTGCCCTCTGAGGAGTACAGTTTTAGAACATGCATCATGGAGGGAAAAAAGGTCCATAGAAACAGATGTGTTGGAAGTGAAAAAGAAAAAAGCGTGATTATTTTTGTTTGTTTCTTTCTTTACATAGTTATTGTGGATTTTTTTGTTCATCATTTGGGGTTCAGAGAACTAGAAAGATGAAGAAAGGAAGAATGAAACACCTGCTGAGCAGGCTCTCTTTATTATACAAGATATACATATATACATATCATCAAAAGGGGGTAAACTGTGACAAGTTGCTTGCAGAACCTGTGGAAGAAAGCAACTAGAGAATAAAAGAGGACAGCAGCCATTCTCTCTGCACAATTACAGCCACAACACGATCACAGCAAAACGAGTGTTTGGGACTGGGTCTGCGATGAAATTTGAAGTGTTGAGAACACACCTGATTTAAACTGCAAAAAAAAAAAACTGTTTAGAGGTATACTGATGAAAGCTACACGATAACTAAAACAGTGCTGGTCTGGATTGTGAACCAAATTAGAACTGAAATGCGACTGAAAAGGATGCAAAGCAAAAAACCTCGGATCTATGTCTACCTATACAGTGTATTATCGTATTGTTCGCGCTACAGCCCAGTCTTACACACACGTAATGCGTTCACGGCGAGCAAAAACAAACGGCAGTCACACCTCAGTCATCACACAACAGTCATATACCAAGCATTCTAAACCAGCCCGAAACTCACCAAAAACTCAACAAAATGCCACATCCAGCTGTCAGAAACGTCACAATATATCCACACACGGAAAAAATTGCAGTCAGAGGAAAAGGTGACACAAAAGAGGGCTAAAAACAGGAAAGCAAAGGAGAGGAAAATAATCCCTACAGCTTCACTCAGCTAACCTATACTAGGAAAGTGAATGAGCGAGCAGCTAGCTCGCTAACTGCACGTGCATGCAGTGAATGAGAACGCACCCGGGTGTAGAATTTCGACAAGCCATAGTCTTAAATATTCATTAGTACAGTAGCCAATAACAGAGGCCGTCTCATGAAAACTGCCTCGTGTACAAAATGAATGGCAAAAAAACTGGGTCAGAAAGACTAGGTCAGATTAAAAGTAGGTCAGGAAATGGCCTAACCCAGAAAGATGCGCCTTTCTATCACGCCTCTGCGACGGTTCAAGACTAATAGGGGAACTCGTCTCTACTCTGACAAAAGGAAGCAACTAACAAAAGGGACTTTTCCTGTAAATAAGCAAAATGTGTCTTTCACTTGCATTGGCATCAGTGCAACACCACATCATGTTAGATTGAATATGTCGCAGCAAAATGAATATTTTATGCAACATTAGCCTGGTCTTGTGTTAAAAGGTATGATTCCGTTTGCATCAGTTTACTCAGTTTTGCTAATACCTGTTGATAATACACGTACTCCTTGACAATTCATTCATGCCTCCTTGATGTATTGACTTGAATTAAGAATTTCAGTGCATAGCAACATTTCGCGGCTGGCAGGCTGAATTCCAATTGCCTTTATCATTAGAAGGATTTGTGCGTTGTTGATGTTTTCACTTGTTTTTACTTTAATTTACTTGTTAATTGTTACGCATATTTCTGCATTTAGGGCCATGGGTAACGTAGTCTTGGTCAGTACTACCACGAATCTTAAGTGAGTATTGTTACTGCTGGGACTTCACCCATACTGCCTTACTCTGACAAAAGGAAGCCAGTAACAAATCACTCAAATCTGGGTTATAGGTACTCTTAGATTTCATCCAGCATTCCCTACAAACAGTCAACATCTGGACAAGAAATATTCATCTCGCTGCGAGATATTTAATCTAACATGATCTGGTGTTGCACTGTTGCCAATGCAAGTGACAGACACATTTTGCTCATTTACAAGAAAAGTCTCTTTTGTTAGTTGCTTCCTTTCGTCAGATTAGGGCAGTATACTCTATCATCATTTTCTCGTTCACAGAAAATTTCCACAACCGAAACGGGAAAGGCCCTGCACAAAGCTCTATTTTTCTATGGGTCGACAAGCGATATCACTTCAGTTCTTTGGCGTGACACAAACATGACCGTATGGGACTACAGGACTCCCTATAGATGGACCCTACTGCATCTCGGCTCAGTGGGTCTCATGCGGTACAAAGTTATTTTTTACTTCTTGTTCTTCCTCTTCTTTCATTGATAATGCTTTCCTATCTATCACACCGTACTTTTATCTATGGCAAGCTTATTGTGTTGCTCTTTACAGACATAAAATTACCGACGGCAAAAAAGTTTAATATTTATAGTTTATATCCCAGAACCAAATCGTATATGTCAATATCCACGAAAAAAACAACGAAAAAATGCAACTCGAAATTTTAAGATATGAAACAACTTTTTCATTTCTATTTGAATGCATTGTATTGTATTGTATTGTTTTGTATTGTATCAATACACATATCTATGGCAAATATCATGCACGAGTAGTGACGACGTATATGTTAAACAGACAGGCCCTCCGCATTGTCTCAGCCTTCGTATTGCGCCTTTCATTTCTGCGTTACAACCGCCACGACATTGTTCTTTCATTAAAAATTGTTCCGCGATAACGCGCTTGTATCGTCTTAGCGGATGATCACAGGGCGATGTTTTTATGGTTTTCTGCTTGCGCTTGTTTTATTTTCTTCGCTCCTCCTCTCTACAATTCGACTTTTTTGTCTTCCTTTAACCATTCTTTGATTTGACCCCTACTCGTCTTTCTGTGTTATATATTTCTACTTGCTCTTGCTAATCGGTTACCATGTGTTTTTGTTTCTTTACCTCTTCATATTTCTTTCCTTGATGCATAGCAATAGCTAGGCATATTAGATCATCTCTTTATCGGACTATCTGACTTATATATACGATGATTTATGCCAAAGCATTTACCCATTGTGTTTCTCCAGCCTCAGGATTTACTCAAATAGCGGTCTATTGGTGGATTCTGGTGATGTCTACGATATTGAGTTCGCTGGGGGGCGAGTCGGCGTCTTCCAGATGAACCAAGATGGATGTCTATGGTCTAACATGAACTACCAATGCCTAGACAGGTATCCATGACAACTGTTTTCATCCATTCCATTCAAAGAAATTCATCTTCAATGTTTAAATGGATATAAGTGTCAAGAATATGCGCAGTATGTACATAATCTACATTTGTAATGGCAGAAATTCATCTTCAATGTTTAAATGGATATAAGTGTCAAGAATATGCGCAGTATGTACATAATCTACATTTGTAATGGCAGTGCCTGTCGGTGCGTGATGCGTCGAACAGCCGGCATTGCTCGCACTGAACGCATGCGCTGTTGTGCGTATGGCTAGCGGTTTTAACATTTATTCCTATTTCTTGATATCACGAATTCGATTTCTTGATATAAAACAAATCGAATTCGTGATATCAAAAAGTAGGAATAAATGTTAAAAAGGCTTGCCATATGTGCAAGCCATCATGACCATAGCGGACCGCTGTTTCCGGTCTCTATGCGACAAGAACTGGGCAGCTTTGGACGCGCCAGCACCCAACATTCTGGAAATCTAGCAATCGCTGTAATTTTGCTGAAAGTCAGTTTCCAGTTGTGTTACGGTACCCCACATCAAGTTAGGTGATAGCCATATTAATCTTCAAAACATGTATTAACGCCTCTCATAGGAATGCTCTCTTTCTATTGTATGTGAGCCGAAACCGACATTTCAATGAAAAGCGTTTGGCTAAGTCAACCATCGTCTTTGCTAACCAAATTTTGAAGAGACTTCATGTTTCATTACTTCATATGAATTCACGTTTTATTGTGAAGAAAATAATTTTCCGAAAAGTTTCAGGAAGATCATAAGATGGGCTTGACTACCCAAATGTATTAATCGTGGCAAAGAAAATAGTCACATTCTATCCTTGAATTGTCCATTTATGTAGCACCTGTATTTGTATAAGGAATGAGAAATATTTCAATTGCGTTTTTTAGTTTCTCTTTGGTAGCGAAATTAATCAATTCCTCGTTGTTTCAGGTATGTAAACTATGATGTGTATTCAAAGACACACGGATGCTACACCCCCGGATCACTGAACCTATGACAATATCAAAGCTGACTTTATTCAAATAGGGTCTTATATGTAGTTTCTCATACCTCTGTCAGGGGTAACCCTTAGTGTGACAGATAGAATGTTGTTCAGTGGGATCTGTATGTATTGCATCTGCGAATAATCCATCAAATTGGGCACAAAAGAAAGTAACGCATCATAATTTCGTGTAACTGAATTCGGAACGAAAAAGGCTGGTAGATGGCACGGGAGCTTTAGGTCTACCTTGATAGTGAATCTAGATTCGTGTGGTTTCATCATCAAGTATCGTCCCTTAGAAAGGGGTTAGCGGCTATGCACCTCCATCTACCTCTGTCCCAAACAATTGTTTGTACATCATTTTAAGTAAGTCCTGTCCATATGTAGATATCGTCAAACCAGGTTGTTCGCTGGCTACCTCTTTCCCGTTTGCCTTCTACCAGTCATTAAAGTAATATCTTCTGTAGACCTCCTCCTCTGTGACATGACCAACATAACACAATTTTCTTATTCTGATTCTTTTTTATCAGATCTCTTTCTTTGCCTGCTCCAATCAATTCATCTGTATTACTAATTTTCATGACCCAGCAGATTCTAAGCATGTGGCTTACTAGTATTGAATAGACGCAAACAGATCGAGCTTAATATGAAAGAGAAGTGTCTTGTAATTACTGCTTCTAACTCATCTATTTTAATGTCGTTCCTTCAAGCCCGTGAAGTTTAACGGGGGTGGAGGGGGACACTTGAATACGTTGATAGTGAAACTAGATTTAAGTGATCTTCTAATTGTCAATGGACTCACACCGACCATACACGAACTAACATCTGCTTATATGCATTTTAGACTAAACCAAGCCCTGCGGTTTGACGGCGGAGGCGATTTTGTACGAGTCGGCGATGTCGTGACGTTGGATATAACGTCACACTTAACTGTAAACATGTGGTGTCTGGTCGAGAGCCTCGAGGATGACGTCATCAATCCCTTAGTATCAACCTCAAACGGAGAAATGAGTTTATACATTCTTAATGGGTTAGTATTGATATACTTGTATTTGTATAAGTGAATTAAAAGTCATTTATAAAAAGGAATGAATCGTTTTTTGTTAAACTTTAAAATCTTAGTGTCAGCACCATGAATAACATAATAGGTTTTGGTGGAGCAACCCCCAATTAACCTAGTTGGGCAAAAAAAGAAATGTTTAACAATTTCGTCAACTCGGCGCTACTCGAGGTGACTCGAGGCAGATTGCACGCTACGAGTTACTACAAGTTTGGACGAGTGCAACACGAGCTCACCACGAGCACAGTGAGTTGCCTACGAGTGCCGATAAGATTTCTGCACGAGTATTACGTGTGGTCGTAGCAGGCTCGTGGGAAGGTCGTAGGAGTCACTTTTGCAAGAAATTGCTACTTCTGTGTGAACGAGCTTTTCAAATCTCAACTCGCCTGAATCGCCGCGCCGACTCGGCTAAGTGGGAGACATACATAAGAGCAATGTTCCTTACACTTTAAATATGAATATACACCACAAGCGTAATATGATGATTCATGGTAGGAATACATTTATCATGCAAAGGTCAACCTTGATATTCAAAGTACGTTTGTATTCATATCGTTCATTTTGCTGTACATCATTGTGTCGTATTTATCTTCTGAAGAAAAGGGGATGGGTTTGAATTGATGACATACCTCAACTTAGACCGAATTCTTCTTCCTTTCCTCCTTCTTCCCTTTCCCCCTTTTCTGACCTTTTTTCTTCTCATATTTTGTTTTTTTTTGTTTTCTATGTTATTCGTCATATTCTCCTTCCTATTTTTCTTCACCTCCTCCTTCTTTACCTTTTTCTTCTTTTTTCATCTTCTTATTTATCACGTTTATATTCTTTCTACTTATCTGTATTTGTACATTTGTGATCCCTCTTCACCAGACTACCCATTATCCAATAGAATATCTTTCTTTTTTCTTTTTCTTCTTCTTCCTTTTCTTCTTTTCTTCCTCTTCTTCTTCTTCTTCTACTTCTTCTTCTTCTTCCTCTTCTTCTTCTTCTTATCCTTCATTTTCTTATTCCTTCTATTTTTTTTTCTTCAGGAACCTTGTTGGAGAATACCTGAACTTTAAAGCCTCGAAGAGTGGAATCGTTGCAGGAACATGGTTTCAGGTGGAGCTGAGGATATATTTAGGCCGTAGGTTTCATCACGAGATTCAAGCATAGAACACTTCTGAAAACCGACGTAAATTCTTCATACCGTATACCGTGTGTCACACAAAATATACACTTTTGAAATGGCTGCTGAATAAAAAGAAATATTTGATTCTGGGGAGAATGATTTACACGTATGGATAGCTTATTGTCTCAACTTTCATCTGATACCAAAACGTCTCAGCTACTGGCTGCCTATTCTGCAGGTTATCCATTGACCTAAAGAATAAATTGCCGGCATCTCTGACATTCTTTTTTTTTGACAACCCATAGCTGAATATTCAACCTCTCGCAAAATTGGAAAGCTAATTCCTGCGCATCTTAATTTCCATACCCTTTACAAAAGTTAGCAGTGCTCATTCGAGCAAAAATTATTTTGGACGTTTTGGTGTCAGATGAAAGTTGATACCATAAGCTATCAATACATGTAAATCATTCTCCCCAGAATCAAATGTTTGTTTTTATTCGGTAGCCATTTCAAAAGTGCATATTTTTTTGAGACACGGTATAGGAGGCAGTCGTCCAATAATGCACCGCACAGTAATATCGGAATTTTGCTTCCAGTCATGGCCACTTCCTGTGTCCAACCCTAAACTGGAATAATAGGTTTTCACAAACCAAAGCCGAATATAGCTTAGCTGGGCATTACGAGATGAATCTAGTATAGAGAATGAAAGTTACATCAATTTTAACGTAAATCAGGCCCTTACCACGCTGGACTGTTTTTTTCTCATACACATTGAAATTGATGCTCGTTAGCAACATTTGTGGGAATTATAATACTAAGTTTCTACAGCGATGCGTGTGGCCAATTCCTCATTGTTTGAACACATGGTTCGTATTTCATGTGACATCCATATTAGAAAAGGGAGGGATCATGAGAAGCAAAATTGGGAACAGCAACTTAAATCTGCTGTTCGCACCAAAAAACAAAAACACAATGTTAATAACATTTTGAAAAAAAAATGCTTAATACCCCACCTTATAATAAAAATACCATTTGTAATTTCTCTTTAAGAATGTTTTGTATTATAGTAACCCGCTGACATTCCGTTTTCCTTATTGTCATATGCTTGATACGAAGTGATAATGTATGTCAGATCCTGATGCTACATGCATGTTTCCTTGTTTCACTTCGCAGTACATCTTAAAGTGCTTATCAATGGCAAGGAGTCCGATGACATTCCGCTACTTGACCACAACAACTGGGTAAATTCTTATCATATGAAGGGTCGTCGATTACAATGGCAGTATACGCAAATCATTTAGAGCTATCATATTTTGACTGGAGCCACAGGAATTAACCCTTCTTGTGCCAGATAAAATGCTCCGCCATGGGGTTTGTGTACATAACAGCTGAAAGAAATTGGCAAATGTAAAGGGAAGAAAGGGAATCACCTGCAGTTTTAAACCGCGGTATGTTTTGTCCAAGTCAGCATGACATAGGCTGAAGCATCGTATTTCATGCTGCACTTGACAAAATGTCCCGCCTTTGCAAAATGCGGCTCCTACCCTTTCTTTCCTTTCCCTTTCCCTGTGCCAATTCCTTTGAGCTGTTGTGTACATCTCTGTTCAACATACGTGGCTTGAAAAGGAATAAGGGATGGTAGTAGTCCAGATCAAGAGACCGCAATTCTGGTAGAATCATTTGCATGTGATTTCAACGAAAATGTCATTCGAGGTGTTTCAAGATTAAATTCATTTTTTCCACACAAAGAAACAAGAACAACAATGCATTTTTAAAATACCTGTACAATAAAGGTAAAAGAAATGATAATGCATACAGTTTACTCATATAAAGGACAGTTTTTGAGAATGGGTCCAAAGGAAAGGAATGGTTGTATATATTGGATCCCGTATTGAAATATTAAGAAATAATGTCATTTATAGGCATAATTTTAAAGTGTTTACAAATAGTTTTTCTCAACACCTTTACAGGCAAGACAGTAAGCTGAAACTATGAACATCATTACCTTATTGCCTACCATATCTCATGCAATGATAAAAATCAAAGAAAAAATCCAAAATATATGTAACATAAGAATGTTTTACTTGACGGTGTTTCTTTACTTGTTTTAAATTTTCAAATCATCAAAAGATGACATAACATTAATTAAAATCACATTGATTGCGATGAGTGGTCACGACAGGCCGAATCTATCGTGATTTAACTACTTATTTGCCACATGAAGGTCTTTTAAAAAAGTCATAAAATATACAATATTTTGTTGCTAGTACACAAAGGGTTAATGGCACACTATCATTTATGTCTACTTTCCTCTACTTTAAAATTTACGCATGCTTCAAAGTGTGCCAAATGTTGTTCTTACTGCAATGTGGAATAAGTCAACAATTACGACTATATATAAAGATGTATAATATTAGATACACGTGCTAGTTTTGATGATTTTTTTAGTTGTTTTTATTTCTGTTCATATTAGAGTAACGTGTGGAATGTGTGCTTTTTTTATCAAGTGTTTAAAGGGAAAGTCCATCCTGGATTTCAGTTGGTTTTGATAAAAGCAAAAATATAAGTTAAGGTTTGATAAAAATCCATCAAAGGATAAGAAAGTTACGACTTTTTAAAGTTTCGATTTTGTGACGTCACGTTCGAATCATATGTTGTGTACTTTTTTTATCAATTTTATGAAAAATTTACTTGTACATTTAACCTATCATGAGATACATGATTGTACAAACATACATCTATAAAAAAAAAATAATATCCCTTCATCAAAAACAAACGAGCAATTAATGGATTCATACATCACACAGCATATGGGAAAGCACATTGCACGTGACGTCACAGAATTAAAATGCTAACAGATCATAACTTTTTATCCTTTCACGGACTTTTGTCAAATCATTATTTTCTTTCATGCTTCTGCTTTTATTAAAACAAACTTAGCTTTAGGGCGGACTTTCCCATTTTAAATTATTTTTGTTATTGCAGGATTCCAGTGTCGATCTTTATATTGGTAAAGACACAAAAGGCAACTTCTTCAATGGAACCATCGACGAGGTAGGGAGCCCTCTTCTTTCACACACCCCCCCCCCCCCCCCCCCATATTCCTTACCGATTGAATGTCATTTTCTATTATTTCCGATGCTAAGCTATCTTTCTGTCCTGATTCGTTATGTTGTAAAGTGTATTTTTCTATCTCATTCTTCATGATTCTCATTCTTTACATTGTCTTATTGTCTACCTTATTATGTTTCCTTTTGCTACTATTTCTCCTTTATTGTAATGTTATTGTTTCCATTTTCTTCTTGTTATTCTTCGTTGCCCATTATTCATGTATGTTCCCTCTCGCTATCTTCTCTTTCTGTTCTCCTTCCTTTAATCATGTTCTTCATTTCCACTTCTCATTTGGTTCTTCTTATTATTATTATATTTCTGCTCCCCCTCCCTGTCCTATATGTTCTTTTACTGTTTCATCTGTTTGTCTTTCTTTGTTTTATTCAAGCCCTTCATCTTTTCATTATGTTTATTTCATCTAATTCAGCTATTTTTTTTTCTTATTCCTCCCTTCCTTCATTTCCCCCCTTATTTGTCCTTTTCGTCTCCGTCTTAATCTCCTTAGTGAGCTGTTTCTTTTCTTTTTTCTTCGTCTCATTCCGATATCCTAACCTGCGCCTAACCTTCCAGTTTCTTGATATCTTTCAACAATTCTCACTCTAGGCATCGATATATTAAGTATATCACAATCGCTGCATGTAAGACAACACACATACACACAAACACGCACGCAAAGAATTGTGTTGAAATGTTTGACTAAACTCCCCAACCCACTTGGTTATTTAGCATTGTCATTACAAACGTGCTCCTTTGAATAGCTGCTCAAATTTGCACTGATTTTAAACCAACATTTGTCCTGGGAATATAGAATTTCAAGTGCTTTCAATTCCTTCTCAGAAATTATTGACTTTGTAGCAAGAGGTGAGTATTGGTGTGCCATATTGTCCATTGTACCCGATAATGAAATAATGAAAGTTGATTGATGAGTATTACATCGGATATGACAATGTTTCATGTCCTCCTGCTCACCTGTTACGACGCATGTTGCACAATTTATACACACAGATCCTTTCAAATATATCTGTTCCGTATCCGGAGGTGTTAAAAACAAATTATTCCACGATCAGTAGAAAGCCAAGCTCATCTGATGTGTGCTCTTCATGAAGAATATATACCAACAAGATATGAATGTGTTCTGTTTTAATATTTTTCACAGGAATTTTACTTTTACAGAACAATAATGTTTCATATTTTTTTCTCTAAAACATGAATACTTAAGGCATGAAATATATGCCTATATAAATTGACAATATGAATAATTTACAAAGAAATTTTAGGCATACACCAAGTAGTAAGGATAGCATGCTCCATCCTGTAAATGAATGAAAAACAAGTCAGACAAAAATCTTAGAACCAGACGGGATTTGAACCTGAACCTGAACCTAAAATTCTTTCGTAAATTGAAATTACCTTGGAAAGCCCTTTCACTAAAAATATGAATAATGATATACAACAAATGGAAGAGAAAGCTGTTGTTCAAACTACAGGTGCAAGGATTGTCAATGTATTTTTGGTATTGCTGTTTTTTCTGATATTACACTGTTCCCATTCCCTGGAAATGTTTCAATATGTAATTGAAGTAATCTACTGTGAATATTCTGTATGAATATCAATCATTATGCTATATCAATATAAGTTTGTGTTCGTATATATTGACTTTTCCAAAGGAGGTGTAATTCAAAACTCTATTGGCAATTGTGCTGTGGTTCAATCGTTATCATCAACAATACATGGTTGTATAAGAATATTTACACTCAAATATCTATGATTAATTCTTGTTCTATATTAAAACGTTATGATGTTTTTGATAACATTATTTAAAAAAAAAACATTAATAATTCAAACATTAGCACACGCAAAAACGTCCTAAAAAATATAATGTATTGAAGTAATCTAATTTGTCAATCAAATGTTGAAATGGAGGTTTTTGTTGTTGTTAATAAAACCATAATCAATAACTTTTTTTAGGTTTGCACTGAGTATCACTTCCTTGGCAACCACTGCATCACCTCATATACTGTGGCTAAAAAAAATTCCCCCCCCCCTCCGTATGTGTTTCCTAGGTGGTCTATAACTCATATAGGACGATGGATTTTTTCAAAGCAAAACTGATCATTATTTGGTATTTGAAGAGCCCCCCCCCCCCCAAAAAAAAAAAAAAAAAAAAAAAAAAAAAATCATGAGATTCACATTATACAACGGAGCACGCATTTCATTATACCCAACAAGTATAATCTAGTGGATGATTATGCCAATCTAAAGAACAAACGTATAATCTAAACCTTTTCAGTGCGTTGCCAATTGGGAGATTTGCCGATTATATGACACTGTTTTTGCTTTAAAGAATCATTGTGAAGATAACGCATATCACTAAATGGCAAATATGGATTCACATTTTGCAGAAATGTATGCTCTTTCATGTGATGCATAGTTTCTTATTGTTAATCGTGTATCAAAAGTTAATGCAACCTGCTACATATTTGTGGAATTTTGTGCCGAAGTGGGAAACTTAGGTTCTATTGTTTCATTATTTCATAGTTTCGCCTTTTCCGGCATTCCATGTGGAATGAAAACGCAGAGAAGAACCTCAACCAAGCAGGGGCCGCCTTTCATAAAAATGGTCGGCACATGGTTATTCACTTCACCATGGACAACGAGAAGCAAGGTAGGAGAGCTGTTAAAGGGTCCCTGCAATCAAAATGCATGTTGACTCATGTTGATTCAACTTAATATGCATATCACAAAATCAGTTACGGCTTAATGGAAATATGTGCCCTTTATTTTAAAATAATTTTTCTATATTTTTTCTCAGCACTGATAAGCCCCGCCTCCAAAAATATCCTCCAACTCAAGATTCTTGTTGTGACATCATCACAGGTATAAATTAGCAAGATAATAAACATAATTTATGCACAAACTAAACATTGCAATGACTACCTGCAAGTGTTTATAATGTCATCGCATGTTTATACAATGCATTTCCCCCCTTGGCATAGCTAGCACATTTCTGGCGTAAGGAAACGATTATTCCCATATGAAAGGTTGTTAAGTTGTATTGTGTGAAGACATGTGATGCTTTTGTGGGCAGGTAGGGGTAGTCATTGCAATGTGTAATTTGTGCATAATTATGTCTATTATCCTGCTAATTTTTAACTTTGATGACGTCACAACAAGAATCTTGAGTTGAGGGAAATTTTTGGAGGCGGGGCTAATCAGTGCTGAGAAAAATATAGAAAAAAATTATTTTAAAATAAAGGACACATAATTCCATTGAACAGTTAGTGATTTTGTTAAATACATGTTTAGTTGCATCAACAGACGTCAACATACATTTTGATTACAGGGGACCTTTAACCTTTAGTGTACCAGATTAATTGCTGGTGTATGCGATTTGTGTGTATCACGTTTGAAAAAGGCACGTGTGGCACATCATATCTGCCCTAATTTGACAAAAGGAAGCAACTAGTATAAGTGAATTTTCTCGTAAATGTACAAAATGTATCTGTCACTTGCATTGGTATCAGTGCAACGCCACATCATGTTAGATTGAATATCTCGCAGCAAGATTGATATTTCTTCTCCAGATTTTGACTGTATGTAGGGAAGACTCGGTACAATCTGAGAGTACGAATGACCCAGATTTGAGTGATTTGCCACTTGCTTCCTTTTGTCAAAGTAGGTCAGATATAGTGTGCGTGTGCGTGTACATGAATGTATGGCAGTGTAGGTTTCTATGTCTAGAAAATATAAGTGCTATCTTTTCTATTGTTCGAAATCATGTTATTGGTATTATGCGTATATATTGCGGAAGGAAAATAAGTATTTCCATAATTGATGATAATGTTATACAGTCAAAAATTGGTACTGCATGTAGTGGTATTAGTGGTTGCAGTAGGTAGAAGTAGTAGTATTAGTAGAAGTAGTAATAGTAGTAGTAGTAGTAGTAGTACTAGTAGTAATAGTAGTAGTAGTAATAGTTGTAGTAGCAGTAAAAGCAGTAATCATAGTAGCAGTAAAAGTAGTACAGGAAGTGACAAAATTGGCCTTAAAAATATACGTGGAAGGTACTCAGGCCACCATTACCCTCATCTCTCCCGTCCACCATCCCCCTCTGCCCCATGCAGGTGACAAGGTTCTACTGGACCAAAGCGGCCTTGGGCTCAACGCTCAGATCATCGGGGACTTGACCTTCGTTCCCAGCACGATGGACGCCTGGAGGTACGCCGCCGTCTACCCGAACAGTAGAAGAAGAAGACGTAGCATTGACCCGGAAGCGATGCGAGATATGCGACCGGATGACGCAATCAATGAAGATGATGCCGACCCAGAAGAATTTCACGATGAATTGTAGTCGATCATGCACGATATAGAAGAATCGATTATAATCGATTTCCATGACCCCGGATAAATACAGTATGTGATGTAGTGTAATCGATCATACACGATCCTGGAGAACTCCACGACAAATTGTAATCGACCATACACTACCCGGAAGAACTGCATTACGATGTAATATACGTATATAAGTTGTTAGAAAGAGCAGTTCTTTGTAGACTAAAATACCCGTTTAAACAATTTCGGACCTGCGAACCTTTGATTTGAGTTACGTTGATTGCAACAACTACCAAAATATTGATCCATTACATCAAAATGAATATAGGTCGTCACATGCAATGGCACTCCCATTTGTGTGCAATGATTTCTAAACTTGTAGCCACTGAAGCAGATCCGTCAAAATATTTCCGAGGTTAAAAGAAAACGCAAACACAGTTCTTTAACCCTTTGTGTGCCAGATTATCTGCTGTTCAATATGGGTTGTATGTTTTTGGTAGATGAAGAGTAAATGAGTGACTGTTTGACGTTTTTTTTTTTAACTGTATGCATTTAGCGGATCTTACAACGTTTACAGACAGTGGAATCTACTTTCACACTATGTCCTTTCAAAGTTTCTGACCTGGATATCTTCAAAAGCATCGTTGGTTGACGTGAATGGAAGTGTAAATGTAGTGGCATTTGTAAATGTACAATTTCGACGATGCTCAAGAATTACAGTCTGCACAACATTCGCCTACACTTTCAGAAAATATTACTTTACCGCTATCATCGTCGTATGACAAAATAACAAGCATATACTTGAACACTTCATGTTTTTCACAAAGCGCATCGTTTGTTGTTTCTAAACTTTCAGCTGTCGTAGTGTTTGACGCATCGTGATAACGCATCTCATTTTTATTTGAACTTCCAATTTTCAAAAGCACAAGTTTACTGTAATAAATAGCTAATATATATTACAAGCATTGCTTGATATTTCAATTCATTGGTACAAGATGAGAACGAATTCACAAATCAGCAGTAATGTATTAAAAGCTTTTCCCTTGATTATATACCTACGCCTTATCACATTATCCAGTGTTTGAACTTCAATAGGTGGAATATACTTGGTTGTTGCTTTTTGGGCAAACCTTGGACAAGGTTTGGGGCTATATTAGTGAGGCTATGCATTGTTTTGAAAACTTGCAAAACACTTGCTTACATATATATTTAATTGGATGTGGTGGTGTGCTGTAAACTTTAGCGTTTGTACGACCAGTTACGCTGATATGTTGATTCATGAGGTATAACATAATTGTCTTTCTATATGTTTGTTTTTCTTTGTTATATAATACTTGCAATTCGCGTGTGTTATCTTTTTTGAATAAAAGCGTGTGCCGTGATGTATCTGTGTATTCTAGTTAGTGTGGACTTTCTATTCTATTGTAGAACTGTACGGTTTTGAATGTATGGGGCAATGCAGTCAAATCTGTAGAGAAGGATCGCCGAATGGAAAAGGGAAATATTGATAATTGGCATGGAAGAAAATACTGCTATTAAAGAACTACCTTTACAATATTTTAGGTTAAAACTGACTTTGAGCCAAATCTTATTTATATTCAGATTTCAAGTGGGTTCCTATCGCCTACAAACCTACACTGCAATTGTCGCCGCTCCGAACTGTCCACACAGAGGTCGGTGACTGTCCCGCAGTATTGCGAACAGTGTATGCAAGGCGAGCTTCGCGCCGCTGGCCGCTGCAATATGGTGTGGGAATATAGACTATGGTCGCTACTTTCCAAACGTTAATAAGGATACCTTGATACTTATCCTTAAAAGGATCGTGAAGCTATGACCGAGAAATTTCAAATCAATGCAAAATTGTCTGACTTGTTTGAGGGCTGCCCTACCTTTTAGCTGGATCTATTCATACACTTCTTTAAATATTGACTTAAACCCCCGTTCTCCTTTCCTTTTTCTATTCTAACAAATCAAGCATGATCCGTAGGAAGCACAGTGCACGATAACTTTCTTTTTCCTAAGAGCAAGATGGGTAAAAGCGAGGGCAAATGAAATTGCATTGCAGCACGCATTGCGATAAAGTCATGAGAGTGCCTTACCTTCTTTGCAAGCCGCAATCACGAAATTAAATTACCTCCTTTATTTTTTTTTATTTTTTTTTATATTTTTTTTTTTTTTTTTTTGGGGGGGGAAGATTTGGTCTGTCATTGGTGTATGTTTTCACCTTTTCTTTATCTATATATTTCTATACTCTATATCTTTCTACAATTTTTCGTCCTGTGCATCATGTGCCATTTTCAAAAGTAATGCACACAAATCCTTATACACTAGTCATACGAGAGGCGGAATGAGCCGGAATTCCGTCGGAATCAAATTTCTTGGCACATTACATTCCTGGATATTCGAAGTGCATTCTAAAAGTTCTGACTGCATTCTGACTTCATTCCAAATATCCCGGTCCATTCTTGTGTCCGGCCCAAATGTTTTGCTCATGCTCAAAACTTTCCAGGTGCATTCGAACTGGAAAAATATCGAATGGCATTCAAAGTGCAGTCCAACAGCATTCCAAATTTTCTGATGACATTTCAACAGCATTTGAAACATTCAGATCGCATTCGTGGGAGAATCGAATCGCATACAAGCACGGGTAGGTGTTGCCGCAACGTCAGTCAGCACTGAGAAGTCACTGGGGAGCACTATGAGCTCATGCAGCCAATAATGAAGGTAGCCCGCCTCAATTAGAAATTCCCTCCCCAACTGCCCAATGTGACTCGACGTTTGAAATATTTTCATTCCGGCTGGTATTGCTTGATTCCTGCTGATTTCGACTAAGTGTGATGGGGGGCTTAGAGCACCAGTTTATATTGCACAAAGAGATTGTAGAATCCATAGAGCAGCAGTTTACATGGTACACAAAAAAATAAACGTTTGTCAATACTGCTGATCATAATATCAATAGTTTGATATTATTCTATCACCGTGACGAGTAAACCACTGTTAACCAATTGCATACAATGTACACTGCTGCTCTATGGGATTTGTGTAATATTACTTGTAAATAAATTCATGTATGGCACACCGAAAGTTATGCATTGGTAGAGACCTATAATCGGTAACAAAAGGCCTGGAATCCGCGGGAGGATGTGAAAAATGTGATATGTACAGTTGGGGGGAGTGCACTATTAATGCCCTGCTCTGATAAAGGGAAGCAAGTGACAAAAGAGATTTTTCTTGTACATGAGCAAAATGTGCCTGTCACTTGCATTGGCATCAGTGCAACACCAAACCATGTTAAATTGTATATCTCGCAGCAAGATGAATATTTCTAGTCCAGATTTTGGCCGTGGGTAGGGAATGCTGGGTACAATCTAAGAATAACAATAATCCAGATTTGAGTGATTTGTCACTTGCTACTTTTTGTCAGAGTAGGGCAGTATTCTTTTGCATGTTTTAATATATTGACGTAAGCAGAAATACTTAAATACCTGTTTTTAAATACAGGTATTAATAATGATTTTAACCCTTTGTGTGCGAGAAAAAAAAAGATTCATGTGCAAAAACGGTGACCAAATAAGCACATGACACAGAAAGGGATAAATGTATTAATAACAAATAAGGATATATATCATTTATAAAGAGCACTTTCCATGTGAATTAGATGTTCAAGGCGCGTCAGAGTAAATTAAAGAGGAATTTTTTTTAAAAAAAATAGGTAATATTGAACGTTACACTCTAAACTGCTGTTTTTGTAAAAGATTTTATATCTATGTGTTATATATGCATACCCGTGTACTGGATAATGTTGCTTGAGCATCACACAATCTCAGCAAATAAACCCTTTGTCATATAAACGGGAAGCATTTGATTTTCCGAAGGTTCGTTATTCCGAAGGTTCGAATACTCCGAAGGTTCGTTATTCCGAAGGTTCGACTACTCCGAAGGTTCGTTATTCCGAAGGTTCACTTTACCGAAGGTACGTTAATCCGATGGTTCGTTGGTCCGAAAACAAAATAAGGTTCGTTATTCCGAAGGTTCGTTATTCCGAGAAAGAAAATAGGTTTGTTACCTTATTTCGTTTTCGAAATCCCTGGTTTATTTGTAAACAAGAAAAATCAAAGAAAAGCAGTTGAAAAAAAAACATCAATTGAAACCGAAATCTTCAACGAAAGGAAGAAGGATATTAAGATTCCGAAACAAACTGTGGAGTGATCTTCATGATAAAGAGAGACAGAATATAACTCGAGCAAGATTTTTCTAAATGTACTGGTATACAGTATGTCTATCCTCTTCTTTCTCACTCCTTTCACATGGGACAGGGCTTGATAATCTGTAAATAAACTAGGGTTCGTTGTTTGTGAATATAATATTAACAATATGAAGGCTCGTTATATCAAAGATTTTTTCATCCGTAAAAATGGATTGGGTCCGTTTATTCGACAATAATATGTTGCTCTTTTCTCCGAAAATGGAATAAGATTCGTAAGTCCGGAAATGAACTAAGGATCGTTACTTTGAAAATAAAAAACAATGTGTAGTAATTGTTTTCAGATTAACGAAGTTTATTTTTGGATTACCGATTCCTATTTTTTCTGAAAATCAAGCCTTCGTAAAAAACAATACTTCTAAATAACAAAATATATCGAATCGATATCATGATTGGAATCATTTTCCCTTCACATCAAATCTGAACTGGCGTTTGGATGAGAAAATGGAAATTCGTCTTTTAACGAGTCCAGGCCCATTTGCCTGATGTATACTATCGACATTAATCGTTAACCAAATTGTGATCGATCGCACTACTTTAGAAGACAGGGCACAGGTAGCATTGGGCTTACATCATAATATAATAAATGTTTGCAATAAAGGCGTGATATTTTGAGAATGTTATACCACACGAATGTACAATAAAGGCGATTATATGACTTGTTGGGTATAGATCATAATATTGTTTAAATTTAGGAATAAATCACAATGACTCGTCCCTTGTTAGTGGCAAGTGTTGCTGATGTTGACTGGTGATTTAAAGGCGTTTCTTAATCAAACTCGATTGTGTACACGCCGGAGGCGCATATAGATTTGGAATAGCGTGGATGATGCAGTTAATTAAGCTACTTAAACCATTAGACGAGAACGATTTCCATTGTGCATCAGGGAAAGTAAAAGGATACAAATAATAATTCATAAAAAGTTCAGTATACATACATTGAAGAGTTCAAGGTATCTCAAGTTTCGTAGAATTGTTTTTCTTTTGTCTCTTGGTTTGTTTGTATTATTGTAGGTGTTGCATTGAGAACTAATCAGATATATTTTCAATAGATACAGCTAAATGAACTTGTATCATAAGTGGTCCACAAACCGGCCCCTACCCTTGAAACCGGCCCCCGCGTATTTCTGCGCAGTGCGCGTTATCGAAGGTTGGATGCGCGATTTATTATGTATTTACGCATTAGTAAACCAAATGCAAGATTTTCGGAAGAAAAATTAGACAAAATGTGCACTTATTTGGCAATTGCACATTTTCGTTCGAAACATCTCCGTTTTTCAACTTGCGTTCGTACTTCCGTGATTTTCTCGTCGATCGCCGAAACTTTTCCGTCATTTTTTCACTGCACTGGAACGAGCATGATCGAGACGCAATACTGGTGAAATGTCGGCATTGTACTCGTCGGATTGACGGAGATATCGCACATTATCGGTAGGGGCCGGTTTCAAGGTTCAGTGATGTGAATGTGCGACGATTTATCGAGCGATATTCGAAGCGCAATTTCTCCGAAATTTTATCGTTAATCTTCAATCCAAAAATAGTTTTTGAAAGAGCATTATTTTGCTGATTCGTGTGTGAAATTTTAGAATTTTATTTGGTTTTCTTGGAATGAAAATATTCAAAAGAAAACAAGGGGGCCGGTTTGAGGCACCCGCATCATACTTGTTGAACCTGATTGGAAATTAGGTTAAGTGGTTATGATGAGATTCGTGAGAGTAGAATTGTTGTGACGTTATCATTGGTGACGTTTGGACATTTTGAGGTGATTCCTTTGCAAGATCTTGAAATCAAACGAGAGTAGAACCTGTGGTTACAGCATAATTATTACAGGTTCTGTCAATTTCTTACTACGACACGCCACCTTTCGCGGAGAGCAACATGTTAGCAGGCGTTTCCACGTCCTAAAATTGAAAGAGGGTTCAATAAACCGAAAATAGAATAGGATTTATTCATCAAAAAAATAAAACCGGATTCGCCTGTCGGGCACTGAAATAACGTTCGTTCATAACGTTCGCCAATCCGAAACTACATCATATAATCGAGCGCTTTGAATGATACTTCATACTAGGAAAGCGCTATATGATATCTGAATTTTTGGTATTATCATTATAATTAATAATATCTTCCACGTAATTATAGCAGCCTGTACACGAATCACCCGTTACTGGATTTAGCTTGATTATGATCGCTATTACCAAATGCCAAGGTAAGCCATGCGGTACTCTTGAGCAGTAGCAGTAGACATATGTTCAAGTCTCTGGTCTTCTTATAATCTCTGCTTATTTTCTAAACAGATTGATGAATCAATTACATTGCTACGGATAGTGCCAGGGAAACAAAGACTTACCCATAGGTGGGTCAGAACAGTACCGCTCTATGAGAGTTGTAAAATAGTTCACAAGTGGCGCGTTGAGGGTTACATCATTTACTTTTTTCGCAATAAGCATACAATTCTTTGAATGACACCCATTTATGACGTAAATAAATAAGTTTCTTCGTTCAATGCATTTTGTACCATTTTGTATAAGTCATGTCAAATCAAAGTATGTTTGCGACGGCTGACATGTCCTTTGACATGAAATCCTACCAGGCATATAAAACCATTTTCCACGAACAAGTTATGTTTTCAAGATCATCATGCACTTGTCACGCCCCTGTCGCGTGGCTGGTGAGGTATGTACGTGAACGCCTCTATTATCATACCGAAACAGACGATAAAGCTAGCTGGAATCAATATGGAATGTTTGTTTTTCCAGCTGAATGTATCTCTCTCTCTCTCTCTCTCTCTCTCTCTCTCTCTTTATTACACATGCTCTTCTTCTTCTTCTTCTTCTTCTTCTTCTTCTTCTCTCTCTCTCTCTCTTTCTCTCTCTCTCTCTCTTCTCTCTCTCTTCTCGCTCTCTTCTCTCTCCTCTCTCTCTCTCTCTCTCTCTCTCTCTCTCTCTTTCTCGTTTTACTCTCTCTCTCTCTCTTGTCTTTTATCAGTCGCTTCCCCTCGCTATAAACCCCTACAAAACATTCTGCAAGTCAAATTTGAGCTGCAATATATCGTTCGTTACTTCATTGTTGTACAAGACTGTGGTTACATTAGAAAGCTTGATTATTCCTCTTTAGGTTGATTAAGATACCTCAGATTATTTTGTAATGTGCAGTGCTCCTGAATGATCATAAGTCTAGGATTATTTCGTTGTTGAGTTACTTTCCCAGCATATTTCAGTCCTCTTTGGGTATATGGATCTTTGCATGCACGACTGAACAACAGATAATTTTTAGACAACTGCAAAATCTCACATGCACCAAAGTGGACGGATGTAGAATACAATAAATTCTGAAAGATGTGTACCTAATTCCTTTTTAGATAACCCATTCACCACCGCCGCCACTGACATTATCATCATTATCATAAAGTCTGATTCTATTCCATTATGCTATCTCAAGACGCAGACACAATGATAAAACAAAAGTGATCTAATATTGGTTTTGATTAGTATGGATATTTATAATTGTGTTGTACCTGACTGCAAATTTCTTCCAGATTTGGCAACAGTGACTAATTTTGTACTCTAATTAAGTAGCACAAGTACAGGAGGCGTGGTTCGTCCTCATTTTTGTTTGTGTGTTTGTATGTTGTGATTGCGCATATTAGTTACAACTTGTATTACAAATCTGTTTCCTTCTTTATTCAGCCACTTCGCGGAAATGAGATTTTGCGGTCTACTACAAATATCCGAATAAGAAGGATACAGAAATATGATGAGAGAGTAACTCTACCAAGACATACTCATGAATCCGTGATTAACTCTTCAAACTTTAAAACATGACAAATTTTAAAAGATGGGACTCGCTCTTTAATGCCGAGGTGAAAGTGCATGTCTTTTGGAATTTGTTTGAATGTTCAGGTAGTATGTAAACGGACCTTAAAGTATGATAATATCCCGTTTTGAGTGTAAGATGTTAGAATGAAACAGATTTGCAAGGCATCTTTTGGTAGAACTCTGTCTGATCAGACAATCAAAGAGCGATTTGTGTTGTAGAGAAAGTAAGTCTCCAATATGTTCTTGCAGTGAGTCGTTTTTGTGAAGTGTCACCTAGAAAGACTGAAAATCTTTCTTGAGAGGAAACTCAAAATGAATAATAAATCTAAAATCCAGTGTATGAGACACGTATCTTGACGTTCGTGATCTTAAAAGCACAGAACTTAAGCTTTGTTAAATCTTAATCAGGGTATAGTCTACCCTGAAATTAAATTAGTTATAAATCAAAAAGAAGCTGACATATAAAGAAACATTCGTATCCTTTGTTATTCTTTCACGGATTTTCAACCAATGCCTCAATAATTTGAGGCATTGATGAAAATCAATAAAAGGATAAGAAAGTTATGATCTTTTTAAGTGTTGATTTTGTGACGTCACGTGCGATTCAGAACACAACAATGTTCATTGTACATTACACATGCCAACCCGCAACTTCTTTTCTGCCAGAAGCATTATGTATTATTAATAAAACAGTGATGGAAGTTGCTAGCGAATTAACAAGTGCAATACACAATGATCATTGCTGTGTTCTAACTTAATGATTTCATACACACAAATGTTGACGGCCAAATTTGTCCAAAAGTGAAAATCTAATTAAATATTCCAAGGATTATTACAAGAAAAGTATTCAATAAAATTTTACAAAACTTGTCTCTAAAAAATAGACATCCCTTGACTGTTTGATGCTTCGATTTTGTACACTTCATTCGGCAATGATGTACACAATTGCATGAGAGACGAGAACCACACAAATGTCTTGTACCTCAGATGTCTCATCCTTTAGATATGACACTTGGCAGTGCAGTGATATCAAAGCATGCACGAAAACGCAGTACATGTAGTTTGTTTCGTATCGTAATGGAACTTTGAATAATAATATATCCTCATAAAGGTGGCAAGAAATGTGAGAAATGACAGCAACGATCTGAGGGAATCACTTCAATATACCATTTTCTTCATGTATGCAAATTTTATTCACATCCTTCGAACAATATGTTATTAATGGTAATTCCAGAGCTAGTTCAAGGTTTTCCAATTAGCAACAACTAATAGATTCAGAGTACGTTCCATCCACTGAAACCGAATCACGAAATACAGGTGGATGTAATAACGCGTCACCAGGCAGTTAGGGGAAAAGTTGTTACTACATTACAAAAATGAATTATTTTGTGAACATAATCAAATTGACACTTTCACAGTCTGTATAGATATCCAAAAGTAGTGAGCTTTGTTTTAAACGAACTGATACCGGACATTTTAAACTTTAAAAGAAAATTAAATTTCATTCAAATTTGTTGTTCATATTCTACATTGTGTACAGCATTCAGTTTCATGTAACATTTCAGTACAACAAAATATATTTTCAAGGGGCTGCAAAAAAGATACATCGTTCATATGAAACAGATACAGGCGCTTTGATAATAATAATATTCCGGTTATGAGATTCTTTCTAAAATTCAATACACATTGTTTATTCAATAGATTGGAGCACTGAAATGTGACATCATTTGAGCATTATTGTCAAGGCAATTGGTTCTAAATAATGTGGGTCGATCCCAGCAGCGGTGATCACAAGGGAGACTGTAATTAGGAATGCCCGACACTAGCCCGATAAACAAAATGGAACCGCTAAACCTCTCGCTGGAGTGAGTTTGTTTAGCGCCAATTTTCTTGACAACATGCTCATATGACGACACCACTTTGTTACTCTATAAGCTGATTCCAAAGAAGCTGATCGTGGGCAAGGGGAAATTACTAAAAATAGAACAATTCTACGGTATGAGGCTTAATAAAATGCTTGTGCGAAGGACTCAAGCGCCGCAGTAGCGTTTGAACTCACAACCTGCTGATCGAGAGAGCAGTGCTTACTCCACTTCACCACGAAACCTCCCCCTTTAAAGTAGCAGTTGTTCTACAACTATATCACTCAGTTCAAACATATCAACTCAACTCTGTGAAGAAATCCTGATCTATCTTTCACATGTTTCTTTTCATTTGTATTAAAGATTGTATAAAACCTAGAACAAAACTGGAAAACCTTCGTTTGAGAATCATTCTCAATATCCTTTTATTCTACAACATGACATTTCAAACATACTTCAACAAAGTCATAAAAGGCAATAATTAATTTACGTTGTTTGTGTAAACAGGTTGAAGATTCAATTGAATTGAAAAAGACTAAGAAATTTCATAATCTTTGGAACCATTTTCGTATAAAAAAAAGTGATAACAAAATTAGCTGGTTATCTGACCTCACACACCCGTATGTTTCCTCCCACCATCTCTCAATCCATTAAGATAGCTGGTGAAATAAATATCGTAAACATAATAACTCTTTAGGCACCTCACTCTTAGAACAGTGTTGCGATGAACACGTTTTCGTTCTGGAATCTTACTATAACTAGGAGCACTTTGTATATACAAAATACCGGCATATTTTACCATTTTCTTATAAATGAGAACAATACAGTACAATAGCTGGCGATATGTCAAGCATACCTCAGGAGGACAAAGGCTCCGCAATGCTATTGATAATGCAGCTGGTATTCAACAAGGATGATAAAACCAAAAAAAGGAACTCAAGTTTTGACTTACGTTTCGACTAATAAGTCCCATACGATCCACAACCATGATTGGCCTACCGTGCCTATTGTCATAGTCTTGGACTTGATTTATCAAAAAAAAAAAAAAAAAAAAAACCTTGCGGGCGGGTATACTTTGTACCAGAAAGCTCCGGAGATGTAAGTTTCACGGTGCTTTGAATCATGCACTGTTGAACATCTGTCCTCTCGATGTAATCTTTGTTTTGCTGCTACTTTCCGTAGCAATGTTAGTACTAAGATTGATTCAGCAATCTGTTTTGAATATAAGCAAAGAAAAAGAGCACCATGCCGGACTTAAGCCTGCGATCGACAGGTAGCTGGGGAGCGACACTGTCCACCAGGTTATCTGGTAAACCTGTTGATAGTGACACGATACTTAGGAACCAGTGCACACGGCCTCTATTTCTCTTGCTTATTTGTATACAGGAGTAACCAGTAGCACGGGTGTCTTTTTTTCATGGAACTTTGTACTTTTTCGGCGGCTTTTTCGTGGGCTGTATGCACTGCATTCTGCACATACCTTCAGTCCAGATGCCCCATAGCAAGTTGGAATGAGTGATTGTCAGATGGTACATGCTCATATGTTGCATTAAGTACGTTATCCTTTCATCGTCCATGCGTAACGCATTACCCGGCTCGACGAGATGGAAACGAGCGTTCTGACGAAACAGGTGCCGATGCCCCGGTGTGATGCCGACCTTGTGGAAGCAAATTCCGATGAAGACGTCCGACCACGGTATCAAGGGCGTTTTCAAAGTCATATAGTACGTCTTTTCCACCACGTCCGTTGACATGATGTACGAGGATCCGCCGTAAAACGGTGGATATTCGTCCTCTTTGTAAACATGCTTTGGAGTGTAGAACTTTGAGTAGAGGCTGTTCTTATCACGGACGGGTCCTAGATCTTTGAGGACGTCTCCCATCGTGAAGTTAACAGGATTCGACTCCTTAAGGACTTTGTAGATAAGCGGGGTGTTGAGGAGGACATCGTCGTCCATCTTCATCGCGAAAGTGGCCCTACGGCAGAATATCGTCACCCACTTGAACCCCATGATCGATTTTAGCGTCATGTTCCAGTAGTGGTCAATGAAGTCCTCCTGTACGATGTCGCCGAACATTTCCGACTCCTGGTAGATCTGCGCCTGGAGCTTCGGGTCTTTGGTCGCGCCGATAGAAAAGACCATCCGCATGGACTCGTTGGTCGCGAAAGGCCACGCTGTCTCCTTCCCGAATGTGTTCCGCATATAGACCCGCTTCAGGAAGTTCCCGGGTGCCGTGTTGACGAAGATGACAAGAAAGATGTCTCTGGGGTCTTCCTTTGTCCGTCTACAGATGCCCTTCGGGTTGAGCTTGTAGCGGTATGTATGCGGATCGACCCAAGGTTTATACTCGTCAATTTTTCGAAAGTATTCCTCTTTATCACCTTTAATGGAGTCTGTGTATTTTTCTTTTCCGAGGGACAGATCGTTCAGCTTTGCTCTCCCTAAGTGTTCGTCTTGCACGGGCTCTCCTGCTTTGGCCTGGTCCTCTTTTTTGTCGATCTCCTTCTCTTCCTCGTCGACTTCGTCGTAATCATCCTCATCGTCGACGTCATCGTCCCAATCACCGATGTCCTCTTCCTCTTCCTCGTCCTCGGTCCAGTCGGGCTCGATGCGATGGCCTTCGCGTTTCTGCTGATGAATGACCACGTCCGCTTTCGCACCTGCGGGCTGCAATGCCCGGACCGGTGCAGGATCGATCTCGCGCCCATTCCGGAAGAAGTCGAGTGATCCACCAGCGCCGTACGCGCATCGGACCTCGCCAATGACGGCGTGGACTATGATGATTATACTGAGAAAGGTGAGGAAGAAAAGAAGGCGGATGTGTTTCTTGGCGAGGCGAAACATATTATCGTCCGTGTGTCGCGCCCTTTTCCCGCCGACTCCGGGCAAAACAAGTCTTTTCTGCATAATCGTGGACAGGCTAGACCTCAGTTCCATCAAACGCCGTTAAACTTATTGTTTTTCTCTAAACTATCTCGTTAAATCAGAGACTAATCTTTCAGCAAACACAATTCTGTCATAAGACTTTACCTTTCTATATGAGCGATGTGTTCTTTCAAATATATACAGACAGAGAGCGTGTCAAGAAAGGTGCAAACATCTCGAAGAGACCACTGGACGGTGCGAGAAAATGTGTTTATGCTGAAGCAGATACTTTCCAATACGTTGTGAAGGATTTACGTCCGAGAACTGTCATATCTGATGGGTAATACTGCATATGCATATATCTGCGCTCTCACATCGCACGCTCTGATCCGAAGCGTTCAGTTGAATTATGACAATAGGCACAGTGCGCAGTGCTGTTATTTAGGTTCGTTCGTGAATCGCTTAATCACTCTCAAACTTGACAATGAAGTAGGGCGCAGGACTTGGTGAACCGCGCTCATGCGTGGTCGAAACGACTGCAGAGGAGAGGGTTGGCACAGCCTTGATGGTCTTGGTCAACACAGGTTTGATCTGGAAGAAAGGAAGACAGAAAAGAATAAACAATTAGGGTGACGTCCGTGCTCTAACCAAATATTGAATTTCGATTCGTTCGTGTGAGCATGTACAGTCATATATATATATATAAGAATATATGAGGTTGCGATGGCGCTGAATAAGTAGAGGTAAACACAAACAAATTGAATGAAACGTCGGAGAAGAAAAAAAAAATCTTATTCGGCGTTTCAATAAATTTGTTTATGTTTACCCCTCTCTCTCTCTCTCTCTCTCTCTCTCTCTCTCAATCGCTCTCCCTCTCCCTCCTCTCTCTCTCTCTCTCTCTCTCTCCCTCTCTCTCTCTCTCTATATATATGTATATACATGTTGGATGGATAATTAAACATAACCTAAAACACTGTAACTGGTATGCGGGTTATTTAGTACGTTTTAATTTCGAGATCTATATGTAATTAAATGCAAAGTTATAGTATATAACCAGAATGCTAACTGGTTGGGTGTAAAGGTTCATTCTTTAGATGTTATAGTTTCCATTTTGATAATTTCTGCCCCGAGTCCTGCGTGCTTCTAGAAAAAAGAACCCCTGGGAGTAAATTAATATCTGTACAATATATATATATATATATATATATACATGTATCAAGGCGAAATCAGAAGACTTCGTGGGTGATATAAATATAGATCCAAATGAAACATAATACAATAAAATGATGAACACGTTTTGTGGAAGCGTTAAAAAACTTTAAAAATCATATATCTTCTCTTTTCCCTCTTTCTTTTCCTGTCTTTACCCCACAAGTGGGTCAAATATTGAAAGAGCATAAACCCACATGGAGTTACAAAGAATGTTACTATTTTCGAACTAGCATGTAATAGTACACTCTCACCATTAAAGAACATGTTAAGTCATACGTAATAGTTTGTATCGCACCTCTTGAAACCGTCTTCAAACCATTACACCAACAATCTACACTCTCGTGTAAAACGCAAGACGCACATCAATATAAAATGAAACAGCTCAATAAGTGAATGCAAGAAGATGACGACCAGGTTCGTGATTTGAAAATGATTTTTACTTAGTGTTAATTATTCATTAAAATTTCAAACGATATAGACCGAAATTATGCATTCTACATTGAAAGGCTTGTAAAGAAGGGGCTCCCCTGGGTAAATGATACATTATTGTTGTTTGTCTTACCGAAAGAATGGGTACATATAGTAAGTGTATAGCAGTGAATAATTTGTACCTCGCATGTGAGTGAGGCATTTTAAGTTATTATTCCTAATTACCAAAACCATGATGCATTTCGAATATGACACTGGCAAATGAAGAGTTTGCTTTATATATCACACAGTTGTTTATTTGCGTCAGATTGGTCAATTGGATTCAATTTCTTCAGAAACAAAACAAAAATATTGTTGCTATTGATAAGGTTTATATAGAACAATAATACAGTACTGTCGTTTCTCTCACATAGAAGTTGGTAGATAAAGTTACATCTAGTGTATAAGCCCGACCTTTACAGCAATAACCAATGATGTTTAAAGAATTGATATCCATCCCTTTGAGCAAGATTTGAATCCGCCACTTAATATTCATGACTGGTAGCTGCTCTTAACAATATGATGCATACGCGATTGCGTCATGTCCATCTGGATTTAACAATAGGTCATGCATATTCCTATACATGTAAACATTTTAGCTTTCGCTATTATTTAACTCTTAATTTTGTCACTAAATGCTTGATATGTACTTAATGAGGACAAGCGATGACGAAATTTGATATTTTTCTACATGAAAATACTAGTTACAATCATATGAAAAGTCTCTAAGCCTGATTTTTAAGTCGCAGCACAAAAGTCTCGATTTCACATTGTTCTGCATGATATTCCATTAAAATTTGCTGGAAACGTATGCAGAACAATGTGAAATCGAGACTTTTGTGCTGCGACTTAAAAATCAGGCTTAGAGACTTGTTATATGATTGTAACAATATCCCTCGATTGAATCTTTATAGATGCATTGTAGGTATTACATATCAAAACGGCGCAAGCATATGGGGTAAGGATATTTCCCCGAATTCTCCTACACATCCTGATTTTTTTTACACGTCAGATCCGGGCAAAAGTTATCCAAAGAATTGGCGGCCTTGAATATGTGATCAAAGAGGAAGTCTTTAAAAAGCATTATTTTGTGAGTAGAAGAAGAATATAATGAATCTGCATTAATTCAATGGCTGATGGTATTCCACGTAACTTTAACATCCTTGCAATGACAATGTTCATTTTTTTAAATCCCATCTGTATAGTACGGGATATCCTGGAGATATTTTTCACGCATATACGTAGCGCTTCAAACATCCTTGATTCAAGGAAACAATGTACGCGTTGCACTATCCTACTTTGACAGTAGATAATCAAATGACAGTTTTGCACCTTTCATCGCAAGTGTTGGTCAAGTGACAAATATATTCCCACGGTTCTAATTTACAAACACTTGTAGATTTACTTAGCCATTATGATGTTCACTGGGCATGTAGCGCTAGGTGTGGTCACCCGCAGTCTATCTCCCAGGCTTTTGGGGCATTTCTCATTCAAAGTATTCAACAAATAGGGTCTAGTATTCACAAGACTAGTTGCGCTTTCATTCTCCTCTGTTCTCCCTCCTCCGAACAGGAGATGGAATTGAGATCGATTAGTCTACTGCGGCCAGACCCGTTTATTAAATGTTGGATTGAATATGCTTGGCAGCCTGGAAGCGAGGCTGGGTCACACTCAAACTACGCGTGATTAGCGCGACTTGTCCCGGTCAGGGATGCTTTTATTGAAAATTGACAATCAAACAAACAAACAATAACAAAAGCATATTATGTCGGGTAAGCCAGCCGTGTAAGCTGGCCTTTATTGGAGATATTGATACAGATATAGATTGTATGGTTTGAACTTGTTCATTTTGCCGGATATAAAACATCATAATTTCTATTTTAAAAAAAGCCTGTCAAAAGCAGAAGTGTAGCAACAATGGAATTATAACGTGGGAGGCAAATTAATAGCGACTCGCCCCACGCTCAAATACACTTTTTTTGACCGAATTATCTGAATCAGTAAATGGCAAGAGCTTATGTCTCCCCTGGTATACTAGGTGACCCATGTAAACTAGCCTTCATTAGCGATGGTGTGTATTTATTTGTTCGACCGGCCTTTGCACGTCATCATTTCTCACGCATGACCTATATAAGAGCACAAGTGAAGCAGAGATGAGATTCTTAAGAAGCACTTTAATAGTCACCCATCCCACGTCCGTGTCTCATGTAATAGGAATGGAACGTCCCAATCAAACAATCATGACAAAAACGTACAGTTTATCTCAAAAGGTATTTATTCAATAATCAATCTGTACATGCATGTAGGCCTACTTATTAACTCACTATCCAACACCCTACGTACAACCCTGCTTCTAAGTTACTTTATTTTTACTTTAATTTTCTATCTTCATTTGAGCGCATAGGAACTTGCTATCTAGCCACGTGTTATGCGCTATAAAAGAAACAAGTTTTCTAATTATCATTATATCTTGCCGGTAAGACCGATCGAGCGTGGCAGGAAATGTGCTCTTATTTATGTACAAGTCATTTTCAAACAGGTTTAATTGAGAACCGTTTCTTAGGTTAAACGACGTGGTCTCTATAGGCATATGGTTTTCATATACAGGTGATCGCTACAATAAGTTTCACAAAATGATGATAATAAAGGAGGGGGAGGGGGAGGGGGGGGGGTATTTCATCAAGCTGTTCGTAAGCTACGAACAACTTTACGAACGACTGGTGATCCCTTCTTATGCTAAATCACATTCTCAATGATTTCCCATCAGCTGAAGTTCAAATCTGATGTTTATAAATGAAAATTCTTGTCTCTGAATACAACGATTATGTTCTTTCAAATTTTATTAAGATTGTTGGTAATTAACTCCCACCATGATGTTAAAACAGGACCAAAGTGTGGTATCGCATTTAGCACAAGAAGTGATCACCAGTTGTTCGTAAAGTCGTTCGTAGCTTACGAACAGCTTGGTGAAACGTTTACAGTTCGTTATTCCGAAGGTTCGTAATTCCGAAACACGTTAATTTCCCATCCGGGGGGGGGGGGGGGGGGGCACATACCACGAAGGGCAGACATATATTTCTCTCCCTATCGGAAAGGGGAAAAATATCACTCCATGTAACACGGTTAAACTGCCAAATAGCAAATAAAACCTAGTTCCCACAGTCTAAGTACGTTTACGATCATACTATATGTGTTGTTACACTGTTGGTATATTTGGTTCTAAAACACGTTATAACCCCCAAACGTGTTGAACAGAGTGCATGGTACTATTATTAGCTATATTACGATAATAATATATCACTATATTTCAAGTAACACGGTAAAACTGTCAACTAGCAAATAAAACCTAGTTCCCACAGCCTAAGTAGTTTCATTATCATATTACATTTGTTTTTACAATGTTGGTTGATTTGGTTCTAAAATACGTTATAGCCCCCAAACGTGTTGGACCGAGTGCACGGTACTATATCGGGTGTTATACTTCACTCGCTGTCTGCTCTCCTCGATGTGAATAGCCTATCATATACGTTTTTAACCCTGCCTCCAGGCGAATAGGCATTTATATTCCACATAACATGCTCGATAGACGAAGCTGACTGCACTAGATTAACCATTCTTGATTTATCTTCCGGATTGTCTAGGTACTGCGAAAAGTAGCATCCGGATTAGGTTGTGAGGTTGTGTTTCCATACACAAGCCAGTCTGTTAACAACTCAGTCTGGTAGAACAGGCTATGCCGTAATCCAATCCTAGCTCTTCTGGCTGGAATCAGGGCATAGTCTTTGTTACCAGACTGGGTTGTGTCCGTACACCTTACAGTCTAGTGCATTGCCTGTGAGAAAGGAGGAGAACGATCTGGTGACTTCCTTGTAAGAACTATTTTCAGTTTGAACTTGAATTGTCAAAAGAGCCTGGAAGCCAGACTAGCACGATATCTCACAATGACGTCACCGTGCATGGCATTGAGATATGGTTGATGTATTATGTAGCGTGGGACAATTGGAGGTCTTGCTCTTTCCCATTGCAATTCGTCATTCTACGTTTTAAAGGAGGAATGAATGGGTTGGGTATTCCATTTTTTTTTCTCAAGAAGTGAATTATGATAATGTCCACCAATCAAATCTGATTGATACATGTCGTAATCGCCACTATATTTCACATGTATGACTATTGCTTGTCATGTATTGTTTTCTATCATTTACGATACTTTGAAGGAGTAGCGATATCATATTTTAATGTAATCGATCAGCGAATGTCATGAACGTATTGTAAAATCGACAGTGACATTGAACTTTTGATGTGGTCAATTCGCGTATTAATATTCATTTATCAAGTTCATGTCACTCAAGATTCACGTTTCAATTGTACTTGTCCACAAAAAACAAACGACAAAATACATGCATAAAGTTCAGATACAATTATAACAAGGAAGAAATAATAAACACTATTCATTTATAGAAATAAAATGTTTTGTGGAGGGGTTTAAAAAGAAGTAGGGCTGATGTATATTGGACCCCTGAATGAAAATAAATAGAAATTATGTAATGTGTGATACACTCTAAGTAAACATATATGTGAAAACTCAAACATTTCGGTTGACAGTGCTTTTTTTTCTTTAACAACAACAACAACGAACAAACAAACAAAACAAAAAATATATCATGATACATGATTAGATTCCTTTTTTAGCATAACATAATGGAACTTGGGTAACATGGAGAAAAAAACAACAACAAGAATTAATATACATCGTTTTTCTCCTCAAATTTACAGCTAAAGCATATAAAATGAAGTGTCGAATAAAACAAAATCGTTGTGATTGTTGTCATGGTAGTAAACGATGTAGAAAATAACCAAATCAAAATATACATATAAAGGAGTACCGCTCAAACAAATAGAGCGATAGAGAGGAGTAGGGAGAAAAGAGAGGGAGGGGGTTTGGGAGGGATAGGGGGACGGGGGAGGGGGAAGGTGGGTTGGGGGACATACGGAGAGGAGTTTTGTTATGAATGTCGCGTTCCTGTGGTTGTTGGATATATATATATATATATATATATATATATATACGCTATGCGGAAAAGTCTCCACGTATAGTGTAAACAAAACATCTTTGTGCAGTTACGGACATATAACGTTGTACTGTTAATCTTGCTGTTCAATATATGATTTTAACATGACTTTTTAAAGTTGTGATTTAGATATGTTCAGGCTGAGAGAGTTCCAGTATTTTGTTGCAGTATACATGAAAGACCTGTTTGCAAGATGAGTATGCGCGTGAAAGGGTGTGTCAAATATAGTTCTCGTTGCCTATTTCTGGAGGAGGTGTAGTTTGTCTAGTTGCGTGTTTCCGGAGATTCCCCATGCTATAATTCCATAACTGAGGTGCGGTAGGATAAGGGATGAGTACAATGTGAGAAATGTTTGATATGGGAAATATTGTTTCATTTTGTTTAATATTCCAATATTCTTTGATATTTATTTTTTTCAGATCACTGTTTAGATAACATGCCTTCGTTTGATTGTTACACATACCGAATGTCGACCTGTTTTGCATTATAAACGCTACCGTCACCAGGCAGCTATTAGCGATGATCACGCTCTGAAGTCGTGATATTTGCCATATTTTGCATGGATACCTCTCATATTCCCACAGATTATCTACAGCACACACGTGGCTTTAACAATAGAAATACAACAAAAACATGCCAGGCGTTCACTACTGTATTTGCTCAGTCAGATCTCTTGGATGAGTGGCTATGGAGATTCCAATTACATGGACCCTGTCAATGATCTGCGACCGAAGCCAAAATTCATAGAAACCTTACTAAGCCTAGCTTATGCTATGTTATGATATTGAGATTGTCGTTTACTGGATTATTCTTATGCCAATATTGTTCATTTAAACTGATCCATCCAGCCTGTTTTTGCTGATCTTTACTGGCTACACCTATATCAACAATGGACCCGACCACGGTAGGGTCCATGTATCAACCAAACTACGCCCAGTACATCATGGTGAACATGGTACATATTGCGCTAAGCATGCTCACTCACAGGCCTTTGAATCATAATCTGGGTCAATATTCATGAAAGCTTACTAGCCTAGTTGATTACTACAATGCATGCATTTCGATGCACGTTAGTAACTAACTTGGCTTAGTAAGGTTTCATGAATATGGCCCCTGGTCATGCCGGTAGAATGGACAACCGCGTTCATTTGTAACAAGGATTTATTATGACAGGGTGTGAAGCAACTTTCTTTCTTTGAACCCATGCGCCTTCTCAACGGGTGCTCTTCGTGTGTTTGAACAATAATAAACATGATTGTGAGGCAACGGCTTCTCAGGGAGAACAAAAGAAATGTTAGGTCTCATCAGGGATGTGTTACAACAATCGCTACATGTGGGGCGTATTCCCACGCTGCACGAATTCATCTTCTGCTCTATGGCATGTAAAGCTGAATACAGAAATGCTGTATTGTGTTCTTCCAATGTTTCTAAGTACCATGGCAACACCAAATATGCCGTGACCGTTGTATTGTGCTCTTACAATATTTCTAAGTACCACGGCAACGCCAATTGGGCCGTGAACGTTTGAATAATTCTGTCATTGTTAATACCTAATCCTTTAGTCATGTTAGTTCCAATGCAAATATATTCAGACAACAGCAGACGACGACACGATGTTTTACACGAATCTGCAGTCGTTAGGGCCTACGATTGGAAATATGACGTCACCTTATTACACAAATCTAATGACCGGATCCTGCGATTGAGACAGTCGCAGAGTCGGGCGATTGATCGGATCGTGTCGTTTGTCGAGGTCTTAAACATGTTCAATAGAGTGAAAAATGACGGCGCAAACATACAAGAAAATTGGCCTTGTGTAAATCGCCGGTCAGAATGAATCGCTGGAAACTTGTTACAAATCACAGCAGGGATCCTCTGTATTTTAGGACCCCCCCCCCCCCTCCCCCCCCCCTCCCCCCCCCCCCTCCCCCCCCCCCCCCCCCCCCCCCTATGCCTTTGAAAGTAATTCAATCAAAACAAAATACGGGGCTTGGGATTGTCTGCAAGTGCTTAGTTTCCATATGTACATATTTCCATATGTAATATGTATTTATATTTTTGGTAATGTTAGTACCATGTTTTCCATGCAAGCGTTCCTAACAGCGACAAGTGAACAATAACGTAGAGTAACAGAGAAATTCCAACACTCTATTCAACCAGACAAATTGATGAAACAGAGAAAAAAATGGACAGCTATTAAGAAATCTATGAATGCTTTAATGGTCCAAACATCACTATTTTATTAATCACATTGGCAGCTCTGTCACGAGGTTGTGATATAATAATCACATCAAGTTTTTGCCTTTTTGGTATTATTGGAAATATAATTTTACTTCTATATGTAGGCATGTTCAGATGATTCGCAATATAAAGACATATTTATTGAATAAATGTTGCACTGGTGTCAACAATACATGTATACGTGTGACATGGTTCAATATAAACGATTTTTAAGCTAGGAAAAGTTCAAAGCACTTATTTTTCACCGTTGTCATGGTATTCACAAATAATCAGGACTAGGGTGTAACTTAAAATAACTAAACATCGGTTTTAAGCTTGGTTAGGGACTTCCTAGCCTTCTGTGAAGCATATTATAGGGTATCAAACACTAGGGAGACCCGCCTTGGCCTGTGACGACATACGACGTTTAATACAGGCATCCGCCTTTATTTGCTCACTGAGTTCAGCAAATAATTTATTTACACACGGCGTATTCGGAACAATAACTTTGGTGACGTCGCATGTCAGATTTTTTTTTTTCATTTTTCATTTTGTCCATACCATTGTGTGCTGCACGCTGCCATGTGTGCGTCACATATCCTGCCCAAACAGGGCGTGTTTGTATCAGGTCAACACACCCCTCCCTACAATAGGAAACGTCATTTTCAATTGGAGTATCATCGGGGGGGGGGGGGGGGGGCAAAGGGTTTGTGAAATCGCTAGGTTTGCAGTGGCTTTAGATCCAGGTGGTGCGAATTTCCCCTTAGCTGCAGTATTTAATTACATGAATGCTAAACTAAATTTGTACGAATTCGATGCTGGCCTCGACATTTGCTACTTACTTATTAACTTACTTGTTATCTTGGCTACAATGTTTTAACCAAAAAATATGAATTACGTATGGCCACGACTTAAATCACTTGACAGTTTCGATCTGTTGGCCATACCATTTTGCTGTCGTCAGCTTGGAAAGCAATATCTTTATTTCCCTGTTTTGTTTCTCGAAGCAGTGTTTCTAATCACATTTTTTTGTAATTTTTAAGAAAATTAAGGGCAACACCACTAAAGATCCTGTATTCGTTTTTCTTTTAAATAATTGTCGAATGATGCACAAACGGAGATATGAGATAATATTCTAACTTACATAAAAAAAAAAATACTAGAAGCCTCTGAAATTATCCCTCCTCACAATTCAATATACACATTTGAGACATACACAGGATCAACTAAGAGAGAGAGCGGGACTGTCGAAGTTTTACCAGGGATGTGTTACGAAGGAGGGACAACTCAAGCATAATATATTCAAACATCTGTATGGATACTAAAGTGTGTTAATGAATGTCAAAAGCATTCCACAATCACTGCAATGGTTTGATGTCCCATGCGCGGCACCATCATTTTGCTGCCGTCAACTTGGAAAGCACTATTTTTAATTCCCTGTTTTGTTTCTCGAAGCTGTGTTTCTTATCACATTTTTTTAAAGAAAGTTAAGGGCAACACCACTAACATGACTAAAGATCCTGTATTCGTTTTTCTTTTAAATAATTGTCGAAAGATGCACAAACGGAGATATGAGATAATATTCTTACTTACATAATTATCAAATTTCTTCACTTTCCGCAGATTTCCGGAAATGTCGGATTCAATCATTATCAAAATTATATATCAAGCTGTTAATTTTCATCTACAGATTTTGCGTGAATTTGCGTGCAACTGAGATAGTTTACTAAAAAAACTTTTTTATTTTCGTTCGCTGATATCTCTTTTCCTCAAAAAAGTATTGATGCAATTCAACAGAAGTGGACAAGCGAAATAAGACTCTACATTTCTTTTGTTCTCTCTGAGAAACCGTTGCTTGGCAATCCTGTTCGTTATTGTTAAAACACGTGAAGAGAACATGCTGAGACCACATAATTTTTCGGCGGTGCTACGCATGGGCTCAAAGAAATAATGTTGTTTGATATCCTTCCATAGCATATCCCCGATTCAACACTGCAAGCATGCCAGAAACGTTCAATAGTTACGTGACCACAGCCCCCTGAATCGTGTGTGTCAAACGCGTCTTTCTTTACAGACTACGTCACGGGAATCTGGTCTATATGAGCTGGTCTTCATATGTAGGTAGAATTACATTGAAACTGGTCTGAAAAGAACGTGTATAGTCAATATTAATCGTGTCCATGGGGACTCTTAATAGCGGCCGCAGTGAAGAGGTTATTTTGCAGACAACATGTAACGTTGAACAGGGCGTGGTATATCTACCAAACTTGTGTCAATATGAGTCGTGTGTCTGTGTGTTAATAAGCATGTAGGTCTGTTAATAGCATACAAAGAGATCATTCAGATTTGACGATTTATGAATGTGTTGAATTATTTTTCGTAGGGTATGATCATTTAAAAACAATCAAAAAAGTGAAATAATTTCATTTAAAGGTTTAGGTCATTGTATCATGTCATTCGTATCTAGCGAAAGAAGACTGGTCACTTTGGCAGCCATTATCTTACCTACTGATGATCCACTAGTGCATTGACAAAATGAATATATGAAATTATGTCTCCTTCATAATGATAATGATAATAATAATAATAATAATAATAATAATAATAGTAATAATAATAATAATAATAATAATAATAATCAACTCTTAGTGACGCATAATACCATTCAAATAGTCTCTATGCCTGTGAAAGTAAAAATTTATTATGTGAGAAATTTAAAATAACCAATAATTATCAAACAGATACGCCTTTAGTATAAATTTTAAGTGATCGAAGTCTGTCAATGATCTAATGATTTGGGGGAGGTTATTCCATAATTTGGGTGCCGTATTTGCAAAAGCTCTATCACCGAATGTCTTAGATTTTACACAAATTTCAGAGAGAAGATTTTCTGATTGAGAACGAAGATTACGACTAGGCTGGTATCGTTTGATGAGTTCAGTAAGATAGACAAGAGCATTTCCACGTAGGCATTTGAAAACAAGAATGAGAATTTTGAACTGAACACTTCAATGCTTTCTTGCGTATTAAATGCACACAAATCCCAATGAGAAGTATTTTGTGTAGCGCATAACGGGTTAATTGAAACTAAGATGGAACGCGTAATTCCTTCTATCGAAATAAATGATGTTAGCCATATTTTAAAGGGAAAATCTATCTTGAGGTTAAGTTCATTTAAATAGAAGTAAACACATAAAACAAACATATTAGTAAATGTTTGACGAAAATCCGTCAAGGATAGATAAGTTATGATTTTAAAAAGTTTCAATTATGTGACGTCATGTGCGAGATGTTCTCCCTCATATTACATGCTGTATGATTCAATAAATTGCTCATAATCTGTTTTGATGAAGGAATCTATTTTTTCATAGAGGTAGGGATGTAAAAAACATGTATCTAATGATGCATCAAATGTACAAAGTAAATGATGCATATCCTTTTGAGAAAATGAATATTTAAAAAAAATAGTACATATGGGAGGTCATCTCCCACGTGAGGTCGCAAAATAAAAATTAAAGATAAACGTAATCTTTCTTATCCTTTGACGGATTTTAATCAAATAATCAGAACTTCACTATAATGTTTCTTTCATGTTACTTCTTTTATTAAAACCAACATATCTTCTGAATTGACTATCCTTTTGAGGAAATAAAGCGAAGCTATAGTTCCATATGTTAGAAGTTCTTCTCAACGGGACCAGAAGTTAAATATATGCGCGTAAATTGATGTTTTACATTTACAATTGCAAGGTTCTGTCCCAGTTTATTACCTAACTTCGGTGCGTTGCGTTTAGCATCGTAAAATGTGAAAGGTGGATTTACCCTCATCTTTCGGTATACCTACCACATAAAAAGATGCTCAAACATATCGAATGCAATATATTCCTAAACATCCATTGCAACTCTTAAGATGAATGGTTTTACTTAATACTTTTTGTGCCATATGAGTCATGCAGACAAATCCCAAAATGAATAACTTTATCTGACAAATAAAGGGTTAACTCGCCAAGTAAAAGAATCTACATGCACCACAGTATTGATATTTACATATGTTGGAAGTATGAATATGTGTAAACGAAAAGAAATCAAACATGTCACGCCCTAATCGATGATGACAGACACTGTGGCCTGGCGTCTGGCTTGTGAAGTCTGCTTCTTTCTGATGAGGTGCTTCAACCTTAAATACAGCGTGTCCCATCTGCAAAATTCACGAAACTTAGCAGGAAACAGCAGTTTACCTGAACGATAACGTGTGTGAAATTTCACAGTCATAGCCTCAAGAACCTTTTCAGTAAAAGTGAAAAAACATCAATGTTTACGTTTGAGACGTAGCGGCCGTAGTCTACATTCCTACACATATTGCTTCTATCAGTGCGGGATGCGCCGGGCACCGTGGGCATGTTTGAGCAGCGCGGTCCCCGGTCTCCAGCCTATAGATTTCGGACGACCAGCCCAAAACCTCCTCAAAATCTAACGATCGCTCAAATTTCGCTTATAGTCTTACTCCAGTTCTTTAATTCGAGGGAAGTTGTAGTATCTTGTTCCTTTTTCCGCTGCCTTTACACGTTTCTTTTTGCCAGCAAAAGGGACACTCTGTCTTTAACTTCGTCTGACCGGTTCTACTGCTACCTGTTATTTGTTTCTGTATGTCATTGTGCAATCCACTACGTACGATCACGGCCACACGGCTGGCCATTCTTACCTGATCTATTGGTTTGTATAATCGCACGACAGTGGAAACCTTCTGTCCATGTACAATGGTAGCATAAGCTTACAGATCGTTAGAGGTTGTAGACGATCGTGCAGTGCATCCAGACCATACGTGAGGTTGGTCGTGTCCAAGGTTGATCCCGATGCCCACAATTTAGAGGTATAGGATTAAATGCGACCGGTCGAGCCTCCATACGATTTTGTTGCAATAATCAAAATAGCAATAAATTGTAATGATCATAGATGAGTCTCGAACCATCAAAATGTTATCTGTGATCAACCCGATTGACCGATTGACTGACCTCAAGATATGATAGCAACACCACCGTTAAGTCACGATTCGCGCCACAGTTTCCATTGTGATGCGAATCATGATCTAGTGGAAACGTAGCAATACATGCAATAACGATGAACAGATGATCAGTCTATGTGTCCAGGCTTAACCGTGATAACAGTGGTTGGGTCCATACACGCAATACATCCAGGCACTTAGCCTAGAAACGTTGGTTACAAAGAAAGAGAAAATTGTTAAAACTCACCGTGATTATGTGGTTCAGTAGTAGTAAGACCTGTATGGGTACCAGATGATCGGGCAAGTTTCCAAAGTGCTTCGCTGAAATCTGCCCAACGGGCTGGACTCGGGAGTTATACGCCGTGGAATACCCGTCGCCTCTTGCTTTACCGGAACCTTAATCGCTGGGCTGACGATCGCAAATTCGTGGACGTTCTTTTTCATTCTTTCATTCTTCTTCTCATTACGCAAGGAATGAAACGCATATTTGTGGTGATAAGATTTCGCATCATTTACACACAACGATCATGACTAATGTAGAAGAAGCGCCTGCGATATGACGTAGGTCTACCATTGCTATACAATGGTATGTATGAAATGGTTGTTGTGCTACGTGTCGTTTCCGGGTCCGGTATAGTTCCTTACTGTACATCAGTCCCACCGCTGCCGCTGGTTGCAATAAAGCCAGCGTCAAACAATAACACGAGAGGTGCAAATCAATAGAATATGTCAAACGGGTATAAGAGTTACCTTGCCCGTGTTGCCTTGCACAGACAACCGTGTACAAGAGTAGCGAGATACGCTGCGGCAAATATGAATTATTGTATTGATCAAGATCATCCATGCCTGACGCCCGACCGCGATTCTCACCACGTGTATTAAGAGTGCAATGTAGTACTACCGTTGCCATCGGTACCGCGTTTGGCTTTGCCGTCTGCTTTTCCGGTGTCTACCATGCACTTGAACTCGCAAGACTTGCATTCTCTCCCCTCTTTCTCTCCCCTCCCCTCTCATCTCTCTCTCTTTCTTTCTCTCTCTCTCTCTCTCTCCCTCTCTCTTGGATCATGGACCAACATTATTATTCATTTGCTTTTAGTGCACTCTGAATATTTTGCATTTCATCGATTCATATTGCTAACTGTTACTTCTTTTTGATGTAGGCCACTTCATAATGTATGTTGCAGTGGCTGCAATTAAGTGTTTAACATGAATGAATGAATAAATTATTACATCAATATCTCAGACAAATTAAGAGTACATATCTATACATATGTATTTTAAGATCTGGATTTTTTCTTCATCTTGGATATAAGTTCATGAGAATATAATCATAGATTTTGATCTACGTGAACTTGAACTAAAAAGGAGCCAATTATACAACCTCCTGAATCACATTTTAATCCAATACAAAGCCCATAGGTAGCCTGAACACAATCATTATGAATTTGGAAAAGGACTAACCCAAATTAACTAGTAGTGTATCCATATTACCCAAGACCCAATAAACATTATTTACATTTCAGTTGTCCACTTTGAGTCAGATTCTTTGTTAGCAGACGACGATACACTTGTACATGTTGTACTGTGTACGTACAGTATGTTCACAGATTCACGATGTCGATAGCAATGTTCGCGGCTGGCGATATGTGTAAGGCCACGCGCATGCGTACATAAACCATCTGTGCACTGATAGTCTTTCAAGTGGCAATACTGGCATTTCCGACGCGTTACCGTACGTGCTAAATGCAGTGCGTGTGTGTCTCCTCGGAAAAAAAAGTCTAGTTGTATGTTAAGGGTTACCTCTTCCTCGTGTATGCGGTTTGTATATAAAAATGAATAATTGTCTATCTGGCTTTATTACGAAGAATGAACACGACACGGTATCACGACAAGTTTCTAGCCCTATGAGGAACCCCACGCCTTTGGCGCCGATGCTATAATAGCTCGACGTAGGACCCCATGTTTTTGGTGTGGGGTTCCCCGTAGTGCTAGATAAGTTATATGACATAAAACGCCGACTTTTTGTTGTAACAGTTGAATCTGCTCTGTGGAGCAGAGACATGGACACTCACAGCCCGACAAGAGAAAGCACTGGATGGAGTGTACACATGCACGCGTGATTAGCATAGCTCCTAATGTGTGCTGGTGTGACCTCACACGAAATATTGTAAATTGTAAATTGTATTTATTTGGTCCATTTAAAGATACATATATGGAAATTCATTTTGTTCACATGATAAAAAATGGTAAAAAATATCTAACATTGAAAATACAAACAAACTCATTTTTACAGATTAATTGACAACATCATACATACGATGTACTACAACAGTGAAATTAAACATAAACCTTCCAAGTCAAACCAATGGGTTTACGTAAAATGACAAATAATGGCAGGTTTTACATAAAACAAACTAGTGTTATATCATACATACTATCGTGCAATAATGTGATATTAATGTACAATTGAATTAAATAGTTATCGTACAGTGAAATATTGATTAGGCCCCTTTAAAATAGTGAAATGCATGGATATACCGTTACAAATATTTCAAGTGAACTCGGCATAACTAAGGGAGTAGTATTATAATTGCACTTATTGGGCACATTGTCATTAAAGTTTATTACATTTGATAATATGACTAGAATGGTATAGTGATATGATCTCATTATTTTTCCATGGATTATACAACATTGAAATTATCAGATTCGCTAACCTGGTAACGATAGATTGAATACCCTTAATGGTTTAAAAGTGATCAGATGGTCACAACACAAGAACAGCAGAAGCAGCAAAACAACTATTCGTTTGCCCCTCCCCCTCCCCCCTCCCCCTACCCCCCCCCCCCCCCCCCCACGCACGTCCTTCATTACCCATCCCTCAATTCACCCTTTATATTGCACTCACGCTGGACTATTTTGTTTACCATTGTACATACGAATTGAGTACGGAACAAAAGAATCTAGGTAACGTTTAGTGCGGCATTTCGTTGACCTTAGCCTTCTTCCAGATCGCATGAAAGTATAATAATCGTTTTATATGGGGCTCTGCCAAAAGTGTCTATCAAAGTGCGCGAAAGGAGGATGAAAGTGCGACACCCTGAACTATTTGCGAATCCTCTCACACTATGGGAGCCGAAACAGGTTACTGCAAGAAGAGGGAGCAATCGGGCCACTGACATAAGTGTACTAATGAATGACACTGGTCTTGATAGCGTTAGTCAGCTGAGGACAGCCATGCTAGAGGTGCTAAGTTCATGGAACCCGGAGATGGAATGGAAGCATGCCCTCGAATTACTAGTAGTAGATAAGTTCATGTCTACACAGATATATGTCTTTGATTAGAAGAATGAGTCAAATATTTTTAGTTGGATAACGTTAAGCGGAACAAGTCAGAACACATGTACACACAAAACATATTGGAACAAAATGGTGACTGTAATTACTTAAAAGGGCTTATCCTCCCTCCCCGTTCATTCTTGATGTAACTTTAAGCATAACTATGCTAGCCATTCCCACTTTTCGAGCCAGATAATATATTGCTTGATGGGGTCTGTGTCTATGCCGAGAAATCTGCCCTACTCTGACAAAAGGAAGCAAGTGACAAATCATTCAAATCTGGGTTATTGGTATTCTTAGATTGTACCCCGCATTCCCTACAGATGGCCAAAATCTGGACAAGAAATATCAATCTTGCTGCGCGATATTCAATCTAATGTGATGTGGTGTTGCACTGACGCCAACGCAAGTGACAGACACATTTTGCTCATTTACAAGAAAAGTCTCTTTTGTTAGTTGCTTCCTTTTGTCAGATTAGGGCAGAAATAATCCATAAGTAGCACGATCAGGGCTCATCAAGTAAAGCTATGTAGAGGTCGACCACTCGGGATTGTCATGCTGTATTGTTATTTCTATAGTTAAGATTTAAAATATACAGATTATAATGATGAAAGGATAACTTTTATGTCACCCCTTTAAGAGAGTTCTGATTATGCGCCTTTTTTCTCTGATAGTCTGCCCCCCCCCCCACAAATACACACTCTCTCTCTCTCTCTCTCTCTCTCTCTTTCTCTTTCTCTCTCTGTCTCTTTCTCTCTTCCTCTCTCTCTCTCTCTCTCTCTCTCTCTGTCTCTCTCTGTCTCCCCCCCCCCTCTCTCTCTCTCTGTCTCTTTCTCTCTCTGACTCTCTTTCTCTTTCTGTGTATGTCTATGTCTATCTGTCTCTCTCTCTTTCTCTCTCCCCCCCCTCTCTCTCTCTCTCTCTCTCTCTCTCTCTCTCTCTCTCTGTATCTCTATATATAGCTCCTCATATTGTAAAGTGCAATCCAAGCAAGAAACATAACAGAGGCATGCAATAGGTACAGCAAAATCTATTTGAATATTAAAATGTATATTATATTGGTAGAATATTGATAGTTTTTACATTAACATTTACATTTACATCAAAAATAAAATTCGATGTCATGAAATCAACTTATGTCTCACACTTATGAAGCAGAATTATTTACATTTACAGCAATGTACATGGTATAACACTCTTTCTAACACCAATTCATTGTTATAGCTAAGTGACCATGTTCTTGTGCGTTGGATGGAACTATTGATATCCCTAACCGTGTACAGTAAGCAGTTGTACAACTATACATTTTTTTTCAATTTGAAATAAGATGTTTATTATGCAGACAACGGAAATAGATGCAATTCATAGCATTTTAATGTCACAAGAACAACTTAAAAAACAATAAGATAACGACATAAAAGGAAATGGAGAGGGGGCAGATACAAAAGCGAAGTTACTACAGAGAGGGACAAGAAGGGATGCGAGTCATAACAGGAGAAATAGAAAGTCAATGCATGTCAGAGAAAACGACAGTGGGTGATAGGGGGTGAGTGTGTGTGTGTGGGTGTGTGTGTGTGTGGGTGTGTGTGTGTGTGTGTGTGTGTGTGTGTGTGTGTGTGTGTCTGTCTGTCTGTCTGTGTGTGGGGGTATGCTTGGATTGAGAGATTGAAACGGCCAGCGAGACTTTTGGTTTGGATTCTAATCCAAACGACCCGTCTACATAACTGCACACCAATATACCCTTGTACTGTTAATCCGTTACATACTCTCCTGAATTAATATAACTTCCTTAAAAACTACACATTAACTTGCCGTGTGCTATCATTGCATATTTTACACTACAAGTTCACATATAAGTTCACAGAATTATGTTTGCATCTAATTCATAAAATTCATAATTTCAAAACATGAGCAAATTTTGAGATAGCGTGTGATAGATGGAAGAGCGCCACCTCTTGACCGATTATAGTAAACACCACAGCAGCACATTGTTGCACCAGGGATAGGAATATGAATCGATCATCTTTCTTTTCAAACCCTTGCCCGACATAGCCAAAAACTTTTCAGATGTTTCAACAATGACGAAAATTTTCGGAGAAAAAAAGAAATGAAGAGTCTCATTTCGCTTGTCCAGTGCTGATAACAAAAATTAAGTTTTTCAGGTATATATCTCCGCTGCACACGAATGCATATAGACACTGCTAATCATTCACATCTTAAGATATCCTTTTGACAATGATTGAATCCTGCAATCCGGAGAGAAAATAAATTAGTCAATATAAAAATGATATAAATTATGTATTATGTTCATTTATTCATTATTTCTCAATCCTTTAGAGAAACGCTGGATGCTGGAATTTGCATTTGATGGTGTTGTCCTTAACTTTCTTGAAAATGTTAAACTATCTTTATAAGAAGTTTTTAGGGATGTAATTGGCAAGCAAAAATAAATTTTTCAAGGTGACATTCGTTAAATGTCAGCGCTTAGCATGCCTTGGAACATCAAAGCATTGTCATTAATGTGGAAATCTTCAAGCATCCATTAGCACGCTTTAGTATCTATACTCGTGTTTGAATATACATGTATGAAGAGCTTATTCCAAAAGAGGTTTGATCCATTTTTCATCAAATGTGATTGTTTTTGTCTCAATGTATAGATTGGAGGTAGCTGTATAAGATGATACCAAAGAAATGTTGAAATTCCCATAACAAGTGGAAGAAATGGCAAAAAAATCACTTTTTTCAAAAGGGGCTAGATCCATTTCAGTTTGTTTGCAAAAGGAAATAGATTCACAAAGGAATTTTTTGAAAATATGACAGGTACATTTCTTTTATACCCAATTTTATGTTCACATGGTAGGGTAGTATATCATGACAATTTAGTTTCGCATAAGAATATTGCAATATGGGAGAATAAAAATAGTTGCTTTTTCTCAGAATGGTCTGAAATGGATCTCACCCCTTTTGCAAAGAAACTCTTCATAATAAGTATGCTCGAAATTCTGATCCTTCCTAACACCTCCCTGATAGCACCAATTGGAGATAGTGGTGATACTAAAGGCCTGCGCAGAAGACATGGACCAATCAGACGTGCGACTCCGTGATTGGTTGTATCACACGACACAGTCATGTGGTGTCTACAATGGATGACGTCACTTTCCAGTTGTGGGCCCTTACGAAACTATATAATCGTGGCCAAACGGTATCGTCTGCAATGATCGTAAGGTCATGAGAAACATGTTGCATACACATGTTCGTTACTTGAAACATACTGTTGAGTCCATGTTAACATGCTGAAATACATACAAACATATATATACATACAATACATACACCAGTTTTGACTTGTAAAACAGCTAGCACATAACCCACATAGTGTATGTACATGAAATATAAGCAGTGGGGAGGACGAAATATAATTGAAACGTTGTGAAGGCTCGGTACTTCGGGACTTATTACAAAATATACTGAAACGGGGGGGGGGGGGGGGGGTACTAAGCATGAATGTTGATGGTTGATTTGATGTAGGACTTATCTCTGAGGCTACAATTGCAAATTTAATATGCAGCTTTTTGTCTCAATTATCCTTGCATTATTTGTGGATTTGTGAAAATTCGCATTTTCGTTTTGATGTCGTGTGTGCGTTTGTGGTTGAGATGGGAGGTGTTTGCTTATCTTGAGGTGGGGAGTGTGTGTGTGTGGGGGGGGGGGGAGGGGGTGATCCCAAAACATTTAAGCAGTTTTACCAGATATTTATTTAAAATAGCAGATAATAAGACAATCTTTCAATTCAAAGCCTGCTATTCCCTTTTTTCTAAATGTAAAGCCGTTTCACGTTTTATTGCCGACACTATCGAACTATATGCAGTTACATGACATTATAGGCATACATGTCATCAGGCGATGTGGGATTTGACCGAACTGATACATGCACAGACACACTCACTGCGATACTTAATGTGTCTAGCCGCTACCATTGAGCTTATAGCTCCCTGACGCTATTTTTGTCTTGTCTAGTCTTTTAATCATCTATACCTCCTTTCTGTTTTTGCGGTAGCAGGTTTATTTGAGTGGTTAGACGATAGTTAATTAGCAGTTCACGGCTAATTAATCCCGCATATACAGCACCCTGCTCACGACAGTGGCTAAAAGTCCCATAAAAACCATCGATGACGTCAACGTTGTCCTTCGCGCGTTGTTACATAACGACTCCTGGCAACAGAATGGGCAGTCGTTGCCGAAACATGTCCCTGGGCAGTCCGTAGAGGGCTCACATCCGCGTTTGATGGCAGGGGCGTCAAGGTAATCATACACAGATTTCTGTGTGTTTTAAGGAAACAACATAATCATATGCATATATATGTGTTTGTTCTTTCCTCCTGTCCAAAAAGATATATACCATTCTTGTAAAACGACCAAGCGTCAATGATTGTGATTATATAATGCAAGTTTTATTTTGGTGTTAAAGAAAGGTTTAGTAGAAATACCTAAATTTGTTGCTGTTTTGTTGTTGTTTTCACTGGAAACTGTGTATACCTCGTAGCTTTGTTCAGAAACAGGTAAGAGAAACTTTCTGTGTCTTTTCCTTCCGTTTTCTTGAAAAAAAGGTGTTAACCCTTAAAGTTCCACGTTGTGAATATTGACGCATGTAAGGTACACAGATCCTAAAGAGTACCGAAGTGGTGTCGTCATGTGAGCATGTTGTCAAGACAATTGGCTCTAAACAAACTCATTCCAGTGAGAGGTGTAGCGGTCCGTTATTGTCTTTCGGGCAAGTGTCGGGCAACCCCAACTACAGTCCCCGTTGTGATCACCGCTGCTTGCTCTACCCGTATTGTTTAGAACCAGTTGTCTTGACGATAATGCTCAAATGACGTCACACTTTGGTACTGTATACTGCTCTTTGAGAATGGTGTGTGCAAAATTGCCTCAACGGCTCATAAAGAAGTGATAGTCGCAAGGAAATTGTGATACAATGCAATGTGGGTCTATCTACAGTTATGGGGTACATTTCTGCTACATTCACTGTAACATTTGAATAAATCTCTTAAATCTCTTAAATTATTATTTTTTGACTCTAAAATAAACCAGCCAATAAAAACAACAAATCAAAGAAATATATTGATCTGCACTTTACAAGGTTTTGTACACTTTAAAAGATGTGCCATGTTTGTAACACACTCGTCTGTCCCGTTACCCACGTGCTATGGCAAATTTGTGTAGGCTTAATTTAGACATATGTAATAAATGAACATTCAGAGCAGGATTTTTAGCTGAAGTTATTTTGGAGGAAATTCATTCATATTTTGGTGGTGCAGGGTGTTCATAATTTGAAATGATTCAGTTGCGCCAAAAAATATATCCCTTTATTGTAGACAGACCCACTTGCTACCTATGGGGCTGAGTGGTTTAAGGAATGAGACTTACATAGCATGACCCTTGGCACTCAACGACCTGTACGCCCTCACCGGCCTGATCGAAGTCTCCCGAGCAAGAGGGAGAGTCCAGGGAGGAGCAGTAGTAGCATTCCAGACCTAGGGCTAGGTGTACATATGATGGGAGAGAGAGAGAAAAGTTATAATATGTTGCGAACCTAAGAATTGATCAATAAGTCGCTCCCGCTCTGTTTCCATAACACAAAACACATAATTAATCCCAAAAAGACAGAGAAAGAGAGAGAGAGGGAGAGAGAGAGAGAGAGAGAGAGAGAGAGAGAGAGAGAGAAAACGGAAGAGCGAGATGGAGAGAGGGAGAGAGGGAGAGAGAGTGAGTGAGAGATAGAGAGAGAGAGAGAGAGAGAGAGAGAGGGGGGGGGGGGAGAGGTAAATGAGTTATAATAACACTAATGAAGAGAAACAGAGAGGGAGGGAGGACACGTCAATATTATGTGTGTCATTATAAAACTGTTAATGCTAAGGGAGATATACAGAAAGAATGGGTCTAGCTTAGATAGTGAAGAACAAATAGGACAGGGTAGGAAAGATAGACTGGAGTGAGAGATGAAAGATGCGGATTGATGAAAAGAGAGGAGATAAAATGAAAAAAATGGAGAGAGAGGGGTGGATATAGAATAGAAGGTGTACCTTTGTGTGAGAGGCAGAGTGAGACAGCGAGAGAGAGGGGGGGGGGGTGCGGTGGGGTGGGGTGGAGAGAGGAATGAAGATGAAGATGGTTAACGAAGAGGGAAGAGTGTTTCGAGCAAGGGTAGATGAGAGAAATGATGGACGAGAGGCAGGCAGAAGGGGAAGGGGCGACGGAGAGAGAAGAAGAGGGAAAGAGGGAGAGGGAGAGGGAGAAATTGGGAAAGTGTGTGTGTATGTGTGTATGTGTGCGTGTGTGTGTGTGTGTGTGTGTGTGTGTGTGTGTGAGAGAGAGAGAGAGAGAGAGAGAGAGAGAGAGAAGGGGGAGAGGGGGAAAGAGAGAGGGAGTGAGGTGGGAGGAGAAGGGGGGCGGAGCGTTGAGTCTATACCTCTTTCCAATGCCAGCATGCCGATCAATTGAAGAATCAAGATCCACCTTGTTAATTGAGTTTCCATCGTACTAGATTCCTGAAATGATAATAAGATGATAAAGTAAAATGTCTATAAAATGAGTACAGAAAGAGGGGGATAAAACAATGGGGGAGGAAAACTTGTAAAAGTTATACATATAACTGTAACGGATATGAATATATGACCCCATGAAAGATTTATATTTGCCTTGTGAAAGTCCCACTTATCTTTATTGTAGCACATTTACATTGCGTAAACTACTCGAAGCGCAAATGCAGTTTAAGCATGTTAAGAGGAACGTTGTGCATTTTGTCATAAAAAGTACCAGACTCGCGGAGTATACCTTACGGAACAACCGCTACACGGGAAATAAGAGAGAAAAACAGGAGCAAACTTCGTGTCGGAATACTCTGAAAGATTTACCGCAAGATATGTCACATCCTGCTTCACTCCTTACGTTGCGAACTCAAGTGTCTATCATGGTTACACTTCTGTGCCATCATAGTATTCCTGGTATCAAATATAACAGGATGCCCAAGCCTATGTACATGTACTTTGAATATTAAAGGAATAACGAAACGTGAACTTCCCTTCCCGCATGAGTTAACCCGCTACAAGCCACAAACAGTGTTGTTCTACAAGGTGAGTCAGCAAAAATGCTACACTTTTTAAATGAAGTATTTTTTCATAGAAAATGTGGGATTCAGAGATAATTCCTAGCATGTATGGATAGAGTAAATATTCTTTCGTCACTTGGTAAAATTTATTTCAGTGTTGTTGTTATGGTTGAGTGCACAGCAGCCATTGTTTGAAAAAGTGTCAAATCCCATTTGCGCCAAGCTTATTGTGTAGTGTAATCCAAATCACGCAAGGCATTGTTGAAATTGGTGCAAATGGGTTTTCACCCAGACCCATTATTTTGTTCCTATCGAATAAATTCATTACTGATTCTCAACATATGTGATATCAAATAAGACTGGAAGAATTGCTCTATCTGACACTGGTACAGGAATTATGATTTATTTTTGTATCTCTAATATGAGCATGAAAGAACGTGTAAAAAAAAATCTGACTCATCCTGTATAGGTTGAGTGTATTTTATGGGGAAGTATGCGATGTCGGCGCATGAAGTGTTTAACTCATGTATACTCATAGTGCCTTCGGCTGCTTTCTACTCCTACCTCTGTTCTTGTCACTCCTTTCAATCTCTTTGTGTGACATATATGTGCTTTTCTTCTAAGTGATACAAACAAATCCCATAGAACATCAGCTTATCCGCTACACAGAAGGTAAATTAAATCCACCTATTTTTTTATACTTATTTCAATTTATTTATTATGTTATCCACAAAATAATATTTGTAACATACATCTGGAGATCGGAACAATATCAAACAAAATGAATACTCGCATGTCTGCTATATGACATATCTAACATGACAGTCAATCAATAATGATTCAAAAGAAACCACTTTCACACAACAAGGGAGCTTAGCTGCACTAGGAACCACCTGTATCAGCCCTCTTTGTGTCACATCCTTTTTCACAAGTTATTCACACAAATCCCATCGAGCACGAGTTTATTTGGGTTAAAATACTACATGTTGTTTCCCCGAGCAATGTTAATCCGCGGAGCAAATATAAAGCAAATACCTGTATGTGAATACCACACCTTTTGTCCTGTTTTCACTAAATGTTTCAATGTACTACTGCTACTACGAGCTTATATCATGTTATCAATGATACTAAAATACTGTCAATAAAATAGATGGATGAATGGGGTAATTCGTAGAACGTGTACTTGGGAGGATGATTACATCACAATAACTTATTGACATTGTGCATACAGTGTTTGCTGGTACTTCTTTGAAAATTGATCAATGTTTAAGAGAAAGATCAGAAGGCCAGTATCATATGCTACGCATGATGCTAAATACATACGGCTGAACACGATGAACACATAAGCAACGCTCATTTGTTTACAATGATTGCAGACCGAAACTCAAACTCTATTCAGTAGCATTAGCTTGGTCTAGATATTAAGACTACATAATTATGTGCTGCCCTTAAATTAATGTTCTTCATTGAAACCTGTATCATAGAAACGTACACATAAGGAACGCCTAAACCACCTTCCCTGTCTCATTTGGGTGTTTCTATATTATACAGGTTTGACTATTGCTGGATCCTGATAGCTGAATTGTAATCCTCAAATAGATTTAGTACCCTTTGAAACCAGCGTCTTTCATTTACATAATGGCCATTTTCCTTTTATTATCAGATTTGATAAGTAAATGTTGTTTTATCGCATTACTGCGTGGAATTTGACCCCAGTCCCCGTTACACGCAACGGTGTGGGAGTCTACGAATGGCCCATGGACTAAGTGATATAATGTTGTGTTTGGAGTAATTGGGGGATTCTCTGAAATATAGTTCCGTTAGGCAATGACGTACGAACTTGTGTCCACGTTCATGACATTCTTGCATAAATATCTTTAAGGACAGTAATAATTGATTGCAACAACTTGGCATCGTGAATGTGTATTGAACAGCAAGAATGATGATATAGGGGGGTATAGAAAGGGGTTGGAAAGAAGGTAGAAAGATAGAGAGATGAAGGGAGAGAAACAAGTAATGAATGGAAAAGAGAAATAGATAGAGAGGGAGAGGATGAAAGGGGGGAGACAGCGACAGAGAGAGAGGGGTTTACAGAGACAGACAGAGACAGAGAGACAGAGACCGACATAACCGAGACAGAGTTTGAGCGAGAGAGAGAGAGGGAGGAAGAGAGATGGAGAGAGAGAGAGAGAGAGAGAGAGAGAGAGAGAGAGAGAGAGTGAGAGAGAGAGAGAGAGTGAGAGAGAGAGAAAGAGAGAGAGATAGAGAGAGTACGGGGAGAGAGAGGGAGAGGGAGAGAGCGGAGAGAGAGAGGGGGGGGGGGGGGAGAGTGAAAGAGAGAAAGGTGTATTGGGCGATGAAATATCTGCAATAACAACAATTAAAATTAAATCCCATAGCATACCAGCATGTCTATGTAATCGGAACCTACCGTCATGGCCGTACTTGACCAATACGTCAATATCTTTGTAATCAATCGCCATATCAATGTCATCGTGTCATCTCTATTTACATGATGTTGTTGCACTAAGTTTGTGAGGTCGGTTGACCGAAATGGTTAGATTTTAGGTTAAATGTTTTAGTTCTTTTATCCGCTACCGATTTACCTCAATTTGAATATTCAACCATCATCGTTGTTTTGTTCGAGTACATAGCTAACCTCTACTTTGCTCGTTCATGCTATGTAGATTTATATTTGCATACATAGTTTTAAAACTTATAGGTCAATATAAAGGTGTCAAAACTGACATGAAACAAAATAATGTAATATTGTATTGTCGTAGCTTAGGAATTCCCAGTCATTGTTACTTTAGGTCCATCCAGAAAGAAGAAAGAGTATCATTTCCGACCTTCTTTCACGCATGCATGCCGGCGCGTGGGAGAATGCATACACACAAACAAAGGTAGGCATTCCGTGACCGGTGACATACCCAAATTCAACACATACTGGCATTAACGTCTGATTCACTGACATTTGACAAGACAGGGTGCGTGCAGTAGTAGTAATGAGATGAAAAGGGGGAGGGGTGCATACTATCACTTTATCGTGAAATATTTGTGATTTTAAGAGAAACTGAAACAAAATTTGACCAAGAGAGCATTATCGTTCCATTTTGGGTGAATATGCAGAACAAAACAAGGTGGAGAGTTACGTCTTCGAAATATTGCTCTGTCATTTAAAGTATTATTATCACTATAATTATAATCATTATTATCAGTATTAGTGGTGGTAGTAGTAGTAGAAGTAGTAGTAGGTAGTAGTAGTAGTAGTAGTAGTAGTAGTAGTAGTAGTAGTAGTAGTAGTAGTAGTAGTAGTAGTAGTAGTTGTAGTTGTAGTAGTAGTAGTAGTAGTAGTAGCAGTAGTAGTAGTAGTAGTAGTAGTAGAAGTAGTAATAGTAGTAGTAGTAGTAGTAGTAGTAGTAGTAGTAGTAGTAGTGATATCATATTTGTATCATTAGTTGTAGTAGTAGCATCATTACTAATTGGACCATGATAGTATCACGCTTCAATAAATCTTGATTAAGAAAGTAAAGCATACGAAACTATACAAAATATACAATAATATGAGAGGATATCATGTGGGTTGGTTCCTAAAGGTTAAATAACTCAATGTTGCCTGTGAACCTACTCTACTTCATACCACATCTAAACTCACCTTTAACTCTTTCTCCGTCACAACATGCGCTGCGTTACACAGTTTGTGCGTATAACTGGATCAGGAATCACTCGATGGCACACACGCATTCAATACATTAAACTCCGTGACGGTTGTTAATCCGCAACACACTCCGCAGTTATTATAATTAATGTAATCTATAAGTGACTGGTAGTGTGTTATACACACGCGAGTGCGGCGGGGAGTTCGCACGGATCTACCTGTTGAACTAAGTCCACACCACTGAAGAGCAGCAACCCTTACATGCCCCGTGTTATATTAGATTGAGGAAGTTCATATCATAACAATATCGCGATTCATATCGCGACACGGTTGGATACGCAAAGTAGTTCTGTGCAGTCTCGTTTGAACAGGGCGGACAGCACACACCTATAAGACACGGGCGGTGAAATAAAAACACAGACTGTTGTTACATGGTTGTTGTTACTGCAAAGTTGGTGACTGAGTCTGAACGGGGTAGACTAGATGTATTATTTATGAGGTACATTCTCTGTATTCTGCAAAATGCTCGACACTGATTGTGGGGCAATACCTTCACACTTTGTTAAATTTAATTCGTGGTTTTTCAGACAAAGTCCATTGCGCAAAACCATGCATACCGATCCTGCTTGTAAACAATAACACTTGGCAGTGGCACAGGATTCCAATACAACATGACAAGTAGTAAAGCTTTGCATTTTCCTTTCAGACTAAGCTTGCTTTTTAATTAAAAAGTGAAGTTGGAGTTATAAATATAGGGGATATTTTTATGACCGCTATCTTGTAGTGTAGGTTTCTATATTTGAAGACCTAGACGTACATAATACAACGATGTCGACAGCTATAATTGTGGTTTCAGAGGTTTATTTCCTCAGTCATTTTGGTCGTCATTTCGATGGTCATTTCGATGGCGTAACATAGCGTAACAACATGGCTTAGAGTTTTACTCCAACTCTCAAAACTAGCATGGCTTCTCTCCTTTACTCCTCTTCCCCTTCTCTTCCCCTGCTCTCTTGATTCTCTCTCCTTCTCTGTTTCTACCCAAAGCTAGCCTGCCTCTATTTATGCATGTTAGTGTCATCTATATTTACAAAAAGGAAATACATGACATGAAGGAATTTTAAGTACAAAGTAATACAGTTTTGTAGTGACATCATAGTTTTAAGCAGAAAGTAGTTAATTGTAGTAACATTAGTCTTCTCATTAAAGTCTTAACTTTCTTTTTATTGATCTTCAAACAAGAACTCTCACAAAAGCATACTGTTTCCAAAAGAAACGAGAACTACATCTCTGGAAGAGGTCATTGGTCTTTCCCCCATAACAAATCGTAAATGTCAACCCCAATAGAGTTGAGCTGCCAGGAGAATGTTGGAAGAAGAGAGAAATGGTTTATTGCTGGGTCATAAAATGTACTACGCACCCAAGGACAAGCTTGACCAGAACTATGACATAGAAGAGTTCAGACTCAGTTTCATGCATTTCAGAATAGAGAGTACGGATTTATGAAGAGAGTAGGTCAGTAATGACGTCACCATTAAATTTCCAAGAAGTTGTAAATGTTGAGTTGGCTAGTAGGTCCATGGTTGGACGAAAGAGGAAGTGTTTGGGAGAATGTGGCCTCATTGTAAACAGTGAATAAAGGTAACTCGAGGACCGTAACAATATTTCATCTTTCATGTTTACGTTTTCATATCTGCGACCAAGACGAACAATTATTAATGTCCCCGAGCATTCATTTAACTCCGTCACTTAGATTGTAGGATATAAACTATAAGCCAGTTCATAGTTACATCATGGACCTACTAGTAGGTCCATGGTTACATCATGGTCGGACACTCCACTGAATCAAGAACGACTAGGGATTTGATCATGAAGCTGTGTAGGTGTGTTTTTTACAGCATGCCCATACCAACAATAGAAGCAGGCAGGCGCTTACGCAGGGGAGGGGGGGGGGGGGGGGTGAAAGGGGGGGAGGGGCCACCCCCCCCCCCTCTCCTTTTCGTTTCGTTTCCGTTTTTCCCATTGTAATTGGGGATTTGGGCCCCCCCCCCTAATTTTTGTCAACTTGAAAAGAAATTTCTTTCATAGACCATTTTCGTAATTTATGCACAACTTCACCCCCTAGCTGCATAGCGTGTTATTGCATTCAACTTTATCTTGTCATTCAGGAGCATGGCGACTTTGTAGCAGGGATGTGTTAGGAAGGAGAGGCAACTCGAGCATAATATATTCAAACATTTTTATGGATACTTAAGCGTGCTAATGAATGTCAAAAGCATTCTACAATCACTACAATGCTTTGATGTCCCATGCGCGGCACCGACATTTAGATGCTGTCAACTTGGAAAGCAATATCTTTAATTAAGTGTTTTGTCTCTGGAAGCTATGTTTCTTATCAGATTTTTGTGCAATTTTCAAGGAAGTTACGGGCAACACCACTTAAGATCCTGTACTCACTTTTCTTTTAAATAATTATTGAATGATGCACAAACGGAGATATAACATAATATTCTTACTTACAAAATTAACAAATTTCTTCAATTTCCGCAGATTTCCGCAAATGTGGGATTCAATCATTATGAAAATTATATCTTAAGCTGTTTATTTTCATTAACAGAGTTTGCGTGCATTTGCGTGCAACTGAGATATTTTAGTAGAAAAAACTGTTTATTTTTGTTCGCTGATATCTCTTTTCCTTATATTGATGCAATCGAACAGAACTGGACAAGCGAAATAAGACTCTACATTTCTTTTGTTCTATCTGAGAAACCGTTGCTACGCAATCCTGTTCGTTATTATTAAAACACCTGAAAAGCACATGCTGAGAAGACCTTTTTCTTCGGCGCGCCGAAGAAAAAGGTGGGCCAGTGGGCCAGAATGGTTTCAAAGTGCGCCAAAACTCGCAATCACCAATATTTTTCTAAAATTTATGTTTAAATGTTGGTTTGTATGGAAATCAGACCCGCGGAATCCAATGGAAATAGTTTCAAACACATATGACGTCTTTAAAATACCGCTTTCTGATTGGTTGTGAAAATACCATGTAAAATAAAATGTTACAAATGATTTGCAGGCTAATACGTGATCACTCTGTCTTTTTAATAGATTTATGTTGAATGGTTAGGAATAAGGGTGAACAGACACGTGGAATCCATTGGAAACATTTTTAAACACATATGACGTCATTTAGATACCACTATGTGATTGGCTGTGAGAATACATTTAGAAACGTCATAATTATGGTGTTACAATAATTCGAAATCATTAAGTATTTCTTTAAAATATTTGTTCAAACGTTGGGATTTAGAGTGATCAGACTCTTGATACCCCTTCTCTCTCTCTTTCATGTCTCATCAGCTAAGAAAAATGCAAGGAGACTGTGAAGCTTGTGATATACGGTATTCGTGTAAAAACGCGCACATGATCTGTGTGTGATTTGCCTGCATATGATCTGTACACAGTGCGCGCTCAGTATCGCATGGCAGAAAAGGACGAACATGCGGGTGGAAAATGGGTATTACTCAAAAATGTGCAACAGCTTTGGTACCATTGTAAAGCATGAACTGTAATAAAGGCAATCATGATATTGTTAGCGCGGGAATCGACGGGAATGTTGACCACTTTTGAGCATGAAAAAATATATGCCATTTTCCTGCCATTATTTTTGGTTGCATCATGACTTACTTCCGGGAGGCATACTTTTTTGCCTCTAAACTGTATAATGTTGTGCTCCCACTGAATATCAAAATGCAATCAATATGTTTCTATATCAATACGAGTTATTCTCGGACGTATGTCTCATCAGCTAAGAAAAATGCAAGTAGACTGTGAAGCTTGTGATATAGGTATTCGTGTACAAACGCGTACATGTTGTGTGTGTGTGAGTTGCCTGCGTATGTACTGTACACAGTGCGCGCTCAGTATCGCATGGCAGATTTAAGCGAAAAAAAGTACGAACATGCGGGTGGAAAATGGGAATTACTCAAAAACTTGCAAAAACTTGCAGCTAAATTTGGTACCATTGTAAAGCATGAGCTGTAATAAAGGCAATCATGATATTTGTAGCGCGGGAATCGACGGGAATGTTGACCACTTTTGAGCATGAAAAAATATATGCCATTTTCCTGTCATTATTTTGTGTTGCATCATGACTTACTTCCGGGAGGAACATTTGTTTGCCTCTAAACTGTATAGTGATGTGAAATAACTTTTCTACAACAGGCAAATGCAATATTATGGAGATCAAATGATTCGTTTAGCAAAAAACTTCAAAAAAACGCAGTAATACATTTTATACACGATTTACCTAATCATCCAAATATCCGATGTTTTTAAAGAAAAATGACCCACTTAAAATCAATTTCAAGAAGAAATATTGTTTAGAGGTATGCCAGAGGTTGTAATCTTTGCTTAGATTGTGAAAAAAATAAATATTGTTTTGATGACCAAACCCCTATTTTGGCGCACTTTTGCTCACGCCTGGCGGCGGTGCCACCCATGGGTTCAAAGAAAGAAAGTTGTTTCATATCCTTTCATAGCACATCCCTGGTATTATCATTGATGGTGTCTGTGTGCGTTTGTGTGCAGCGGAGATATTTTATTTAAAAAAATAGTTTATGTTTGCTGATACTTATGCTCATGGAAGTATAAATGCCATTGACAGAACGGGACAGGCGAAATGAGACTGTACATTTCTTTTGCTCTCTCTGAGAAGCCGTTGCCACACAATCATGTCCATAATTGTTCAAACACCTGAGCAGCACCTGTTGAGAACATATAGCTTTTCAGCGGCGTGATACATGGGTTCAAAGAAAGAAAGTTGTTTCATATCCTTCCATAACACATTCCTGCTGATAGTAAGAGAGTTTTCGTATATGGGGGGGGGGGGGGGGGTGGAAGAGAGAGATAGAGAGACCGAGAGAGGGAGAGAGATTGAGAGAGAGAGAGAGAGAGAGAGAGAGAGAGAGAGAGAGAGGGGGGGGGGAGAAAGGAAATGTTAAATGTCCATTGAGACAAAGATATAATGTACACAAAAGAAATAATACCAACAAGATCAACCTCAAAATCCAAATACATGTAGAATGTACAAGTCGGTTGCGTAATCGTTTGGCACTGCGCATGTTCCCCGTAAAGAATCTTCCTCATTGTACCCCTTCCTCTATTTAAAAGCCATGAAGCGTGCCCGAGGCGAGATGACTCCATGTAATCCTATAAGCCTTGCTATGCAATAGGCTGCACACGGACGAATGCAAACCCGAATTACGAGATGAGCCGCCTGATCGTTTACATGCAATCGATTTCCCCGCTTTTGCTCGCACAACAACTCCTCCACCCAGGTACACTGACCAACTGCAAGGTAAGATTTTCGCCTCTTTCATGATGACGTTTAAAACTTTCACTAAAGTTTACCCTTCACTAAATGTAAAGGCCTAATCAAGCAGTAAATTTTGATAAATTGATTATTCCAGGTACAGTTATGACTATTGCTTTGGAGACGGTGTGTCAAACTGTACAAATTGAGTGTTGGAGGTTTCTCTTCTAAGAGTGTCAACTTTACAGTACCATGCGAATAGTAAGCAAATAATCAACGTCGGTGAAGGTAATGGGACGAAATATCACTTCCGAGGCGATCTGGATGTAGCTATCTTTCCGAAGCTTTTAGCTGAGGAAAGATAGCGTATACATTCAGATCGCCGAGGAAGTGATAGTTCGTCTCATTGCCTGAAACCAAAAGTTGATTATTTGCTTTATATTCCACATCTGATACCAACAATCTATAAAATAAATGACAATTTAACGTACAAAAGCATTCGTGTCGGTGCGGCTACATATTCACGCGACGCTCCGAAACCCGGAAGCAAATTGCCTTTGTGCACGCTATATAGACTCTACAAATTCCAACGAACACTATGACATGGTGATGCTAATTTGTAAGATTTTGACGGAAAAGCAAGAAGTAATCGAAATTCTCTTACCTGTGCGGTATCGGTGAGAACATAGATCCTCCGAGAATGCTCGTCATAATTCTAAGAAATTACAGGCAAGTGAAATTCTAGGTCAATTTTGGTACGAGGTGGTAGAGAATTGCACACTTGCTTTGGTGAAATACTGTGTGGGGGAAATGGAAGGCTTGCACTGCTTTGTACGTACGCGCGCGGCGCAGCGCGCTATAACCAAAAATTTTAATTTCCGCGCGCGCACCGCGTTAGGACTGTGAGGAGTGAAGAGATCAGCGAAACCAAAAAGTACTATCACCTAGAGTGTAACGAACTTTCCTTCTCAAAAAAGTACTATCACCTACAGTGTAACGAACTTTTCTGCTCAGGTGATCAGATGGGAAAAACTACGCTTCATCACGTGATCAACTCTTGACCAATCATATAGCAACATTCTTAGTATGTGGAATATAATAATTTCTAAACGTTGAATAAAAGTGTCCTGGTTTGATGACTGGTGTTTGCCTAGCGAGATTGTATGGAATTAGGGACTTATCCTAAATCTTCACGCCACCTCCTTTTCTGTATGTTTTCCTTACTGCCTCACTTCTATAGGTGAAATGAAATAAAGTAACAGATATTACGAAAATTTCCTTTTGCAAGGGCGGCCCAAAATAAAAAAAGACGGATATTGTTGTACCTGAGGTTAGGATTAGGGTCATCTGAAATATATCGAGTTTGAGTAGCTATTGCAAAGCGAAAATCTTTCCGAATAGTGTAATATTTTCATGAAGGATAATATCCGTTTGATACATTTTCTTTCTCTTCTCTCACTGCTCCCCCCTCCCCTTTCTTCTTCTTGTATATATTCGTTTTCCAAATTCTGTGCGGACATAGGGCGAAGAATCTCACCCCCCTCTTTCTCTTTGCAACCCGCCCCTCTGATCTAGCAGAATGTCCTGCGAATCTCTTCCATTCGCCCTTGCAACAAGTTTTTCCTTTTTAAGTGGCGTGAAAATTCGAGATATGAATGAAAGCGCAATTCATTTTGTTTTAGAACGCACTCAGAAATATGCTCCATTCATTTACTCCATTGTAATATAAATCGCCGATGATACTAAACTAAGTTGTAGAAAAAAATATAAGGAGGGCAAATCGGAGCAAAAAGGCAAACAGTGCAATAATGCAGAAGAAGAAATCGCGACGAAAAGGGAGGGGGGAGGGGGGATAACACAGTTAATGTTATCATTAACGAACCTTGGCGCAATATATTTTCTGTCGTGTAATACAGGTTTTCGAGTATCTTATACCGAGAATGTATGAAATGAGCCATCCATGCATATACATTATCAGACAATAATATTCCCCCATTTGAATGGTGTCGTCGATGAATTCACATCTTAAGCTAAATGAAATTGGATTTGGGTTAGGATTAGAATCCAGACTAGAGAAGAGGTAGGGCAGGCTAAATGGGAAATAAGGGTGAGTTTTTGACCCGATTACCGTTTTCTGATTAGGATGTGTGTAGGAAGGCGTTTGTTTTATACAATTAAAGTACAATGCAGATGTGTGTGTGTGTGTGTGGGGGGGGGGGGGGGGTGGGGGTGGGGGAGGGGGGGGGGAGGGGGGGGGGTAGGTTAACACCAACGCTATAGAGTACAGAAGTGCAAAGTCATTTTAGCATTATTGTCAAGACAACTGGCTCTAAACAATACGGGTAGAGCAAGCAGCGGTGCTTACACCTGGGACGGTCATTGAAAATGCTGGACACTAGACAACATCAGACAGCTAAAGCTCTCACTGGAGTGAGTTTGTTTAGAGCCAATTGTCGTGACAACATGTTCATATGACGACACCACTTCGGTTTCTTCACTACCATGATCATGCCATTGCTTTTATACTTTCATTGGCGCGTTTATTTTGAAAGAGTGTTTACAATAACACCATGGTTATAGTGGAAAAAGTAAGGCCGTCAGAGATCGATTCACCGATTGCGTAACAAGTGGATTTAATCCTTTTTTTTTTTAGTTGTTGTTCTTCTGTGAACATTACGCTTCATCGATCGTGATATAGCTATCCAGACCAAATCCCCCCGTAGGCTACTCGCCCATTCATCGCTTACTGCGTATTTGTGATTGTGTCGCTAATTCCGCCAACAATAGCAAAAAGTCAGGTTTTGAGCTCAGCGTCGCACAACCATCCATAGAGCGGTTGGTCTCCACAGGGGATGTGTTATCAGGGATGTGTTATGGAAGGATATGAAGCAACTTTCTTCCTTTGAACCCATGTGCCAAGCCGCTGAAAAGTTATGTGTTCTCAACAGGTGCTGTTCAGGTGTTTGAGCAATTATGAACATGATTGTGTGGCAACGGCTTCTCAGAGAGAACAAAAGAAATGTACAGTCTCATTTCGCTTGTCCCGTTCTGTCAATGGCATTAATACTTCCATGAGCATAACAGGTATCAGCAAACACAAATAAACAAGTTTTTCAAGTGAAATATCTATGTTTCACGCAAACACACACAAACGCCGTTAATGATAATACACAGCTTAATATATCATTTTGAGAGTGGTTGAATCCCCCAAATGCACAAATTGTCGGAAAGTGAAGAAATTTGTCGATTTTGTAAGTAATACAAATAGCTTATATGTCCGATTTTTAATGATTCCTCAATACTTTTCGAAACAAAAGCAGAGTATTAGGATCTATCATTATCTGCCGTTAACTTCCTTATAGTTTGCAAACGAATTTGTCAAAAACAAAACGTCTGCAGATAAATGGGAAATTAAAGAAATTTCTGTTCAAGTTGACATCAGCTAAATGTCGGCTCGGCACATGGAACATCAAAGCATTGTCATGATTATGGAATGCTTTTGACATTCATGAGCACGCTTTAGAACACATACAGATGTTTGAATATATTATGCTTGAGTTTCTACTCCTTCGTAACACCTCCCTGGTGTTATGGAAGGATATGAAGCAACTTTCTTTCTTTGAACCCATGCGTGGCACCGCCGAAAGATTATGCGGTCTCAGCATGTGCTTTTCAGGTGTTTTAACAAAAATGAACAGGATTGAGTAGCAACGGTTTCTAAAAGAGAACAAAATAAATGTAGCGTCTTATTTCACTTGCCCAGTTCTGTTGGATTGCATCAATACTTTTGTGAGGAAAAGAGATATCAGCGAACAAATATAAACAGTTTTTTTCTCGTTAAATATCTCAGCTGCACGCAAATGCACGCAAAATCAGTTAATGAAAATACACAACTTAAGATATAGTTTTGATAATGATTGAATCCCACATTACAGGAAAAATCCGGAAAGTGAAGAAATTTGTTAATTGCGCAAGTAAAGAATATCATCTTATCTCCGTTTGTGCATCACTCAACAATAAATTATATAGAAGAAAACCGAGTACATGAAACACAGCTTCGAGATACAAAACAGGGAATTAAAGATATTTCTTTCCAAGTTGACATCACTTAATGCCGCGCATGGGACATCAAAGCATTGTAGTAATTGTGGAATGCTTTGGAAATTCATTAGCACGCTTTAGTATCCATACAGATATTTGAATATATTATGCTCGAGTTATTTCTCCTTCCTAACGCACCCGTGGTCTCCAGAAGGGAATTTGATTATTATACAAATAATGCACAGTTGTGACTGCATTGGGGCCGTGCAGCGCACAGTAGGAGGGTGTTTACTGTACGCTGCACCTCCTCAACGTCACGAACAAAAAACTGTGCCTCATTTGTATAATTTATGTATAATTTGTTTCTGGAATTATTTAACTCTAGTTTTTCTTTTCTCATCATCTTCCTATTCCTCTTCAAAATCGTGTTCTTGTTCTCGTTTTTGTTCTTCTTCGTCATCTCTCTCCATTTCTTCTTCTTCTCCTTTGTCTTTGTAATTTGTCCTGCTTACGCCATTCTTCATCATCTCCTCCTTCTTGTTCTTGGTCTTCTTGCCTTTTCTTTCCTTTTTCTTCGTCGTTCTTTTTCATCATATTAGTGTCCTGCAACTCCTGTACCTGTCCAATTCTCATTTTGTTTTGTTTTTTATATATGTTTTTATGTAGCCATCTCGATGATAACCTCCCTCGTAACTCCCTTACCACCCCCCCCCCCCCCTCTTTTACCCCCATCCATACCCTCACTCACACACAACGGCTCCACACACCTTGTCAAATTTCCTGAAACTCTTTGGGTATGTATATAAACTGTTATTTGAGGCTAATTTTGATATAACTTGCTATTTTATTTCTTGCAGGTTACACGTCTGTGAACTCAGTTATCCGCAAACCGGCAACTCCCTAAACTCGACCGCACAATGAAGGTCCTCTTGGTTCTCGCTACTTTGGCCGCCATCGTCGGTAAGAGAGCTGACATTTACAAAATAAAATTTAACATTTCTAATACCAAGATTTTCTGAAATCTTATGACTTCTTAGAAAGGTAAAACTGCGGTACATTAACAAGTCTATACAGTGTGTCCCAGAAAAAAAAGGAAACCGAGATTCTGTGTTTTTTCTCTAGTTGACTGAAGGAAATAATTGAATATCATACACATCATTAGAAAGTACGGTGTTTCTTCTTTCATTTGACACCTCACATAATAGATAATAGTCATGCGATGAGGAACAAGAGGTGTTTAAAAAATAATTGTTACAATCAAGTTGCGCAGGACAAATGGTCAAGATTTGTAAGGAAGCATCAACGTAGTGCAAACAACATTCATTATTCTGCGCAAAACGTTTTTGACATTGAGCAATTGTAATTGCTTGAAGTCAGTCATGCGTGGACAATTCATTGTGAATTTGGTACCAAACCTAAGAAGATCCTTTACTATCAATATTGCTTTTATTTTTATAATAATATGATATTTTATGATTACGTTATCGACCTCCAAAAACGGGTTTCCTTTTTTCTGGGACACACTGTATATTCATGTACGGTGTGGTAGGCGGGGGAGCTCAGGCTACTCGACGCAGACTGCGAGGGCTGTGTCCTTCATTTGCGGTCGTTCGTGTCCTAGGGCGGACGGAGACCGCAGCGATGTAATTCATTTTCATGTTTTCCTTTTTTTAACATTCAATGTTACTGAAATGATGTCCGCGGACTAATTTTAGGCATTGTCCTCTTGTCGATCGTGATCCAAACAGATGTGATATAAGAATAAAAGTACGTCTAATTAAATAACATCTAAATAATCTAAATGTGCATATTTTGTATCAAGTTCTCTCATAACTGATGGCAGTCTTGTTATTAATTCATACTTCATTATTTTATATGTACATAAAACCGATTGGTTTTAAAGGGTTATGAAGCAGCACCTTCACTTTATACCGTTTGTTTTATGTAAGAAAATTTTTATTCACATGGTTAACTTATATTTATATGATTAATTTACATAGAAGATGTGTTTAGATTGTAAAAATTGTTCCTTTTTTAATAATTATGTTTTCCTATCAATTTGCAGAATCATATGACAATTTGTATACTTGATTGAATATGTACCATATTAGATCTAAACTTATGAAAATATTTTTGTAAATATGTTTGTGATTATAATGTTTGAGACAATGTACTATATTTATAGAATTATGTTCCTGTTTATATGATTTTGTATAATTATGAATTATGGAGATCTGAATAAAGGCAAAAAAGCTTTTAAAAAATCGTGACAATAATAGTAAACATCCTCGAGGCAAATCAATCATGTTGGTTTCGTTTTCTAGCTCCCCTATATGCTGTGGAGTGCTACAGCTGTACCTACATCAATGGCCTCGTGGACGATAACTGCCTCACCGTATCTGGCTCCACGACCCTCATCAACTGCTCGACCACGTGTGGGGTGAGTACAATATCACGGTAAAAAACATCATTTTGACTGTCTAATTGATAACACTAGATTTACTTGCGAAACCTGGTCTAGCGGGGGTTGTTTATTCTGAAACGAACTGATGTTTTAGCGTAAGTTAAGACGTAAGTCTCCTACGATTCATAAATGTGATTAGACTTGACGCTCTCGGTGCCATAGGTCCATGCAATGTGTAATCAGAAAGGTGTTAGAACTGGAGTCAGCACGAAGAGTAATTTATTCCTACACCAGTCGCATGAAGTAACCCCTTCGAGGTTGTTTCCATGGAAGGTGAAACACTCAATAACGATTCACAACGTGTTTTAGGGAATATGATTGCCCAATGTGCGATATGGAGGCATTTATCTGACGTGTTTTCTAAAGTTTTTTTCCTTTCATTACAAAAACGAAGTAATATAATCTGAAATTCACAGAATCGTATCATTATAAGAGGTACTACTACTGCACATGCACTTCAGTAAATGAACTGGTTCTGAAATCTGCGCATACAAAATATATATTCCTCAAAATGCAACCCAAATTGTATTTATTGTATTGTATCTATTGTGCTATCAATGAACGCGACTGGTGTAGAAATAAATTACTCCTCGTTTCGACTCCATTTCTTATACCTCCTTGGTCGAACAATGGGTAGCGCGTTCGCAGGATTTTATTTTAAGAGTATTAAAAATTGATCTTGGGAAAACATGAATTATTCCGGGTTACATCACCTTTATGTGACAAACTTTATATCAAATTGAAGCTTAGAAAGTGCCACATCGAGCTGTATCAAAATCTCAAAAATTTGGTTCGGGAACTTTTCTTTATCTGTTCTCGCTATGGCTCATCACAATTTTAATTGCAACAAAAATACCGAGTGCTCTGTGCGTAAAGTAAAGAAGACGTCACATTTCGAGTCATACGCCATTACGACTTTTGAATCGTGGCGTCTGCGGTGACCTCTAGTCGCTTAAGATTTGTGTTGTTTCAAGTTGTGTGACGTAAGCTTCAACTTTTTCTCCACTCCTTCTCCATTAAATAGAAAACAACCGTCACCACTGCCGGTACCATCACCTCTATCACCCGCAGCTGCAGGGATTCAGATTGCACGGCGGCATGTGGGTCGCTCTTTTCCATCGAGACGTGTGTCGGATGCTGTACAACGGACAACTGCAATAGCGCTATCAACGTCAGCATGAGCATTGTGACCGTCTTCGCGGCTGCCATCGCAGTAGTGCGTCTGACGCATTAAAGGGTTACTAAATTTGAAAAATAGTTTCCCACTAATCTATGTAAAATTATACATTAAAAAAAAGTTCACATTTGTTTGCCGCAATAAAGTCTCATTTTGATGAAAATTTGAAAGAAACATCTTCAAGTGACGTCAGAAGATTCCAATGCCAGAAAAGACACCGCTGTTAATATTAGATTGTACGGAAGTCAACAACAATTTAGAATAGACCTTTTTCGCTAGGTATGCAAATGTTATTCACGCCTTTCAAACAATACGTTACCAATGAGAAACCCAAAGCTTGTCCGAGTAGCAGCAACAAATAAATTGAAAGTGCATTCCATCCATTGAATCTGAATGGCAAGATATAGGTGAATGCAATAGCGCGTTACTACGCAGTTAGGGGGGAAGTTGTAAATACATTACGAAACTTGTCTATTGTTGACTTTCGTACAATCTAAATTCAACAGCGGAGTCTTTTGTGGTATTTGACGCCTCTGGCGTCACTTAGAGGTGTGCATTTTTTTTCCTTCAAATCTCCGTCAAAATGAGACTTTATTGCGGCAAACAAATGTGAAATTTGTTTTGAGTGGATAATTTTACATAGATTAGTGGGAACTTATTTTTTTTAATTTAATAACCCTTTAAGTCAGTTTTTTGCCAGGTCTGCACACAGATCCCATAGAGTACCGAAGTGTGACGTCATATTTTTTTTAAAAATAATTTTAAAATTTAAATCGTGCTTCTTAATTCTCGTTTGTACAAAATACGTTTTTACACGTAAAGAAAGACACAATCTTATTCTGTTTAAATGTTCGAGTATCTGTCCCCCTTTTTATAAGTCTTGATTGTAGGCATATTATATAATAAGAAAGAAATTACAGTATTCATGTAAAAAAACCGCAAATTATTTTTTTAAGATGCTGTTGTGTATGGGTTGTAGTTGCGAGATCAACTATATAGTAAAGTCTATAGTTTGCTTAATACTATTTTGAACTTGAAGGACTCGTGGACTCGGGTACCTTACGTTGAAGTACATTTTATATTCGAACAACTCTGAAGAATAATTCTGTGACGATGAATCTATCTGATGAATTTCCTGAAATAACTGGAAATAACTGCCTCTTTTCAATATTCTTTCTGTCTCAAGTTTGAAGTAAACAACTATAGTGAAATTCATACAGAAGGTCGGTTTCTTGGATGCATAGTGATCTCATGCAAACTGGACCTTACCTATGCTTTCCTAAATTCCAGTAAATGTTATTCAGGAACTAGCCCCATCAACCCAAGGGTCAGCTATAACCTTGAGGGTAATTCGGCTTCTGGAAAGTGGTCATAAACGTGGAAACAATATTTGGGTGGGGGAGTGAAAAAAACCCGACTTATATTACATAACAATACCCTCGAGAGATAAAGAAAAAACACCACATTTCGACATATGCAAATAATGTACTTTTTGTGTTGGTAATTCCGTCAGTTATTTTACACATCTAGGTTATTGAAATATGGACACAAAAATTGGATTAAAATTGGAATATGAGAGGCAATACGCAATATAAAAAGGTTTTTATGACTTTTCTGGTTATCATTAATGTCTCAGTATTACTTAAGCGATGTTTTACTCTTCTATGAGTGTCGTAGTGACGTCATAACGTTTAGAATTTTTGCGCATAACGAGGCCTGCAAAACTTCACCTATGATCTTGATCACATTTCAACAGCAATATGTTTGTTTCCCTTTTCCCGTTGGACTTTTAGCGAAAGTTTTACTTTTATATATTGCCTCCTTATATGTATTTCATATCTAAATAATGTCATGTTCATCTCCATAATCAACTTGCTGTCAACGTCTTATGTTTCTCCTTTTTACGCGACTTCTAAAAGAAAACCATTACTATATTCATACGGTGTGCTTGTATTGGTTCTTTTTTAATATTGATATGGATATAATATACCTAATGCAGTTTCTGGGTTTGCCCTGTGCCGTGAAGGGTATTAACGCACTGTACAGTCTTGTTCCTTTTTATTCAGAATAAATACAAATGTTTTATTTAAACCATTGTGCACATCATCAATTCGTACTTTTGCATGGACAATAGAAAAGTAAGTTATGAGATTCGATTTGTTGATCCAATGATTGAATGATTGACTCTTTGAACGATGCACTATAATAGATGTATCTTTGGTTTTGTTGGTGTGATTGGTATACGTGTGAATGGATTAATTACCTCATTCCTCGATTGGTGGATGATCTAGTTATCGACTTATCGATTGATTGATTTGTTGATTGAGTAATGGAGCGTAGAAGAGATTGGACTCAATGACTGATTAATTGATTGGTTTATTAAACGATTGATTGCGTGATTAACAGATTACATGTATATTCAAATGAATGTGTAGTTAACTCAAGGATGTTTAAGCACATGGATATCTGGCTGCCGTTTAATTAATGCAGATTCATTGTACTCTCCTTCTAGTCACAAAAGATTTTCTCTTTGATCTCGATGTTCAATGCCGCCGATTCTCTGGATGAGTTTTGCCTGCATTTGACGTATAAACAAAATCGGATGCGCAGAAGAATTTGGGGATATATCCTCACCCCATATGCTTGCACAGTTGTGACATGTAATACCTACGATGCATCAGTAAAGATTCAATCGAGGAATAGTGTTACAATATGGCAAAAAGGCTCTAAACGTGATATCAAGTTGCATTATAAAAGTCTCAATTTCGCAATGTTCCGCTTCATACCTGCTTAAAAAGATTGCATGAAACGTTACTTTCGGATGTTTTCCTTTCAGACAAGCAACATGTAAAACGTGTTCAGCCGCGCCCAAGCTAGTATTTCCATCTCAATAAGTATCAAATTTCGTATTCGCTCGTCCTTTTTAACTACATAACAAGCACGAGTGACAAAATTAAAAGTTAGGCAGCGAAAGCTGAAATGTATGCATGTATAGGAATGCGTATGACCAATTATGAAATCCAGGTGAACGCGACGCAATCGCGCATGCATCATATTGTTCATGTTGTTGAGAGCAGCTGCTCGTCATGAATATTAAGTGGCGGCATCAAACCTTGTTCAAAGCGATGTCCATGTGCTTAAACATCCTTGGTTAACTGCTTGACTTACTAAGTTGTTATGTGATTGGATGTAGGCTACATGGAGCAATCCACGCACAGCCGGCCTAAATCTTGGTGTAAATGCAAAGGAGGCCCGAGGCCCTCCCCGATTTGGGACCATCTCTGGAGGTAGTCTCGGGCCGACCTCGGGCCGGCCTCGCGGTGTGAAAGGAAAGGAGGCTTCGGTCCTCCAATTACGCGCGAAGAGACGCTGTGACGTAATACTTCCGGAGCGGTATTTTAGAGATCGACAGTGCAGGCAATTACGAGGGCATAAACCATCAGCAAAATGTTCCGTCGGCGACGTTCTTGTACATATCGCAGCCTCCTCAACCTCCTTTCACGATTGAAATTGACTCTACTACAAACATTTTCTCTAATTATTTCGGTTTCCTCCATCATTCAGCGAAAACTGTCGGAAAAATTGACGTTCCAAAATCACTGGTCACCACACATATACGTGCGTGTACTGTAGGCGTATGGGAAATACGACGTAAATTGACAAATCGCGCGTGGAAATGCGAAAGAAAAAATAATGCTTTGTTTACATGTAGCGCGCCGCGTGCGGCGAGGTTGGGAAAGGAGGCCTCAAAGCAGGCCCCAGTATTCGGTGTAAATGCACACAATTGAGGGCCTCGAGCCTCCAATTTAGGCCTCGGGCCGGCCTTTTGGTATAAATCGGGCCTTAGATAAGATAGCCCTATATTTGTCGTTAAAATAATAGGGTGTCCTTACAATTATATTGTAAGTCGTTTATTGAGTGTTTCACCTCCATGGAATTAACCTAAATTTTGTGTGCGGAGGTGTCCGAAAAAAGTTACGGACAATTACAATTTCATCAAAATTTCCCTTCGCTCATCCCCAAACTAACAGACCATTTTCACAATGTAATCAAATTTAATTCACGTCGTTCAAAGAAAACGTTACTAATGGTAACCCCAAAGCTTGTCCGAGGTTTGTCTGCGTAGCAAAGTCTAATTTGATTCAGAGTGCGTTCCCTCTATTGAAACTGAATCACGAAATACATATTTATAACGCGTTACCAAGCAGAAGGGGGGGGGGGGGGGGGGGATTGTGAATACATTACGAAAATGGCTTACTCACAGTGTGTGCATCTAGATCAGCTGTGCACTCCAAGCGAAGACTGTACGGTTGACATATTTCTCAAAGCAGATGTTATGTTGTTATTCAGAGAAGTGCATTGACTAATTAAAAATACAGCGCATTGTTTAAAGCACCTGAAAGTCAGGTAGTTTGATGAGGCTTGGGTCATCATAGACCAAAGGAAAGTCCATTCATAATAAGTTAATTCTTTAATAGACCAATTTCGTAATGTGTGCACATACCCACACAAACAGGTCATTTCAGTAGTGCCATTCCCATTGGGCTTAAAAAATCGCGAAGTCAGAAAAATCGAGAAGTTAGGGTCAAAGTTGCCTAGCAACCGTACCAAAAGCCGAACGGTCCTATTGTCCCGGTCCCCTAACTTCTCGATTTTTCTAACTTCTCTATTTTTTAAAGCCCAATGAGAATGGCACTATTATGTAATCAAATGTTATTCACGTCGGTCAAACAGTACGTTACTAATGTAACCCCAAAGCCTGTTCGAGGTTTGTCCGAGTAGCAACAACCAAAAGATTCAGATTGCGTTCCATCCATTGAACCTGAATCACGATACTATGAATATAGGTGAATGTATTTACGCCTTAAGGCGGATTCACACTGCATCCGACATCCGACATTCCGACACACGACACGACTTTCGACACGACATTTCAGTTCACACTGACAACGACTTTTCAAAATGTCGTGCAAAAAGTCGGATGACACGACATTTGCTGTCGGTCAATCAATTATCAAGTTCTTTATGCAATAACCAAGCATAAACACAAGAAAAATATTGATCTGAGAAGGACGAGAAGCAGGAGTAAGGAGTAAGGAAAGAACTTACGGCGAAGGCGGGAGAAAAGGGAGGAGGAAATTGGGGCGGTAGAAGATGGCAGTAAGAAGGTTAAATGGAAGAGATGAAAAAGGTGGAAGGGAATATAAAACGAACGAGGGGGAGAGGGGAGGAAACGGGAGAAAGAGAACAAGGGGGGGGGGGTGGATTGATGGTGAGGAATAGAGGAGAAGAAGAGGAGCAGTACGGCAAGGAAGGAAGGAGGAAAGGGGTGGGGGTAGGGAAAATAATCAAGTGAGAATGACTAGAAGGAAGAAGGGTGAATGAGGAGGAGAAACAAAACACAAAAGACAACTAGATGATCATCGTCTTCCTCCTTCTCTACCATCTCCCTCCTCCTCCACGCATTCGCTTCCCTCTCTTTCTTCTCCTTCCCTCTACTCTTACGTCTCCTTGTTAATTCTCATGCTCTTGCCTCAGTACTAAATCAAGTTACAGATACGTACTTATCCAAAATAGAGGAAAATCAGCATCAATATTTCATGTTGGGAAGTTGGCATAACCACACTCACCCTAATCCTTCTTTACAACGGTGAAGAGAAATGATTTACGATATCTAGCTCATATTACAGCAATCATAACAATAGTCCATTATAAGATGGGTAGGTTAGGTCTTTATCTAGTTCATTCGCTATTCCCATGTTAAGGCATGTTTGGGATTTTTTTATACCAAACATATGCAGTATAAATCATATAAACAACATGACATTGTATACATGTAGGCCTACAACATAGTTTGCAGGTATCACGATTCCTCAAATAGAAATATAAAATTATTCACTGATTTGAGTGTCCTGTTCAAACTAAGTCTATCTGTTAGATTCTGCTTTGACAAATCTGCATCAACACAACAAAATTACCCCCCCCCTCCCGTCCCCTCCTCTCTTTCATGAACACAGCAAAGGCATATACCCCCCTCAGCACCAAACTCCCCTAATCTAGGGCTACATCTGTCCATATTTGTTTCAGCCTTAACCCCCCTTTTTAATTTTCCTTTCAAAGATTCGATCACTTATGCTATATAGACGGTTGAAATACACGGTGAGAACTTTCTTAGAGATCAAGAAACAACATTATCCTACGAAGCTACATCGGAACGTTATCATACGAAGCTACATCGGAAGGGGGGGGGGGCACCCCCCCCCCCTTTTCTCAGACATCCTTCTCCCGCACCCTCGAAATGGCATCTTTCCCTCAAAAAAAAGCTTTACATGTTTACCCCAGTGTGCGTGATGCAAGAAAAGTATCAAATAAAACAGTATGAACAGTTGAACAGGCCTACTCTTGATATTGAATTTATTTAAATCTACGCAAAGAAATTTTAAATATTGGTACATTCTTTTTAGGAACATCCCGCATATCTACAGCCATTCTACATGTAATCATTTAACTGACGAACTAAATCATTCCACCAACAGTGACTCCGCAAGAAAGAATAGTTACACTTCTTATTTTTTTTTAAGTCTACACACTAACGTTAAGAAGTTTTCACGTTAAGAAAACTGTCACCATTCCCCGACAAATAAATATGAATCTACATTAGCTCCTCATGTAAACTTAGTTGAGAATCTTCTAAACCCGACAAAAAAAATTACTTAAACCCATGAATACAGGCCAATTCATCTCTATTTTTGTTAGTCAGATCTCACTAAAATTAAAGTTTGATTATGTTGGTAGACTAGACGAGCAGATAACTTGCTGTGATTGAAGTAGACTCTACTTGATGATATTGATAGATGGCTGACTAGTACGAATTGTACGAACCAACGTCAGATATATCTAACAGTCAATTAATTTCTTTACTAAAGCTAGTATCTATCTAATACGAGTATTCACTCCGTGGACCTAGATCTATTCGCATGATAGGAGCACGCCCGGCCGGTCGGCTGGCTAGATTCATCATAACAAAGATAGACCTATTACTGGCTACCCATGATAGGTACGGTCGAGTCCAGATCCCGGGTCCAGATCTAAAAGAAAACGTGAGTAGTAGACTTGCTGCTAAAGATCAGGGAAATATCTACACTCTAATTAATAGACCTAGACCCTCAGATATCTGTGTTGTTTAATATGAGTTGGTGTATCTGTACATAGCCCCGGGACTGCTCCCCGGCGTAGCGGGAGCGTGAGCGAGCTGGTCGCAGTATAAAGTGTACATCTGGATCTGGATCAATGATACGTTTGTCGTTCGATCTTTAACAGCCATGTTGACCTCGAGGCTGTAGACCTGTAACTTAACTTTAGATCCAACGTATGAATTAGATCTATATCTATTAAAACTCTGACATTCGAACTGAGTAAATACAGAACACACTACAATTAACTGCAGTACCGTTTAGACGTAGTGTACGAGTATTACGGATGTTTATGTTGAACTGTTAGTTATGCAACAGCTTATAGTAGATCTAGACTAGAGCCTAATCCGAGTATAAACATAAACAGGTTTACTCAATTAATAACGTTCACCAGTCTAGACCTCCAAAACTAGATATATTTATGTTGCATGTACATGTCCAGGCCTTTCAAAGTTAAAGTGCGATTTAGATCTCACAAGACTTTCAAGTTTAGAATGATGACATTTATGCAGGTAGATAACAGTTGCATAAACCATCAATCATCGTTGACTTTTTACATGTAGACCGTACCCTTGGCCTTGGGTCTGTATAATTTTTAACGTTTTAATTATACGACTACGTAGACCTACTCGAACGTAAACATTAGACTTGTCTCGAGTCGAGTCTTTAAAACTCAATTACCACTGAATACCGAGATCAACTCGCTATAAGCTGACATTAATAGACATTGATTAACTTACCGCCAATAAGGAATCACATTCTTGCCCATCTTTCTTTACAAACGATGGCAAAATGCTTCACCAAAACATAATAAAGATATGATGCGCAGGGAAACATTGTCCAACATACATTTTAGTAAATGGGACTGAAGTGGGGCCGTCGCAGAGATTTTCCGCGAAGCAAAAGTCTTTTGACAAGCCAAACTTATGAAGTGACGTCATAGGAATCCGCCGTTGTGATTGGTCTCCGGCTAAATGTCGGATTGTCGTGCTTGAAAAATCGCTACATGATCCGATTTTTTAATACGACAAAATGTGTCGGACACGACTTTTTTTGTCGTGTTGCCTCAGTGTGAATGGACACATTGGATTTGCACTGTTTCGATTTTTATTTTGTCGGATCAAATGTCGGAAAGTCGTATGTCGTGTCGTATGTCGGAATGTCGGATGCAGTGTGAATCCGCCTTTACAAGGCAGTATAAAGAGGGAAAGATGTGAATAGATTCCAAAAATAGATTATTGGCAAAGGCCAGGGTTGATGTTAATGTCACCAGACAAGAGCAGCAAGAGCAAGCACAGGTGCCACAAATGCCAACGGCCAACGGCGTGAATAAAATATTTCATTCACGCCGTTCAAACAATACTTAAAGGTCCCCTGTAATCAAAATGTATGTTGACGTCTGTTGATGCAGCTTAACATGTATTTAACAAAATCACTAACTATTCAATGGAATTATGTGTCCTATATTTCAAAATGATTTTTTCTATATTTTTCTCAGCACTGATAAGCCCCGCCTCCAAAAATTTCCTCCAACTCAATATTCTTGTTGTGACGTCATCAAAGTTAAAAATTAGCACGATAATAGAAAGAATTATGCACAAATTACACATTGCAATGACTACCCCCACCTGCCCACAAGAGCATCACATGTCTTCACACAATACAACCTAACAACCTTTCATGTGGGAATAATCGTTTTCTTATGTCAGAAATGTGCTAGCTATGCCAAGGGAGAAAATGCATTGTATAAACATGCGATGACATTATAAACACTTGCAGGTAGTCATTGCAATGTTTAGTTTGTGCATAAATTATGTCTATTATCTTTCTACTTTATACCTGTGATGATGTCACAACAAGAATCTTGAGTTGGAGGATATTTTTGGAGGCGGGGCTTATCAGTGCTGAGAAAAAATATATAAAAATTATTTTAAAATAAAGGACACATATTTCCATTATGCCGTTACTGATTTTGTGATATGCATATTAAGTTGAATCAACATAAGTCAACATGCATTTTGATTGCAGGGACCCTTTAATCAATGGGAGCCCCAAAGCTTGTCCGAGGTTTGTCCGAGTAGCAACAACTACTAGATCCAAAGTACATTCCATCCATTGAATCAGAATGGCAAGATACAGGTGAATGCAATAGCGCGTTACTACGCAGATAGGGGGAAAGTTGTGAATACATTACGAAAATGGTCTATTGTTGACTTTCGTACAATCTATGGCATTTTGATTTCTCTGACGTCACTGGAGGCGTGCGGGTTTTTTTTTTTGTCAAATGTTCGTCAAAATTAGACTTTATTGCGGCAAACAAATTAGAAATTCGTTTTTACTGGATAATTTTACATAGATTAGTGGGATTTTATTTTTATTTTATTTTATTGTAACCCCAAAGCTTGTTCGAGGTTTGTCCGAGTAGCAACAACCAAAAGATTCAGATTGCGTTCCATCCATTGAAACTGAATCACGATACTATGAATATAGGTGAATGTATTTACGCCTTACAAGGCAGTATAAAGAGGGAAAGTTGTGAATAGATTCCAAAATTGGATTATTTGCAAAGGCCAGGGTTGATGTTAATGTCACCAGACAAGAGCAGCAAGAGCAAGCGCAGGTGCCACAAATGCCAACGGCCAACGGCGTGAATAAAATATTTTATTCACGCCGTTCAAACAATACTTAATCAATGGGAGCCCCAAAGCTTGTCCGAGGTTTGTCCGAGTAGCAACAACTACTAAATCCAAAGTATATTCCATCCATTGAATCTGAATGGCAAGATACAGGTGAATGCAATAACGCGTTACTACGCAGTTAGGGGGAAAGTTGTGAATACATTACGAAAATGGTCTATTGTTGACTTTCGTACAATCTATGGCATTTTGATTTCTCTGACGTCACTAGAGGCGTGCGGGGGGGGGGGGTTGTCAAATGTTCGTCAAAATTAGACTTTATTGCGGCAAACAAATGGGAAATTCATTTTTACTGGATAATTTTACATAGATTAGTGGGATTTCATTTTTCTAATTTAGTAACCCTTTAATATTAGCATATACTCTGAATACATAAACGGTCATGACTCTGTGTGTACCAAAGGTCTGTGTGTATTACTGACACTACGGACACGATCTTTTATTATGCGGACAAAATTTCAAAGGGTCCTTTGATATGTCCACATAACAAAAGACCATGTTCATACTGGATGAACGATTTCGGGCATGATACATTGACAGCTTAGGGTTGCTAAAACATTCATCGTGGAGGGAAGCAAACATAAACATAAACACCATGTAGCGGCTATAATCTCCCGGTTGAGCATCGACATGTACATCTACTTAACCAGCAAATGCAGTTTTAATGCGTTACAATTAATCCAATTATTTCAGATCTATGAAACTTTCGATTTCTTTAAGACAAATTTCATTAAAGGCATCAAGTTGAAATGAAAATCATGATACCATAATACAGTACAATTCATATAAGTGACAATTTCGACAGACATCACACAGTGCTAAATGTAAAGACCGAGTGACTAGGGTCGATTACACTAAAAGACTATAAGGACAGATTCTGGGTTTGATAATTCTATATTTAGATTCCTCAGGTATTTTTTGTCAGATTTAAAAAAAATGTCTACTTCATGGCGGAAGACGTATACAAAGTTGAAAAATACACAAAATGGTCTGCACGATTTTCACTACCTATCATATACTGATACATTTTTATGCTACATAGAAAATTTTTGGCAAGAAACATTTCTTGAAATCGATTCTAATCTTTCTTAGTGCTGGTATGTTCATTATTCACACAGCGATTACAATATGTCATCCTGACAACTTGTTTGAAAGTACCTTGAGAAATAATGTAGTAATCGTCTTTAAACAATGTTACGCCAAATTACGTCAAGATTACATATTGTAGGCGGGGGAATTTTAGGAGCACGAATTCCCGTCAATGTCATAGGTGCTCTTTAAGGAAGTTTATGATATCATCAAGCATGGTAACTGCTATTTTGAAGCCATATTTTCCCTGCATTTGAAAGATGCCATGGAAACCTGACTCGT
>OZ022596.1:13479202-13559451 GCA_963669155.1 Arbacia lixula | reverse complement strand
TTCATGTTGCTTATGACATTTTCGTGTTATTTATGTAAGATGGTACATGCGTATTGTATATTGGCGCGGCATAAATCGTATTGCTGTAACTTATAACTTTTCAATTGTATCAGAACACCAATATGAGCGACATAACTATGCAACATGATAAAGAATTTGAAGTATATCCATGCTAGACATGCTAGATCATAGTGAAGTCCACCTAAAATTTTCAAAATTTGTAATTTGATGATTGCATGAGCACGTATGAACCTTCTTTCTAGCTCTGGCAATATATATTTTGTGCATCGCATTGACGTGTATGGTGTTGCTTTGTTCTAGATCATACAGGTTCTAGTTCGGGTCCACTGTAAATGTAAATTAGTCCAATCCTCCTGTCAAATGAAGTAGTAATTGATTAATTAGATACTCTGATAATAATTTTTTGCTTGTGATAGGTATCAATTTGGTGATGTTTACGTAATTGATTAAGCATAATTCTAAGGAAAATGAGTAATTAGGCACATATGTTGATATCACATAACAAACGTTACTTTTCTCTTAATCATAGACCAATTTCAGGAACCTACATGTACGAGGTAGCTTTCTCCCTCGCTGCGATTGACCACGGTTGGCCGCCAAGGGGCGCCCTTACGACCGTTAACCTCACCTTAAGCCACACCTGCATCTTCGATGCTGAAGGAGAACTGACCCCTATCACTCTCGGCGTGGACCCGAACACTGGCGAGTTCGGCCTAAAGGTTCCGAAGTATTATGACTATCAATATGGTAAGCCCGAATGATTTACATCATGATTGTTCGTACATTTAGTATTATTTAAGTGGTGTCCATCGAACAAGTATGGAATACGATGTCATTATCATTCGTACCCAATTACCGGAAAACTCGCTCTTTCGTGTCTATTTTGCACCGCACAGCTGTCGCTTGCAATCATGCCTGCTAACCATTCGTCTGCACTAGTACACTACATCGAAAGCCGACAAAACTGCAAGTGAAAATCAAATGTGGCTACGCGGTACATCATGGGATGCCTTCTTCTTTGTTGGCGGATGGAGAATCGATTGAATCTGATTCCGCAGTGATTGAGATTTGTAATTCATTGACGCCGTGCGACGTGCATAAGGGCAGTCGCCTCTTGGATAGAAACGGAATAGTTTGTTTTTTGGTCTGACATTGAAAATTATCAAATATTTTTTTTCTTAACAGTGTGATGCCTTCGAAGTAAAAGTGTGTAATCAGCATTTTGTAGATCGAGTATTATGGTTCAATGCCTCTTTTAATGTTTGGCATTTACACATCTATTCATGTATTTATTTGCTATGTGCGGGACTAGTACATACAATTCCACAGCCGTCACTGATTGACGTGGAAAGGTGAAGTGAGTATCTCAATGTGATTCTTTTATATCACACAACCATGACAACTGTTATAGGACGTAATAAGCTTATGTGCATAATACTCGATATAATGTAAGAGACATTCTCCAGTAATGGTAAGTCAAAAATGTATTTCATATGGCTCCACACTCCTTATCAGACGTGAATAGCAAGCATATGTCTACTACATATACATTTTTGAAAATGCTAATGTTCTCGCAAATCTGGCTTGAACCATTTGTGTGCCATACAAACCAATGTCCATGGGATTACTGTATATCCCTAGTGAAAAAATAAGTCATAAAGATAAAATAGTGCTTATACCATGTAATTACCTTGCTCAGCCACGTTAATTCGGTCCTTGGACTAGTCCTCTGTCTGGACTGTACTGTTTTGTCTTCATTTACCGAGCACCGGTTAACTCGCGCGTACGCGTACGTAATTGGGCTTGCGCCTTCAGCGGGGAGAGCGCCCTCAACGGCGGTAGCGCGTACGTGTATTTCTTATCGGTGTGCGACGGAGAGAGAAAAACTGTAATCGCGGACTGTAATCGCGGATTATTTTCAACGAATGCATTTTACTACGACAACTATTGCAAGTAGACAAATGCCGGGGCACACAGAGTTAATGTTTTATGTACAATGATTGAATATATCTATAATCTTGAATGTTCTTAGGGTGTCATCACCCATTGGGGATGGAGTCTAGGCTGATTGGCGTCGCTGATCTGTCCGCATCGGATGAGGGATTGCACAGACATGACCCCGACTGTGCTCGAATCAATGTGGCATCATCAAGGGTGTCGTGCGATTCAGGTAGTTATCGTTATCGTGCTTGTGCATTCCCTAGTTAAAACAAAAGAAATGTCATTCTAACCTTTTGTGTACCAAAGAAAATGCTGCTCTATGGGATTTTTGTGTATTAACGGTGAACAAATACACCATTGGCACGCGAAAGGGTAAGAATTAATTGCTACCAATTTGAAAGCAAGCAATGATTGGTTTGACTATAACCCTCTATATACCAAGCCAAGAATACCCATTGACTTGCTCAAATTACCATGCACCTATCATACTGTCATGGTTGGAAAAGGCATTGGTAGGCTAATAAATGATTTGATTTAATTTGGTGGTAGGTTGGATACCTCAGCCGTTCCCATCATACCCCGGTGAGTGGATCCAGGTGTCGATGAATGAGACCACGGTGTTTGCAGGGATTCGTACCCAGGGCAGTTTTAGCGTGGACGCGTGGGTGGAGAGCTTCACCCTGGCGGTGTCTAATGATACTATGACGTGGCTGGATGTGAAGGATTCTAACAATGATACACAGGTACGTGATTGCAGGGTCAGGAGCAAATATACAGTGAAATCTGTATGAAGAGACCATCGACATCCTTGGCAGCTTGTCTTTCTGTGTAGGTTCCGATGACGAGCACTGATCAAGCTCTTCTTTATCTATCTTCCTATTTCCTTTTTTGTCAATTTATTGGCGTTTCATTCTGCAAAACATGTTTGTAAGTAAAACAAAAAAGGAATGAAAAAAGGGCATTTTGGGGGGCTAGAGTAGTAATCTGTTGTCTCAGTAGTCTAGCAGTAGCGGTCGAAACGTCGCAATTTCCAGTTTGCCTTATCGTGGGACCCTAGGGATATTACTACCACGATATTAAATCAACATCTTCCGCAAAAACTGTTTTATCATGCATGTAAAATATACAGACCCTTTGCCTTAGTGTTTATGTTTCAATTAAACGTTGATGTATGGAAAGTAAATTCAAGAGTTACACAGCTCAATTCATATTTATTCAAACTTAATTGGCGTCCGGCACAGTAAAGGTTAAGAGTTTGCAGGAGATATATAGACCAACAGTAAATGATGCAGCTTATGTGATTGTTTCTATTAATCCTTTTTTTTTTATCTTTCCTGGAATAGGCATACTGATATTTTGATGAGAGCTGGTGACACGGCACCTCCTCTATCCGCTACTTGAAAGTTAATGTGAATTTATTTTCCGCCCTTGTTATGTTTAAGTCGCACGTTTTATGTTCTCTTGTGTATGTCATATTTCCTTTTCAATGTTCCCATGGTCTCTGGGAAGAGCAGTGTTTTGTTTTTGACGCCGGTCTCCTAGTAAAAGACGACTAAATAAAACAAATGAGAAATAATTTGATAAAGATGTTTTCCTAACTGTCAGATATTCAGCGGGAATGCGAATCAGAACGGTACGGTGACGAACCATTTCGATGAGGTGTATGCGTTGCACCTCCGGATCTACCCGCACACCTGGCACAGCAGGATCGCTCTCAGATTCGAGCTTCTCGGCTGCTCTTCCGAAATGAAATTCAAACGTGAGTGCACGCCATTCAATGCATTCCATCAGCATATCGTCCGTGATATAAGTTTTGGTTGAGAGGGTTATGAATTAAACTACAGAACACCTACTTAACCCTTTGTGTGACAACAAACAAACTTCTCCTCTCGTACATATGTGCATTAATGACATCGGAATTCATTGAGGACACACAGGGTTAAACGTTTCACGTGGATTTGTACACGATATTTTTTGTTGCTATTCCAGACCTCCTCGGCTGCGAGCGGTGTGAGACCACGTACTTCTGTCCCGGTGATGGCAGCCGAACGGCATGCGGGCGGTGCGAGCCCTCGTCCCCGACCTGCGACAGATCGCCCGTCGAGCATTCATATGGCCATGCCACGGAGTGCAGCCCATGTCCGGAGGGCCACGTGAGTACCACGCACTCATAATTTACCTCCCGCACGTTTTTTGAAATTAGACAAATTAAGAAACCAGATTGGTAACAGCTTGAGAAATGTCAGACCAATCCTAATAAAGCACATTTTTGCCAGCTAGGCACTTTATAGCCTAGCACCAATTCAATTCAACACAAATTCATCATCACTAACCTTCATGTAAACCTTTGCTCTGACATGACGTAGGCCTTCTTTATGGAATTTTCATTGTTCTTGTTTACCATGAGAAACCAAAAAAATACCCACAGCACCACTTGCACCGTCTGTTTCAGAGAGCGAACTTTTATGGATACTGGTAACGAAAACTCCCTTGTGATAAGTCTAATATTTTCATTTATTTAAATCTTTTCTTCACGTTTAAATGTTTGCATTAAATTTAACCCATTCTTGTTAAAATGGAAGGCAACCTTCAATAATAAATAAGTTGTGCTTGATGAAATCAGAACAATCAGGAAAGCATATTTTTAGTAAAATTAATGTAGAAAACTAAAAAGAAAATTAAAAGAAATGATGATCGTATTATTTTGTACATTTATATATCCGCCATAATGGGATTTGGTAAGACGAATTTCTGCAAGAGTTTAAATTCAATTTGTGCTTTATTCATTAACAATTCCGACCGTTCATTCTTAAACCATGTGTATTAGGTTTAAATGTAGGTTTACATTCGTTGCGTATTGTAAAGCTCATTTATTTGGATACATTTTATTGTATATATACATTGTTTAAAGCCAGTCGCTTGTCGAGCAGATATCAAGCTCAGTCAAATACTGTTGAGTGAATGGTGAAGAACAAAACAATTGCATACTTAAAAAGGAGTAGAGATTCGGACTTGATGTCGTGATTACTAGTACCAGGACAAATATTCATACAATTGTTTGATTTGTGGTAAAGTTAAACATATCATGATCCATTTCAAAGGAAGGGTAGCCCGTTCTTAGGTCCACAAAAAGGATATTGCATAGATACCACTGAAATTAAAGAAACACTGGAATCAGGAATTCCCTCACAATGTTTAAAGGAATTTCGACCCGGAGCTCAAGAGGGCGCTGTTGGATGACGTCACAATCATCGCCATCTTAGTTCCGAAGTTTGACGAGTAACGCTGTCAATCAAACTGGTAGATTGCGGATATGCGTTGCTTGCCCTTTCACGTATTATCGTGCATGCACAATGCACAGCCAGCTAGCTACATACGCATGCAAGCACATACGAGTACTACTACTAGTACTAGTCTACGTACGTGAGTGCTAGCTGGAAGTACCGTATGCAAGTGGGCGGAGCCAGCAGGGAACAGCCGCCGAATCATGAGCCGAACTGTATTTCGGCATACCTAGATTGAGAATCGACATTCTTCGGGCATTCGGAACATGGCATTTGCGTAACCGGTGAAATTATCGAATAACATTGCCGTCATTGGACAACACGTACTGTCCGCTCATGCGCTTACATGGAATAACGCCCTCTTGAGCGCCGGGTCTGATTCCCTTTAAGCTGGGAGCTGACGTAAAGCGATGGTAAGCGGAAATTTGGCGATCGCTAGATTTCGAGGGGTTTTGGACGATCCGTCCAAACTCGAAGTGTTCATGCAGCATAAATGCCGTAGGTGATGTCCGCATCGCACATCAAACATGACATATGGTCATACGTGCAATGTCTGTGATCCACACTCCGCGGTGACTATACACTGACAAAGGCAATATGGTATTTCAACTTAGACGAAATGTGGTGTATGAAACGTTCACAAAAATATTCTTTTACCTTTTTTGAAGAGTTTGCGATGCTTTGACTGAGATTTTATACATGATATGTATTCTGTTGATTCCTGCCATATTTCATGACCTTTAAACACGGCTGCTCTACCTCTTAAAGCCACGACCTTGATATTGACTATGTCTCCTATTTTTATTGGTCATGTATGTATAATTCCGTATCAGGCCCAACGTTAACATTAACAACATTACATCCTCTATGTGTGTGTGTGTGTGTGTGTGTGATGCATACATGTAGATCTGCCACGATGGATATGCCTGGCTCTGCCCGCGATTCACATACGCAGTCTGCAATGATACGGTGAGAAGTATTTCATGTGTATGCACATACACAAATATGACACTTACATTTGGTACACCATTAGATAATGTTTGGACAGTGAGCAATATCAATGATAAACGTTGTATATGCGCGCAAAACATTGATTAATGATAATAACAAAGTTGAATTGGGGGAGGATACCATGTTGCCTCATTCATTATATTGTCCCAATTGTAGTGGATATGGGGGATCGTCAAGGGCTATTTGTCTGTCAAACAATAACCCCGATGGACTCCACTGTTAACATGTTATTGTACCTTTGTATTAACCATTTGGCAGCCAGAGAAGCTGGTTACATGAAAGTGAGTTAGTGAGGTTTTGAAACTATTTACACCTTTTCATCACCCTTTTCATCACTGTTCACCAATGCTGTTAACGTATTTCCTCTTCCCCTTTCGTCTCAGTTTTGTGAGGATGAATGCATCGAGTGTGAGGCTGGGACAGCGTGCTTCGATGGTGTGAGGACAGAGTGCAAACCCGGTTTCTTCTCGCGCGGTTACGGACAAGGTAATTCCATTGTAGCACGCGGAGCTCTATCACAATAACCGAAGGCAGTTCCAAGAAGAACCGGGTGGTGTTTCACCAAGCTGTTCGTAAGTTACGAACGACTTTACGAACGACTGGTGATCCCCTCTTGCGCTAAGTCAGATTCTCAGTGAACAGAGTGTGGTATTGCATTTAGCACAAGAAGGGATAACCAGTCGTTCGTAAAGTCGTTCGTAACTTACAAACAGCTTGGTGAAACACCCCCCTGATCATTCAAAGATGTGTACTTGTTTAGGGGAGAGACAATACTATTATGTAATTTTACTCTCTGTAGTAATAAGATTGATTGATCAAATTGACAGAAACATAGACAGAGAGAAAGAAGATAATACGGCGTTTTCAACCTCCGAAATACATTTGTATAACAGGAGGTATTGATTTTGAAATACAGCGTGTGAACGTGTGTAGCGACCACTGGAGCGGTAAAAAGATCAGCAGTCTATACAAATTTCATTTCACCTTCCATATTATCATAAGAGCATATTTCATTGAAATATGTGGTACAACCTGCAGATAAATACCAGCTGGTTATACAGACTATAATATCACGTCTCCTCCTTGAACGGTTATTGTAAACAGGTTTCAGAGGAAAGTATAATTTTGCTCGGCGCTCCGGTCATGTACATTATTCGTCGGTGTGAAGCAAAGAACAATATGGCTTCCGAAACAAAAGTTTTAAAGCATTAATTCTGCGTATATCAAACCAACGCACTGTAAATGAGGATTGCGTTCATTAATGGTAAAAGTACACATGCGGCACATTCGTTCACGCGTGTTGTGCCACTAAGAACAGAGTCTACTACACACAAGACTAGTAATACTTTCTTTCACCTCATTTCTTCTTTAGTCAAGCGAGCTGGAAATGGAATTGAGAATGATTAGTCTGCTGCAACCAGACCCATTTAATGAATATTGTAGTTTGAATTGAGAATGCCCAGGAGCTTGGGAATCAGGCTAGTGCATGATGGCAAGATGAACGCACAAAGCCCATAGACAAGAAGTTTGTCTGACAAAGAAAAGTTTAGGCTACTCTTTGACCTATGGCACGCCAGAAGGGAATCAAATATTTATATTCGACACCAACTAAATAACTATTTGACACGCTAAAATCCTATTTGACAAAATTATATTTGACACAAAATATGTTTGACAAAAAATATATTCGGCAAAATCCTATTTGACAAAAATATATTTGACACAAAATATGTTTGACGAAAAATATATTCGACAAAAATATATTTGACAAAAATATATTTGATAAAAAATATATTTGACAAAAATATATTTGACACAAAATATGTTTGACAAAAAATATATTTGACAAAAATATATTTGACAAAAATATATTTGACACAGAATATATTTGACAACAATATATTCGACAAAAAACATATTTGAGAATAATATATTTGACACAAAATATATTTGACCATAAATGTATTCGACAAAAAATATATTTGACAAAAATATATTTGATAAAAAATATATTTGACAAAAAATATATTCGACAAAAGATACATTTGACAATGAGACAAATATGTGATAAAAATCAGATTCCAAAAAAAATATTTGACAAAATTATATTTGACACAATTTCATTCGATACAATTCCATTTGACCTAAACATTTGGCTTACCATACATGCGATGTCAAAAATATATTCGACAAAATTTCATTCCACAAAATTTCGTTCCACAAAATTTCATTCGACCAAAATTCATTCGACACATTCGACAAAATTTTATTCCACAATTTCTCATTTGATAAAATTATGTTTGACAAAATTCAATTCGAAAAATTAGTATTCCAATCAAAAAACATTTTATTCGACTAATATCAATTCGATAAAATATTATTTCATTCGGCAAAATTTCATTTTACTACATGATTTTGTTCGACAAATCCTCTTAGCTAGCTATTAGGCATGCAGCTCAGCTGGCCTGGGCCACCGATCGAAATACCGGCGCGGCGCGGCCGATAGTGCAGCCCGGCTCGGGCCCGGGCTAGCGTACGCCGTGCGTGGAGACCGGGATGGGACGCGTCATAACGTCAGGCAGCTAGCAGGCTAGGCCAGTACAGTACCAGTTGGGCCTGGGGAGCTGAAGCCGCACATTCCCATCATGGCGCATCCCCATCCATCTCATCCGAATGGTGATCTCCTTGAGCAAATTCACCAAAGTGTCCGAACTCTGACGGAAGCTCTTTCCAGTTGGCAGAGGCAACCGTCAACTTCAAGGTCAAGATCAACAGCAAGATCCACGGCCGTGGCCTCTGCCTCTACCAGCTCTGGGGACGCGGAGTCAGGCACCAGGCCAGGTACTGCATCGTATGCATCATCAGCGCCAGCGCCAGCGGCATCAGCCGGCTTAGCCCTAGAGCTACATCGTCCTGGCGGTCGCGGGCTGCCGCCCCCGGCCAACGCTAGTCTCCGCGAGTTTCGGCATTTATTTGGCCTTTCTGGTACTGGACCAGGCAGAGGACGAGGCAGGACCAGCAGCAGTAGGCCTAGATCTAGTGCTACTACTAGATCTACCTCGGGTAAGTTTTACCTGTACTTTCTTTTAAAGTTTTAGTTTTACTTTTTAAAATTTATGTGAAGAGACTTTAATTAACATCACAGGTATGGATAGAATGTTCTTAATACATTTTTCTTGTACATGTATTCATAAAATGTATACACTTTAAGGATAACAGTTTGAAGGGATGGGTGTTCATTTTCTTTCATAGAACTCCCAGAAATTTGAAAAATTACTGTGTTATATCTTTGGTATGCAAATAGGATCCTTCTTGAAAGATGTGATCCTCCTGGATTATGAGGACGACGTGGTCAAAACCAAACTTCATCAAACGGAAGCCGGCCGTGTGAGATCATCCGTGTCCTTTTACAAGGGCATGGACGAGGGTGAGGTAGAGTCCATTATCGAGGAGCTGTTCGTTGATGAGCTTCAAGACCTGCCCAGGCCAAGGTACATTATCCAGGATGTTTCTATTTTTCCATGCCTCTGTTCTAGTGGTGCAATGTCAGTTTTGTGTTTTGTCAACCATCCCTCATTTCAGTTCAAGATTCTGTTATTTCTTAAATAGTTGTAATTAATGAACATCATACCTAACTGCATTTGCACTGCCTTGTTAATCCATCAAAAACATGAGATTTGCTCTCCACATTCACAGAAGTTCCAAAAATGATGTCCCAACTATACTGGACAAATTTTAGCACAAAAAATAGAAGCTCAAGATTCACAAAGTGATTTAGAAAAACAATAGATATAATTTGCATAGATTATCATTTTAACTAATAAATCAAGCAATTTTTGTGAAAATAAAGACTGCATCAGCGGAACATATTTTAAAGGGGGAGGGGGCCAGATGTAGCTCATCGTAGCTAAATTTTGATCACCCACCCAGTCTAGAAAGAGCTGGGGGGGGGGGGGGTAGGGCGGGGGCAATAACATTTATATGAGGGTGGGTACAACCAACAACCGACCACCCCCCCCCCCCCCCCCAAAAAAAAAAAAAAAAAAAAAAAAAAAGAAAAAAAAAAAAAAAGCCTGGTTTCACTGCCAATGAAGATTGTGAACATTGAGAAATGAGAATTAACCAGTGACTACACCTGGACTGAAATGGACTGGATGTTACTATTATTGAAATGTAGCAATATTATTTGGATAAAGGACACATGTATTTTTATATCCCAATTTTCTTTATCAGATTTGAATACGTGAAGGTATTATCACGTAAAGTGATGGTGCCCCACACCAGACAGAGCCACACATGGAATGGTGCTGCCATTCGGCACCTGGCTGGTCAGGGGGACCTGTACGTACGAGCTACAGCTCCCATTGTTAGATCTGTTCCAATGGTATGTATTACACATGTTTTCGCATATATATTGTGGCGTATTACCTCCTACAGTAGCGTGAGGGGGGAGGGGGCACAACTATAACCTTTGGGTATGCTGCCACCTTGTGCCAAGAGAGGGACACAACCTCAGTCAAGGGCATTTGCTCCCATTGACGTAATAAAAATAATACGTTAGCTGGCATAGGCTTAAATACCATCATAACAAATGCCTGGGGCAGGGAGAGGGGAGGGGCATTTCTTATCTGCCACCCCCATTAGCATATGTACACAATTTCCAATGGGGCGCTAATTGGCTAACCTCACTCCAGAATGGGTGATTAACTAACTCTATCTGTCACCTCCATTAGTGGAGGGGGAGGGGAGGAGGGGACTCGTGGTTCCTAATATATCACCTGTCTCTCCCGCCCAAGGGTCCTAGTATCGCCCCATGCATGTAAGTCTGTCCCTATAGTTCCACTCTATCTTTATCACCTCCCCCAGTTATTCTGAAAAGTGATATAAACCACCATGCTTTCTTCAGTAGATGTAGAACTAACATTTTATGACAGTGCTTTGACATGCAGGATAAGTGTAACCATCTAAGACTTTACATGTTTGTCTTGGTGATAGAGTGAAACCCATCTGTAAATACCATTTAGGGGAGACAGTTAAATGATGGTGGTCTTAACCTGGCTGTACATATTCAAATAAGGGGCAGCCATCTTGGATTTGAACAGGTTACCATGGTGATACGTATAAATTAGTGACAGAAAGTTATTTCTCGATTTGAATGACCTCAGAAAATGAGCTTTATTTACATGTATCAATTTAGCTTTACCCCATGCCTATTATATGCAATTTAGGTATCAAATTATGCAAATAATTTATGCAAATAAAAAAATTGCCCAAGGTTACCACTTAAATGGGTAACCAAGTTGAAATTTCTTTAATAACCAGTTAGAACACAAACCAATCAACAAACCTTGTACTTACAGTTACAAACATTTCCAGGTCTTGTACACAACATATGGGACTGTACATATCACTAACACCACTCTGTTTACAACTAATTGGAATAAGGATGATTTGTGTATATGGTTAGATCTGCTGGTATACTCAATTGTAGAGCAAAAAATATAGAGTGCTCATGCTCATTGTAGATCAACTGGGCTGAAGAACTCATAGAGCTGTATCAATTGCCTTTGATCCATAAATTAGTGTGCATCATTAATTGCATGTGAATTTTTTTTTCTTAAAATTTTCATGATTTTAGAAATACTAGTGATTTTCTTTTTTAACATATTATGGGATGGGAATCTGAATAGGAGGGACAAAGAGCAGAGCATCCAATTGTTAATTCAAATAGCCAAGTTAAATATAGAACAAAAAACAGTGCCAAGTGGAATTAGTCATAAAAAAAACATGACTTTGCAGTTACATATAGTTATTCAATTTGGGAACATGTCTCAGTTGTGCATCGTGCTGAATTTAGAAACAGTTCCATTTTTTACAGTTAAAAAGATGAAATTGGCATCCTCAGGTGAGCCGTTGCAGCCACCTTGTAGTTGTGTTTTTCATTTGTGCTCATTGTATAATGCTCCATTTGTTCCAACACCAGGAATCGAGTGATGAGGAACTACCAGACGTTTTTCTTACATCTTCAACTCCTCCTTCATCTGCTCCGGTTTCTGCCCCTTCATCTACTCAGGTTTCTGCCCCTCTTTCTGGAAACAACGCATCGTATACGTCCAGAACTTACCAGTAAGATATTGAAAAGATCATGGTTTGTTTAATTCAGAGAAATTATTACAAGTAACAATAGAAGAATCAGTGATGCAACATTGATAGCCTCTTTGTTTGCCTTCCCGCCCCCCCCCCCCTGGAAAAAAAATCACATCTAAACGTAAGTTAAGTTTCTTACAATGGGTACTCGGTAGAGCTCCATCATTTTTATGCCTCCGCCACAAAGTGGCCGGAGGCATTATGTTTTCGGGTTGTCCGTCCGTCCGTCCGTCCCGAATCAGTTTAGGGAATATCTTTAGAAACCGTGAACCAGATTTGCTTCAAACTTGGTACATGTATGAATTGCATGAAACTGATGAAGTGTGTAAAATTGGGGTCAAATCTGATTGAGGTCAAAGGTCAAAGGTCAATGAACTTTGTAAAAATTGCCCCAAATAGACCTTTTTCACAATAAATCCAAATCCAAGAATGCAATTCTCATTAAACCTGGTGCAAAGATGGACCACTACTTGGGGATAGACTGGTGACATTTTTGGTAAAATTCCTGAAAGGTCAGAGGTCAAAGGTCAATGAAATTTGTGAAAATTTGCCAAAAATTGACCTTTTTCACAATAAATCCAAATCCAAGGATGCAATTCTCATTAAACATGGTACAAAGATAGATCACTACGCGTGGATAGACTGGTGACAGTTTTGGTAAAATTCCTGAAAGTTCAGAGGTCAAAGGTCAATGAACTTTGTCAAAATTGGCTGGAAATTGCCCCAAACTTTAATTTTTTCACAATTAATCCAAATCCAATGGTGCAATTCCAACCAAACATAGTGAAACGATGGATCACTACTTGGGGTAGACTGGTGACATTGTTGGTGAAATGTGCTGGAAGGTCAAAGGTCAATTAACTTTGCAAAAATTGATATTTTTCACAATAAACCCAAATCCAAATCCAGTGGTGCAATTCTAACCAAACATGGTACAGAGATGTATCACTTCATGGAGGTAGACTGGTGAAAGTTTGGGTGAAACTCCTGAGACTTCAAAGGTCAATGAACTTTGCCAAAAATTAGCTAAAAATTGCCCCCAAAGTGATAATTTTCAAAATATATCAAAATCCAATGGTGCAATACCAACTAAACATGGCGCAAAGATGGATCACTACTTGGGGGGTAGACTGATGACATTTTTGGTAAAAATTCTCAAAGGTCAGAGATCAAAGGTCAATGAACTTTGCCAGAATTGGCTACAAATTGCCCCCAAATAGATATTTTTCATATTTAATCCAATACTAATGACTCAATTCAAACCAAACATAGTACAGAGATGTATCACTTCATGGAGGTAGGCTGGTGAATTTTGGGTAAAATTCGTGTAAGGTCAAAGGTTAATGAAATTCACCCAAAATTGGCTAATTTTAAACAAACTTGATACAAGGATGGATTTAGACAGACTGGTTAGATTGGAAGTCAAAGAAGTAAGAGGTCAAAAGTCAATGAACATTGCCAAACTTGGCTAAACTTGGAAAAACAGAATGTGATATTTTCATTTCACATAGGAGCAATGGTACATTGCCCACCAAACATACACATTTTCTGAGTATAGCAAAGAGGCGGAGGCATATTTATCAACTGCGTGGCAGTCGAATTACTCTAGTTTTTCTTTTCTTTTCTTTTTCCTTTTTGAAATCCTCCAGATTATTGTCCCCAGAGGTAGAGTGGGGTGAATTTTCTGAGTAATATCTGCTTTTACACTTGTATTAACATCATATTTATTTAAGGGCATACCCAATATCTGAAACTGGATGAAACTTATGGTACTTCAAATAAAATTAAATACCGTTAATCCTTGCTTACAAGCCCATACCATCTTGAATGAGATAGTGTCAAGATAGCATCTTTGTCCTCACTTGAGCTCTATCCGAGTTTAGGCCGGGGTAACTGATCGGGTGTTTTTGTCAAACTTATTCAGAAATTTTAAAAATCGTGTGTTTTATTAACACAATCATATTTGTTGGGGCAAGGTATATAGAAAAAAACAATTCAAATGCCAAAATATTTTGGAGAATAACAAAGATATGATCATCAAAAATAGTATTTCTCTACATTCATCACAGTGATTGACAGCCATTTCTGCCCAAAACAGCTGCATAAGAGATGGCAGCGCGTGAAGCCTCAAGGCTTTGAGGTCAATAAGGTCGCTGGGGTGTTTGTTATGTGACGCATCTTACATAATCAGGGTATGAGATAGCTGATGATGAAAACAAAATATATTTTGTATTCTGGTCAGTGCTACTTCACGTAATGAAAAGTTGCGCAAGACTTAAAAGGAAAAAAGTAAGTGTTTTCCTGCAAAATTGTCATATAAACAGTTTGGGGGGGGGGGGAGTGGATTACATTCTCCCCCATCCTTATATGTTTTTTATAATTCAGAGGATGTGGAAACATGCCTAAAGTTCTTGAAATAAAGGTGAAGTAGTGGCCATGAATAGTTGTCTTTTCTATTAATTGTCAGTGAACTGTAATCTAAGGTGAATGCTGTTCAATCAATTAATTTTAAATCAATTCATTTTTTTATTTACCTCTACAGAGAATACATCAGTCTTCTTGAGTTTGACGATATCGAGGACGAACAAGCAACAGAAGATCAATCACCACTGCTTGTCAGAAATTACAAACCTATCTGCTTGTAAGTTTACGATGGTATAAGCACATTTGATTCATAATTGCAGCTTTACGTACTGTATCAAAGTATTTTTACAAAGAGGATCAAAGGGACAACAATAGGGGTAAAGATTAAATCAAAGTATGTCAAAGGTCAATGAATTTGTTAGTAAAATGCCTGTAACCCCAGTTGCGAATTTTTTTCTTCATTAATTATAAATTATTAATTTCCATTAATTATTGCTATCATTTGGCTGAAAGGTTAAAAATAAAAACTATTTTTAATGGCTTCTTTCACCGGGACTAGTAAAGATGTTTGAGAACTTCAGCTCTCATTTATCTGATTAGTCCTGTACTTATGTAAAATATTCACCTTAACTATTCTGAATACATGTTATATGTCGGTGTCCCATTTTCATTTCAACTTCCATAACAAAGTTTAGACACTATCCGGTACTATTGTACGATAGTTATAATACCAAATACAGCGGTTAAAAAAAAAAGCAAAACTCAACGGAAACTGCATATTTGAGGAGCAGTATTAAGTGTATCGCAGATGTTTTTGAGGCACATTGACTTGATTTGACAAAAACTTCATTAAGATAATTAAGAATCTCTTAAAACTTAGTTCAGTTGAACTTCGTATGTGCAAGTAAAATTTGTATTACGTGTAAATATTTCCTTTGTTTTAATTAATTCATGCGGGAATGATAAGTTGTAAATTATATGAAAGCAGGGAAGCAGAGTTTGCCATCCATTAGGATAGGGCATTTTGTCCAGGAATCCCAGTTTTGTTTTTTAGGGGATGCACTGTATGCACTGATCGCGTAGCAATTTTTGGTGACTTTTTCCGGTGAAGTATCGGTGTCTTCTGGAACAAATTTTGCAAAAATCCGATCACAGGTTGTGAAATCACGTGACATGTCATAGGCGCATGTGAGCCCAAAATTTGTCAAAACCTGCATTTTCCATACGTTTGTGTGCAAAACAGCATTTGATAAATTGCTCTAAAACACAGCTTTTTCAATCTTCCAGGCCATTTACAAGATGTTATGTGACTTGACATCAATCAATTTTAGATTAGATAACAAAAAAATTCTTAAAAACAGAGAAATATATAAGAAAAAAAAGCAATAGAATAAATGAGAAATTGGCAAAACAATACAATTCAAAGAATTTTTTTGGAAATTTACAAACCTTACAAAATGATCTTGTTGTCAATGCTTCTGGGATACTTTCTGTAGTAAAAAATTGGCTTTCAATTATAATTTTCGAAAGAAATATTGATAGATTTATGAATTTTATGAATTATGCAGCAACGTTCTTTACACGTTTCTGTTACCTTCTGTTACCGAGATCTCAGGGGGAGGGGTCAAATTTGACCCCCCCACCAGTAAAAATCTGCTTTGAAATAGCCCAGTGGAAATAGGGTTAAAGCAGTAAAACCCTTCATTATATTCCTCTCTAGAAACTTAACACATTGTCATTTCTGGCACATACAAAAAAGTGGTACATAAAATTGTATGTAATAATGTTGATTTATTACACTTTGCAGAGAAGACTCTATCATGAAGGTGTGCATGGAAAGCTGGAAAAGTGCCCAAGTCGATGATGAGAACCAGACACCTGCATCTAGAATAACTGTGAGGAGGTCTCACGTTCTGCAGGATGTTATCAGGGCATATAAAGGCACCAATATCCACCCGAAGGCTGCTCTGTCTGTTTGCTTCATTGGGGAATCTGGCGTTGATGAAGGTGGACTGACGAGAGAGCTGGCCTCTCTTCTTCTACCACTGATAAGGGACAGCAGTTACCTCTGTGGTCCACCAGGTAGGGCTGGCATTGCCAAACTCATTTACGCAAATTGTAATTCATATGTGTGCATGGCTGTGATACTGGGTACATAAATGTTGCAGAAGTGCTCAAAATTCTGTATTTAACTCTAAAAAGATTGGGTTATATATTTCAACGCCTAAAAAGTCTGTGGCGGGGGGCTGATTCAGCACCCCCCCCCCCCCAACAAGATCTTGTTTGTTGGATTTATGATATCTTTTATAAAATTTAGTTTATGCATAATTATGCATAATTGAATATGCAAATTTTTCAAGAAAATCCCATTTTTCTAATTTCTTGCTTATTTTAACCAAATTTTGTTAAATGAAGATATCTTACATCTTTATTTATAAATGTGAATTATCAAATTTGTCTAATTTTTATCTTCATTGTTTTAAATCTAATTAATTATGCATTTATGTAAATTTTACACATGTACAGGTATGTAAAACACTTGTACACACAAAATGTGCGCAAGATCTGAAAGAAAAAAGTCACCAAATCTCGGCAAAAAAAAAAATTGCTTTGCAAAGTTATCGCGAAAAATGTCTTTTAGCACACACAAACTTTTTTTGGCAGGTCAATAATAAATGTACAATAAACAAATTGCTACAGTAACAAATCAGACAAAACAGCAGACTGTCTCTCATACTAGTTTAAATTGCATTTTTAATGATAACAATATTACAATTTTAAGATTATCCGTGTATTATTTGAAACAATAAATTCATCAACATCACCCCATGTCTGCATGAACAGGAAAACCCTGTAAAAACAAGCTCACTTATATTTATAACGAGAGCCCACATTGAACGAGGTGATCTCGGTGTGTGGTCCCATTTTTCTTTTCATGTTATTCTACGACAAAGGGAGCCGTTTAGAAAGAGCTCAATTATTTTGAGATTTTGGTTATAACAAGGTCATTTTCAGTGCATTATAACAAAGAAAAAGTATTTGATCGGATACTATACGAGGGATCTAAATTGTGAGTGGCAAGTCATCCAATGATTGAACTATTTGTACAATAAGCAATGCGCATACGAACATCGCACTCGGCATATTGGGCAAATAGGCATGCTATATAGGCGATTGCGACCTGTCCAGCTAGCGCAGTGTTCTACCCATGTACGTTTCCACAGTACGTTATGTGCGTATGATAAACGGCAACCCCGTCCAATTATGGAGAGGTATTTTGAATACAGGTTTCTCAGTTATGTTGACAGCTACTTTGTAGGTCAATAAACAGTATCTGATATTTCCCATGTACATGCGTCGCAATGTCCAGATGTGGGGTTTTCCCATGCAGCTCATGCCTGGACCACATTATGCACAATGAGCGAGTGGAGATATAAATTTGTCCTTGTTTGCGCCCGATGTCCGGCAGTGAAACTCTGTCAAGAAGACGAAGTAGTAGTAGTAGTAGAAGTAGTAGTAGTAGTAGTAGTAGTACCTATATGACTGTTGTAATTTGAATGACCAAGCAGCTTGTAAGAGGTAAATCATCTGAATTATTGGTCATTAAAGCCTGTGTTCAGTTTGTACATGTATTTGTAATAAAAGTTGCCAATCATTTCAAATTGCCATGCTAATTGATTTACATGTACAGTTGTCTAAATCTTGATAGTCTGCAAGGAAAAAAACAATGTTGAATGCCCAATGAATTGACTTGCCATTCTTTTATTTTCATATTGCAGGCAAAATGGTACCGACAACACTTACTTCCAGGCTGATAAATGGAGAGATGAGGGCTTTGGGTAAGATCCTGGGAGCGATAGTGCTCCATGCCAGACAGAGTGTCTCCATCCTTAACCCAATGTTGGCAGAGATTGTACTCAAAGACTCGCCAACTGAGTGCACATGGGCGATTGATCTTATTCCTGATGATGGAAAGCGTGCAAGTATCCAGAAGGTAATGGTGATGAAATGAAAAAAAAAGAATTATGGTAATTTTTCCTTCTCATACACAGAGAAAAACTAAAGGCTAGCTGGGAATACCAGTGTTGTTTGCAAGTCCCAGTTCGAGTCTCAAGTTAGGTCACAAGTCTTTTGGCCATAGGGCAAGCTAAGTTTCCAAGTCAGTTGCGCATAGTTCAGGTCAAATTAAGCCAAGTTGCAAGTCATTTCGACTCTGGTCAAGTCAAGTCACAATTCCAGGTTGAGTATCAACACGAGTAGTAGGGGCATGCATGGCTCCATGTTACAAGTAAACACTGCAGTATTCACAGCCATATCAGACATACCACTGAGCATTGATGTATTTTGCTTGAATCCGATGTGCAGATCTATTTTGGGGAAAATCTAGGTACTCTCTGCAATGTTATAGCTATTATAGACAACTTTAGTATAATTGTGTGATACTTATTTGCTGTGGTTGAGTCCCCTGTCTCAGCCCCAATCAATCAGCTCTGGAGCATCATGATTTCAGAATCTGCAGCTCCAGAAACCCACTTTTTCTAGCTATGTACATGCCATATACTTATGCGATCCTGTTCAGAGACCCCCATTTTTAGCTCATCCGGCCCAAAGGGCTCAATGAGCTTAATGGCATGGCCTGGGGGGGGGGGGGGGGGGGGGGGGGAGGGGGGGGGGAGGTGGGGGCACTGAGATTTGAAAATGGTAGGGGTGTGCAGCCCGAAAGTCTGAAACCATATACCCTTGACAAAGGAAGTTTATTAAGGAATGATGTGCTTGAGAATGGCGTAGAGGACAAAATTCATGGTGCTTAATTTGGAAACGGTACCTGGATTGGGAAGGGGTTTACAGTAAAAATGCTTTGAAACGGCTGGGAAGGCGTGCACGAAAACGGGTCCTTAAGGGCGGCACATATCCATACCGCCTTTATACTGGAGTGACCCCCCCCCCCCCCCCCCACCCCAGCCCCTTACACTATATTGTAGCAGTCTTATTGTGCTAGTAATTTCTTATCTCTGGTATATTGTCAACAACAGATCCATGACGCAACCACAGACGATGAGCTGACGACAGCCCTTGATGCGTGCACGATTGTCGATGATCTTTGCTGGACCAAAATCATCAACATGGACAACAAGGCAGAGGTGGTCAGGGCAGCTACCATCCAGTACACCTACTACACTAACAAAGCTGCCTTGATGAAATGTTACTCGGGCTCAACTTCTACGGGGCACAGGATTTTGCCAGGAAGAATCCAGGTTTGTGTTGCTAACTATTAACCCTAAAAGACCCGGGGGGGTGGGGGGTGGGGGGGGGAGCATAATCGCGCGATAGCATTAAAGCTTTGCAGAATGGTAGTGTGCAATGTAATCTACAAGGCTGTATAGTTAGTATTTCTGAAATATTTTTTGTTATTTTATATTAATTAATCTAAGTCACTAAATAAGGTTCATAGAATGCTCATTATAGGTGTAAATACTCTTTGTAGCATTCCTAAAATTTTCACTTAAAAAAAAATGGGCATCAAAGTTTATTTGTTATGTGTTATATTATTTCAAAAATTTCTTATGTATTTCTTTGTGTTTGGACTTTTTTGCAAAAATTAATCGTGCAACCATTTTGAGACATAATTATGCTAAAATAAATGAATTTCAACCAATGAAAGTGAAAATATGAATAAGATGTGGAAACTCAAATTGCATTAACTTTGCACACAAAATCACATTTATGAGCAATTTTGGGGTTGACAATTTTTTTTGAATGGGTGTAGTTTAAATACGGTAGGTGCAGGCACAACAAATTTGGTCTCAAAAGTTGTACAAGTCTTGTACAAGATTTGCACGGCGGAAACTTAGAAATATGAAGGGGGGGGGGGGTCTTCATGATGTGAATTTTAGAATTTGCATCAGTTACTGAAAATAAATGTTTTCATCCAAATTAACAGCTGTTTATGACAGCAATGGGGGGTTGAGCCACATTTTTGATAGTCCGAAGACATTTTATGGCAATCCTCCTTTGACAAGTAGAGCTTGCAGTGTTTGAAGGGTTTGTTTTATAAATGAAGATTCTCATATCCTCACGTAACTTTCAGTTCAATATGAGCTTCCTAGTCATAATAAATATCTTATCATATGCAATATATTATATATACAATATATCTTTGATATCAATGTTAACAATTTTCTAAAAAGAAACAACACTTATATAAGTTATGTGACAGCTTACTTTCAAACTTATTCTCTGTGCACCCTATTTTGTAGATTGCTTCAGAACCCTGTTTGGCAGACAGGAAACAAAACCTCTGGACGCCAACACAGTTTTTGATCTGTTTCAGCCAATCTACAGCCCTGCAGGCAGCAATGCCAGGTCTGAGGAGGAGGCAACCACCATGTTCTTTGTAGAGTTCTTGCAGAAATGTGGAACCGCAGGTAATTTCAGGAGAAAACAGAATAATTATAAAGGAAGGGTAATGGATTTACCAGAACTCTGTAAATATGCTAAACAAAAAAGTAAACAATAACAATTTTTATGAAAATTCATGATGGGCACCTAAATGGGGCCCTGATGGACCGCATGGGTCATGATTTTTTTCCTGGGAAATAACAATATTTTAGTGTACAGACTAAAGATGGCAATTATGATGATTAACCCTAATCCCAAAATGTCCCCCCCCCCCCCCGTTCTTATGCCATTATGCATTATGCATTAGGCATTATGTTTTCAGGTTGTCCGTCCGTCCGTCTGGAAGGACGATCCCGTTAGCACGATTCCAGGTGAACCCCTGGATGGATTTTAATCAAACTTGGCCCAGGGATACTACATGACATTAGTTTTTGGTAGAATTTGCCCAAGGTCAAAGGTCAAAGGTCATTGAACTTTGGCTAAAAATATGACATTTCAGCTTAACACGATTCCAGGAGAACCCCTGGATGGATTTGGATCAAACTTGGCCCAGGGATACTACATGACATGTAGATGTGCTGATTAGTTTTTAGTAGAATTTGAGAATTATGAATATCTTAATATGATTAATAAATTAAATTAACAATTTGTTAATTATCTCTGGAACTATTTGTCAAAATAAAAGCAAGGTGAGGTTGACTGCAAATGAAGGTCAAAGTTCATATCTCAAGTTCTTTTGAAACTAAGGAACCCCATGTCAGATTGAACTCCAATTTTGTGTGCATGCATATGGATTCATGTATCGCTATAATTGTTATTATATTCCTCTCTAAAATGAATAAATAACAATATCCTGCATATCACCGAATTTGTCACACTGACAAATTAATGTTCAGTTTTACAAATGATATTCTGTACTTTTTTTTGATGTGCACTTCTTCTAATAGAAGAAAAATGCAGTAGCTAGTCAAATCATATGCAAATTGCTGTGCGATACCAGGAAAACTATTCCCCAAGCATTATATAGTCAATTACATAATAATTTTGTTCAATCAATAGTTTAATAATTAGTAGAACAAACATGTGCCAGTCTGCATGAAATGAGAACTAAAATGTGCAATTTGACCGAGCAGTCATTCATGTTTAGTTAAGTGTTAATTTTAGTTGTAACCACTGTGTCTATGAATGCTGGATATTTGTTTTGTATCCATTGCTTTATAATAAATTTGAAGATGAAATTTTTGTTATTATTGCAAAAGTAAATAAGTTTGTGCTTTTTCTGTACATATTTATCCTTCTTGAAATGTAGGCGAGGATGTTAGTGGGATGACGTTGAAAGAGTTCCTGATGTTCTTCAGTGGCAGCCAGGAGATCCCACTGGGAGGATTCGAAAAAAAGCCCACACTCCGATTTTCAGAGGCAAGACTGCCACGAGTGTCAACATGTTCACTGGAATTGACACTTCCAAGGAAGCACACCGAGGAAACAGAATTCACACAAATGCTTGTGAACTCTATGAGAAACGCACATGGGTTTGGGTCTGTGTAGAAGTGTATTTCTGTTTCTGAAGGCATGTCCTCATATATGAGGGCATGCGTGTGACCCAACATGAGTGATTTCCTGTAACTTATCGATATCACCTCATCAACGAAGACGTGATATGTACATAGAATATTCCTTGAGCATCCAATTCGTTGGCTTACCGAGACATGTATTGCTTTTCCCAGTGTCAACAATTTTGTTGTACACGCAATAATGTTGTTAAGGTTTGAGTTAGGATCACAAAAATTCATACCAGAGGAACATGTCATGAAGTCTCGGGTCAAGTTCAGAAATTGGTAACTGTATAAGTGATTATTAACGCAAATTTTGTGAATCAGGATGGAACCGTGAACTTAACCCCTCGCAAAAATGTTTTGAACAGCAGCGCAAATTTATCCATGTTTTGCCAACCGCGTATTTAACATCACACGAAAAAGTCAAGGCAAAGTGAAACCGTGAAAATATCTATACACGAAAATAACTACTTATACAGTACATTGACCAATCAATGTCAAAGGTTAAAAGGTCAATGATCACCTATGTATGTTATCTCATGTAGGTTCGGGTCAAGTCAAAAACTGGTCAAAGTTCAAAAGGTCATTTATGTTTCCATAATAAACACAGTTGATATTGTTCATACAAATAAATACTGGTCAAATCAATTTGGTTATTCAGATACATCCAAAGGAATTGAGTTTCTTCTAATTAAACTCATTAATGGTCGCGATTCAAGCAAGATGCATAGTTCGAGGACCACCTTGTCAAGTAGCCCTTTCAAAAGCCCTTGGGAGGGAAAGGCAGTTTTTGTCTCGCCCACCGGAGGTGAAGGCGAGACAAAAAGGGATCCAAATGGCGTCCGTCCGTCGTCCGTCCGTCGTCCGTCCGTCGTCCGTCACAAATGTTAAAGTTTACCTGCAAGACTCTCTTTTGACAAATAACTTCACATGGGTTGCTTGGATTACAACCTAACTTGGGTCATAGATGCACTGGGGGTACCTTCATGTTATGGTACCGTTGGAGGTCACAGGATAAGGTCAAAGGTCATTTCAGGTCATACGTTAAAGTTTACCTGCAAGACTCTCTTTTGACAAATAACTTCACATGGGTTGCTTGGATTACTACCTAACTTGGGTCATAGATGCACTGGGGGTACCTTCATGTTATGGTACCGTTGGAGGTCACAGGATAAGGTCAAAGGTCATTTCAGGTCATACGTTAAAGTTTACCTGCAAGACTCTCTTTTGACAAATAACTTCACATGGGTTGCTTGGATTACAACCTAACTTGGGTCATAGATGCACTGGGGGTACCTTCATGTTATGGTGCCGTTGGAGGTCACAGGATAAGGTCAAAGGTCATTTGAGGTCATACGTTAAAGTTTACCTGCAAGACTCTTTTGACAAATAACTTCACATAGGTTGCTTGGATTACAACCTAACTTGGGTCATAGATGCACTGGGGGTACCTTCATGTTATGGTACCGTTGGAGGTCACAGGATAGGGTCAAAGATCATTTGAGGTCATACGTTAAAGTTTACCTGCAAGACTCTTTTGACAAATAACTACACATGGGTTGCTTGGATTACAACCTAACTTGGGTCATAGATGCACTGGGGGTACCTTCATGTTATGGTGCTGTTGGAGGTCACAGGATAAGGTCAAAGGTCATTTGAGGTCAGGGATACAATTCTTTTGCGTAGCAACGGAGATCGCGATATTTCTGGTTATTTTCGCAAGTGGGCGAGACACAATATTGCTAATGCCTTGTTTTAGGGCACATGTAAAATTGCCTATGAATATAGAGGGCACCTAAGCAATTCTGTGATTTTTCTGTAAATGGTATGCCGGTTTATACAATAACAAACTACGGGTGATTGAATTTAGAGGTTATTAATTCGAATTGGACTAGACAGACTGCTATGCCGGTATATACAATAATAAAGTACAGGTGATTTTATTAGGCATATCGTACGTTTCAAGGGCAAGGAGATCTGGGCAGCACTATTGCTGTAACTTGTTGGCTAGTGAATCTTGAAGTTTTATGTTAATTATCAATGATGTGTGTTGTGAGGTACAGGACCAGAGAATGTTTCAAATTATTTTGATGGGGTGTGCCTTGCAACACCCTCTAAAGGGGTCTTAAGAGCCGACTACATTCCAAAAATATAGGGTCTTTGGATCTAAAAAAATCCCTGAAATGAGAGTGTAGAGGGTCTAGGGAGCAGACTAATATTAAACACAACATACATGGAATTTGGAACATTAGCTAAAGCAACATATTTGTGTAGATCAAGTCTTGCATTACTTTGTCGGCGAGGGAATAACAAGTATTAAAATGAAGCACTTGCATTTGGAAAAAATTAGCACATCTGCAAAAAAATCTGATAGTGCTTGTAACTCTAGTATAATTTATCGTAGATAACAAGTGTTCTGGAAGTTATTTTGGCTGAAAGTGTCAATAATGAGTAATCTCCAAAAATGACATCTTCCCTTTTTTTCTGTAACGCTCGTCAGCTTTTATTTTGAACCATGTGTATTTATGTCCTGGCACTTTTACAGCATCAGAATTTGTTTTGTTATGTTGTTGCAAATGTATTGTTGATCTGTACAACTTTGTTGTGACCATGCTTCTATATTTTATGAGAGTTCAGCTATTCAGGTCATGTTTTGAAGCAGTTTTGGTCTATTCTTGTTACTTTGTAAGTACAGTACTCCGGATTATTTTTAAGCTTGCTAAATGTATTTGTCTGTTTCTGCTTCTGAATACATACATGTGTAAATATACAACTCCACTGAGCTGTCAAGAATAGGGAAATTATATAACCTATTGTAAATGAAAACAAAATGTCTTAATTGCCAAAGGAAAAAAAATATCTGTCAGTACTTTTAAGTGATATATGCCAAATAATGAAGTGTGACAAGTTCAGTTCATTTTTCTGAAATGATTTCTGTTATTTTGGATTAATTATGCTAATTTTTGCTATAAAAACATAAATAAAGCTCAAATAATGGTTATTTTTTGTTTAGATTACTTGTAGCATTCTCAGCAAATGTACTTGAATAATTATTTTATTGTTTTTCAAATTCTTTATGGATATCTTTGTTTTATATTTTTCTTAAATTAAAATGGTTGTCATAAATATGGAACAAGTTTTATGAAATAACACTGTTTTTTTTATAGGAAATGCACACAAATACCCAAATTTGAGCCAGTCTCAAATAGCCCTGTTATAGGTTTAAAGTCATGTTGATGATGGCACCAAACATCACCACAGACAAGTTGCATTATTTTGCATTGAAAATTTACATACCAAGTGAACAACCTTGGTGATAGGCAAATCAATAATTGCTCTGGTGAGCAACATATATCCTCAAACTCTTGTTATAATGCATGTTTATTGTTCTATTGTTATACCATTGTTATGTACACTGAATATTTTACTACACAATAGTTATTAAAGTTCTTGCTTATTTACAATAGTTGCTTAATGTGCAGTTTTGATACGTGTTGGACATTTAGTGTTTATTGTTGGAGATGAGCATATTATGTTGAAATAAGTGCTGAAATGATGTATCCTTTAACCATAATGAATTCTGCCATTGGCCATCTTATAATAATTATGAGGGTATTGTAACTACCTTAACGTCAAGGTAGAAGCATGCATTGCAAGTTGCCACTGACCTGTACAAAGGTTCTTCTTTGGATAGCTTTAGTCCTCAACTGAACACTTTCAGTTTCAGATCCCAGTACGAAATTGTAACACAAGCTTTCCTTTATTCTTTTCATTTTCTAAAGGCATCTTCCAAAAGCAAATTCCTGACACTAAGGAGAATACACTTTTTTTCCCCCATTTGCTGTAAAATTGATAACATGGTAGTTTTCTATCCTATGTAATTTAAAATTGAAATGAGCTTGTTTCTATTATTAAAAACATATATGACGGCTATACTACCATTAAGATGCATAAAACAAATGCACACGATCATATATGCCATCAGCATACACATTTTTAGTTTCTTCCAGCTTTACACATTTTTTACTCGCTCAACCCAGACATTCCATGTAAATGACATAGTTTACAGACTTTGCCTAAACCATTAATCAGCTTGAGATTGATTGATTTTATTGAAACCATGAAAACCAAACATAAAACATCCAATGACACATATTTACATGGCAAGAAACATATACATGTAGCTTCAAATAAATGTTCACATACATTCCATGAAGTTGGGGCAATGTCCATGTAGCATAATGGGCAATTCCACGGTAACGGAAGGACATTCAGACAAAATTTTCAAAATTCAAACAAGTACTACAGGAAAAGTATTATTGTAAATCATTTCAAACCTTCCAAGTATGAAGCTAGAGCAAGTTCCTATCATTACAACAGGTTTTTTGATAATTTCTGCTGAACAGTCTCAAGATATGCATATTAATGAAGTCAGTAACGGAAGGACATCAAAATGAACACCCATTTTTTCGGCTAATTATTGTTTATCTGAACTCTGTGAAGTTTTGGAACTTATTTTTATTTACTGGTGTACAGTTTAATCCATATAGTTTTAGCTACACTTTCATGTATTTGGCATTAAAAATTGTTCATTATTTCTGCAATTAGAATACATTATGTTTGCTAATGTTTGGTAACGGAAGGACGGTAACGGAAGGACATAAGGATGTGTATGTGTATTGTCTATGGGGATTTCTAATTTTGTTGCATTTCATAATTTCTTTTTATGATTAAATAAATTTATTCTATTCACTGATATACAGTTAAATTCATATAGTTTCAGCTACAATTCCATGCATTTCAATTTCAAATTGGTCAATTATTACTTTAATTATAATAGATAAACATTCGTGGTAACGGGAGGACATACAGTTTGTCTATGTCATTGTCTATGGGAGAGGCTAATTTTGTTGCATTACATTGAAATTCTTTGAAGTAAATGAATATTCTATTTCAATGATATATATATACACCTAAATTCATATGGTTTTAGCTATAATTCCATGCATTGATTTTCAAATGTGTCCAGTGTTACTTTGATTATAATCGATTACATTCATTAATGTAAGGATAGTAACGGAAGGACATACAGTTTGTCTATGGCATTGTCTATGGGGAAGACTAATTTTGTTGCATTTCATAAAAAATCTGTGAAATTAATCAATTTATGCTATTTCACTGATATGCAATCAAATTTATTAGTTTTAGCCACAATTCCATGCATTTGATTTTCAAATTTGTCAACTGTAAATTCAGTCTAAACAGCGCTTCCTGTCCTTCCTTTACCACAATTTGTCCTTCCGTTACCAGCTTCGGTAACGGAAGAACAACTTTAATTAGCTTGTAATCAATTAAGAAGGAGAGCTTTTGTGGCTGCATGGGCACCAAGTTATAGGTATACCTAAACTTGCTTTGCATTGAAAATTTGAGAGATATTCAACAACTATTTAGAATAAAGTACTAAAAAAAAAAACTGTTTTTGCAGTAACGGAAGGACATTTTTACAGGCTACTTTTATGAAGTCACTGAAGCATGGAAAATGATCAAACTGCATTAAAACTTCGTTTTTTATTTTCTTACTTTAAAATAGATATACATCATGATAATTCATGATATAAACAGAATACATAAAGAGTACAGTACATGCTATTTTTATGTGAGAATTTTCACTTTTTACAAAATTAAATATTGATTTAGTAATTAAAAATTCAGCCGAAATCTGTCATCAAAATTGATATTATTCGTCAAATCCATAAAATTTGGTCTTTAAGCTTTCATTTGTTACCCAGTTTGTGTGAAAAATATGCATTTGAAATTTTAGGTGCAATGTTCACTTTGGCGTGGAATTGCCCTGATGATACATGTACTGTATTTAAAAAAAATACATTTCAGTATACATGTATTTAACTTAACATTAAATGTGCTATATATTTATTGTTTGTAGGCTAAATATCTCAAATTCCTTTATACAATTTCATCCTTTAAAGAAAATTTTAAAATGTGTCAAGATGCTACGTGGTGTCTTTTTTCTTTTATATCTGAAATGTCACACCTTGTGCCCCAACCTCACGCAATTACCCACGTGTATTGGAAAATCAATATAAAACGATATTATATGGTACAAAGTTCTGATAAAACCGTTTCAAATTATTTATTATTTTTTATTGTTCATTTACTACCAAAAATTCTTTATACCAAGGATTTCATAGATCGAGTTACCATTGTCAGATTAGAGATCTCAGAATAACTGTGGTGTATCTATGGTGGCACACGGGACAAGCAATAAAATTGCGCCCCTAATTCCAAATTCTGATACCAATGAAAAAAAAAAGTCAATTTGAAATTTGAATTTTCCTTTAATCATTGGATTATATTTTCAATAACGTCCGACAGTACAGCTACCCCTCCATTCATAAAACAGTATGATTCCAAAAGTTTTACACCAACAAAAACAAACAAAATTAGGTGTATATTCAATGACCCCTAATGTCGGTCTTTGTCTATGAAAATGAACATCGACATAAACACCATGTGCCGGGTTAAAGAATCATGATTGCACATGAAGCGCTCATTGATTGTGAATTTGACATCTTATTATGAGTTTCAGGCACTTGCATGCTATTTTAGTGATTTAAATGGTAACTTATGAGATAAATTATGTATTTTAGGTGCAAAACTTAATTTTATGTTAACACGTCACATCCGAAACACTGTTTTCTTGTCTTAACCTCCCTGTTTAAGTTTGATTAGATTACAATATCTGATAACAGCCTGTTTATTTACCTTTAGGCTCAAGAAAATCCCTCACATAATCACTACATCTGAAACCATTTTTATATTGAATTTCTGCACCATTTAGCATCTTCGGTGTTTCAGATGTGACATGTGTTAACGGAAAGTTTCAAAACATTACAAAAAATACTTCTTGCCCTCAAAACTAAGAACTAAGTTTATCAAACAATCAGGGGAAGAAATACAGTTCATACCACCTTGTTTGAAAACATTGTTTGCATTTTTAGAAATTTAATTGCCAAAAATGTAACTTTTGGATGTGACAAAAAAGTTAACGGAAAATGGTAACTTAAAACTCTTTTTCCACAAAAATTGAATGACTCATTTGGTATTAATGTTGGAAAAACTAGAGATGATGTTGACAACCCTTCATGCAAAAATGTCACAAATCAAGCTCATATTGCAACTGGTAGCAGTCACGACTTTGAACCTTCATTTGTTAACGGAAAATGTCACTTCCGAACATCAACTCTAACATTGTCTCATGATAAAATGAAGAGCGCCATTGACTTTGTCATACAAATAGTTTTTAAAACTCACATTACATCTTCATGAAAACCACCAAAAAGAGCAAAAAGTTACTAGGAAAATGTATAAAATTTACCTTAGCATTAAAGTATGATAATTTTGTCCGTTGAATATGCCCATTTTGGGGGTATATTTTGGCTTGGTATTCCAACTTGCCAAGACCATTTATAAGAAAAAATTGGCTACATGTATGCTACCCAAGGTAGCATTACCTGTGATGTATAAGACTATGTAGGCAAATTGGAATCTCAGACTTCTATATTTATTTTTTTCAGTCAAAATATTGTGAAATTCAAAAGTATACCATTGATTGTGAGAGTGATGTATTACTTTTTGGTCGATCCTCACTTTGTCTGCAAGGGGATAATTTAATGGATAGTACTGAGGAAATTTATAACATCCAAAAAAATATTAATCCCATTGTTGTTGTCATTTGCAAGGACATCAACAATTGTGTTTAAATGAACCATATTGGCTTCACTTATATTAAAATTTACTGCAGGAACATAAACATGATTATTTGTTTGCATTTCCCCTGGTACTCCTGCTTCATCAACACCATACATTTCTAAATTACCATAGTCAATGTTAACATCTTGTACAAGCACACTAGAATAAAACAACTGTAGAGGGGATTGACCTGCTGTTCGTAGTCTGTGATTGTTCCAGGCTTCCACAAAATGTTGTAAGGCACGGTTTATTCTTGGAATATACACAAAATGTAATGCAAAAATATGCAATTCCGAATCCCGATTCAAGAGACCACTGTTTTCCATGTAAAAAAAGGTACGTCTAAATCCACTAAGCACTGCATAATTTACATCTCTCCAGAGTCTTTCAATACGTTGATTGTGGACAGATCTACCTGTGATTACACTACTCCTTCCCAATCCTCTCTCCTCCAGCATATATCTTGCTATGGCAAAGTTCTCAGTTCCATAGTCCACTCTAAGCCGTTGAGGTAGACCAAACAAACGTATAGCACTTATAAAGCCATGTAAAACGGTGTCTGCTCTATTATTATTTACACATTGCAGAAAAACAACTGTTCTTGAAAATCCATCTATTCCTCCATGGATGACTAAACGCCATAGAATGAGCTTGTGATTTCCATCAACGTGCCTACAAATTAAAGAATTGAAATACATGTAGATGTTACAAATAAGTGAATCTTCAAATGATATAAATTATGTACAGATAAGATAAAATGCAACCTTAGCCTCCACATATTTTCTACTTACAATATGGCCACGGCAGAATATACAATTTTCATTTGATGCAACCGCCAACTACACATCAGAATTAAATGTACATGCTTTCTAAGCAAGTAAATTATATGAAAATGCTAAAATTTACCTGCCCGGTCAGGCCAGTGAAATTTTGATTGAAAGATCATAAGGAAACTAATCAAAAATCCTTACCATAATTTTGCAACCCCAGAAACAAACTTCAAAATTCAAATGTCATTAAAAAAAGGCCTCATTGACTATTTATTAATGATGGATTATAATTTTTAATGTTTTTTTTATTTACTTTTATTTTTTGGGCAAGAAGATACTCCCTTTGGGCGAGTGAAAATTTGAATAGTAATAATTCCCCTTCCCCCTACCCGAATGGCAAGTAAGGAAAAATGCTAGTGTGGAACCCTGAATGCATGTGTGGGACATTGTAATATGTACTGTGCTCGATAAGCTTTGATGTCATCCAACGTCAAATGATATAAAGCAAATGTTTAGTTTGTGATCTTACACAAAACCCAATATATTTGAGCTGAACTATTTCCATACTACACTGTACGTTGCAGATGTGAAATATTATCAACTGAAAATCAATAAAGGGCCCACTCTCTCATAAAACATTTAACAATTTTACACTACATGTAGATAACCTGTAAATCTGATCTCTGAGGGGTTGTTTCACCTCATACCTGCACACATATCTCCTATTCCCTACATGTATTTCTATGCATTAAAAGTTTCTAAAAATTTAGATTTTCCCAGTTTTTTCTAAAACCTTGATAACATACCAGCGCTTCTGTCATTAATTGTGGTTCTGAGTGGCTGACCCTTTATGGACTCAAAAATACCTACACATAGAAAATAATTTTGGTCCAATAAGTGTATCATCTGCCTTAGCTATTAAACTAACAAATAATACTAAATGCAAGAGCTGTACCAAGATTATTAATTTGTTCAGAACTGGCCCTATTACATACATATATTTGGGCTGTGGTCTATACAATGTAGGAAGTTTGTTTACATCGTATGAGACATACACAGTGTATGACATCACACAAATGGAGTATAGGGTACTTGGAAGTCCTCTCAAACAAGATTTTTTTGTAATGGCATCTGTTCATCATTACAGACTGGAAGATATCCATCAATGTTTTTAATGATCATGTTCATGTACATATGTATTTCTAAGAAGGGGTTAATTAGGGACATTTAACGCAAGATTTCAAATGTTAATGCCCATTATTGCAATTTACTTGACCATAAAAAGGTGGGTTATTTTGATGCCTAAAAAGATGGGAGGGGGGGGGGGATTCAGTATAGAAATGTTGTACAGAAGAATGGGTAAACTTATTCAAAGTAGTGACATTTTCTTACCATAAAGCATTAGGCTGACCAACATTGTATCTCCTTCTGCTAATATGGTAACGACGACGTAGAGCAGTTGCAACTGGATTGACTCGTAATATGCTATCACGAACCCTGTGGCGTGGCAGGTGCAGTCCTCTGTGCCGAAGAGCTCCTAAAATCATTGACTGACCTGCTTCGGGTGATATCGTAAGGATGTTTGTGATTGTGTTGTTTATTTCATGGTCAGTCATATTGTTATATATTGCATTGCCAAAAGGCATGTTGAACTCGTGTCTTCTGTTCCTGAGAGTTCTGACAGAAACTCCTAACACATCTGCCATCTGAACCCATGTGAATCCCATTCCATGCAACATTTCTATCTGAGCCAGACTAACAGGGATTCTCTGTCGACCAACGGGCCTTGGAATAATCATAAGGTCGTGATTAGCAGTATGATCCATTTGAATCACATCCAAATCTCCATAATCATCTCCAGCCATTTCAAGCAAATTTACAAGTGCTCTCAAAGCTTCTTGTATGTTCGTTATTTGAGCAGCCTCATGGTCATTCAAAAATATTAACAGTTGGTTGCTCATTATATTCAAGCTATCTAAATAGCCAAAGCCAGTCATAGAAAGATGAGCGAACCCAGCATGCTCAGGACGGGATAACATACCAGACACTTCTCCAACAAATCCTGTCAAACTGTTCACAAACTGAGTTAAGTCATTGGCAGATCTATCCTGTGCTCTCCGAGGTGGCATGCCTACACTCCATGTAATTAAATTCAGTGCGCAAATGTACACAAAAAGTCTTTGAAGAAAAAACATATTGGCCAGATGTGATGTATCAATTCTGTAGCTCCAAAATGAACAGCTGCCTTCAGCCTTCAGCAATCAAAGAACTTTCCTGTGCAATAAAAACAAAACAATGAAATAGGGAAAAAAACAATTAGCAATTGAGTAAAATGTTGTTGAAATACTCCTGAAAGACTCAATATTTTGCTGGTCAAGAAAACAGAAGAAATATCTACAAATCTGATATGGGTGTGATACATAACAATATGCAATAATCATTTTATGGGTCAATCCACGTCAAAATGAATTTGGGAATATATTTAACACAGGCCGAATCCTTATCATGCCAGGTCTCTTGTGATATGATATAAAAAAAATTCTATATAAGTCTAACTACATCTATGGGATGATGGTGGTTGCCTAGCAACTGAATAAAACTGTTAACTTTTTGTTAAGAAAAACATATTTTTTTAAAAACAGTGTGACACAGATGTCTAAAATTAGGATTTCACAGAGAATCAAAGTTTCATATTTTTTGGTATCAAAAGAAAGTTCTTCTGTTGCTCTTCCAATAAAACAGTTTTTTGTTTAACACCCTTCTATTTTTAAAGATATGGTTATTATCTATTCCCAGGGTGGCCGCAAACAGGAACCCGGCCGCAAACAGAGACCTTTACTCTACAAAAGATACATAAAGTAATATCTTTACCTTTTGACCTTCACATTAATCTATACTATAGACTATAGTCTAGAGCTTTGTAAATGCATTAAAATTAGCATATGTATTCACAACACCCGTGAGATTTACATTTCAAAGTCAACTAGTAGTAGTTTTTATTATCATTTTGTAAATGTAGCTTAAAATTGAACAAAAAAAGGAACATGATTTGCAATTATCAGCTTAAAGGGATAGTTCAGTAGCGGTTTCGATTTTTCAATCATAATCAAACCTCATGCTAGCCCGACCAGCCGCTGTGCGAAGCTAGCGCACAGCAATGTGTACCTCATGCATGCTAACATTGTATTTTTGTAGTAAACTATTATTTAGCAGTTTTAAAAATCATTTCAAGATCGTAGACTGCTTCTGCACGATATTAGAGATGAAATTGATTGAATTGATTAACAATCGATTGTAATTATGATCGATTCAAATGTTTTTTAATTTCCTCCAACATACGAATATTAGTAAATTCAGTTATATTGGTACATGTTTGGTATTGTAAAATAAACATAATTCTCCCATATGCACTACCCAAGAAAGGCCCAACCAGCGCAAAGCATGTAAATAACGGTTATTTTCAAATTGGAATTATCGTCCGAGGATCCTCGGACGATAATTCAAACCATTCTTTCGATCTTCATATTGCAGCCATTTCTGAACGGATTTCTTTACACCAAAAGCATTTTTCTTCATAAATGATCATTCCGCTTCAATATTCATAGTACATTTCATCCTACCTCGAAAAGTAGTTGTCAACCTGAAGCACCCTCTACCCCACTACTGAACATCCCCTTTAGGCTTTAAAGTCTATATTGTAGTCTATAAGCCTTGGCTAAGGTGCTCATACAGTATTGTCATTGTAGGTGTGGCCGGGTTCAATCATGATTAGAGCTGTAGTTATTTCCAAAAAACGGTTAACCTACCTCAAAAAACGGTCGGTTTTCGGTTAACCTTATGTCAGTCTTCAGGCACATCTTCCTCATAAGCACACATAATTTCACTTAAATGCAGCCATCAATGGGCGTGTAAATTGTCATTTGTATGTGTATATTAGCAGATATCCATGTATTCCTTCATATTTTGGCATATAAAACTTAAATATACTGATAATCTCATATCCTTTTTGATAATCATGCAATATTTTAATGTTTTTAGGATGAATTAAGAAGATATCTGCTTCAAAATGAAACAAAAACGGTTATCCTAAACCTAAGATCAAAACCGGTTTTGATGGAAGACGGTCGGTTACCGGACGGTTACTGTAACCTTGTCACTACAGCACTAATCATGATCATGGCCTGGGGCCATTGCATTGGCAATTGCTTGCGCAGAGCTTTTTAGGCAGGGCCGGAGACTGAGTCAGAGACGAGACCGATGGGACCACACCTGGGATAATTACTATACCTTGCATTTTTGTTGCAATGATTCAAAAATTTTGGAACTAAAGTTTATCTCCAAAATTTATCTTTTTCTGTTTATCTTTATTCTTTTCAATAATTGACCCAAACAATCAATTAGTCTAGTATTACTTTATTTGATTATACACTGTACATGTAGGCCTATTTCTATTAAATAGACAATACATGTAATTGGAACTTTCATGACTTTAATATGAATTTGAGTCTAAGAAAAATAAATTTAACCTCCAAATCTCAAAACACGGAGTATTTTTTCACCTCCGTCCTATAGACTAATAGACGTTTTCCAATACTGCCAATATTACACGAATCTAAGTGCAAGTGTACATGTAGTATGTACACTATCTTGTAGTTTACTAACCCCGCCGACCACTTCGTGGTAGGCCTAGTTTGCATACACGTACGTGTGGACGAGACCACTTTTTACGTTGACTTTGTGACTATTGTCTTATTGACGTAGTCCAGTCCTGGCAGTAGTAATAGTAAAAGTAGTGGGTCTAGTACTAGATCTATACATTTATGATAACTACTTTCAGTTTGACGTACATGTAGGTTGTAGTGTACTCCTGGCTTCCGGCGCGGCGGCTCCAGCTCCCCGGGCCCAACTGGCACTGCAGCCTGCTAGCTGCTTGACGCGTCCCATCCCGGTCTCTACGGCGTACGCTAGCCCGGGCCCGAGCCGGGCGCGGCTACACTAGTCTAGTACTAATGGCCGGTATGCCGCGGCCGGTATTTCGATCGGTGGCCCAGCTGAGCTGCATGCCAAGGATTTGTTGAACAAAATCATGTAGTAAAATGAAATTTTGCCGAATGAAATAATATTTTGCCGAATCAATATTAGTCGAATAAAATGTTTTTTGAATGGAAACTATTTTTTCGAATTGAATTTTGTCAAATATAAGTATATCAAATGAGAAATTGTGGAATAAAATTTTGTCGAATGTGTCGAATGAATTTTGGTCGAATGAAATTTTGTGGAATGAAATTTTGTCGAATATATTTCTGACATCGCATGTATGGTACGCCAAATGTTTAGGTCAAATGGAATTGTATCGAATGAAATTGTGTCAAATATAATTTTGTCAAATATTTGTTTGGAATCTGATTTTTATCACAAATATATATATATATATATTTATATATATATATTTGTCTCATTGTCAAATGTATTTTTTGTCGAATATATTTTTTGTCAAATATATTTTTTATCAAAAATATATTTTTTTTTGTCAAATATATTTTTGTCGAATATATTTTTGTCAAACATATTTTGTGTCAAATATATTTTTGTCAAATAGGATTTTGCCGAATATATCTTTTGTCAAACATATTTTGTGTCAAATATATTTTTGTCAAATAGGATTTTAGCGTGTCAAATAGTTTTTTAGTTGGTGTCGAATATAAATATTTGATTCCCTTCTGGCGTGCCATATTGACCTCCCTCACTTTTTCACCCTACCCCAGATGAGTGTTTGCCCTGCTCCGATGGCGCATTCCAGCCAGATCCAATGCAGTCAGACTGCGAATGCTGTCCCGAGGGCTTCTATAGCACGGTGGGCAAAACGGAGTGCGCGCCCTGCAAAGTCAACGAGTACTCTGCGTCCAACTGCAGCACGTGCGAAACCTGCTCGTCCGCTTGGGAATGTAAGAAACGTTTTGTGCACACATGTGCGATGTGTTTGCCTTTGTTTATGTGTAGGTAAGCGTTATGTCTTTGTGTTTGTCCACTTCATCACTTGTTCATGTTTCTTTTCGTCATCCAACAGTATCGTTTCTTCCGTTCTGACAACATGTGGAATTCGGTGTAATCGACACACTGAACTCCTCCTCTTGATCACACCCCCTTCTTTCCCTTTCTATTTCGCCCAAAAATTAATTTCCAGCCTGTTCTTTTTCTTGTAATTACCTCTGTCTTGTTCTTTATATATCATTATTTGTCTATTTCTTCCTTTATATGATGTATACGTTTATCTCTCGATATCTTCTTGAGGATCTGGGACCCCTTCGCCATTCTGTCTTGTGCTCCCCTCTCCCATTCCCGCCTCCCATTGCACCCCATTTTCTCTTTCTCCCACTGACCTAGATAACCTCTTCCCACCCCTCTCTCATCCGCCGTCTTATTCCTCCACTTTATATCCTCCCTCTCCACTATGTTTCCCCTTTCCACTCTTTCTCCTTCTTACCCGTTATCTCTTTAGCCATTCCGCTGTGTTTCCACCCCTCCAGTTCTTCAAGCTTCCCCGTTGTATACATACTTCATCTTCCCAATATCTCCCCTCCCCTCTCACACTCTCTTTATACACCATATTCCTTAATCGCCCCCCCCCCTTTTTCTACCATAATCTTAGCGTTTTTACATGTGTTTGTATTCCGCCGTCTCCTCTCGCTCCCTTGCCATGTCTGTAATATCATTCCCTTCGCTTATCCCTCACCACTTTCTCTCGCACGTACTCTTCCCCTTATACCTTACCCGTGTTAACATTTCTTTTCCCCTCTCTCCTCCGCCGGCTCTTCCGCTCCCCTGGCCTGTACGTACTGTAGGCCCGTGTGTCACCCAGCCGGGGCCCTGCTATAATGGAGTGACGTGCGTGAATACGGGGGATGGTCAATACCGCTGTCTGGACTGCCCGCCTGGTCTCACGGGGTCAGGGGTCACCTGCACCGACATTAATGAGGTCTGTACCACGTCATTGCACATAAACATGTACATACACATCACCTGTTTTGTACTGAGCACATATCTTGTCTATATTGGGCCGTCCTTATATATTTCTTTCACTCCACATGACCCAATTCCTTCATTAGCCCAGGGAGGCTAAGGTATTAATCAACTACCTTGTTTGAAAAAAAAATGTACATACTTTAAATTTGAAATGTATTACCACATATTTAATCATTTACAGCTAGGCGTAGATATTCATAAGTAAGTTTATAGAGTTTTATCAATTATGATAAAAATACCAAGACTTTTATTTCGTACCAACTCTGTCGTCTTTCAAAATATCGCATTGCAAGGCATAACGTTACCCGTTCACCGTTGAGATTATGAAGATAGCTTTACATACCATAGTTCTTCCTAATCAGTTTTAAGAAGGCAATCGAACAACGGACCTATTTTCTGTGAATTGAGCAAAATTACCTATCTCTTTCAGTCTTTTAGTCGAGCAATGTTTATGGTATATTTACAATTTGATGTTCCTTTTTACTTCGGTGATAGTATTTTGACCATGCATATTTGGATTTTCTTTGATCAAAACATGTTCTGCCTTTTGGACACATATTTATTTTATAATTCTCAAATTAATGTAAATAATTCTAAGCACCGGTACATAACATGGTTAATAAACATGAGCAGTATAGAAAACGTTAGACCATTTTTAGAATATTGGAGTACTGAAGTACCGAGCTGAGAACTGTCAAGTTCGTCTCACCTATAGTCTACTACGGTATAAATAAGACGAAAAGCGGATATGACTTAGAGTTCAATTTACTTTTCTAAAAACTTTTATACCTTGAACACCGGCAGTGCGAGGAGACGGAGCCATGTTGGAACGCCACCCTGTGCAGTAACCTTGACCCTGGCTACGTGTGCATCAAATGCCCGCCTGGGTACGTCGGGGATATTATCCACGGCTACGGTGTAAACTACGCGAACACACACAAACAGGTGATACAATAATGGGCCCTTTCTTATTAATATTTGCACTTCATCGCAGCGTGACCTGTGGTTCGATCTTTAATATGTACATTCGATGGGATTGGACTTACCTTCGATTCAGATCAATTAAGCTACAACTCTTCAAAGGACGGTGTCCTGGATTGAGGTAATTTAATTGAAAAGACTACTCTGGTTACGTTACTAGGTGAATATATGCCTTGTAGTTCAGATTTCTGTTAGAGTGTACGTCGGAGAGGTTGGAGCTAGAACCAGCCTCATTAAGGGTTGCGACAGATCTGAATTGGTCGCAAGTACAGAACAGACTTACAATTGATATTAACTGTTGCGATCAATCCCAACACATTTTAAGGCACGGAGCAGGAGCAGATTTATTAAATTTTATATGGATGGGAACAATATACAGATATTGTTCAACAGTGCTTTGATGTATCGTGTCTGTGTGAAACCTCCCGTCCTAGATCTGTCTGGATTTTGATGAGTGCACCGTCGACAATGGCGGATGTGATCCAAACGCTGAGTGTATAAACACTGATGTAAGTTGTATCTTTATTTTCTTCTGCCATTAGTTTTCATCAAGTCATGTCATACCTATTTGCTGCACTTTCTTTGAATGTGTGCCTAGTGACGTTTTGTGTTGATAATCACATTATTCTTGGATATTTTTTTAAAAAATGTAACAAAATCTTTGAAAGCTATTCCCATTCTGAATGTCTCCAAACAGTTGGTCGCTAAAGCCCTTAAGGTGTATTTTTTTAATAAAAAGATAACATTGTCATATCTGTACCTCACACAGTAAAAATCCTATTTTATATCCATGTAAATAACCAAAGAATATTCAGGTTCCTGAAGGCTAAGGTCTAAGTCTGCAAAGAGTCATATTGTGTTGTGTCATCGTCTACAGGGAGGCTTTTATTGCGGATCATGTCTGCTTGGATACATCTACACCGTTGAGTACGGCTGTCATATTGCCAGGGATCGCTGCGTGGATGGGGACCATGAGTGTGACGACCACGCTTCCTGCATCTATACGGGACCAAGCATGTATCGATGCGAGGTACGTATCCCTCCTCGGTCTTCAATTAGAGCCATCTATAAACAGAGTTTGGCCAACTCGGTTTCAATAGGCCACAACATGGCGAGTGTTGCTTTGTGGGAGAACACTCTATACCTCTGATATGACGTTAACAAGATTACCGTGTAAAGAAGAGCAATAATCTGCGCCCATTATGAATCACATTTCAGCGCTCCATCAAGAGCAAGGTGAAAAAAGATGAAGTGGAAAAAAGGGCTACACCTGAAAAATGCTGAGCGATATAAACCCTTCTTGGTTGTCCGGAATATCTATTTTGCCTTTCAGCGGTATGAAGCATTAAAAGTGTCATACGTAGTGAGAATACTCATTCATTCCGTCGCTGTATAGTTTCGAAATGAATGCATGTATACATTATTCAGGAGCGAGGAAATTGCAGATTTCCAGACGCATTTTACGGCCTCTATCCACGACATCTATTACTTAATGTTTTGCCCGCAATGCCAGTTAAAAGAAATCAAATAGTGCTGGTAACCTTTTTATTTCCTTTTTGATATATCCACCTTCGTTAGTGCGACATGGATAACGGCTGGGCCGGAGATGGTTTCACATGCGGTGTCGATGGCGATCTCGACGGCCAAGTCGACATCGCGCTTCGCTGTCGAAACCTGTCCGACGTCAGATGCGTAGCCGACAACTGTCCCGGATACCCAAACAGTGGTCAGGAGGACGCAGACGGCGACAAGACGGGCGACGTGTGCGATACCGATGATGACAATGACAGAATTAAAGACGTCGATGTAAGGAGCTTAAACTTAAAATGACAAATCGTTGATAATTCTTTTTTTTTTCCACACAAATCAATACATTGTCATAACATTGATTTCCTAACGAGCCTCGAGCAATAACCCGACCTTCGCCAATATTATCCTTTTCCCCGTCGACATTTGAATGTAATCCTTAAAAATCATTGTAATATTTAGGTTGCTGTTTGCTTATAATAAAACATTGGTTGGTTTAACTTTGATTATATTCATCTGCATTGTTATTTTACTGTAGTGTGCATTTGTTAAACATCGAGTGGGCAAAAGCTAATTGCTACAAAATCTCACGTCCAGTCGAGAAAAACAACTCTAGATATCAAGACATGGTAGCTCTACAATGAAAGTTTCAAGCCGAAATTTACACCTGCAGAAATGCAGGTGGGAATGGAGACGATGCGGGCTGTGCTTTGTATCGTACATGTACTGGTGGGCCGATAAGCTGGCTCGGCCTGAACTAGATCGTCTATTGTTCTGCGCCTATTTCGTCACATCCTCATAGGGAGTTCAGCCAAAAGACTACACTATGGCCGCACCCACGTAGAGCAGACGACAATAAGCCAGTTCATAGTTACATCATGGTCGGACACTCCACTGAATCAAAACCGACTAGGGATTTGATCATGAAGCTGTATAAGTGGTTATTTAATACATACCAACAATAGAAGCAGGTGCACATGGTGGAGTGTTCTTTCACTACCTGCTCAGAGTTGAATCTTTGTTGTCATATCTACATTATAATTGGTTTAAAATGCGGTTCACTATCTATGTAATTTCCATTTTACTCTGAGAGTGGTACAATTGGCCCAAAGTCATTCGTACCTGTAACAATCTGTTCACGCGCACATTGCAACTATGAACTTGCTTTAATATTGCAACGTGATATTTTGGTGCCTCCTGAAAATTCGTAGCCGGCTACCAAGCAAGCCAAATTTGATGATTTTTATATCAAATGGGAATCTGCTCCCAAAATGTAAGAAAAATGTTTTTTTTTTTTCGGTTGAAGTTTCCTTTAACGATCCGCTTGGTCGTGCATTCATATATATTATGGAATTAACCCTTACCTTGATATTGCTGGTATTTACTCCCTGGGATCAATATGCCCCACTGATTTTTCAGGACAACTGCCCTCTAGTGGCTAACTTTGACCAGCTAAATGAAGGAGACAACGACAACATTGGTGATGCGTGTGATAACTGCATAGACGAGAAGAACAATGAACAAGAGGACACAGACGGGGACGGGGTCGGCGACTTATGTGACGAGGATAAAGACAACGACGGTACGAACGGATGCCAAATTAAGGTGTAATTGTACATAGTCTCTCTCAATTCTAGGTTATGAAAGTCCCATTTGTTTATTACACACGTTTGTGTCCTAAGGTACTGACACGGTTAATCTTTGCTGTGTCAAATTGCAACTGACTTTGACATGCAATAAATATGTTTGATATTGAAAATAACTACTTTCATTTGCAACGGGCATATTACCTCTGTTCATACACAAATATTCCCCCTAAGGATTATCACTCTAGTTTAAAATCTGTAGTTTAAAATATAACCCCCCCCCCCCCTTCCCCCTCTTAACAAATCTACTTTGACTTTCCACACCGCCAAATAAGGATGCTGACATGTAAAACAGGGTTACTGAAACTTTCCGTGCCACTTTTTCACACATGTCGAAACACATAATTATTTTCAAACTGTAATGATTTCTCTCGTGGCGTGAAAACAAATTAGAATTTAATTTTGAGAGAACCCCCCCTTGCCTCCTAGACTAAAAAGCCCTTTTAAGCACTACACTGCTATTTGGAATTGTTGTGTGTTGTATATGCCAAATGGCATGAAGGTCATTCAGATAGTGTATCATGAGGTATTAAGAGGTATCCTACTGGGCCCCTTCAGAGAGTTTGCATTTTGGTTTCCAGGATAATATTTGACGTCAATACATGTATTTTGCTTTATTTTACCAAGGCGGAGTGAGGGAATCCTTTTATGTAAATATTTTATAGAATACAGCCTTGCATTCTTCATGAATTGAACTCGAATCTCACGTATATTGACACACGTGATAGTACACATACAATCCATGTATTCATTTGATGTGATCCATATATATGCGTTTCGAAGATTTTCGCCTTTCTCTTTCACTCGTTCAATGTACTTTAAAAGGTCCAGTTTCCAAGTAGATAAGGTAAATTGGATTTTGCGTACTTCAGCCAAACCTGTGCTTGAACTAATGCAATGAAGAACACAGAAAAACCCATAAAGCTACTGTGAAGGGCATAGAGTACCGAAGTGGTGTCGTCATATGAGCATGTGGTCAAGACAATTGGCTCTAAACAAACTCACTCCAGTGAGAGGCTTAGCGGTCCGATATTGTCTATCGGGCTAGTGTCCGGCATTCCCAATTACAGTCCCCGTTGTGATCACCGCCGCTTGCCCTACCCGTATAGTTTAGAACCAGTTGTCTTAACAATAAAGCTCAAATGACGTCACACTTCGGTACTCTATGTGTGTAACGTATTTACGGTATTTCGTTTAACCCCTTCTCTATCACATTCCATACCGCACTATGCTGCCCTACTCTGACAAAAGGAAGCAAGTGACAAATCACTCAAACCTGGGTTATTGGTATTCTTAAATTGTAGCCAGCATTCCCTACATACGGCTGGACAAGAAATGGTCATCTTGCTGTGAGATATTCAATCTAACATGATGTGATGTTACACCGATGCCAATATAAGTGACAGGCACGTTGTGCTTATTTACAAGAAAAGTCTCTTTTGTTAGTTGCTTCCTTTTTTAGAGTAGGGCAGCATGGACATTTTGGAAATATTGTGCATTGCCAGTGCAAAAGTGCGTCAATAGCGCGTTATGATATACATTATCGTGAATCATTGACGTGAAATTGTGTATTGCTTTCATATTCAATGTCGTCTTTAGATATACCCGACGAGGCGACTGATGGTGGTAACTATGATTAAGTTACTTCAAACTTTCCTTTGTATCTGCTTTTAATACTATGATCTTTTGAGGGCAAGATTTGCCTTAAAGGGTTACTGAATTAGAAAAATAAGTTCCCACTAATCTATGTAAAATCGAATTTCACATTCGTTTGCCGCAATAAAGTCTCATTTTGGCGAAAATTAGAAAAAAACGCAAGCCTCCAGTGACGTATGAGAAGTCAAAATTCCATAGATTGTACGGAAGTCAACAATAGACCATTTTCCTAATGTTTTCACAACTTTTCCCCTAACTGCGTAGTAACGCGTTATTGCATTCACCTGTATCATTCAGATTCAATGGGTGGAATGTACTTTGAATCTATTAGTTGTTGCTACTCAGACAAACCTCGGACAAGCTTTGGGGTCCCCATTGGCAACGTATGGTTTGAATGTCGTGAATAAACTATTTTATTTACGCCGTTGGCATTTATGGCATTTTGACTTCTCATACGTCAATGGAGGCGTGCGTTGTTTTTTTTTAAATTTTCGTCAAAATGAGACTTTATTGCGGCAAACGAATGTGAAATTCGTTTTAGCTGATAATATTACAAAGAGTAGTGGGAACTTATTTTTCTAATTTAGTAACCCTTTAAAGGTCCGCTGACATCTAAATATATATTGCAGCTTGATATGTATATAACAAAATCACTAACTGTTCAATGGAATTATGTTTCCTATATTTTAAAATATTTTTTTTTCTCAGCACTAATAAGCCCCGCCTCCAAAATATCCTCAAACCCAAGATCCCCCTTTTGACATCATCAATGGTATAAATCATAAGGATAATAGACAGAATTTATGCACAAACCAAACATTGCAATGACTACCGCCACCTGCCCACAAGAGCATCACATGTCTTCACACAATATCATCTAACCTTTCATGTGGGAATAGTCGTTTCCTTATGTCAGGAACGTGCTAGCTATGCCAAGGAAAAAAATCAATTTGCATTGTATTAACACGTGATGCTATTATAAGCACTTGCAGGTAGTCATTTCAATTGTTTTCAATTGTGCATAAATCCTGTCTATTATCCTGCTAATTTCTACCTTTGATGATGTTACAAGGGGAATCTTGAGTTGGAGGATAAATTGGAGTTTAACGACTTATAGGACAGAATACCTCAGCAAGCACCGTTTATCTGTTTATAAAGTTATCTTAAAATAACCTTGTCAAAAGCGCATAAACATTGTATTTACTCAATAATCTAAAAAGGATTACAAACGCACAGGCACTTGGCCATTTATTTGACGTCACAAGTCAATGACAACAATCAGTACTCCCAACGAGATTGTCCTTATATACCTAGCCTAACTTACAGGCTGTAAAACACTTAAATCCAAACTTCCTCACGGTGACATGCTTTTTAAGTACTGCAAAGGCTAAATTGTATCGTCTCCTTGTCTAAAGAGGCAGGATACGAACTAGAATTAGCCTGTTGTAGCCAAGCCTGCTTTGTATTGCTAACCCTTTGTGTGCTAGACAAAATGTCGCTGAATGGGATCAGTGTTTATCAATGGAGAAATAATCCACACATGGTATCTTAACGCTTAAGTGGATTTATAAATGCACAACAGCCTGGAAACCACGCTACTGACCACCCTACTTCTCTCCTTCTTGCTCTTTCTCTCTCCATCTCTCCATCTTTCTACCCCTCTTTGTTTATTTCTCCCTGTCAATCCCTTGATCATCCCCTCAGGCAATATGTGATTTATACTGGCTCTGTTCCTGAATGCCTCCTGGAGTTGGATGATGTGTGTACTGTCAATATTAGCAGTCAAAAACTACATACAATACTGTATAAAAAAGACTTGCATGAAATTGTGTCCTATAGCGACCACGAGGCCATCGACACCCTCTTCTCTGGATCCCCTCTACCGTGTGTCTAAAAAAAATATATATATACTTTTGAAATGGCGGCCAAATAAAAAAAATGTACGATTAGGGGATGAGGATTATAAGTATGGATAATTTATGGACTCAATTTTCATATGACACGAAAACCTCTGAAAGATAATTCATGCTTGGATGAGCACTACTTACTTTTGTAAAGGGTGTGAAAATTAGGCTGCGCAGGAATTAACCTTCCAATTTAAAGAGAGTTTAAATGTTGAATTATAGGTTGTTGAAAAAAAAAGAATGTCAAATATACCGGCAATTTATTCTTTAGGTCAATGGATAACCTAAAGGATAAGCAGGCAGCCAGTAGCTGATACATTCCTTTTCTTGTTCAACAAATTGTATTTGAAAAATGAATATTGAATTGAATATTCAATATTCAACCTATCGCAAAATTTGAAGGCTAATTCCTGCGCAGTCTATTTTTCATACCTTCACAAAAGTGGGCAGTGCTCATTCAAGCAAAAAAAAATTGAACGTTTTGGTGTCAGATGAAAGTTACGACCATAAGCTGTTCATTCATGTAAATCATTATCCCCAGAATCAAGTATTTTGTATTCGGCAGCCATTTCAAAAGTGGATATAAGTAGGTATTCAAATTAGAAATAAGGGGGGGGGGGGGAGGTGGGGGGTTATATGTATGGATAACTTATGGACTCTTTTTTTTATACGACACGAAAACCTCTGGAAGATAATTCATGCTTGGGTGAGCACGACTCACTTTTGTAAATGGTATGTAAATTAGGCTGCTCAGGAATTAATCTTCCAATTTTACGAGAGCTTAAATGTTCAATTATAGGTTGTTGAAAAAAAAGAATGTCAAATATGCCGGCAGTTTATTCTTTAGGTCAATGGATAACCTAAAGGATAAGCAGGCAGCCAGTAGCTGATACATTCCCTTTCTTGTTCAACAAAATGTATTTGAAAAAAATGAATATTGAATTGAATATTCAATATTCAACCTATCGCAAAATTTGAAGGCTAATTCCTGCGCAGCCTATTTTTCATACCTTCACAAAAGTGGGCAGTGCTCATTCAAGCAAAAAAAAATTTGAACGTTTTGGTGTCAGATGAAAGTTACGACCATATGCTATCCATTCATGTAAATCATTATCCCCAGAATCATTTCTTTTTTATTTCAAAAGTGTATAGTTATTTTTTTGTTGAGACACACGGTACAGTGGTCTATGTAAACACGCTTAACCCTTTTGTACGAAAGATAAACTCATGATCAATGGGATTTGCGTGTATTTCTTATAAAACAAGTCACACGTGGCACTCAAAGCGTTAACTGCATTCGCGTACTTTATCGTCCATGTGTTATGGCCTATTTTACTGTATTAATTTGCATCGATACCTACTGCGCAAGTCTGTTATCACATTTGATTTCACATAACGATCTAGATATATAAAAATGTCATTTCTTGCCACGCCTACATGTATTACGCATATTTGTTTACGTTGTTGGCATAATTATTCTGTCCTGTCATGCTTGTTTCTCTGTGTGTAAACTTTCTGTTTTAATGATTCCGTGAAGTGCCTCAAGGTTGATTTGAACATGGAGCTTGACTATTTTTCCCTTCAAATAAAGACGTATTCAATTCTCCATCTCCATTCTCCATCCAAATCAAGTAAAGAATAGTAAATGGCATGATGGATAAAGAATTGTCAATTAATTATACTAACAGTTGTACAAAATAATTAATAACCAAAACTTCTTCTGTCATGGCGGGAGAAGGGTTAGATACAAGTATTTCAAAGAAGTTGCACATTGGTCCATTTGTTAAAAAGTTCATTTTAAACTTGATCTTAATTTCACCACGTAGGCTTGAAGGATAACTGTGACGTTGTGCCAAACACGGACCAGCAGGATTCAGATAGCGATGGAATAGGAGACGCGTGTGATAACTGCCCATTGCACTACAACGAGCATCAATATGACGTTGACAATAACGGATATGGCGACGCATGTGACGCAGGATCCAATCAGGACGAGTAAATGTTACTCATGAATATTCATTAAATGCAACACTTCGTCAGATTTCTTTTTCAGATTCTTTGTTCACCATGCATTGCGAGACAAACGATTATCACCAGCGATTTATCCGCAATGAGTAACATATCTAGCATTAACAATTAGATTGTTAGTGGTTAATGTAATGTTTTTTAATCTTTCTTTAGCATACAGGTGATACAGGGCAAAATAATTTGTTGAATATGTTATAAAAAAAATCGGAGTATTTCACATATTTAATAATATTAGTATTACTCTTTCTGGTTGGCATTAAATGTATAAATTATTAGTTGTAATATAAAGGGCATTAGGGCGGAAACAACCATGGTTCCGAGACCATAGACCATTCTTGTTTAATTTCACTTATCTCCAACTAAAAACATCAATAAAATCAAACAAAACTAGGCCTCAATGCTGCGACAGAAGGATACCGACATTTCCGTTTTATCTCTATCACTCTCTTAGCTGTAATGTTTGATTACTCTTTCATGAGGTATTAGAATTGTAAATAAATTTGTTAAATCATCTTTTTAGGGACGGTGACAGTGTATTTGATTTTGATGATAACTGTGTGAGCATCGCAAACGGCGACCAGAGCGACATTGATGAGGATGGTCAAGGTAAGCCTCCGTTCATTTGACGACGGTCGTTACACACCGACCGAAACGCGGAGTCGTAAATGACAGCTCAGTGGGAGGGGGGGGGGGGGGGTCGGGGTGCTCAAATCAAGGAAACTGAGAAGAGTTAACATGAAATCATCTGACTAATACTTCACCTAATATGATTGACATGTGAATAGGTGTCACAGTATGTTGACGCCGGACGTTGGTCACATGTTAAATATTAGTAATCATGTGTACATGTTCACTACAATGGAATCTTTGTTATCTACCCGTCGCTATCTTCACAAATATACATAACGTCATTATACTTATAATTAAGCTTCATTATGCGCCATTTCACTCAAAACCTGACAGGCTATCCATTGCTATCGCAATCTAAGAGATTATTTGCAGGCTTCGTGAAAACTCGTGAAAAGATATTCAGTTCCAGTACAGCGACAGCAATATCAGTAAATATTTGTCAGATTTATAAAGTCAACGAGAAGACGTGTGTACGCCGTGAAGTATTTTTTATTTCACTTTGTCCTTGAACTGGTGTGTCCATCATTTTGCTGTACTCTGCGGACACACCCTCACGGACTATTCTAATATTAGCACAGATAAACGGACAAAAGTCCTGTTTGTTTGCGTCATACTCTTTTCAAGCGTCACTGTGCGGTCACGCGTTGAAAGGAGGGTGTGTGGGGGTGATTTAATCCAATATGAACACAAAAACCTGAATAGTGAAACAGGCGTATGCCTTCACAATTACTTTCCAAGAAATGTATATGTACACACATGACTTTTCACAGTTGCGCATTTGTTTTACCGCGTGTGTGCCAGACTAGTCGGTGCTCTCTGGCATTTGCGTGCATTACTTGGGCAGAAATGCATCAATGGCGTTAGGAGAGTTTAAACAAACTTCTCATTTTACAGAATTCTTCCTTGTTTATTTGTTAATATTGCGTATGCTTCATCCCTAACAAATGTTTTGTCTATAGATTGTACGTTCGTCCATCTTTTTCTTAATTCATGAGCCTGTATTTTACAATAGTTACGAAACTTTTGTACGGGTTTATTCTAACAGATTGGTTTCGTCTTCACGGAAGCACCGCCCAATCTCTCACGAATCTCACGAAATTCGAGATCAAATTTTAGCTAAGGCTGGAACGTAAATGGACAACCACGAACACGATAGATATAACTGTTATATTTGAACTCGGATTTTGATCACATAAATAACCCTTTCCAGACAAATTAAGAGTTTATTTGCAACAGGGATTAGAAAAATTGACATTTCTTACCCTCCCATATAGCAATATTCTTATGCGAAACTTAATTGTCATGATATACTTCCCTACGTTGTGAACATAGAAATGGTTATAAAACAAATATACCTGTCTTCATATTCAAAATATTTTTTCCAAATATTACCATGTGGATCTGACCCATTTAGCAAACAAACTTAAATGGACGTAACCCCTTTTGAAAAATAAGTATTTTCTCTTTGCCATTCTTGTTCACTTTTTCATTGGAATTTCACTTTTTCTTTGGCATCATCTTATAAAGCAACTTGAAATCTATACATTGAGACAAAAATGAGATGAAAAATGAATCTAGCCCGTTTGCTAATGAGCTCTTCAAAATAATCATGCTCTCTGTGATTCGTGTGTTTTACCAGTGCCAAATAATAACAATAATAATATTCAATTCTTAGGGACACATAATACCATTCAAATAGTCTCTATGCGTGTGAAAGTAAAAATTGATTATGTGAGAATTTGAAAATAACTAATGATTATCAAACAGATGTGTCTTTAGTCTTGATTTGAATTGATCGAAATCTGTCAATGATCTAATGCCTTGGGGGAGGTTATTCCATAATTTGGGTGCCGTATTTGCAAAAGCTCTATCACCGAATGTCTTAGATATTACACGAATTTCAGAGTGAAGATTTTTTTATTGAGAACGAAGATTACGAGTAGGCTGGTATGGTTTGATGAGTTCAGTAAGATAGACAGGAGCATTTCCACATAAGCGTTTGAATACAAGAGTGAGGATTTTAAACTGAACACGAGCCCTTATCGGGAGCCAGTGGAGACTACGTAGGATCGGAGTTATATGTTCAAATTTCCTTTTTCGCGTTACAAGCCTTGTCGCTGAATTCTGTACACGTTGGAGCTTATTAAGTTGAGTCTCAGAGATTCCCAGAAGCAGACCATTATTGAAATCTGAGTAACTAAATATAAATGCGTGAACAAGCCTCTCTGTGGTCGCTTTATCCAAAAAATGTCTTATCTTCCCAATCCTATGTAGTCCCTTGGCAGCCGATTTACAAATATTATCAAATACACACGTAGCACTCCAAGAGTAACGGATGTAAGTTCCTGAAGAGTTCTTGTGGAATCATAGAGCTTGAATCGAATGCGATGTAGGCCAATCGTTGCAGTTTCACCGTTCCCATGTATAATGCGGAAAATGCGGTATGTTGTCCCATGAAATTGTCATTTCACACAAATTCTATTGAAATATACCTTTAGCTAAGCGTGGGCCATTGGAGTTGGCAGAAATACGAGTGTTAAGTTTTAATCAAATACCGCATTTTCATAATCCTGAATACCTAATTGGTCTCTAGGCATGAACTAACAATCATGGCAAAAAAAAAACGTGTATGACATTGTCTTGATTGTTGGAGCCATTGCATACATGTGAATATCAATTGCTGTGATATTCCAAGTAGTAGATTAATGAATATCATTACAAGAAAGCAAGACGTGTATGTCAAATTGTTTCATACTCTTTTTCATTCAAAAATTATTTAAAAATGCTACAATCTTACATATATCAGAACATGCTCATCCTTCGTGAATGAAAATATATTCTACAAACGTTGTTTTGATTTATATCTACTTGGCTGGGTTTTGTTTTCAAATTGGGGCTAAGTCCTTCGTAGCTCTTGTGCACAGTATATATTTGCCAAGCGGCTTTCTGATTCTGTTCATTTCTGAAGGTGACCCCTGTGATGCGGATATTGACGGAGACGGGCATTTCAACGATGAAGACAACTGCCCATGGCTATACAATGCTGACCAACAGGATGCAAATGGTAATCCTTGCTTCGTCCTTCCTATTCCATACCTAATGTTTCTCCGCGGAAGTTATGTGTAAAATGTTGTGCCAACATATTGGAATGGCGCATAACAAGTTTAATGACAATGGCTGCCATTTTGCATCATAGGCGTGATAGCAACGGGAAGCACTCGTTATTCCGGAGGTTCGCTATTCCGAAAGTTACGCGACAAATACTCGGATTAACGAACCCTTTTTTGTTCCCGGACTAGCGAGCATCAAGATATAGGCAATTTACGTGTTTCGGAATTACGAACCTTCGGAATAGCGAACCTTCGCAATAAACGAACCTTCGCAATATCGAACTATAATCGATAGGAACGATAGCTGTAGTGAATCATCTTGGAAATTCATATGAATTACATATGACTTGCTAAACTAGGCTGTTATTGATACTAAACCTAAATTTGTGATTTGGGGAAAATATTAAATTTAGTGACGTCATTTGTCTATGATGTAGTACTTTTTTCTTCAATTTACTTTTATCACAGAGAGAAATCTATTATCTCAAGTACGGTATCCTATCTTCATTTGACCGCATTTCATGAAAGTACATGTGACTTGATATGATTATTACTTTAACTGTAATAATAATCATAATAACAGTTATGACTGTGTCACCTTATCAAGCTGCTGTCACTCATAAATGCAATCTATATGACAATCAGGAAATGACTTGTATTTACTTAGTGCCTGGCCCAAACATTTTCATTCACTTCCCACACACTGTCGTGCCCATAGCAATTAAAGGGTTGATATTAACTGATAGAAAATTATGATCAAGTTCTCATTGAAGAAGAACATTACAAAAGAAAGCACAGCCATTCTTTCAATCAAGATTTGTTCAAAACATTGTCGTAAAAGTAGATTAGATCTACTATGTTATACAGGCAAGCCTATACAATTGTGTAACAATAGTACGTATGCTCATTATCTCTCTTTTTTATAATCTTTCATATTATGTTTTTAATCAAATTTTGTAGTTATTGATCCAACTACGTCAGATTACTCTCACTGGAAAACGGAAAGTGAAAATACAAACATTCCGTTAAACTTACGGGCCAATGTGATTGTCATTGCAGGGAATTTGATCGGGGATGTGTGCGAGGGAGATGCGGATGGGGACGGCTGGTTAGACGGAGAGGATAACTGCCCCAGGCACAGACATCGGCACAACTCCACCTGGAATGATGGGGTGTCGATGAACATCCGCTATTCTCATTACACCCCGATCTGGATGCTCACCGATCATGTAGGGCAGGAGGGGTTGGCTGGGAGATGGGATTGGTGGGGTGGGGAGGGGGTGTCGGTAAAATTTGTTTAATATTGCCATGTAACATACTCTATACATCATAAAGTTAACATGTGAATTATGTGTGAATATGATTGCCGAGTTTCATAAGTAATTGTCGGTCTGAGATCAAAGGGAGTGGGGTGGTACAATTCTGCCCCCTTCCACAATTTTCTATCTATCGTCTGTGAGATGAAAAGCAATTCTTTTTAACTTTTGTAGAAAGATAACAATATATGGTGTGGTCAGCGTGTAAATATAGAGTGATTTATTGTAATCCCCTCGTTAAACGGCATCGTGGAACAAATGCTCATTTTATCAAAGCCTGGGGGAATAGCCTATATATAGCCTAATTAAGATACGTATGTATCACAATAATCAAAATACGTTAAAGGTATGATTATGTTACTCTTTAGCATATGTCTGTGTCGGCTGCAAACTTTCATAGCAATGACGAAAAAGTGCACATTACGTAATATTACGGTACCTTCTCCCTTATTTAGGGGCGGGAAGTGCGCGGACCGAATGGCAAGGTCAGCCCGATAGCTCTTGTTAGCCTGGACCGTCTAACCGATGTGCTCTACACAGGGACTATGTATATAGACCTGGACCCGTCCTCTGGATCCCAGGCCTCGATCGGACTAGTCTTCGGGTTCCAGAGCATGTATCGGTTCTACTTGGTGCAGTGGTGGCGTGCTAGGGACATGTGGGAGGAACAGTTAGCACTGAAAGGCGTAGTGATCAGGGTAAGGCCAGCTTGTGGTCTTGGTCTATTAACCTCTCAGTCCCACGTGTAATAAAATGTTTGACTGTTTGGCACCGAATGAGTTAAACCGTTAAGTCCCACAAGTGTTCAACTGTGTTGTCATTTACATGGGACTGTAATTGCTTAATACTGAAAAAGTTAACCATTTGTTTGTCGTTTGTATGTCGTAGGGTTTTGTATGTCGTACATATGTGGCACACAGACACATGTGATTTAGTTTCATCATTTTGAAGTTGCCCATGTTACACAGTTTTATGTTTTCAGTGATTTTAGGTGTACAGCACGAATATCGGTGGAAGTTTGTTAAATCTTGATCTGCTTTGATGTTTGAAATGTAGTTAAGATTTAGCCCTTGCATCACCAGGCTGTGGAAACCCAATCGGATTGCTACACATCTTCATGCGGATGGCAATGAGATGGTTAAAGCTTAACTAGACGTATGAAAAGTTAAATTATCCCTTCATCGGACTACTGGTCAGTAATGATAATAGTTTGTCATTATATATTTTCTGTCGATCGTTGCTGCCAGTTATGCAACCGATTCAGGTTCGAAATCTTCTGGTTCTAAATTTCCAATGCTTTGTTTCTAACTTGATTTGAATTCATTTCCAGGTCAACGCGTGTTATCCTTACTTCTGAATGCACGCCTAAAATGTATTTTCAAAAACCAACTAAGCAGAAAGATGCTCCTTTCTATCACGCCTCTGCGACGGTTCAAGACCAATAGAGGAACTCTACCCTACTCTGACAACAGGAAGCAACTAACAAAAGAGACTTTTCCTGTAAATGAGCAAAATGTGTCTTTCACTTGCATTGGCATCAGTGCAACACCACATCATGTTAGATTGAATATCTCGCAGCAAAATTAATATTTTATGCAACATTACCCTGGTCACGTGTTAAAAGGTATGATTCCGTTTGCATCAGTTTACTCAGTTTTGCTAATACCTGTTGATAATACACGTACTCCTTTACAATTCATTCATGCCTCCTTGATGTATTGACTTGAATTGAGGATTTCAGTGCATAGAAACAACAATATCAAATAATGGCATTTCGCGGCTGGCAGGGTGAATTCCAAGTGGCTTTATATCATTAGAAGGATTTGTGCGTTGTTGATGTTTTCACTTGTTTTTACTTTAATTTACTTGTTAATTGTTATGCATATTCCTGCATTTAGGGCCATGGGTAACGTAGTCTTGGTCAGTACTACCATCACTTTTAAAGGGGTATTGTTACTGTTGGTACTTCACCCATACTGCCTTACTCTGACAAAAGGAAGCAAGTGACAAACCACTCAAATCTGGGTTATAGGTACTGTTAGATTTTACCCAGCATTCCCTACAATCAGTCAACATCTGGACAAGAAAAATTCATCTCGCTGTGAGATATTCATTCTTACATGATGTGGTGTTGCACTGATGCCAATGCAAGTGACAGACACATTTTGCTCATTTACAAGAAAGGTCTCTTTTGTTAGTTGCTTCCTTTCGTCAGATTAGGGCAGTATACTCTATCATCATTTTCTCGTTCACAGAAAATTTCCACAACCGAAACGGGAAAAGCCCTGCACAAAGCTCTATTTTTCTATGGGTCGACAAGCGACATCACTTCAGTTCTTTGGCGTGACACAAACATGACCGTATGGGACTACAGGACTCCTTATAGATGGTCCCTACTGCATCTCGGCTCAGTGGGTCTCATGCGGTATAAAGTTATTTTTTACTTTTCGTTCTTCCTCTTCTTCCTTTGATAATGGCAATCTCACTGTGTTGCTCTTTACAGACATAAAATTACCGACGGCAAAAAAAGTTTGATATTCATAGTCTATATCCCAGAACCAAATCGTATATGTCAAAATCCAAGAAAAAAAATGAAAAAAATGCAACTTGAAATTCTAAGATATGAAATAACTTTATATTTGAATGCATTGTATTGTATTGTATTGCATTGATTTGTATTGTATCAATACAGAAATCTATGCCAAATATCATGCACGAGTAGTGACGACGTATATGTTAAACAGACAGGCCCTCCGCATTGTCTCAGCCTTCGTATTGCGCCTTTCATTTCTGCGTTACAAACGCCACGACATTGTTATTTCATTAAAAATTGGTCCGCTATAACGCGCTTGTACCGTCTTGGCGGATAATTACAGGGCGAGGTTTTCATGGTTTTCTGCTTGCGCTTGTTTTATTTTGTTCGCTTCTCCTCTCTACAATTTGTCTTTTTGTCTTCCTTTAACCATTCTTTGATTTGACCCCTACTCGTCTTTCTGTGTTATATATTTCTCCTTGCTCTTGCTAATCGGTTACCATATGTTTTTGTTTCTTTACCTCTTCATATTTATTTCCTTGATTCATAGCAATAGCTAGGCATATTAGATCATCTCTTTATCGGACTCTCAGACTTATGTATACGATGATTTATTCCAAAGCATGAATCCATTGTATTTCTCCAGCCTCAGGATTTATTCCAATAGCGGTCTATTGGTGGATTCTGGTGATGTCTACGATATTGAGTTCACTGGCGGGCGAGTCGGCGTCTTCCAGATGAACCAAGATGGATGTCTATGGTCTAACATGAACTACCAATGCCTAGACAGGTATCCATGACAACTGCTTTCATCCATTCCATTCAAAGAAATTTATCTTCAATGTTTAAATGGATATAAGTGTCAAGAATATGCGCAGTATGTACGTAATCTACATTTGTAATGGCAGTTCCCTGTCTGTGCGTGATGCGTCGAACAGCCGGCATTGCTCGCACTGAACGCATGCGCTGTTGTGCGTATGGCAAGCCGTTTTAACATTTATTCCTATATCTTGATATCACGAAATCGATTTCTTGATATAAAAAAAAATCGAATTCGTGATATCAAAAACTAGGAATAAATGTTAAAACGGCTTGCCATATGTGCAAACCATCATGACCATAGCGGACCGCTGTTTCCGGTCTCTATGCGACAAGAACTGGGCAGCTTTGGACGCGCCAGCATCCGACATTCTGGAAATCTAGCAATCGCTGTACTTTTGCTGAAAGTCAGTTTCCAGATGTGTTACGGTACCCCACATCAAGTTAGGTGATAGTTATATTAATCTTCAAAAAATGTATTAACGCCTCTCATAGGAATGCTTTCTTTCTATTGTATGTGAGCAGAAACCGACATTTCAATGCAAAACGTTTGGCGTCTTTGCTAACCAAATTTTGAAGAGGCTTTATGCTTCATTACTTCATATGAATTAACGTTTTATTGTGAAGAAAATAATTCTCTGAACAGTTTCAGGAAGATCGTAAGATTGGCTTGACTACCAAAACGTATTAATCATGGCAAAAAAAATCGTCACATTTTATCCTTAAATTGTCTATTTGTATAAGGAATGAGAAATATTGCAATTGCGAGGTTTTTTTTAGTTTTTCTTTGCTCGCAAAAATAATCAATTCCTCGTTGTTTCAGGTATGTAAACTATATATATATTCAAAGCCACCCGAATGCTACACCCACGGATCACTCAGCCTATGACAATATCAAAGCTGACTTTATTCAAATAGTGTTTTACATGTACTTGCTCATACCTCTGTCAGGGTTAACCCTTAGTGTGACAGACAGAATCATGCTCAGTGGGATCTGTATGTATTGCATGTGCGAATAATCCACCAAATTGGTGTCGTGTTTGGCATCGGTGTGTGTTGTAATATTATTGCAGCGTCAAGAGGTACACGAATAACGAGCATGAGATTTAAAGATAAGTATGAGAGTATGCGTTTATTATGTACAAACAACAAATCACATCGTCCAGATTCACCAGATACCGATAATGAGAGATACAAGTCTGCGCTTGGTGAAGGTCTAAACTCTTCTCCCTTCACTGTGTTTTTTTCCTCAGCTAGAGCAACAGGATTTTGAGGTGTGGTCTAACTTTTTGGGGTAGCATTTACATGTAGAATGTGGGAGAAGCTAGGGGTGTGGCCTCTGCCTGGTGGTTTGACTAAGAGACAAAGAGAGAGTACTTGGAAGTGGTTGTATAGCTGGAATGTGGGTCAAGTGTGATTTAGGTAAAAGGATGTTTAGAAGACTTATGATGTGGTCGGAGCGGGAGAGGTTAAACAGAGACTGGTGTAAATCAAACTGTGGATAGGGGGAAGGGTAATGACTTATTCCCCACAAATGGTGGGAGTAGGGTAATGACAAATGACTACGATACAACATTGGGTATGAAAATTTAAAGGAGAATAACGCATTATAATTTCGCGTAACTGAGTTCGAAACGAAAAAGGCTGGTAGATAGCACGGGAGCTTTAGGTCTACCTTGATATTGAATCTAGATTCGTGTGGTTTCATCATCAAGTGTCGTCCCTTAGAAAGGGGTTAGCGGCTATGCACCTCCATCTACCTCTGTCGCAAACAATTGTTTGTACATCATTATAAGTAAGTCCTGTCCATATCTTGATATCGTCAAATCAGGTTGTTCGCTGGCTACCTCTTTCCCGTTTGCCTTCTACCGTCATTAAAGTAATATCTTCTGTAGACCTCCTCCTCTTTGACATGACCAACATACACAATTTTCTTATTCCGATTCTTTTTTATCAGATCTCTTTCTTTGCCTGCTCCAATCATATCATCTGTATTACTAATTTTCATGACCCAGCGGATTCTAAGCATGTGGCTTACTAGTATCGAATAGACTCAAACAGATCGAGCTTAATATAAAAGAGAAGTGTCTTGTAATTACTGCCTCTAACTCATCTATTTTAATGTCGCTCCTTCAAGACGGCGAAGTTTAACGGGGGTGGAGGGGAACGCTTGAATACGTTGATAGTTAAACTAGATTTAAGTGATCTTTTAATTGTCAATGGATTCACACCGACCATACACGAACTAACATCTGCCTATATGCATTTTAGACTAAACCAAGCCCTGCGGTTTGACGGCGGAGGCGATTTTGTACGAGTCGGCGATGTCGTGACGTTGGATGTAACGTCACACTTAACTGTAAACATGTGGTGTCTGGTCGAGAGCCTCGAGGATGACGTCATCAATCCCTTAGTATCAACCTCAAACGGAGAAATGAGTTTATACATTCTTAATGGGTTAGTAATGATAAACATATACTTGTATTTGTATAATTTAATTAAAAAAACATTTATAAAAAGGAATGAATCGTTTTTTGTTCAACATTAAAGTCTTAGTGTCAGCACAATGAATAACATAATAGGTTTTGGTGGAGCATTTCCAACTTAGCCGAGTTGGGCAAAAAAGGAAATGTTTAACAATTTCGTCAATTCGGCGCAACTCGAGGTGACTCGAGGCAGATCGCACGCTACGAGTTACCACGAGTTTGGACGAGTGCAACACGAGCTCACCACGAGCACAGCGAGTTGCCCACGGGTTGTCCCGAGTGCCGATACGATTTCTGCACGGGTATTACGTGTGGTCGTAGCAGGCTCTTTGGAAGGTCGTACGAGTCACTTTGGCAAGAAATTGCTACTTCTGTGTGAACGAGCTTTTCAAATCTCAACTCGCCTAAATCGCCGCACCAACTCGGCTAAGTGGGAGACATACATAAGAGCAATGCTCCTTGCACTTTAAATATGAATATACACCCCAAGCGTAGGAATACATTTATCATGCAAAGGTCAACCTTGATATTCAAAGTACGTTTGTATGCGACATTATTCATATCGTTCATTTTTCTGTACATCATTGTTACGTATGTATCTTCTGAAGAAAAAGGGATGGGTTTGAATTGATGACATACCTCAACTTAGACCGAATTCTTCTTCCTTTCCTCCTTCTTCCCTTTCCCTCTTTTCTGACCTATTTTCTTCTCATATTTTCTTTTCTTTTTGCTTTCTATCTTATTCGTCATATTCTCCTTCCTATTTTCATTCCCCTCCTCCTTCTTTACATTTTTTCTTCTTTTTTCATCTTCTTATTTATATTCCTTCTACTTATCTGTATTTGTTCATTTGTAATTACTCTTCACCAACTACCCATTATCCAATGAAATATCTTTCTTTTTCTTTTTCTTCTTCTTCTTCCTTTTCTTCTTTTTTTCTTCTTCTTTTTCTTCTTTTTCTTCTTCTTCTTCTTCTTCTTCTTCTTCTTCTTCTTCTTCTTCTTCTTCTTCTTCTTCTTCTTCTTATCCTTCTTTTTCTTATTCCTTCTATTTTTTTTTCTTCAGGAACCTGGTTGGAGAATACCTGTACTTCAAAGCCTCGAAGAGTGGAATCGTTGCAGGAACATGGTTTCAGGTGGAGCTGAGGATATATTTAGGCCGTAGGTTTCATCACGAGATTCAAGCATAGAACACTTCTGGGAAACGACGTAAATTCTTCATACCGTATACCGTGTGACACAAAAAATATACACTTTTGAAAGGGCTGCCGAAAAAAAAAATTGATTCTGGGGAGAATGATATACACGTATGGAGAGCTTATGGTCTCAACTTTCATCTGACACCAAAACGTCTCAGCTACTGGCTGCCTATTCTGCAGGTTATCCATTGACCTAAAGAATAAATTGCCGGCATCTCTGACATTCTTTTTTGGAAAGCTAATTCCTGCGCATCTTAATTTCCATACCCTTTACAAAAGTTAGCAGTGCTCATTCGAGCAAGAATTATTTTTGGACGTTTTGGTGTCAGATGAAAGTTGATACCATAAGCTATCAATACATGTAAATCATTCTCTCCAGAATCAAATGTTTTTTGTATTTGGTAGCCATGTCAGGAGTGCATAGTTTTTTTGAGACACGGTATAGGAGGCAGTCATCCCATAATGCAACGCACAGTAATATCGGATTTTTGTTTCCAGTCATGGCCGCCTCCTGTGTCCTACCCTAAACTGGAATGATAGGTTTCTACAAACCAAATCCGAATATAGCTTAGCTGGGCATTACGAGATGAATCTAGTATAGAGAATGAAAGTTACATCAATTTTAACGTAAATCAGGCCCTTACCACGCTGGACTGTTTTTTTTTTTTTCATACACATTGAAATTGATGCTCGTGAGCAACATTTGTGGGAATTATAATACTATCTTACGTTTCTACGGCGATGCGTGTGGCAAATTCCTTATTGTTTGAACGCATGGTTCTTATTGCATGTGGCATGCATATTAGAAAAGGGAGGGATCATGAGAAGCAACATTGGGAAGAGCAACTTAAATCTGCTGTTCGCAGGAAAAACAAAAACACGTTGTTAATGAAATTTAAAAAAGAAATGCTTAATCCACCACCTTTCTTATTTCCATATGCTTGATACGAAGTGATGTATGTCAGATCCTGATGCTACATGCATGCTTTGTTGTTTCACTTCGCAGTACATCTAAAAGTGCTTATCAATGGCAAGGAGTCCGATGACATTCCGCTACTTGACCACAACAACTGGGTAAATTTGTCTAACTCTTATCATATAAACGGTCGTCGATTACAATGGCAGTATACGCAAATCATTTAGAGCTATTATATTTTCACTGGAGCAACAGGATTTAACCCTTCTTGTGCCAGATAAAATACTCCGCCATGGGGTTTTTGTACATAACAGCTGATAGAAATTTGCAAATGTAAAGGGAAGAAAGGGAATCACCTGCAGTTTTAAACCGCGGTATATTTTGTCCAAGTCAGCATGAAATAGGCTGAAGCATCGTGTTTCATGCTGCACTTGACAAAATGTTCCGCCTTTGCCAAATGCGGCTCCTTCCCTTTCTTTCCTTTCCCTTTCCCTATGCCAATTCCTTTGAGCTGTTGTGTACATCTCTGTTCAACATACGTGGCTTGAAAAGGAATAAGGGATGGTAGTAGTCCAGATCAAGAGACCGCAATTCTGGTAGAATCATTTGCATGTGATTTCAACGAAAATATCATTCGAGGTGTTTCAAGATTAAATTCATTTTTTCCACACAAAGAATCAAGAACAACAATGCATTTTTAAAATACCTGTACAATAAACGTAAAAGAAATGATAATGCATACAGTTTACTCATATAAAGGACAGTTTTTGAGAATGGGTCCAAAGGAAAGGAATGGTTGTATATATTGGATCCCGTATTGAACTATTAAGAAATAATGTCATTTATAGGCATAATGTAGACATATTTTAAAGTGTTTACAAATAGTTTTCTCAACACCTTTACAGGTAAGACAGTAAGCTGAAACTATGAACATCATTACCTTATTGCCTACCATATCTCATGCAATGATAAAAATCAAAGAAAAATTCCAAAATATATGTAACATAAGAATGTTTTACTTGACGGTGTTTCTTTACTTGTTTTAAATGTTCAAATCATCAAAAGATGACATAAAATTAATTGAAATCACATTGATTGCGATGAGTGGTCACGACAGGCCGAATCTATCGTGATTTAACTACTTATTTGCTACATGAAGGTCTTTTCACAAGTCATGCAAAATATTTGTTGCTAGTACACAAAGGGTTAATGGCACACTATCATTTATGTCTACTTTCCTTTACTTTAAAAAAACTTTACAAATGTTGTTCTTACTGCCATGTGGAATAAGTCAACAATTACGACTATATATAAAGATGTATAATATTAGATACACGTGCTAGGTTTGATGATTTTTTTAGTTGTTTTTATTTCTGTTCATATTAGAGTAACGTGTGAAATGTGTGCTTTTTTGCCAAGTGTTTAAAGGAAAAGTCCATCCTGGAATTCAGTTGGTTTTGATAAAAGCAAAAATATAAGTAAAGGTTTGATGAAAATCCATCAAAGGATAAGAAAGTTACGACTTTTTTAAGTTTCGATTTTGTGACGTCACGTTCGAGAAGCTCTCCCATATGTTGTGTACTTTTTTATATGAATTTTATGAAAAATTTACTTGTACATTTAACTTATCATGAGATACATGTTTTTACAAACATACATCTATAAAAAAAAATAATATCCCTTCATCAAAAACAAAAGAGCAATTAATGGATTCATACATCACACAGCATATGGGAAAGCACATTGCACGTGACGTCACAGAATTAAAATGCTAACAGATCATAACTTTTTATCCTTCCACGGACTTTTGTCAAATCATTATTTTCTTTCATGCTTCTGCTTTTATTAAAACAAACTTAGCTTTAGGGCGGACTTTCCCATTTTAAATTATTTTTGTTATTGCAGGATTCCAGTGTCGATCTTTATATTGGTAAAGACACAAAAGGCAACTTCTTCAATGGAACCATCGACGAGGTAGGGAGCCCTCTTCTTTAACCCAACCCCCCCCCCCCCACCCCTATATTCATTACCGATTAAATGTCATTTTCTATTCTTTCCAATGCTAACCCGTCCTTCTGCCCTGATTCGTTTGGTTGTATATTGTATTTTGTAGCTCATTCTTCATGATTCTAATTCTTTACATTGTCTTATTGTCTACCTTATTATGTTTCCTTTTACTACTATTTCTCCTTTATTGTATTGTTATTGTTTCCATTTTCTTCTTGTTATTCTTCGTTGCCCATTATTCATGTATGTTCCCTCTCGTTATCTTCTATTTCTGTTCTTCTTTCTTTAATCATGTTCTACATTTCCACTTCTCCTATGGTGCTTCTTATTATTATTTTAATTCCGCCCCTCCTCCTTGTCCTGTATGTTCTTTTACTATTTCATCTGTTTGTCTTTCTTTGTTTTATTCAAGCCCTTCATCTTTTCATTATGTTTATTTCATCTAATTCAGCTATTTTTTTTTCTTTCCCCTCCCTTCGTTCATTTCCCCCCTTATCTGTCCTTTTCGTCTCCGTCTTAATCTCCTTAGTGAGCTGTTTCTTTTCTTTCTTCTCCGTCTCATTCCGATATTCTAACCTGCGCCTAACCTTCCAGTTTCTTGATATCTTTCAACAATTCTTACTCTAGGCATCGATATATTAAGTATATCACAATCACTGCATGTAAGACAACACACATACACACACACACACACACACACGCACACAAAGAACTGTGTTGAAATGTTTGACTAAACTCCCCAACCCACTTGGTTATTTAGCATTGTCATTACAAACGTGCTCCTTTGAATAGCTGCTCAAATTTGCACTGATTTTAAACCAACATTTGTCCTGGGAATATAGAATTTCAAGTGCTTTCAATTCCTTCTCAGAAATTGTTGACTTTGTAGCAAGAGGTGAGTATTGGTGTGCCATATTGTTCATTGTACCCGATAATGAAATAATGAAAGTTGATTGATGAGTATTAGATCGGATATGACAATGCTTCGTGTCCTCCTACTCACCTGTTACGACGCATGTTGCACAATTTATACACACAGATCCTTTCAAATATATCTGTTCCGTATCCGAAGGTGTTAAAAACAAATTATTCCACGATCAGTAGAAAGCCAAGCTCATCTGATTTGTGCTCTTCATGAAGAATATATACCAACAAGATATGAATGTGTTCTGTTTTAATATTTTTCACAGGAATTTTACTTTTACAGAACAATAATGTTTCATATTTTTTGCTCTAAAACATGAATACTTAAGGCATGAAATATATGCCTATATAAATTGACAATATGAATAATTTACAAAGAAATTTTAGGCATACACAAAGAAATAAGGATAGCATGCTCCATCCTGTAAATGAATGAAAAACAAGTCAGACAAAAATCTTAGAGCCAGACGGGATTTGAACCTGAACCTGAACCTAAAATTCATTCGTAAATTGAATTTACCTCAGAAAGCCCTTTCACTAAAATATGATATACAACAAATGGAAAAGAAAGCGGTTGTTCAAACTACAGGTGCAAGGATTGTCAATGTATTTTTGGTACTGCTGTTTTTTTCTGATATTAGACTGTTCCCATTCCCTGGAATTGTTTCAATATGTAATTGAGGCAATCTACGGTGAATATTCTGTATGAATATCAATCATTATGCTATATCAATGTAAGTTTGCGTTCGTTTATATTGACCTTTCCAAAGGAGGTGTAATTCAAATCTCTATTGGCAATTGTGCTGTGGTTCAATCGTTATCATCAACAATACATGGTTGTATAAGAATATTTACACTCAAATATCTATGATTAATTCTTGTTCTATATTAAAACGTTATGATGTTTTTGATAACATTATTTAAAAAAAAACATTAATAATTCAACCATTAGCACACGCAGACCATTAGCACACCCTAAAAAAATATAATGTATTGAAGTAATCGAATTTGTCAATCAAATGTTGATATGGAGGTTTTTGTTGTTGTTGTTGTTAATAAAACCATAATTAATAGATAGTTTTAGGTTTGCACTGAGTATCACTTCCTTCGCAACCACTGCATCACCTCAAATACTGTGGCTAAAAAAAAATCCCCCCCCCCCTCCGTATGTGTTTCCTAGGTGGTCTATAACTCATATAGGACGATGGATTTTTTTTTCAAAGCAAAACTAATCAGTATTTGGTATTTGAATAGCCCCCCCCCCCCCTCCAAAAAAAAAAAAAATATGAGATTCATATTATACAACGGAGCACGCATTTCATTATACCCAACAAGTATAATCTAGTGGATGATTATGCCAATCTGAAGAACAAACGTGTGATCTAAACCTTTTCAGTGCGTTGCCAATTGGAAGATTTGCCGATCATATGACACTCATTTTGCTTTAAAGAATCATTGTGAAGATAATGCATATCACTAAATGGCAAATATGGATTCATATTTTGCAGAAATGTATGCTCTTTCATGTGATGCATAATTTCACATTGTTAATCGTGTATCAAAAGTCAATGCAACCTGCTACATATTTGTGGAATTTGGTGCCGAAGTGGTTAACTGAGGGTTTATTGTTTCATTATTTCAAAGTTTCGCCTTTTCCGGCATTCCATGTGGAATGAAAACGCAGAGAAGAACCTCGACCAAGCAGGGGCCGCGTTTCATAAAAATGGTCGGCACATTGTTATTCACTTCACCATGGACAACGAGAAGCAAGGTAGGAGAGCTGTTAACTTTCATTGTACCAGATTTCGCTGATGTATGCGATTTGTGTGTATCATGTTTGAAAAAGGAACATGTGGCGCATCATATCTGCCCTAATTTGACAAAAGGAAGCAACTAGCATAAGTGAATTTTCTCGTAAATGTACAAAATGTGTCTGTCACTGCATTGGTATTAGTGCAACGCCACATCATGTTAGATTGAATATCTCGCAGCTCTCAAGATTTTGACTGTATGTAGGGAACACTCGGTATAATCTGAGAGTACGAATGACCCAGATTTGAGTGATTTGTCACTTGCTTCCTTTTGTCAAAGTAGGTCAGATATAGTGTGCGTGTGCGTGTACGTAAATGTATGGCAGTGTAGGTTTCAATGTCTAGAAAATATAAGTGCTATCTTTTGTATTGTTCGAAATCATGTTATTGGTAGTATGCGTATATATTGCAGAAGGGAAATAAGTATTTCCATAATTGATGATAATGTTATACAGTCAAAAATTGGTACTGCATGCAGTGGTATTAGTGGTTGCAGTGGGCAGAAGTAGTAGTATTGGTAGAAGTAGTAATAGTAGTAGTAGTAGTAGTAGTAGTAGTAGTAGTAGTAGTAGTAGTTGTAGTTGCAGTAAAAGCAGTAATCATAGTAGCAGTAAAAGTAGTGCAGTAAGTGACAAAATTGGCCTTAAAAATATACGTGGAAGGTACTCAAGCCACCATTACCCTCATCTCGCCCGCATCTCTCCCGTCCACCATCCCCCTCTGCCCCCTGCAGGTGACAAGGTTCTACTGGACCAAAGCGGCCTTGGGCTCAACGCTCAGATCATCGGGGACTTGACCTTCGTTCCCAGCACGATGGACGCCTGGAGGTACGCCGCCGTCTACCCGAACAGTAGACGAAGAAGACGTAGCATTGACCCGGAAGCGATGCGAGATATGCGACCGGATGACGCAATCAGTGAAGATGATGACGACCCAGAAGAATTTCACGATGAATTGTAGAGGATCATGCACGATATAGAAAAATGTTACGATGTGAATCGATTATAATCGATTTCCATGACCCCGGATAACTACAGTATGTGATGTAGTGTAATCGATCATACACATTCCCGGAGAACTTCACGACAAATCGTAATCGACAATACACTACCCGGAATAACTGCATTACGGTGTAATATGCGTATATCAATTGTTAGATGGTGCTGTTCTTAAAAAACAGTTTTTTGTAGACTAAAATTCAGACAATTTCAGACCTGCGAACATTTGATTTGAGTTACGTTGAATGCAACAAGTACCAAAATATTGTTCCATTACATCAAAAAATGAATATAGGTCGTTACATGCAATGGCACTCACGTTTGTGTGCACTGATTTCTAAACTTGCAGCCACTGAAAGCAGATCCGTCAAAATATTTCCGTGGGTAAAAGAAAACGTGAACACAGTTCTTTAACCCTTTGTGTGCCAGATTATCTGCTGTTCGATATGGGTTTTATGTTTTTGTGTAAAATTCCCCAATGGTAGATGAAGAGTAAATGAGTCACTCTTTGACATGTACTATTTCTACTGTATGCATTTAGCGGATCTTACAACGTATACAGACAGTGGAATCTACTTTCACACTATGTCCGTTCAAAGTTTCTGACCTGGATATCTTCAAAAGCATCGTTGGTTGACGTGAACTGAAGTGTAAATGTAGTGGCATTTGTAAATGTACAATTTCCACGATGCTCAAGATTTACAATCTGCACAATATTCGCCTACACTTTCAGAAAATATTACTTTACCCCTATCATCGTCGTATGAAAAAATGGCAAGCATATACTTGAACACTTCATGTGTTTCACAAAGAGCATCGTTTGTTGTTTCTAAACTTTTGAGCCGTCGTAGTTTTTGACGCATCGTGATAACACATCTCAAATTTATTTGAACTTCAAATTTTCAAAAGCACAAGTTCACTGTAGTAAATAGCTAATATATATTACAAGCATTACTTGATATTTTATTTCATTGATACAAGATGAGAACGAATTCACGAATCAGCAGTAATATATTAAAAACTTTTCACTTGATTATGCACCTACGCCTTATCACATTATCCAGTGTTTGAATTTCAATAGGTGGAATATACTTTAACTATTTTGGATGTTGCTATTCGGGCAGACCTCGGACAAGGTTTGGGGCTCTATTAGTTAGGCTATGCATTGTTTTAAAAACTTGCAAAACATTTGCTTAAGTATATGTGTAAATGGATGTGTTGGTGTGCTGTAAACATTCGCGTTTGTACGACCAATTACGTTGATATGTTGATTCAGGAGGTATAACATAATTGTCTTTCTATATATTTGTTTTTCTTTGTGATATAATACTTACAATTTGCGTGTATTCTCTTTTTTAAATAAAAACGTGTGCCGTGATGTCTTATATTTTCTAGTTAGTGTTGCCTTTCTATACTATTGTAAAACTTTATTAAGGCATATCAGCACGGTTTTGAATGTATGGATGCAAAATTGTTTGACTTGTTTGAGGGCTGCCCTACCTTTTAGCTGGATCTATTCATACACTTCTCTAAATATTGACTTAAACCCCCGTTCTCCTTTCCTTTTTCTATTCTAACAAATCAAGCATAATCCGTAGGAAGCACAATGCACGATAACTCTCTTTTTCCTAGGAGCAAGATGGGTGAAAGCGAGGGCAAATGAAATTGCATTGAAGCACATATTGCGATTAAGTCATGAGAGTGCCCTACCGTCTTTGCAAGCCGCAATCACGAAATAAAATTACCTCCTTGGTTTTATTTGGTGGAGATTTGGTCTGTCATTGGTGTATGTTTTCACCTTTACGTTATCTATATAATTCTATACTCTATACCTTTCTACAAATTTTCTTCGTGTGCATGATGTGACATTTTCAAAAGTAATACACATAAATCCTTATACCCTAGTCACACTAGAGGCGGAATAAGCCGGAATTCCGACGGAATGAAATTTCTTGGCACATTTCTGGATATTCGAAGAGCATTCTAAAAATTCTGACTGCATTCTGAGTTCATTCCAAATATTTCAGGTCCATTCTCGTGTGCGGTCCGAATGTTTTTCTCATGCTCAAAACTTTCGAGGTGCATTCGAACTGGAAAAAATATCGAGCGGCATTCAGAGTGCAGTCCAACATCGTTCCAAATATTCTGACGACATTTCAACAATATTCGAAACATTCAGATCGCATTCATGGGAGAATCTAATCGCATAACAGCACGGCTAGCTGTTGCTGCAACGTCAGTCGGCATTGAGGAGTCACTAAGGAGCATTGAGGTCATGCCGCTAAGAATGAAGGTAGCCCGCCTCAATTCGAAATTCCCTCCAAAATTTTGAAAACATTTCATTCCGGCTGCTTCTGCTTGATTCCTGCTGATTCCGACTAAGTGTACCGGTGGCTTAGAGCAGCAGTTTATCTTGCACAAAGAGATGTAGAATCCATAGAGCAGCAGTTTACATGGTACACAAAAAATAAAACGTTTGTCAATACTGCTGATCATAATATCAATAGTTTGATATTATTCTATCACCGTGACGAGCAAACCATTGTTAACCAATTGCATACCATGTACACTGCTGCTCTATGGGATTTGTGTAATATTACTTGTAAATAAATTCATGTGTGGCACACCGAAAGTTATGCATTGGTAGAGACCTATGGGTATAATCGGTAACAAAAGGCCTGGAATCCGCGGGAGGATGGGAAAAATGTGATATGTACAGTTGGGGGGAGTGCACTATTAATGCCCTGCTCTGACAAAGGGAAGCAAGTGACAAAAGAGATTTTTCTTGTACATGAGCAAAATGTACCTGTCACTTGCATTGGCATTAGTGCAACACCAAACCATGTTAAATTGTATATCTAGCAGCAAGATGAATATTTCTTGTCCAGATTTTGGCCGTGGGTAGGGAATGCTGCGTACAATCGAAGAATACCAATAATCCAGATTTGAGTGATTTGTCACTTGCTTCCTTTTGTCAGAGTAGGGCAGCATAGTGCAGTATGGAATGTGAGAGAGAAGGAGTTAAACGAAATACCGTAAATACGTTACACACATAGAGTACCGAAGTTTGACGTCAAATACCAATAATCCAGATTTGAATGATTTTTCACTTGCTACCCTTTTTCAGAGTAGGGCAATATTTTTCTGCATGTTTTCACATATTGACGTAAACAGAAATACTTAAATACCTGTTTTGAAATACAGGTATTAAAAATAAATTCAACCCTTTGTGTGCCAGAAAAAAAAATGGATTCATGTGCACAAACGGTGAACAAATAGGCACATGACAAAGAAAGGGATAAATGTATATATTAATAACAATTAAGGATACATCCAATTTATATAGCACACTTTCCATATTAATTAGGTGCTCAAGGCGCTTGAGAGTAAATTAAAGAGAAAAAAAAATAAAATTGAATTGAAAGTTGCACTCTAAACCGCTGTTTTTGCAAAAGATTTACATCTATATGTTATATATGCAGACCCGTGTACTGAAAATGTTGCTTGAGCATCACACAATCTCAGCAAATAAACCCTTTGTCATATAAACGAGGAGCACTCGTTTTTACGAAGGTTCGTTATTCCGAAGGTTCACTTTTCCGAAGGTTCGTTATTCCGAAGGCTCGTTAGTCCGAAAACAAAATAAGGTTCGTTATTCCGAAGGTTCGTTCATCGGAACAAGAAATAAAGTTCGATTTTTATTACCGAATTTTCGGGAAAAAAACGATCCTTATTTCGTTTTCAAAATCCCTGGTTTATTTGTAAAAAAAGAATCAAAGAAAACCAGTGGAAAAAAAAAACATCAAATGAAACCGAAATCTTCAACGAAAGGAAGAAAGGTATTAAGATTCCGAAACAAACTTTGGAGTGATCTTCATGATAAAGAGAGATAGAATATAACTCGAGCAAGATTTTTCTAAATGTACTGGTATACAGTACGTCTATCCTCTTCTTTCTCTCTCCTGTCACATGGGACGGGGCTTCATAATCCGTAAATAAAATAGGGTTCGTTGTTTGTGAATATAATGGTAACAATATGAAGGCTCGTTATATCAAAGATTTGTTCATCCGTAAAAAAAAATGGATTGGGTCCGCGTAAGCATTGGGCTTACATCATAATATAATAAGTGTTTGCAATAAAAACGTGATATTTTGACAATGTTATACCACACGAATGTACAATAAAGGCGATAATATGATTTATTGGTTAGGGATCATAATAATGTTTACATTAAGGAATAAATCACAATGACTCGTCCATTGTTTAGTGGCAAGTGTTGCTGATGTTGACTGGTGATTAAAAGGCGTTTCTTAATCGAACTCGATTGTGTACACGCCGGAAGCGCATATAGATTTGGAATAGCGTGGATGACGCAGTTAATTAAGCTACTTAAACCATCAGACGAGAACGATTTCCATTGTGCATCAGGGAAAGTAAAAGGATACAAATAATAATTCATAAAAAAGTTCAGTATACATACATTGAAGAGTTCAAGGTATCTCAAGTTTCGTATAATTGTTTTTCTGTTGTCTCTAGGTTTGTTTGTATTATTGTGGGTGTTGCATTGAGAACTATTCAGATATATTTTCAGTAGATACAGCTAAATGAACTTGTACTTGCTGAACCTGATTGGAAATAAGGTCAAGTGTTTATGATGAGATTCGTGAAAGTAGAATTGTGACGTTATCATTGGTGACGTTTGGACATCTTAAGGTGGTTCCTTTGCAAGATCTTGAAATCAGACGAGAGTTAAACCTGTTGTTACAGCATAATTATTACAGGTTCTGTAAATTTCGTACTACTACACGCCACCTTTCAAGGAGAGCAACATGCTATCAGGCGTTTCCACGTCCTAAAATTTAAAGAGGGTTCAATAAACCGAAAATAGAATAGGATTTATTCATCAAAAAAATAAAACCGGATTCGCCTGTCGGGCACTGAAATAACGTTCATTCATAACGTTCGCCAATCCGAAACTACATCATATAATCGAGCGCTTTGAATGATACTTCATACTAGGAAAGCGCTATATGATATCTGAATTTTTGGTATTATCATTATAATTAGTAATATCTTCCACGTAATTATAGCAGCCTGTACACGAATCACCCGTTACTGGGTATAGCTTGATTATGATCGCTATTACCAAATGCCAAGGTTAGCCATGCGGTACTCTTGAGCAGTAGCAGTAGACATAGGTTCAAGTCTCTGGTCTTCTTATAATCTCTGCTTATTTTCTAAACAGATTGATGAATCAATTATATTGCTACGGATAGTGCCAGAGAAACAAAGACTAACCCATAGGAGGGCCAGAACAGTGCTGCTCTATGAAAGTTGTAAAATAATTCACAAGTGGCGCGTTGAGGGTTACATCATTTACTTTTTTTCGCAATAAGCATAAGATTCATTAAATGACGCCCATCTATGGCGTAAATGAATAGGTTACTTCGTTCAATGCATTTTGTACCATTTTGTATAAGTCATGTCAAATCAAAGTATATTTGCGACGGCCGACATGTCCTTTGACATGGAATGCTACCAGGCATATAAAACCATTTGCCACGAACAAGTTATGTTTTCAAGATCATAATGCACTTATCACGCCCCTGTCGCGTGGCTGATGAGGTATGTACGTGAACGCCTCTATTATCATACCGAAACAGACGATATAACTAGCTGGAATCAATATGGAATGTTTGTTTTTCCAGCTGAATGCATCTCTCTCTCTGTATCTCTCTCTCTCTCTCTCTCTTTCTCTCTCTCTCTCTCTCCCTCTCTCTCTTACTCTCTCTCTTTTCTCTCCCTCTTTCTCTTTCTCTCTCTCTCTCTCTCTCTCTTTCTCTCTCTCTCTCTCTCTTACTCTCTCTCTTTTCTCTCCCTCTTTCTCTTTCTCTCTCTCTCTCTCTCTCTCTCTCTTACTCTCTCTCTTTTCTCTCCCTCTTTCTCTTTCTCTCTCTCTCTCTCTATTCTCTCTCTCCTCTCTCTCTCTCTCTCTCTCTCTCTCTTACTCTCTCTCTCTTCTCTCCCTCTTTCTCTTTCTCTCTCTCTCTCTCTCTCTCTCTCTCTCTCTCTCTTTCTCTCTCTCTCTCTCTTGCCTTTTATCAGTCGCTCCCCCTTGCTATAAACCCCTACAAAACATTCTGCAAGTCAAATTTGAGCTGCAATATATCGTTCGTTACTTCATTGTTGTACATGACTGTGGTAACATTAGAAAGCTTCATTATTCCTCTTTAGGTTGATTAAGATACCTCAGATTATTTTGTAATGTGCAGTGCTCCTGAATGATCATAAGTCTAGGATTATTTCGTTGTTGAGTTACTTTCCCAGCATATTTCAATCCTCTTTTGGTATTTGGATCTTTGCATGCACGACTGAACAACAGATAATTTTTAGACGACTGCAAAATCTCACATGCACCAAAGTGGACGGATGTAGAATACAATTAATTCTGAAAGATGTGTACCTAATTCCCTTTTAGATAACCCATTCACCACCTCCGCCACTGACAATATCATCATTATCATAAAGTCTGATTCTTTTCCTTTATGCTATCTCAAGACGCAGACACAATGATAAAACAAAAGTGATCTAATATTGGTTTTGATTAGTATGGATATTTATAATTGTGTTGAACCTGACTGCAAATTTCTTCCAGATTTGGCAACAGTGACTAATTTTATAATCTAATTAAGTAGCACAAGTACAGGAGGCGTGGTTCGTCCTCATTTTTGTTTGTGTGTTTGTATGTTGTGATTGTTCATATTAGTTATAACTTGTATAACAAATCTGTTTCATTCTTTATTCAGCCACTTCGCGCAAATGAGATTTTGCGGTCTACTACAAATACCCGAATAAGAAGGATACAGAAATATGATGAGAGAGTAACTCTACCAAGACATACTCATGAATCCGTGATTAACTCTTCAAACTTTAAAACATGACAAATTTTAAAAGATGGGACTCGCTCTTTAATGCCGAGGTAAAAGTGCATGTCTTTTGGAATGTGTTTGAATGTTCAGGTAGTATGTAAACAGACATTAAAGGATGACAATGTCCCGTTTTGAGTGTAAGATGTTAGAATGCCATGGTCATTGCATTTCCTAAAGACGTATTTAGGAATGCGGGCGAAGTATTGGGAAACGATAAATTAATGACAGGCCGAGAAGAGGGCACTATAAATTACACAACCGTAATTATAGAAGATCGGTATACCGTATCACACTGTCTACTTCACGGATTCAAAAGAAGTGTGTGAGGCAGATTTACAAGGCATCTTTTGGTAGATCTCTGTCTGATCAGACAATCATAGAGCGATTTGTGATATAGAGAAAGTAAGTCTCCAATATGTTCTTGCAGTTGGTCGTTTTTGTGAAGTGACACCTAGAAAGACTGAAAAAATTTTCTTGAGAGGAAACTCAAAATGAATAATAAATCTAAAATTCAGTGTATGAGACATGTATCTTGACGTTAATGATTTTAAAAGCACAGAACTTAAGCTTTGTTAAATCTTAAAGGTTTAGTCTACCCTGAAATTAAATTAGTTATAAATCAAAAAGAAGCTGAAATATTAAAAAAAAACAGTATTATCCTTTGTTATTCTTTCACGGATTTCCAAGCAATGCCTCAATAATTTGAGGCATTGATGAAAATCCATAAAAGGATAAGAAAGTTATGATCTTTTTAAGTTTTGATTTCGTGACGTCACGTGCGAGGTGCTCCCCAAAATTTTGTGTACAATTGTTTTTGAAAATGTCCATAATTATGCTCAAAATCATATGCATAATTTCACCTGTGCATTTGGTATATAAGTAGAAACACCTTTTTACACACATACCTCTATGAGAAAAACATTATTCCTTCATCAAAAACAGAAAAAGAGCCATCTATGAACACATGCATGACACAACATATGGGGAACACCTTGCACGTGACGTCACAAAATTAAGATTTTAATCATCCTTTAACGGATGTTCGTCAATTTTGCATTAATATGTTTCTTTTATATTTCTGTTTTTATTGAAACCAACTTAATATCAGGGGGAACTTTCCCTTTAAGTATTGATCAATACTGGAAAATAAGAAAGGCGCAAACACATGTATATATAGAGTGAGCATTTCATCAAACTGGAACCATACAACAAACCAGGGAAAGTTTCAGACAACAGTTCCCTGACAAAGATCCACCATCTGCAAAAACAATACGGGCAAATGTGATGAAATATTAACAACATGGAACAAGCCTCCGGAAGAAGGCGCACTGGCCGGAATGAACAAAACATTGAAGCTGTAAACAGTGTGTTGAAAGGGGCAGGAGGACATGTGGTAGGGATATGTACACTTTAAAACGAAAATGTAATGAAAACTAAACACATACTAACACATCCACCCACCATTTGAATATCCTACAAACTTGCAATAACATTATTTTACATGTCATCTTCTAGAACAATGTACTCTGTCATGCACGATGCTTGTGATGCGCGAAGGGTATCAAGTTATAGCAGAATAGTTACTCTTTAATTATACCTGACATTGATATTGTGATCGTGGAGAATTTTTAAAATGATTTACCTTTGAACCTCGAGTGACTTTTCTTATAATCCTTGGAACACTTAATGAGATTGTCACTTTTTGACAAATTTGAATCTGAAAATGTGTGCGTATCAGATAATTGATTCACAACACAACAATGTTCATTGTACATCACACATGCCAACCCGCAACTTCTTTTCTGCCAGAAGCATCATGAATTATCAATAAAACAGTGATTGAAGTTGCTGGTGAGTTAACAAGTGCAATACACAATGGTCATTGCTGTGCTCTGAATTAATGATTTCATACACACAAATTTTGAGGGCCAAATTTGTCCACAAGTAAAAATCCAATTAAATATTCCAAGGATTATTACAAGAAAAGTAATCAATGAAATGTTACAAAATTTGTCTCTAAAAAAATAGACATCCCTTGACTGTTTGATGTTTTGATTTCGTACACTTCATTCGGCAATGATGTACACAATTGCATGAGAGACGAGAACAACACAAATGTCTCGTACCTCAAATGTCTCATCCTTTAGATATGAAACTTGGCAGTGCAGTGATATCAAAGCATGCACGACAACGCAGTACATGTAGTGTGTTTCGTATGATAAAACTTTGAATAATAATACATCCTCAGAAAGGTGGCAAGAAATGTGAGAACTGACAGCAACGATCCGAGGGAATCACTTCCATAGACCATTTTGTTCATGTTTGCAAATTTTATTCACATCGTTCGAACAATATATTACTAATGGTAATTCCAGAGCTAGTTCGAGGTTTTCCGATTAGCAACAACTAATAGATTCAGAGTGCGTTGCATCCACTGAAACCGAATCACGAAATACAGGTGGATGTAATAACGCGTCACCAGGCAGTTAGGGGAAAAGTTGTTAATACATTACAAAAATGGATTATTTAATGAACATACTAAACTTGACACTTTCACAGTCTGTAAAGATATGCAAAAGTACTAAGCTTTGTTTTAAACGAACTAATACCGGACATTTTAAACTTTAAAAGAAAATTAAATTTCATTCAAATTTGTTGTTCATATTCTACATTGTTTACAGCATTTAGTTTCATGTAACATTTCAGTCCAACAAAATATATTTTCAAGAGGCTACAAAAAAGATACATTGTTCATATGAAACAGATACAGGCGCTTTGATAATAATAATGTTCCGGTTATGAGATTCTTTCTAAAATTGAATACACATTGTGTGTTCAATAGTTTAGAGCACTGAAATATGACATCATTTGAGCATTATTGTCAAGACAACTGGTTCTAAAGAATGTGGGTCGAGCCGAGCAGCGGTGATCACAGTATAGACTGTAATTAGGAATGCCTGACACTAGCCCGATATAGAACCGCTAAACCTCTCGCTGGAGCGAGTTTGTTCAGAGCCAATTGTCTTGACAACGTGCTCATATGACGACACCACAATACTATATAAGCTGATTCCAAACAAGTTGATCGGGGGAAAAGGGAAATTACTAACAATAGAGCAATTCTATGATATGAGACTGAATAAAATACTTGTGCGAAGGACTCAAGAGCCGCAGTAGTGTTTGAACTCACAACCTGCTGATCGAGAGAGCAGTGCTTACTCCACTTCACCACGAAACCTCCCCCTTTAAAGTAGCAATTGTTCTACAACTACAGTATATCAATCAGTTCAAACATATCAACTCAACACTGTGAAGAAATCCTGAGCTATCTTTCACATATTTCTTTTCATTTGTGTTAAACTTTGTATAAAACTGATTGAACAAGATTGAACAACACTGGAAAACATCCGTTTGAGAATCGTTCCTAATATCCTTTTATACTACAACACGACATTTAAAAGATACTTCAACAAACTCATAAAAGGCAATAATGCATTTACGTTGTTTGTGTAAACACGTTGAAGATTTGATTGATTTGAAAAAGACCAAGAAATTCCATAATCTTTGGAACCGTTCTCGTATAAAAAAAGTGATAACAAAATCAGCTGGTTATCTGACCTCACACACCCGTATGTTTCCTCCCACCATCTCTCAATCCATTAAGATGGCTGGTGAAATAAATATCGTAAACATAATAACTCTTTAGGCACCTCACTCTTAGAACAGTGTTGCGATGAACACGTTTTCGTTCTGGAATCTTACTATAACTAGGAGCACTTTGTATATACAAAATAGCGGCATATTTTACCATTTTCTTATGAATGAGAACAATACAGTACAATAGCTGGCGATATGTCAAGCATACCTCAGGAGGACAAAGGCTTCGTAATGCTATTGATAATGCAGCTGGTATTCAACAAGGATGATATTACCAAAAAAAGGAACTCAAGTTTTGACTTACGTTTCGACTAATAAGTCCCATACGATCCACAACCATGATTGGCCTACCGTGCCTATTGGCATAGTCTTGGACTTGATTTATCAAAAAAAAAAAAAAAAAAAAAACCTTGCGGGCGGGTATACTTTGTACCAGAAAGCTCCGGAGATGTAAGTTGCACGGTGCTTTGAATCATGCACTGTTAGTCATAACTCATGAACATCTGTCCTCTCGATTTTATCGTTGTTTTGCTGCTACTTTCCGTAGTAATGTTAGTACTAAGATTGATTCAGCAATCTGTTTTGAATATAAGCAAAGAAAAAGAGCACCATGTCGGACTTAAGCCTGCGATCGACAGGTAGCTGGGAAGCGACACTGTTCACCAGGCTCTCCGGTAAAGCTTGGTGATAGTGACACGATTCTTAGGAACCAGGACACACGGCCTCTATTTCTCTTGCTTATTTGTATACAGGAGTAACCAGTAGCACGGATGTCTTTTTTTTCATGGAACTTTGTACTTTTTCGGCGGCTTTTTCGTGGGCTGTATGCACTGCATCCTACACATACCTTCAGTCCAGATGCCCCATAGCAAGTTGGAATGAGTGATTGTCAGATGGTACATGCTCATATGTTGCATTAAGTACGTTATCCTTTCATCGTCCATGCGCAACGCATTACCCGGCTCGACGAGATGGAAACGAGCGTTCTGACGAAACAGGTGCCGGTGCCCCGGTGTGATGCCGACCTTATGGAAGCAAATTCCGATGAAGACGTCCGACCACGGTATCAAGGGCGTTTTCAATGTCATATAGTACGTCTTTTCCACCACGTCCGTTGACATGATGTACGAGGATCCGCCGTAAAACGGTGGATATTCGTCTTCTTTGTAAACATGCTTTGGAGTGTAGAATTTTGAGTAGAGGCTGTTCTTATCACGGACGGGTCCTAGATCTTTGAGGACGTCTCCCATTGTGAAGTTAACAGGATTCGACTCCTTAAGGACTTTGTAGATAAGCGGGGTGTTGAGGAGGACATCGTCGTCCATCTTCATCGCGAAAGTGGCCCGACGGCAGAATATCGTCACCCACTTGAACCCCATGATCGATTTCAGCGTCATGTTCCAGTAGTGGTCAATGAAGTCTTCCTGTACAATGTCGCCGAACATTTCCGACTCCTGGTAGATCTGCGCCTGGAGCTTCGGGTCTTTGGTCGCGCCGATAGAAAAGACCATCCGCATGGACTCGTTGGTCGCGAAAGGCCACGCTGTCTCCTTCCCGAATGTGTTCCGCATATAGACTCTCTTCAGGAAGTTCCCGGGTGCCGTGTTGACGAAGATGACAAGGAAGATGTCTCTTGGGTCTTCCTTTGTCCGTCTACAGATTCCCTTTGGGTTAAGCTTGTAGCGGTATGTATGCGGATCGACCCAAGGTTTATACTCGTCAATTTTTCGAAAGTATTCCTCTTTATCACCTTTAATTGAGTCTGTGTATTTTTCTTTTCCTAGGGACAGATCGTTCAGCTTTGCTCTCCCTAAGTGTTCGTCTTGCACGGGCTCTCCTGCTTTGGCCTGGTCCTCTTTTTTGTCGATCTCCTTCTCTTCCTCGTCGACTTCGTCGTAATCTTCCTCATCGTCGACGTCATCGTCCCAATCACCGATGTCCTCTTCCTCTTCCTCGTCCTCGGTCCAGTCGGGCTCGATGCGATGGCCTTCGCGTTTCTGCTGATGAATGACCACGTCTGCTTTCGCACCTGCGGGCTGCAATGCCCGGACCGGTGCAGGATCGATCTCGCGCCCATTCCGGAAGAAGTCGAGTGATCCACCAGCGCCGTACGCGCATCGGACCTCGCCAATGACGGCGTGGACTATGATGATTATACTGAGAAAGGTGAGGAAGAAAAGAAGGCGGATGTGTTTCTTGGCGAGGCGAAACATATTATCGTCCGTGTGTCGCGCCCTTTTCCCGCCGACTCCGGGCAAAACAAGTCTTTTCTGCATAATCGTGGACAGGCTAGACCTCAGTTCCATCAAACGCCGTTAAACTTATTGTTTTTCTCTAAACTATCTCGTTAAATCAGAGACTAATCTTTCAGCAAACACAATTCTGTCATAAGACTTTACCTTTCTATATGAGCGATGTGTTCTTTCAAATATATACAGACAGAGAGCGTGTCAAGAAAGGTGCAAACATCTCGAAGAGACCACTGGACGGTGCGAGAAAATGTGTTTATGCTGAAGCAGATACTTTCTAATACGTTGTGAAGGATTTACGTCCGTTTCTGCGGTGAGAACTGTCATATTTGATGGGTAATACTGCATATGCATATATCTGCGCTCTCACATCGCACGCTCTGATCCGAAGCGTTCAGTTGAATTATGACAATAGGCACAGTGCGCAGTGCTGTTATTTAGGTTCGTTCGTGAATCGCTTATAATCACTCTCAAACTTGACAATGAAGTAGGGCGCAGGACTTGGTGAACCGCGCTCATGCGTGGTCGAAACGACTGCAGAGGAGAGGGTTGGCACAGCCTTGATGGTCTTGGTCAACACAGGTTTGATCTGGAAGAAAGGAAGACAGAAAAGAATAAACAATTAGGGTGACGTCCG
>OZ022596.1:13384202-13476702 GCA_963669155.1 Arbacia lixula | reverse complement strand
TCAAAGTGTTCAACAAATAGGGTCTAGTATTCTCAAGACTAGTTGCACTTTCATTCTCCTCTGTTCTCCCTCCGCCGAGCAGGAGATAGAATTGAGATCGATTAGTCTACTGCGGCCAGACCCGTTTATTAAATGTTGGATTGAATATGCTTGGCAGCCTGGAAGCGAGGCTGGGTCACACGCAAACTACGCGTGATTAGTGCGACTTGTCCCGGTCAGGGATGCTTTTATTGAAAATTGACAATCAAACAAACAATCAAACAATGCCAACAGCATATCATGTCGGGTAAGCCAGCCGTGTAAAGTTGCCTTTATTGGAGATATTGACACAGATATAGATATGCTATTGTATGGTTTGTACTTATTCATTTTGCCGAATATAAAACATCATAATTTCTATTTTAAAAAAAAAAGCCTGTCAAAAGCAGATGTGTAGCAACAATAGAATTATATCGTGGGAGGCAAATTAATAGCGACTCGCCCAACGGTCAACTAAACTTTCTTTGACCGAATTATCTGAATCAGTAAATGGCAAGAGCCTATGTCTCGCCTGGTATACTAGGTGACCCGTGCAAACTAGCCTTCATTAGCGATGGTTTGTATTTATGTGTTCGACCGGCCTTTGCACGTCATCACTTTTCACGCATGACCTATATAAGGGCACAAGTGAAGCAGAGATGAGATTCTTAAGAAGCACTTTAATAGTCACCCATCCAACATCCGTGTCTCATGTAATAGGAATGGAACGTCCCAATCAAACAATCATGACAAAAACGTACAGTTTATCTCAAAGGGTATTTATTCAATAATCAATCTGTACATGCATGTAGGCCTACTTATTAACTCAGTGTCAAACACCCTACGTACAACCCTGCTTCTAAGTTACTTTTTCTTCATTTGAGCGCATAGGAACTTGCTATCTACATGATCTAGCCACATGTTAAGCGCTACAAAAGAAACAATTTTTCTAATTATCATTATATCTTGCCGGTAAGACCGATCGAGAGAGGCAGGAAATGTGCTCTTAATAAGCGAGTTCGTAGTTACAATGTGCGCATGAGCAGATTGTTGCTGGTACATTTAACCTCGGGTCAATTGTACAACTCACAGAGTAAATTTAAAATTCATTAGATACTCAACCAGGTTTCTCTTCATTATCATGCAGATATGACAACAATCATTCAGCTTTGAAAGGCAGTAAAAGAACATTCCACCATGCGCACCTGTTTGTATTGTTGTTTTGGGCACATTGTAAAATGTATTCACATCCATCATCCCATCCGCCTTAATGAACAGATCCCAGTCTGCATTCTTGTAGTATTTATTCAGTGAATTGTCCAACCATCGTGTAACTACGAACTGGTCTATTATGTACAAGTCATTTTCAAACAGGTTTAATTGAGAACCGTTTCTCAGGGGAAACGACGTGGTCTCTATAGGCATATGGTTTTCATATACAGGTGATCGCTACAATAATTTTTCACAAAATGATGATAATAAAGGAGGGGGAGGGGTAGGATGGAGGGGGGGGGGGGTATTTCACCAAGCTGTTCGTAAGCTAGGAATAACTTTACGAACGACTGGTGATCCCTTCTTATGCTAAATCACATTCTCAATGATTTTCCATCAGCTGAAGTTCAAATCTGATGTTTATAAATGAAAATTCTTGTCTCTGAATACAACGATTATGTTCTTTCAATTTTTTTTAAGATTGTTGGTAATTAACTCCCACCATGTTAAAACAGGAACAAACTGTGGTATCGCATTTAGCACAAGAAGTGATAACCAGTCGTTCGTAAAGTCGTTCGTAGCTTACGAACAGCTTGGTGAAACGTTTACAGTTCAATATTCCGAAGGTTCGTTATGCCAAAGGTTCGTTATTCCGAAGGTTCGTTATTCCGAAGGTTCGTTATTCCGAAGATTCGTAATTCCGAAACACGTTAATTTCCCATCCGGGGGGGGGGGGGGGGGGGGGGGGGGGGGACATACCACGAAGGGCAGACATATATTTCTCTCCCTTTCGGAAAGGGGAAAAATATCACTCCGTGTAACACGGTTAAACTGTCAAATAGCAAATAAAACCTAGTTCCCACAGTCTAAGTACTTTCATGATCATACTAAATGTTACACTGTTGGTATATTTGGTTCTAAAACACGTTATAACCCCCAAACGTGTTGAACAGAGTGCATAGTACTATTATTAGCTATATTACTATAATGATATATCACTATATTACATGTAACACGGTAAAACTGTCAACTAGCAAATAAAACCTAGTTCCCACAGCCTAAGCACTTTCATTATCATATTACATTTGTTTTTACACTGTTGGTTGATTTGGTTCTAAAATACGTTATAGCCCCCAAACGTGTTGAACCGAGTGCACGGTACTATGTCGGGTGTTATACTTCACTCGCCCTCTGCTCTGCTCGATGTGAATAGCCTATCATCTACGTTTTTAACCCTGCCTCCAGGCGAATAGGCATTTATATTCCACATAACATGATCGATAGACGAAGCTGACTGCACTAGATTAACCATTCTTGATTTATCTTCCGGATTGTCTAGGTACTGCGAAAAGTAGCATCCGTACTAGGTTGTGAGGTTGTGTTTCCATACACAAGGCAGTCTGTTAACAACTCAGTCTGGTAGAACAGTCTATGCCGTAATCCAGTCCTAGCTCCTCTGGCTGGAATCAGGGCATAGTCTGTGTTACCAGACATAGTTGTTAACAGACTGGGTTGTATCCGTACACCTTACAGTCTAGTGCATTGCCTGTGAGAAAGGAGGAGAACGATCGGGTGACTTTCCTTGTAAGAACTATTTTCAGTTTGAGCTTGAATTGTCAAAAGAGCCTGGAAGCCAGACTAGCACGATATCTCACAATGACGTCACCGTGCATGGCATTGAGATATGGTTGATGTATTATGCAGCGTGGGAGTATTGGAGGTCTTGCTCTTTCCCAACGCAATTCGTCATTCTACGTTTCAAAGGAGGAATGAATGGGTTGGGTATTCCACTTTTTTCTCAAGAAGTGAATTATAATAATGTCCATCAATCAAATCTCATTGATGCATGTCTTAATCGCCACTATATTTCACATGTATGGCTATTGCCTGTCATGTATTGTTTTCTATCATTTACGATACTTTGAAGGAGTAGCGATATCATATTTAATGTGATTGATCAGCTGATGTCATGAACGTATTGTAAAATCGACAGTGACATTGAACTTTTGATGTGGTCAATTCGCGTATTAATATTCATTTATCAAGTTCATGTCACTCAAGATTCACGTTTCAATTGTATTTGTCCACAAAAAAACAAACGACAAAATACATGCATAAAGTTCAGATACAATTATAACAAAGAAGAAATAATAAACACAATTCATTCATAGAAATAAAATGTTTTGTGGAGGACTTTACAAAGAAGCAGGGCTTCTGTATATTGTACCCCTGAATGGAAATAAATGGAAATTATGTAATATATGATACATTCTAAGTAAATATATATGTGAAAAACTCAAACATTTCGGCAGTTTGGTTGACAGTGTTTTTTTTTTCTTTAACTCTTTGTATGCCTTATCTGCTAGTAATACACACAAATCCAATAGAGCAATAGAATATATATACGGCACAGAAAGAGTTATCAACAGCAACAACAACGAACAAACACACAAACAAAACAAAAAAATTATCGTGATACATGATTAGTGTTTTTTTTAGCATAATATAATGGAACTTGGAGAACATGGAGAAAAAAAACAACAACAAAAAATTAATGTACATCGTTTTTTCTCTTCAAATTTACAGCTAAACCATATTCAATGAATTGTCGAATAAAACAAAATCGTTGTGATTGTTTTCATGGTAATAAACAATGCAGAAAATAACCAAATAAAAAAATATATATAAAAAAGTACCGCTCAAACAAAGAGAGCGATAGAGAGGAGTAGGGAGAAAAGAGAGGGGGGGGGGGGTTGGGAGGGATAGGGGGACGGGGAGGGGGAAGGGGGGGTTGGGGGACATAAGGAGAGGAGTTTTGTTATGAATGTCGCGTTCCTGTGGTTGTTAGATATATATATATATATACGCTATGCGGAAAAGTCTCCACGTATAGTGTCAACAAAACATCTGTGTGCAGTTACGGACATATAACGTTGTACTCTTAATCTTGCTGTTCAATATATGATTTTAACATGACTTTTTTAAGTTGTGATTTAGATATGTTTAGGCTGAGAGATTGTCTGATGTTGGGGCTGAGAGAGTTCCAGTATTTTGGTCCAGTATATATGAAAGATGAGTAAGCGCGTGAAAGGGTGTGTCAAATATAGCTCTCGTTGCCTATTTCTGGAGGAGGTGTAGTTTGTCTATAGTTGCGTATTTCCGGAGATTCCCCATGCTATAATTCCATAACTGAGGTGCGGTAGGATAAGGGATAAGTACAATGTGAGAAATGTTTGATATGGGAAATATTGTTTCATTTTGTTTAATATTCCAATATTCTTTGATATTTATTTTGTTCAGATCACTGTTTAGATAACATGCCTTCGTTTGATTGTTACACATACCGAATGTCGACCTGTTTTGCATCCTAAACGCCACCGTCTCCAGGCAGCTATTAGCAATGATCACGCTCTGAAGTCGTGATATTTGCCGTATTTTGCATGGATACCTCTCATATTCCCACAGATTATCTACTGCACACACGTGGCCTTAACAATAGAAATACAACAAAAACATGCCAGGCGTTCACTACTGTATTTGCTCAGTCAGATCTCGTGGATGAGTGGCTATGGAGATTGCAAGTACATGGACCCTGTCAATGATCTCCTACCGAAGCCAAATTCATAGAAACCTTACTAAGCCTAGTTTATATTATGCTATGTTATGTCACTGAGATTGTCATTGACTGTATATGTATGTTCTTACGCCAATATTGTTCATGTAAACCGATCCTTCCAGCCTGCGTTTGCTGATCTTTAATTGCTACACCTGAATATATCAACAGTGGACCCGACCACGGTAGGGTCCATGTATCAACCAATCTACGCCCAGTACATCATGGTGAACATGGTACATATTGCGCTAAGCATGCTCACTCACAGGCCTTTGAATTATAATCTGGGGCCATATTCATGAAAGCTTACTAGCCTAGTTGGTTACTACAATCCATACATTTCGATGTACTTTAGTAACTAACTTGGCTTAGTAAGGTTTCATGAATATGGCCCCTGAACCCTGGTCATGCCGGTAGAATGGACAACCGCGTTCATTTGTGACAAGGATTTATTATGGAAGGGTGTGAAGCAACTTTCTTTCTTTGAACCCATGCGCCTTCTCAACGGGTGTTGTTCAGGTGTTTGAGCAAATATAAACATAATTGTGAGGCAACGCCTTCTCAGAGAGAACAAAAGAAATGTTAGGTCTCATCAGGGATGTGTTACAACAATCGCTACATGTGGGGCGTATTCCCATGCTGCACGAATTCATCTTCTGCTCTATGGCATGTAAAGCTAAATACAGAAATGCTGTATTGTGTTCTTCCAATGTTTCTAAGTACCATGGCAACACCAAATATGCCGTGACCGTTGTATTGTGCTCTTACAATATTTCTAAGTACCACGGCAACACCAATTGGGCCGCAAACTTTTGAATAATTCCTGTCATTGTTAATACCTAATCCTTTAGTCATGTTAGTTCCAATGCAAGCAGTATTCAGACAACAGCAGACGACACGATGTTTCCACGAATCTGCAGTCGTTAGGTCCTACGACTGGAAATATGACGTCACCTTATTACACAAATCTAATGACCGGATCCTGCGATTGAGACAGTCGCAGAGTCGGGCGATTGATCGGATCGTGTCGTCTGTCGAGGTCTTAAACATGATCAATAGAGTGAAAAATTACAGCACAAACATACAAGGAAATTGGCCTTGTGTAAATCGCCGCTCAGAACGAATCGCTGGAAACTTGTTACAAATCACAGCAGGGATCCCCTGTCTTTTAGGACTACCCCCCCCCTCCCCCCCCCCTCCCCCCCCCTCCCCCCCCCCTCCCCCCCCCCTCCCCCCCCCCCCCCTATGCCTTTGAAAGTAATTCAATTAAAACAAAATACGGGGATTGGGATTGTCTGCAAGTGCTTAGTTTAAATGAAATTACCTTTCTTCTATTTGCATGCGCAACATATTTCCATATGTATTTATATTTTTTTGTAATGTTAGTGCCATGTTTTGCATGCAAGCGTTCGTAACAGACAAAATCAATGTTACCATAGCTTTATGAGACTTTATTTACCAATTGAGAACACAAAACAATATTTATGAATCAAAGAAAACATTGCATATTACTCTTTGGAGATAACCACCCCTTTGTTTAATTCTTTGGTTGACAAAATCCAAACCTTAAGCGCTCATCTTTGCATGAGGGAAACACGTAAATGGATGAGACAATTGGTTTCAGCGACAAGTGAACAATAACGTAGAGTAACAGAGAAATCCCAACACTCTATTCAACCAGGCAAATTGATGAAACAGAGAAAAAAATGGACAGCGATTAAGAAATCTATGAATTCTTTAATGGTCCAAACATCACTATTTTATTAATCACATTGGCAGCTCTGTCACGAGGTTGTGATATCGTAATCACATCAAGTTTTTGCCTTTTTGGTATTATTGGAAATATAATTTTGCTTCTATATGTAGGCATGTTCAGATGATTCGCAATATAAAGACATATTTATTGAATGAATGTTGCACTGGTGTCAACAATACATGTAGACGTGTGACATGGTTCAATATAAACGATTTTTAAGCTAGGAAAAGTTCAAAGCACTTATCAATCTGCATTTCAGTGGTAACGAGAGAGTTCACACATGTGTATGTATGCATATTGACCATTATTGTAGTTATCACTTATTGCGGCTATACCGTGGGAGTAGGTTGCTGAGCTTGATTGATTTTCACCGTTGTCATGGTATTAATAATCATGACAAGGGTATAACTTACAATAACTAAACATCGGTTTTAAGCTTTGTTAGGGACTTGCCCAGCCTTCAGTGAAGCATTTTATACGGTAACAAACACTCGGGCGACCCGCCTTGGCCTGTGACGACATATGACGTTTAATACAGGCATCCGCCTTTATTTGCTCACTGAGTTCAGCAAATAATTTATTTACACACGGCGTATTCGGAACAATAACTTTGGTGACGTCGCATGTCAGATTTTTTTTTTTTCATTTTTCATTTTGTCCATACCATTGTGTGCTGCACGCTGCCATGTGTGCGTCACATATCCTGCCAAAACAGGGCGTGTTTGTATCAGGTCAACACACCCCTCCCTACAATAGGAAACGTCATTTTCAATTGGAGTATCATCAGGGGGGGGGGCAAAGGGTTTGTAAAATCGCTAGGTTTGCAGTGACTTTAGATCCAGGTGGTGCGAATTTCCCCTTAGCTGCAGTATTTAATTACATGAATGCTAACTAAATTTGTACGAATTCGATGCTGGCTTCGACATTTTGTTCCTTACTTATTAACACGTTACATACGTTATCTTGGCTACAATTTTTTAATACAAAATATGAATTAAGTATGGCCACGACTTAAATCACTTAACAGTTTTGACTTATTGGCCGCATATTAGTAAAAAAAAAATACTGTAAGCCTCTGAAATTGTCCCTCCTTACAATTCAATAAACACATTTGAGACATAAAAGAGAGAGCAGGTGGTGCGAATTTCCCCTTAGCTGCAGTATTTAATTACATGAATGCTAAACTAAATTTGTACGAATTCGATTCTGGCTTCGACATTTGTTCCTTACTTATTAGCACGTTACATACGTTATCTTGGCTACAATGTTTTAATACAAAATATGAATTAAGTATGGCCACGACTTAAATCACTTAACAGTTTTGACTTATTGGCCGCATATTAGTAAAAAAAAATACTGTAAGCCTCTGAAATTGTCCCTCCTTACAATTCAATAAACACATTTGAGACATAAAAGAGAGAGCAGGTGGTGCGAATTTCCCCTTAGCTGCAGTATTTAATTACATGAATGCTAAACTAAATTTGTACGAATTCGATTCTGGCTTCGACATTTGTTCCTTACTTATTAGCACGTTACATACGTTATCTTGGCTACAATGTTTTAATACAAAATATGAATTAAGTATGGCCACGACTTAAATCACTTAACAGTTTTGACTTATTGGCCGCATATTAGTAAAAAAAAAATACTGTAAGCCTCTGAAATTGTCCCTCCTTACAATTCAATAAACACATTTGAGACATAAAAGAGAGAGCAGGTGGTGCGAATTTCCCCTTAGCTGCAGTATTTAATTACATGAATGCTAAACTAAATTTGTACGAATTCGATTCTGGCTTCGACATTTGTTCCTTACTTATTAGCACGTTACATACGTTATCTTGGCTACAATGTTTTAATAAAAAAAAAATGAATTAAGTATGGCCACGACTTAAATCACTTGACAGTTTTGACTTATTGGCCGCATATTAGTAACAAAAAATACTGTAAGCCTCTGAAATTGACCCTCCTTACAATTCAATAAACACATTTGAAACATAAAAGAGAGAGCACGACTCTCGAAGTTTTACCAGCGATGTGTTAGGAAGGAGGAGACTCAACCATAATATATTCAAACATCTGTATGGATGCTAAAGTGTGCTAATGAATATCAAAAGCATTCCACAATCACTGCAATGCTTTGATGTCACATGCGCGGCACTGTCATTTTGCTGCTGTCAACTTGGAAAGCACTATCTTTAATTCCCTGTTTTGTTTCTCGAAACTGTGTTTCTTATCACATTTTTTTTCTTAATTTTTAAGAAAGTTACGGGAAACATCACTAAAGATCCTGTATTCGTTTTCTTCTAAAGAACTGTCGAATGATTCACAAACGGAGATATAAGATATTATTATTATTCGTATCAGATATCTGAGCGGTGGTTTTACAAAATCATATTCCCCTCATTTCCAGTGTAGATGGGGCAAAGATGGTAATATTGACAATATTACCATCTTTCACAAAAGCTTATGGACTTTACGTGTAATAAAACGGGAAATATTGTCTTGTATTGTCCCTGGTCTAACATCCGGGAGTTTTTCAATCAGACAGGGATTGCGTTCTTGGCAGGCAAAGCTCCGCGATAAGCGCGCGAACGAGTGCCATTTCCCATACGTTTACAGGTAAAATGAGCAGGCGATCGCCTCCAGACTTAGCTGGCGCTGCGTGGGAAATTTGAAAATTTGTGTTGTCAACAAACAAGCAAAATGGCAGCGCCCTGTGCAAGAACATTTGCGTCTTTCGATGATCAGGAATTTAATGATGTATAAAACAAAGATGCACAGAACACGAAGAAAGCAACCCTGCAAGCAATAACGATATTCAAGGAATATTTTATGGAAAAACGTCTGGATGTTGATGTTTAAACTGCAGATATCAAGACTTTATCATCCGTGTTATAGCCAATTAATTTTACGTGGAAGTGCGCCGAGCTGATGGAATTCATTAAGACTACATCGTTACACAGCATTCGTGCAGGTATCAATCGACATTTGAAGTCAGTACATTCAGAAATGATCGATGTCAACGTGGTGTTTAAAGCAGCAACAGTAGAACTGAAGAAAATCTATAATTTGTATCAAAAAATGTTTTAACTTTTGCGCTTAATAGTTTCTTGGTACTGGTAGTAAGTAAGTATTAAAAATGGGAAGCTATAGAAATTGTGAATTATTCGCTCTAGATGTCTGATGTGGATAATAGTAATAATATTAACAGGCTCTTACTTCCGGGAGATACGACCGATATTGCCCTCACTGAATCCATAATTCCCTCGTCTTCGACTCGGGCAATATGAATTCAGTTCTGGCAATATAGGTCGTATCCCCCTCAAAGCCAGTCAATATTATATTAATATTCTTACTTACATAATTAACAAATTTCTTCACTTTCCGGAGATTTCCGGAAATGTCGGATTCAATCATTATCAAAATTATATATCAAGCTGTTTATTTTCATAACAGAGTTTGCGTGAATTTGCCTGCAGCTGAGATATTCTACTTAAAAAAAATTTTGTTCGCTGATATCTCTTTTCCTCACAAAAGTACTGATGCAACTTAATAGAAGTGGACAAGCGAAATAAGACTCTACATTTCTATTGTTCTCTCTGAGAAACCGTTGCTAGGCAATCCTGTTCGTTATTGTTAAAACACGTGAAGAGTACATGCTGAGACCACATAATTTTTCGGCGGTGCCACGCATGGGCTCAAAGAAAGAACATTGTTTCATATCCTCCCATAACATATCCCCGATTCGACACTGCAAGCATGCCAGAAACGTACAATAGTTACGTGACCACAGCCCCTGAATCGTGTGTGTGAAACGCGTCTTTCTTTACAGACTACGTCACGGGAATCTGGGCTATATGAGCTGGTCTTCATATGTAGGTAGAATTACATTGAAATTGGTCTGAAAAGAACGTGTATAGTCAATATTAATCGTGTCTATGGGGACTCTTAAGAGCGGCCACAGCGAAGAGGTCATTTTGCAGACAACATGTAACGTTGAACAGGGCGTGGTATATCTACCAAACTTGTGTCAATATGAGTCGTGTGTCTGTGTGTTAATAAGCATGTAGGTCTGTTAATAGCATACAAAGAGATCATTCAGATTTGACGATTTATGAATGTGTTGAATTATTTTTCGTAGGGTATGATCATTTAAAAACAATCAAAAAAGTGAAATAGATTCATATAAAGGTTTAGGTCATTGTATCATGTCATTCGTTTCTAGCGAAAGAAGACTGGTCACTTTGGCAGCCATCATCTTACCTACTGATGGTCAACTAGTGTATTGAAAATTATGTCTGCGTCATAATGATAATGATCATAACAATAATGAAATTAATAGTAATAATAATAAGAAGAAGAATAATAATGATAATGATAATAATCAACTCTTAGTGACGCATAATACCATTCAAATAGTCTCTATGCCTGTGAAAGTAAAAATTGATTATGTGAGAAATTTAAAATAACCAATAATTATCAAACAGCTACGCCTTTAGTATAAATTTGAATTGATCGAAGTCTGTCAATGATCTAATGACTTGGGGGAGGTTATTCCATAATTTGGGTGCCGTATTTGCAAAAGCTCTATCACCGAATGTCTTAGATTTTACACAAATTTCAGAGAGAAGATTTTCTGATTGAGAACGAAGATTACGACTTGGCTGGTATCGTTTGATGAGTTCAGTAAGATAGACAGGAGCATTTCCACGTAGGCATTTGAAAACAAGAATGAGAATTTTAAACTGAACACTCAAATGCTTTCTTGCGTATTAAATGCACACAAATCCCAATAAGAAGTATTTTGTGTAGCGCATAACGGGCTAATTGAAACTAAGATGGAACGCCTAATTCCTTCTAACGAAATAAATTATGTTAGTCATATTTTAAAGGGAAAGTCTATCTTGAAATTAAGTTCATTTAAATAAAAGTAAACACATAAAAGAAACATATTAGTAAAGGTTTTACGAAAAACCGTCAATGATAGATAAGTTACGATTTTAAAAAGTTTCAATTCGGTGACGTCATGTGCGAGATGTTCTCGCTCCTGTTGTATGCTGTATGATTCAATAAATTGCTCATAATCTGTTTTGATGAAGGAATATATTTTTTCATAAAGGTAGGGGTGTAAAAACATGTATCTAACGATGCATCAAATGTACAAAGTAAATGATGCATATCCTATTGAGAAAATGAATATTCAAAAAAAAAATAGTACATATGGGAAATCATCTCCCGCGTGAGATCGCAAAATAAAAATTAAAGATAAACGTAATTCTCTTATCCTGACTGATTTTAATCAAAACTTCACTATTATGTTTCTTTCATGTTTCTTCTTTTATTAAAACCAACATATCTTCTGAATGGACTATCCCTTTGAGGAAAAAAATGCGTAGCTTATGGTTCCATATGTTAGAAATTCTTCTCAACTGGACCAGAAGTTAAATATGTGTGCTTAAATTGATGTTTTATATTTACAATTGCAAGGTTCTGTCCCAATTTATTACCTAACTTCGGTGCGTTGCGTTTAGCATCGTACAATATGAAAGGTGGATTTACCCTCATCTTTCGGTATACCTAACACATAAAAGATGCTCAAACATACCCAATGCAATATATTCCTAAACATCCATTGCAACTCTTAACATGAATGGTTTTACTTAATACTTTTTGTGCCATATGAGTCATGCAGACAAATACCAAAATGAATAACTTTATCTGACAAATAAAGGGTTAACTCGCCAGGTAAAAGAATCTACATGCACCACAGTATTGATATTTACATATGTTGGAAGTATGAATATGTGTAAACGAAAAGAAATCAAACATGTCACGCCCTAATCGATGATGACAGACACTGTGGCCTGGCGTCTGGCTTGTGAAGTCTGCTTCTTTCTGATGAGGTGCTCCAACCTTAAATACAGAGTGTCCCATCTGCAAAATGCATGAAACTTAGCAGAAAACAGCAGTTTACCTTAACAATAACGTGTGTGAAATTTCACAGCCATAGCCTCACGAACCTTTCCAGTAAAAGTGAAAAACATTGATGTTTACGTTTCAAACGTAGCGGCCGTAGTCTACATTCATAAAGATATTGCTTCTATCAGTGCGGGATGCGCCGGGCACCGCGGTCATGTTTCATTTGAGCAGCGCGGTCTCCGGTCTCCAGCCTATAGATTTCGGACGACCAGCCCAAAACCTCCTCAAAATCTAACGATCGCTCAAATTTCGCTTATAGTCTTACTCCACTTCTTTAATTCGAGGGAAGTTGTAGTATCTTGTTCCTTTTTCCGTTGCCTTTACACGTTTCTTTTTGCCAGCAAAAGGGACACCCTGTCTTTAACCTAGTCTGACCGCTTCTACTGCTACCTGTTATTCGTGGCTGTATGTCATTATGCAATCCGCTACGTACGATCAGGGAGGTGTTACGAAGGAGTAGAAACTCGAGCATAATATATGCAAACATCTGTATGGGTTCTAAATCGTGCTCATGAATGTCAAAAGAATTCCATAATCATGACAATGCTTTGATGTTCCATGTGCCGAGCCGACATTTAGCTGATTTTAAAATTTCTGAAATTTCTTTAATTTCCCATTTATCTGTAGACGTTTTGTTTTTGACAAATTTGTTTGCAAACTTTAAGGAAGTTAACGGCAGATAATGACAGATCCTTTACTCTGCTTTTGTTTCGAAAAGTATTGAGGAATCATTAAAAATCGGACATAAAAGCTATTTGTATTACTTACAAAATTGACCAATTTCTTCACTTTCCGACAACTTGTGCATTTGGGGAATTCAACCACTCTCAAAATGATATATTAAGCTGTGTATTATCATTAACGGCGTTTGTGTGTGTTTGCGTGAAACAGAGATATTTCACTTGAAAAACTTGTTTATTTGCGTTTGCTGATACCTGTTATGCTCATGGAAGTATTAATGCCATTAACAGAACGGGACAAGCGAAATGAGACTGTACATTTCTTTTGTTCTCGCCGTTGCCACACAATCATGTTCATAATTGTTCAAACACCTGAACAGCACCTGTTGAGAACACATAACTTTTCAGCGGCTTGGCACATGGGTTCAAAGGAAGAAAATTGCTTCATATCCTTCCATAACACATCCCTGGTACGATCACGGCCACATGGCTGGCCATTCGTACCTGATCAAGGGGTTTGTATAATCGCACGACAGTGGAAACCTTCTGTACATGTGCAATGGTAACATAAGCTTACAGATCGTTAGAGGTTGTAGACGATCGTGCAGTGCACCCTGACCATACGTGGGGTTGGTCGTGTCCAAGGTTGATCCCGATGCCCACAATTTAGAGGTACAGGATTTAATGCGACCGGTCGAGCCTCCATACGATTTGGTGCAATAATCAAAATAGCAATAAATTGTAATGATCATAGCACGAGTCTCGGACCATCAAAATGTTATCTGTGATCAACCCGATTGACCGATTGACTGACCTCAAGATATGATAGGTACACCACCGTAAAGTCACGATTCGCGCCACAGTTTCCATTGTGATGCGAATCATGATCTAGTGGAAACGTAGCAATACATGCAGTAACGATGAACAGATGATCAGTCCATGTGTCCAGATTTAACCGTGGTAACAGTGGTTGGGTCCATACACGCAATACATCCACGCAATTAGCCTAGAAACGTTGGTTACAAAGAAAGAGAAAAATTGTTAAAACTCACCGTAAATACGTGGTTTAGTAGTAGTATGACCTGTATGGGTACCAGATGATCGGCCAAGTTTCCAAAGTTCTTTGCTGAAATTTGACCAACGGGCTGGACTCGGAAGTTATTCGCAGTGGAATTCCCGTCGCCTATTGCTTTACCGGAACCTTAATCGCTAGGCTGACGAGCGCATATTCCTGGACGTTATTTTTCATTCTTCTGCATTACGCAAGGAATGAAACGCATATTTGTGGTGATAAGAGTTCGCATCATTTACACACAACGATCATGACTAATGTACAAGAAGCGCCCGCGAGATGACGTAGGTCTACCATTGCTATACAATGGTATGTATGAAATGGTTGTTGTGCTACGTGTCGTTTCCGGGTCCGGTATAGTTCCTTTCTGTATACCAGTCCCACCGCTGCCGCTGGTTGCAATAAAGCCAGCGTCAAACAATAACACGAGAGGTGCAAATCAATAGAATATGTCATACGGGTACAAGAGTTACCTTGCCGGTTTCGCCTTGCAGAGACAACCGTGTACAAGAGTAGTGAGATACGCTGCGGCAAATATGAATTATTGTATTGATTAAGATCATCCATGCCTGACGCCCGACCGCGATTCTCACCACGTGTATTAATAGTACAATGTAGTACTACCGTTGCCATCGGTACCGCGTTTGGCTTTGCCGTCTGCTGTTCCGGTGTCTGACATGCACTTGAACCTCGCAAGACTTGCATTCTCTCCCCTCTTTCTCTCTCCTCCCCTCTCATCTCATAATAACATAATTATTAATTTGCTTTTAAGTGCATTCTGAATATTTTGCATTTCATCGATTCATATTGCTAACTGTTACTTCTTTTTGATGTAGGCCACTTCATAAACTGTATGTTGCAGTGACTGCAATTAAGTTTTTAAATTGAATGAATGAATGAATTATTACATCAATATCTCAGACAAACTAAGAGTACATATCTATACATATGTATTTTAAGATAGCATCTGGATCCTTTCTTCATCTTGGATATAAGTGCATGTGAATATAATCATAGATTTTGATCGACGTGAACTTGAACTAAGAATGAGCCCATTATACAACTTTCTGAATCATTTTAATCCAATATAAAGCCCATAGGTAGCCAAAAAAGCCTGAACACAATCATTATGAATTTGGAAAAGATTAACCCAAATTAACTAGTAGTCTATCCATATTACCCAAGACCCAGTGAGCATTATTTAAATTCCATTGTCCACTTTGAGTCAGATTCTTTGTTAGCAGACGACGATACACTTGTACATGTTGTACTATGTACGTATACATGTACACAGATTCGCGATGCCGATAGCAATGTTCGCGGCTGGCGATATGTAAGTCCACGCGCATGCGCACATAAACCATCTGTACACTGATAGTCTTTCAAGTGGCAATACTGACATTTCCGACGCGTTACCGTACGTGCTAAATGCGGAGCGTGGGGACTCCTTGAAAAAAGTCTAGTTGCATGTTAAGTCTTACCTCTTCCTTGTGTAAGCGGTTTGTATATAAAATGAATAATTGTCTGTAATAATAATAATAATAATATTCAATTCTTAGAGACGCATAATACCATTCAAATAGTCTCTACAGTTGGCAGCAAAATTATTCAACCCCCCTCTCATTTTTGACATTCTGTCATAATGAATAATATTGTAGCAGCAGATTGCTACTAAACCATTAAGATAGTTAGCAGACAGTTAATTAGTAAAGAATACCGCAGAAAAAATCAAATTTTACTGCTTAGGTCATCTGAAATTGCAATTTGCGCCCAAAAAGCATGTTGCAAAATTATTCAACCCCCTGTTTTACACACAGGAAACGAATGCACAAATAATGACAATTTCACAGCCAGTGCATATCTTCTGAGGAGAACGCTGATTTTATTTATCCTCCACCTGAAACTCGAACCTTTATATGCACAACTAACAAGTTGTAACATTATTCAAGCCAGATGGGTGTGTCTCTTAGTATTTTGTGCAGCATCCATTTGGTGCAATGACCTCCTGCAGACGAGATGAATAGCCTCTCACAAGCTTCTCACAACGCTCCTTGGGGGTGTTAGCCCATTCCTCTTGCCCACCTTGAGTGACCATCACAGTCTCCAGACCTAAACCCAAAAGATAATTTGTGGTGGGATCTGAAGAAAGCTGTTGCAGAACGTAGACCTACATGCATCGATTACCTTAAGACCATTGCGCAAGAGGAATGGGCTAACATCTCCAAGGAGCGTTGTGAAAAGCTTGTGGGAGGCTATTCATCTCGTCTGCAGGAGGTCATTGCACCAAATGGATGCTGCACAAAATACTAAGAGACACACCCATCTGGCTTGAATAATGTTACAACTTGTTAGTTGTGCATATAAAGGTTCGAGTTTCAGGTGGAGGATAAATAAAATCAGCATTCTCCTCAGAAGATATGCACTGGCTGTGAAATTGTCATTATTTGTGCATTCGTTTCCTGTGTGTAAAACAGGGGGTTGAATAATTTTGCAACAAGCTTTTTGGGCGCAAATTGCAATTTCAGATGACCTATGCAGTAAAATTTGATTTTTTTCTCCGGTATTCTTTAGTAATTAACTGTATGCTAACTATCTTAATGGTTTAGGAGAAATCTGCTGCTGCAATATTATTCATTGTGACAGAATGTCAAAAATGAGAGGGGGGTTGAATAATTTTGCTGCCAACTGTATGCGTTTGAAAGTGAAAATTGATTATGTGAGAATTTGAAAATTTGAAAATAACTAATAATTATCAAACAGATGCGTCTTTAGTTTTGATTTGAATTGATCGAAGTCTGTCAATGATCTAATGCCTTGGGGGAGGTTATTCCATAATTTGGGTGCCGTATTTGCAAAAGCTCTATCACCGAATGTCTTAGATTTTACACGAATTTCAGAAAGAAGATTTTTTGATTGAGAACGAAGATTACGAGTAGGCTGGTATGGTTTGATGAGTTCAGTAAGATAGACAGGAGCATTTCCACATAAGCATTTGAATACAAGAGTGAGGATTTTAAACTGAACACGTATGGCTTTATTACGAAGAATGAACACGACACGGTATCACGATAAGTTTCTATCCCTATGAGGAAACCCACGCCTTTGGCACCGATGCTATAATAGCTCGACGTAGGACCCTATGACATAGGTGTTGGGTTCCTCGTAGTGCTAGATAAGTTAGATGACATAAAACGCCGACTTTTTTGTTGTAACAGTTGAATCTGTCCTGGATGGAGTGTACACACGCGTGATTAGCATAGCTCTTTAATGTGTGCTGGTGTGACTTCATACGAAATATCAATTTATATGGTGCTCTGCCAAAAGTGTCTATCAAAGTGCGTGAAAGGAGGATGAAAGTAACGGGACGCTGTGTGCGACACCCTGAACTATCTGCGAATCCCCTCATACTCTGGGAGCCTAAACAGTGTACTAAAAAAAAAAGGGAGCAGTCGGGCCACTGACTTAGTGTACTAATGAATGACACTGGCCTTGATAGCGTTAGTCAGCTGAGGACAGCCAAGCTGGAGGTGCTGAGTTCATGGAAGCCGAGATGGCATAGGCTGAAGCCTATGCATGCCCTTGAATTACTAGTACATGTAGTAGATAAAACTTCATGTCTACACAGATATATTATGTCTTTGAATGGAGGAATGAGTCAAATATTTCTAGTTGGATAACGTTAAGCGTAACAAGTCAGAACACATGTACACACAAAACATATTGGAACAAAATAGTGACTGTAATTACTTAAAAGGGCTTATCCTCCCCCTCCCCGTTCATTCTTGCTTTATCTTTAAGCATAACTATACTAGCCCTTCCCACTTTTCGGGCCAGATAATATGTTGCTTGATGGGATTTGTGTCTATATGTGGAGAAATCTGCCCTACTCTGACAAAATGAAGCAAGTGACAAGTCATTCAAATCTGGGTTATTTGTATTCTTAGATTGCACCCGGCATTCCCTACTGACGGCCAAAATCTGGTCAAGAAATATCAATTTTGCTGCGAGATATTCAATCGAATGTGACTTGGTGTTGCACTGATGTCAATGCAAGTGACAGACACATTTTGCTCATTTACAAGAAAAGTCTCTTTTGTTAGTTGCTTCCTTTTGTCAGATTAGGGCAGAAATAATCCATAAGTAGCACGATCAGGGCTCATCAAGTAAAGCTATGTAGAGGTCGACCACTCGGGATTGTCATGCTGTATTGCTATCTTCATAGTTAAGATTTAAAAAATACAGATTATAATGATGAAAGGATAACTTTTATGTCACCCCTTTAAGAGAGTTCTGATTATGCGCCTTTTCTCTCTGATAGTCTGCCCCCCCCCCCCCCACAAACAATCTCTCTCTCTCTCTCTCTCTCTCTCTCTCTCTCTGTCTCTTTCTCTCTTCCTCTCTCTCTCTCTCTCTCTCTCTGTCTCTCTCTGTCTCCCCCCTCCCTCTCTCTATCTCTTTCTCTCTCTGACTCTCTTTCTCTCTCTCTCTGTGTATATGTCTATCTGTCTCTCTCTCTTTCTCCCCCCCTCTCTCTCTCTCTCTCTCTCTCTCTCTCTCTCTCCCTCTCTCTCTCTCTCTCTCTCTCTCTCTCTCTCTCTTTCTCTCTCTCTGTATCTCTATATATTGCTCCTCATATTGTAAAGTGCAATCCAAGCAAGAAACATAACAAACGCATGCAATAGGTACTGCAAAATTCATTTTAATATTAAAATGTATATTATATTACTAGAATATTGATTGTTTTCACAATAAATGGCCTATCAAAAATAAAATTCGATGTCATGAAATCAACTTACGTCTCACACCTATGAAGCAGAATTATTTACATTTACAGCAATGTACATGGTACAACACTCTTTCTAACACCAATAAAATGTGATATCTAAATGGTCATGTTCTTGTGCGTTGGATGAAAATATTAATATCCCTAACCTTGTACAGTAAGCAGTTGTACAACTATATATATATATATTTTTTTCAATTTAAACTAAGATGTTTGTTATGCAGACAACTGAAATAGATGCAATTCATAGCATTTTGATGTCACAAAAACAACTTTAAAAAATAATAAGATAACGAAATAAAAGGAAATGAAGAGGAGACAGATACAAAAGCAAAGTCACTACAGAGAGGGGCAGAAAATAACGCGAGACATAACAAGAAAAATAGAAAGTCAAAGGACAGTGGGTGATAGAGGGTGAGTATGTGTGTGTGTGTGTGTGTATGTGTGTGTGTGTGTGTGTGTATGTGTGTGTGTGTGTGTGTGTGTGTCTGTCTGTCTGTCTGTCTGTCTGACTTTTGGTTTGGATTATAATCCAAACAACCCTTCTACATAACTGTACACCAACACACACTTGTACTGTTAATCCGTTACATACTCTCATGAATTAATATAACTTCTTGAAAACTACACATTTACTCGCCGTGTGCTATCATTGCATGTTTTACACTACAAATTCACATACGTTCACCGAATTATGTTTGCATCTAATTCATAAAAGGAAACTCGAGTTTAATTTTCAAAACATGAGCAAAGCGTGTGATAGATGGAAGAGCGCCACCTCTTGACCGACTATAGTAAACACCACAGCAGCACATTGTTGCACCAAGGATAGGGATATGAATTAACCATCTTTCTTTTCAAACCTTTGTTCGACGTAGCCAAAAACTGTTCAGATGTTTTAACAATGACGAACATTTTCGGAGAAAAGAAAAATGAAGAGGCTCGTTTCGCTTGTCCAGTGCTGATAACAAAAATAAAATTTTCAGGTATATATCTCTGCTGCACACGGATGCATATAGCCACTGCTAATCATACACATCTTAAGATATCCTTTTGACAATGATTGAATCCAACAATCCGGACAGAAAATAAATTAGTTAATATAAAAATGATATAAATATGTATTATGTTCATTTATTCATTAATTCTCAATCTTTTAGAGAAACGCTGGATGCTGGAATTAGCATTTTATGGTGTTGTCCTTAATTTTCTCGAAAATGTCAAACTATCTTTATAAGAAGTTTTTAGAGATGTAATTGGCAAGCAAAAATATATATTTTCAAGGTGACATTCGCTAAATGTCAGCGCTTAGCATGCCTTGGAACATCAAAGCAAGGCCATTAATGTGGAATTCTTCAGGCATCCACTGGCACGCTTTATCATCCATACTCAGGTTTGAATATACATGTATGAAGAGCTCATTTGCAAAAGAGGTTAGATCCATTTGTCATCAAATGTGATTTTTTTTTTTGTCTCAGTGAATAGATTTGAGGTAGCTCTATAAGATAATACCGAAGAAATGTTGAAATTCCCATAAAAATTTGAAAAAATGGCAAAGAAAAATCACTTTTTTCAAAAGGGGCTAGATCCATTACAGTTTGTTTGCAAAAGGGGTTAGATTCATAAAGGAATTTTTGGATGCAGAGGGGGTGATCCCAAAACATTTAAGCCGGTTTACCAGATGCTTATTTAAAACAGCCGATAATAAGACAATCTCTCAATTCAAAGCCTGCTATTCTTTTTTTTTTAATTGTAAAGCCGCTTCACGTTTTATTGCCGTCACTATCAAACTATATGAAGTTACATGACATTATAGGCATACGCGTCATCAGGCGATGTGGGATTTGACCGAACTGATACATGCACAGACACACTCACTGCGATACTTAATGTGTCTAGCCGCTACCATTGAGCTTATAGCTCCCTGACGCTATTTTGGTCTTGTCTAGTCTTTTAATCATCTATACCTCCTTTCTGTTTTTGCGGTAGCAGGTTTAGTTGAGTGGTTAGACGATAGTTAATTAGCAGTTCACGGATAATTAATCCCGCATATACAGCACCCTGCTCACGACAGTGGCTAAAAGTCCCATAAAAACCACCGATGACGTCACCGTTGTCCTTCGCGCGTTGTTACATAACGACTCCTGGCAACAGAATGGGCAGTCGTTGCCGAAACATGTCCCTGGGCAGTCCGTAGAGGGCTCACATCCGCGTTTGATGGCTGGGGCGTCGAGGTAATCATACACAGATTTCTGTGTGTTTTAAGGAAACAACAGAGTCATATGCATATATATATATGTTTGTTCTTTCCTCCTGTCCACAAAGATATATACCATTCTTGTAAAACGACCGAGCATCAATGATTGTGATGATATGATGCAAGTTTTATTTTTGTGTTAAAGAAAGGTTTAGTAGAAATACTTAAATTTCTTGTTGTTTTGTTGTTGTTTTCACTGGAACCTGAGTATACCTTGGACCTTTGTTCAGAAACAGGTACAAGAAACTTTCTTTTTCTTTTCCTTCCGTTTCCTTGAAAAAAAAAATGTTAACCCTTTAAGTGTCATGTTGTGAATGTTGTCGCATGTAAGGTACACAGATCCTATAGAGTACCAAAGTGGTGTCGTCATGTGTGCGTATTGTCGAGACAATTGGCTCTAAAAAAACTCATTCCAGTAAGAGGTGTAGCGGTCCGTTCTTGCCTATCGGGCTAATGTCCGGCATTCCCAATTACAGTCCCCGTTGTGATCACGGCTGCTTGCTCTACCCGCATTGTTTAGAACCAGTTGTCTTGACAATAATGTACAAATGACGTCACACTTTGATACTGTATACTGCTCTATGGGAATGGTGTGTGCAAAATTGCCTCAACGGCTCATAAAGAGTTGACAGTCGCAAGGAAATTGTGATACAATGTGGGCCTGTCTACAGTAATGGGGTACATTTCTGTTACATTCGTGTAACATTTGCATAAATCTCTTAAATTCCAATTATTATTTTTTTGTCTCTTAAATAAACCAGCCAATAATGATAAAATATCAAAGAAATATAATGATCTGCACTTTACAAGGTTTTGTACACTTTAGAAAATGTGCCCTGTTTGTAACACACTCGTCTGTCCCGTTAACAATATGCTATGGCAACTTTGTATAAGCTTAATTTAGACATAATTATGTAATAAATAAACATTCAGAGCAGGCTTTTTACCTGAAGTTATTTTGGAGGAAATTCATTCAACACTCTGTCATATGTTGGTGGTGCAGAGTGGTCATAACTTCAAATGATTCAGTTGTGTCAAAAAAAAATATCCCTATATTGTAGACAGACCCACGCGCTACCTATGTGGCTGAGTGGTTTGAAGAATGAGACTTACATAGCATGACCCTTGGCACTCAACGACCTGTACGCCCTCACCGGCCTGATCGAAGTCACCCGAGCAAGATGGAGAGTCCAGAGAGGAGCAGTAGTAGCATTCCAGACCTAGGGCTAGGTGCACATATGATGGGAGAGAGAGAAAAAAGTTATAATATGTTGCGAACCTAAGAATTGATCAATAAGTCCCTCCCGATCTGTTTCCATAACACAAAAACACATAATTAATCTCAAAAGACAGAGAGAGAGAGAGAGAGAGAGAGAGAAAACAAAAGAGCGAGATGAAGAGAGAGAGAGAGAGAGAGAGAGAGAGAGAGAGAGAGAGAGAGAGAAAACGAGAGAGCGAGAGAGGGGGAGAGGTAAATGAGTTATAATAGCACTAATGATGAGATACAGAGAGGTGTGTGTGTGTGTGTGTGTGTGTGTGTGAGAGAGAGAGAGAGAGAGAGAGAGAGAGAGAGAGAGAGAAGAGAGGGGGAGGGGAGAGCGTTGAGTCCATACCTCTTTCCAATGCCAGCATGCCGATCAATTGCAGAATCAAAATCCACCTTGTCAATTGAGTTTCCATTGTACTGGATTCCTGAAATAATAATAGGATGATAAAGTGAAATGTCTATAAAATGAGTACAGAAAGAGGGGGATATAACAATGGGGGAGGAAAACTTGTAAAAGTTATACATATATTATAACTGTAACGGATATGAATATATGACCCCATGAAAGATTTATATTTGCCATGTGAAAGTCCCACTTATCTTTATTGTAGCACATTTACATTGCGTAAACTACTCGAAGCGCAAATGCAGTTTAAGCATGTTAAGAGGAACGTTGTGCATTTTGTCATAAAAAGTACCAGACTCGCGGAGTATACCTTACGGAGCAACCGCTACACGGGAAATAAGAGAGAAAAACAGGAGCAAACTTCGTGTCGGAATACTCTGAAAGATTTACCGCAAGATATGTCACATCCTGCTTCACTCCTTACGTTGCGAACTCAAGTGTCTATCATGGTTACACTTCTGTGCCATCATAGTATTCCTGGTATCTAATATAACAGGATGTCCAAGCCTATGTACATATACTTTGAATATTAAAGGAATAACAAAACATGAACTTCCTTCCCGCATGAGATTGCATTAACCCGCTACAAGCCACAAACAGTGTTGTTCTACAGGGTGAGTCAGAAAAAATGTGACACATTTTAAATTAAGTATTTTTTAGAGAAAACGTGGGATTCAGATTCAGTGTCAAAACCCACTTGCGTCAAGCTTATTGTGTAGTGGAATCCAAATCACGCAAGGCATTGTTGAAATTGGCGCAAATGGGTTTTCAGCCAGACCCATTACTTTGCTCCTATCCAATAAATTCATCACTGATTCTCAACACATGTGGTATCAAATAAGACTGGCAGAGTTGCTCTATCTGACACTGGTACAGGAATTATGATTTGTTTTTTATTTCTAATATGAGCATGTAAGAAAGTGTAAAAAAAAAAATCTGACTCCCCCTGTATAGGTTTGAGTGTATGTTATAGGGAAGTATGCGATGTCGGCGCATTAAGTGTTTAACTCATGTATACTCATAGTGCCTTCGACTGCCTTCTACTCCTACCTCTGTTCTTGTCAATCTCTTTGTCTGACTGATATATGTGCTTTTCTTCTAAGTGATACAAACAAATCCCATAGAACAGCAGCTTATCCGGCACACAGAAGGTAAATTAAATCCACCTTTTTTATATATTTATTTCAATTTATTTATCATGTTATCCACAAAATAATATTTGTAACATACATCTGGAGATCGAAGCAATATCATGAATATTAAACAAAGTTAATACTCGCATGTATACATAAAATGAAATATATAGATAATATAAAATAACGATCTTACATGCAGAATGTATGAATGGATCTACAGAAAGTACATTTTATTCATCTGAAGTTATATAGTAAGTTATGTAAGGGAACCTACAGAAAAGCAGAAGCTTGTGGGGTAGGTCCCCGGAAAAGAAATCAGCATACTCACACACACGCGCGCACACACACACGAAAACACTTCACGCACACAAGTGCACCTGGACAAGCGTGCGTGCCACACACATAACACAAATGGAATCGGAATGCAGTTGTAGTTGTAAGACCGAAAGTGATATCCATGATGACAACAAAAAGTAACAATGGCAATAATGAAGACACTATATCTAACATGAAAATCAAGTAATGATGATTCAAAAGAAACCAATTTCACACAACAAGGGAGCTTAGCTGCTCTAGGATGAGTAGGAACCACCTGTATCAACCATCTTTGTGCCATAGTCCTTTTTCGCAAGTTATGTACACAATTCCCATCGAGCACGAGTTTCTCTGGGTCCAAATACTACATTTTGTTTCCCCGAGCAATGTTAATCCGCGGAGCAAATATAAAGCAAATACCTGTTTGTGAATTCCACACTTTTTGTCCTGTTTTCATTAAATGTTTCAATGTACTACTGCTTCTACGAGCTTATATCATGTTATCAATGATACTAAAATACTGTCAATAACATAGACATGATAGATGGATGAATGAGGTAATTCGTAGAACGTGGATTTGGGAGAATGACTACATAGCAATAATTAATATGGACATTGTGCATACAGTGTATGCTGGTATTCTTGGAAAATAAGTCAATGTAAAAGAGAAAGATCAGAAGGCCAGTTTCATGTGCTACGTGCACGATGCTAAATACATACGGCTGAACACGATGAACACATAAACGACGCTCATATGTTTACAATAATTGCAGACCGAAACTCAAACTCTATTCAGTAGCATTAGCTTGGTCTAGATATTAAGACTACATAATTATGTGCTGCCCTTAAATTAATGTTCTTCATTGAAACCTGTATCAAAGAAACGTACAACGCCTAAACCACCTTCCCTGTATCATTTGGGTGTTCCTATATTATACAGGTTCGACTATAGCTGGATCCTGATAGCTTAATTGTAATCCTCAAATGGATTTAGTACCCTTTGAAACCAGCGTCTTTCATTTACATAATGGCCATTTTCCTTTTATTATCAGATTTGATAAGTAAATGTTGTTTTATTGCATTACTGCGTGGAATTTGACCCCAGTCCCCGTTACACGCAACGGTATAGGAGTCTACAAATGGCCCATTGACTAAGTGATCTAATGTTGTGTTTGTAAATGGGGGACTTATTGAAATATAGTTCCGTTAGGCAATGATGTTCTTGCATAAATAATTTTTAAGGACAGTAATAATTGATTGCAACAACTTTGTATAATAAATGTGTATTGAACAGCAAGAATGATGAGATGGGGGGAGGGGGGGGGTATAGAAAGGGATTGGAAAAAAGGTAGAAAGATAAAGAGAAGAAGGGAGAAAAACAAATAATGAAGAAAAGAGAAATAGATAAAGAGGGAGAGGATGTAAGGGGGGAGAGACAGAGACAGAGAGACAGAGGTATACAGAGACAGACAGATGCAGAGATAGACAGAGACAGAGAGACAGAGACCGAGACAGAGTTTGAGCGAGAGAGAGAGGGAGGACGAGAGATGGAGAGAGAGAGAGTACGGGGGGAGAGAGAGAGAGAGAGAGAGAGAGAGAGAGAGAGAGAAAGAGAGAGAGAAAGAGAGAGAGCGGAGAGAGAGAGGGGGGGGGGGGGGAGAGTGAAAGAGAGAAAGGTGCAGTGGGCGATGGAACATCTGCAATAACAACAATTAAAATTAAATCCCATAGCATACCAGCATGTCTATGTAATTGGACCCTACCGTCATGGCCGTAATTGACCAATACGTCAGTATCTTTGTAATCGATCGCCATATCAATGTCATCGTGTCATCTCTATTTACATGATGTTGTTGCGCTAAGTTTGTGAGGTCGGTTGACCCAAATGGTAAGATTTATAAGTTAAATGTTTTAGTTCCTTTATCCGCTACAGATTTACGTCAATTTGAATATTCAACAATCATCGTTGTTTTGTTAAGCTAACCTCTACTTTGCTCGTTCATGCTATGTAGATTTATATTTGAATACATAGTTTTAAAACTTATCTTATAGTTCAATATGAAAGGTGTCAAAACTGACATGGAACAAAACAATGTAATATTGTATTGTCATGGCTTAGGAATTCCCAGTCATTGTTACTTTAGGTCCATACAGAAAGTAGAAAGAGTATCATTTCCGACCTTCTTTCACGCATGCATACCGGTGCGTGGGAGAATGCATACACACAAACAAAGGTAGGCATTCCGTGACCGGTGACATACCCAAATTCAACACATACTGGCATTAACCATGTTAACGTCTGGCCCGCTGACATTTGACAAGGCAGGGCGCGTGCAGTAGTAGTAATGAGATGAAAAGGTGGAGGGGTGCATACTATCACTTTATCGTGAAATATTTGTGATTTTAAGAGAAACAAAAATTTGACCAAGAGAGCATTAGTATTTTGGGTGAATCTGCAGAACAAAACAAGGTGGAGAGTTACGTCTTCGAAATATTGCTCTGTCATTTAAAGTATTATTATCACTATAATTATAATCATTATTATCAGTATTAGTGGTAGTAAAAGTAGTAGTAGTAGTAGTGTCAGTAGTTGTAGTTGTAGTAGTAGTAGTAGTAGTAGTAGTAGTAGTAGTAGTAGTAGTAGTAGTAATAGTAGTAGTAGAAGTGGTAGTAGCAGTAGTAGTAGTAGTAGTAGTAGTAGTAGTAGTAGTAGTGATATCATATCCGTATCATTAGTTGTAGTAGTATCATCATTACTAATTGAACCATGATATAGTATCACGCTTCAATAAATATTATTTAAGAAAGGAATGCATACGAAAACATACAAAATATACTATAATGTGAGAGGATATCATGTGGGTCTGGGTCCATAAAGGTTAAATAACTCAATGTTGCCTGTGAACCTACTCTACTTCATACCACATCTAAACTCACCTTTAACTCTTTCTCCTTCACAACATGCGCTGCGTTACACAGTTTGTGCGTATAATTGGATCAGGAATCACTCGATGGCACACACAAATTCAATACATTAAACTCCGTGACGGTTGTTAATCCGCAACACACTCCGCAGTTATTATAATGAATGTAATCTATAAGTGATTGGTAGTGTGTTATACACAGGCGAGTGCGGCGGGGACTTCGCACGGATCTACCTGTTGAACTAAGTCCACACCACTGAAGAGCAACAACGTTTACATGCCCCGTGTTATATTAGATTGAGGAAGTTCATATCATAACAATATCGCGATTCATATCGCGACACGGTTGGATGCGCAAAGTCGTTCTATGCAGTCTCGTTTGAACAGGACGGACAGCCCGCACCTATAAGACACGGGCGGTGAAATAAAAACACAGACTGTTGTTACATGGTTGTTGCTACTGCAAAGTTGGTGACTGAGTCTGAACGGGGTAGACTAGATGCATTATTTATAAGGTACATTCTCTGTATTCTGCACATTCTCGACACTGGTAGTGGGGCAATACATTCGTACTTTATTAAATTCAATTCGTGTTTTTGCAGACAAAGTCCATTGCGCAAAACTATGCATACCGATCCTGCTTGTAAACAATAACACTTGGCAGTGGCACAGGATTCCAATACAACATGACAAGTAGTAAAGCTTGGCATTTTCCTTTCAGACTAAGCTTGCTTTTTAATTAAAAAGTGAAGTTGGAGTTATAAATATAGGGGATATTTTTATGACCGCTATCTTGTAGTGTAGGTTTCTATATTTGAAGACCTAGACGTACATAATACAACGATGTCGACAGCTATAATTGTGGTTTCAGAGGTTTATTTCCTCAGTCATTTTGGTCGTCATTTCGATGGTCATTTCGATGGCGTAACATAGCGTAACAACATGGCTTAGAGTTTAACTCCAACTCTCAAAACTAGCATGGCTTCTCTCCTTTACTCCTCTTCCCCTTCTCTTCCCCTGCTCTCTTGATTCTCTCTCCTTCTCTGTTTCTACCCAAATCTAGCCTGCCTCTATTTATACATGCTAGTGTCATCTATATTTATCAAAAGGAAATACATGACATGAAGGAATTCTAAGTATAAAGTGATAGAGTTTTGTAGTGACATCATAGTTTTAAGCAGAAAGTAGTTAATTGTAGTAACATTAGTCTTCTCATTTAAGGCTTAACTTTCTCTTTATTGAAATTCAAACAAGAACTCTCACAAAAGCATACTGTTTCCAAAAGAAACGAGAACTACATCTCTGGAAGAGGTCATTGGTCTTTTCCCCATAACAAATCGTAAATGTCAACCCCAATAGAGTTGAGCGGCCAGGACAATGTTGGAAGAAGAGAGAAATGGTTTATTGCTGGGTCATAAAATGTACTACGCACCCAAGGACAAGCTTGACCAGAACTATGACATAGAAGAGTTCAGACTCAGTTTCATGCATTTCAGAATAGAGAGTACGGATTTATGAAGAAAGTAGGTCAATAATGACGTCACCATTAAATTTCCAAGAAGTTGTAAATGTTGAGTTGGACGAAAGAGAAAGTGTTTGGGAGAATGTAGCCTCATTATAAACAGTGAATAAAGGTAACTCGAGGACCGTAACAATATTTCATCTTTCATGTTTACGTTTTCATATCTGCAACCAAGACGAACAATTAATGTTCCCGAGCATTCATTTAACTCCGTCACTTAGATTGTAGGATATAAACTATAAGCCAGTTCATAGTTACATCATGGTCGGACACTCCACTGAATCAAGAACGACTAGGGATTTGATCATGAAGCTGTGTAGGTGTGTTTTTTACAGCATGCCCATACCAACAATAGAAGCAGGCAGGCGCTTACGCAGGGGAGGGGGGGTGAAATGGGGGGGGGGGGGCACACCCACCCCCCCCCCTCCTTTTCGTTTCATTTCCGTTTTTCCCATTGTAATTGGGGATTTGGGCCCCCCCTAACTTTTGTCAACTTGAAAAGAAATTTCTTTCATAGACCATTTTCGTAATTTATGCACAACTTCACCCCCTAGCTGCATAGCGTGTTATTGCATTCAACTTTATCTTGTCATTCAGGAGCATGGCGACTTTGTAGCAGGGATGTGTTAGGAAGGAGAAGCAACTCGAGCATAATATATTCAAACATTTTTATGGATACTTAAGCGTGCTAATGAATGTCAAAAGCATTCTACAATCACTACAATGCTTTGATGTCCCATGCGCGGCACCGACATTTAGATGCTGTCAACTTGGAAAGCAATATCTTTAATTAAGTGTTTTGTCTCTGGAAGCTATGTTTCTTATCAGATTTTTGTGCAATTTTCAAGGAAGTTACGGGCAACACCACTTAAGATCCTGTACTCACTTTTCTTTTAAATAATTATTGAATGATGCACAAACGGAGATATAACATAATAATCTTACTTACAAAATTTAACAAATTTCTTCAATTTCCGCAGATTTCCGCAAATGTGGGATTCAATCATTATGAAAATTATATCTTAAGCTGTTTATTTTCATTAACAGAGTTTGCGTGCATTTGCGTGCAACTGAGATATTTTAGTAGAAAAAACTGTTTATTTTTGTTCGCTGATATCTCTTTTCCTTATATTGATGCAATCGAACAGAACTGGACAAGCGAAATAAGACTCTACATTTCTTTTGTTCTATCTGAGAAACCGTTGCTACGCAATCCTGTTCGTTATTATTAAAACACCTGAAAAGCACATGCTGAGAAGACCTTTTTCTTCGGCGCACAGTGGGCCAGAATGGTTTCAAAGTGCGCCAAAACTCGCAATCACCAATATTTTTCTAAAATTTATGTTTAAATGTTGGTTTGTATGGAAATCAGACCCGCGGAATCCAATGGAAATAGTTTCAAACACATATGACGTCTTTAAAATACCGCTTTCTGATTGGTTGTGAAAATACAATGTAAAATAAAATGTTACAAATGATTTGCAGGCTAATACGTGATCACTCTGTCTTTTAAATAGATTTATGTTGAATGGTTAGGAATAAGGGTGAACAGACACGTGGAATCCATTGGAAACATTTTTAAACACATATGACGTCATTTAGATACCACTATGTGATTGGCTGTGAGAATACATTTAGAAACGTCATAATTATGGTGTTACAATAATTCGAAATCATTAAGTATTTCTTTAAAATATTTGTTCAAACGTTGGGATTTAGAGTGATCAGACTCTTGATACCCCTTCTCTCTCTCTCTCTCTCTCCTCTCTCTCTTTGTCTCTCATCCCCTCTTTCTCTATTTCTCTCTCTTTCATGTCTCATCAGCTAAGAAAAATGCAAGGAGACTGTGAAGCTTGTGATATACGGTATTCGTGTAAAAACGCGCACATGATGTGTGTGTGTGATTTGCCTGCATATGATCTGTACACAGTGCGCGCTCAGTATCGCATGGCAGAAAAGGACGAACATGCGGGTGGAAAATGGGTATTACTCAAAAATGTGCAACAGCTTTGGTACCATTGTAAAGCATGAACTGTAATAAAGGCAATCATGATATTGTTAGCGCGGGAATCGACGGGAATGTTGACCACTTTTGAGCATGAAAAAATATATGCCATTTTCCTGCCATTATTTTTGGTTGCATCATGACTTACTTCCGGGAGGCATACTTTTTTGCCTCTAAACTGTATAATGTTGTGCTCCCACTGAATATCAAAATGCAATCAATATGTTTCTATATCAATACGAGTTATTCTCGGACGTATGTCTCATCAGCTAAGAAAAATGCAAGTAGACTGTGAAGCTTGTGATATAGGTATTCGTGTACAAACGCGTACATGTTGTGTGTGTGAGTTGCCTGCGTATGTACTGTACACAGTGCGCGCTCAGTATCGCATGGCAGATTTAAGCGAAAAAAAGTACGAACATGCGGGTGGAAAATGGGAATTACTCAAAAACTTGCAAAAACTTGCAGCTAAATTTGGTACCATTGTAAAGCATGAACTGTAATAAAGGCAATCATGATATTTGTAGCGCGGGAATCGACGGGAATGTTGACCACTTTTGAGCATGAAAAAATATATGCCATTTTCCTGTCATTATTTTGTGTTGCATCATGACTTACTTCCGGGAGGAACATTTGTTTGCCTCTAAACTGTATAGTGATGTGAAATAAGTTTTCTACAACAGGCAAATGCAATATTATGGAGATCAAATGATTCTTTAGCAAAAAACTTCAAAAAAACGCAGTAATACATTTTATACACGATTTACCTAATCATCCAAATATCCGATGGTTTTAAAGAAAAATGACCCACTTAAAATCAATTTCAAGAAGAAATATTGTTTAGAGGTATGCCAGAGGTTGTAATCTTTGCTTAGATTGTGAAAAAAATAAATATTGTTTTGATGACCAAACCCCTATTTTGGCGCACTTTTGCTCACGCCTGGCCCACTGTGCGGCGGTGCCACCCATGGGTTCAAAGAAAGAAAGTTGTTTCATATCCTTTCATAGCACATCCCTGGTATTATCATTGACGGTGTCTGTGTGCGTTTGTGTGCAGCGGAGATATTTTATTTAAAAAAATAGTTTATGTTTGCTGATACTTATGCTCATGGAAGTATAAATGCCATTGACAGAACGGGACAGGCGAAATGAGACTGTACATTTCTTTTGCTCTCTCTGAGAAGCCGTTGCCACACAATCATGTCCATAATTGTTCAAACACCTGAGCAGCACCTGTTGAGAACATATAGCTTTTCAGCGGCGTGATACATGGGTTCAAAGAAAGAAAGTTGTTTCATATCCTTCCATAACACATTCCTGCTGATAGTAAGAGAGTTTTCGTATATGGGGGGGGGGGGGGGGGTGGGAGGTTGGAAGAGAGAGATAGAGAGACCGAGAGAGGGAGAGAGAGAGAGAGGGGGGGGGGGAGAAAGAGAAAGGAAATGTTAAATGTCCATTGAGACAAAGATATAATGTATACAAAAGAAATAATACCAACAAGATCAACCTCAAAATCCAAATACATGTAGAATGTACAAGTCGGTTGCATAATCGTTTGGCACTGCGCATGTTCCCCGTACGTAAAGAATCTTCCTCATTGTACCCCTTCCTCTATTTAAAAGCCATGAAGCGTGCCCGAGGCGAGATGACTCCATGTAATCCTATAATCCTCGCTATGCAATAGGCTGCACACTGACGAATACAAACCCGAATTATGTGATGAGCCTCCTGATCGTTTACTTGCAATCGATTTCCCGGCTTTGCTCGCACAACAACTCCTCCACCCAGGCACACTGACCAACTGCAAGGTAAGATTTTTGCCTCTTTCATGATGACGTTTAAAACTTTCACTAAACTTTACCCATTACTAAATGTAAAGGGCTAATCAAGCAGTTAATTTTGATAAATTGATTATTCCAGGTACAGTTATAAACGAGTATTGCTTTGGAGACGGTGTGTCAAACTGTACAAATTGAGTGTTGGAGGTTTCTCTTCTAAAATGGTCAACTTTACGGTACCCTGCGAATAGCAATTTCTAAACGTTAAATATAAGTGTCCTGATTTGATGACTGGTGTTTGCCTAGCGAGATTATATTGAATTAGGGACTTATCCTCAATCTTGATGCGACCTTCACACCACCTCCTTTTCTTTATCTTGTCATTACTGCCTCACTTCTATAGGTGAAATGAAATAAAGTAACAGATATTACGAAAATTTCCTTTCGCAAGGGCGGCCCAAAATAAAAAGACAGATATTGTTGTACCTGAGGTTAGGATTAGGGTCATCTGAAATATATCGAGTTTGAGTTGCTATTGCAAAGCGAAAATATTTCCGAATAGTGTAATATTTTCATGAAGGATAATATCCGTTTGATATATTTTCTTTCTCTTCTCTCACTGCTCCCCCCTTTCTTCTTCTTGTATATATTCGTTTTCCAAATTCTGTGCGGACATAGGGCAAAGAATCTCACTCCTCTCTCTCTCTTTGCAACCCCCTCTGATCTAGCAGAATGTCCTGCGAATCTCTTCCATTCACCCTTGCAACAGTTTGTAGTTTTCTCCTTTTTAAGTGGCGTGAAAATTCGAGATATGAATGAAAGCGCAATTTATTTTGTTTTAGAGCGCACTCAGAAATATGTTCCATTCATTTACTCCATTGTAATATAAATCGCCGATGATACTATACTAAGTTGTAGAAAAAAAATATAAGGAGGGCAATTCGGAGCAAAAAGGCAAACAGTGCAATAATGCAGAAGAAGAAATTGCGACGAATAGGGAGGGGGGAGGGGGGAGGGGGGGAGGGGGGGGGAGGGGGGGGGGAGGGGGGATAACGCAGTTATATTAACGAACCTTGGCGCAATGTGTTTTCTGTCCTGTAATACAGGTTTTCGACTATCTTATACCAAGAATGTATGAAATGAGCCATCCATGCATATACATTATCAGACAACAGTATTTCCCCATTTGAATGGTGTCGTCGATAATTTCACATCTTAAGCTAAATGAAATTGGATTAGGGTTAGGATTAGAATCCAGACTAGAGAAGAGGTAGGGCAGGCTAAATGGGAAATTAGGGTGAGTTTTTGACCCGATTACCGTAAAATAATATAATAATAATATAACAGTTCTTGTATAGCGCATTATACCTTTGAAAAAGGTCTCAAAGCGCTTAAAAGGAAAAAGAAAATTAAGAAGAAGAAGAGAGGGAAAGTTGCTGCGAGGTGAATGTCTTGTACTAAGTAAAATGTAGCTTAATTAAATAAGTATGTTTTCAGAGCAGTTTTAAATTGCTCAGCTGTGTTAGCTTGCCTCACACTGCATGGGATACTATTCCACAGTTCTGGCGCAGCATGCGCAAAGCCCCTTTTACCATACCACTTTGTTCTGACTACAGGTACATTGTAAAGGTCTTTCTGAATTGACCTTAAATTCCGTACAGGTTCGTACTTAACAACTAACTCTGATAGATAAGAAGGAGCTATGTCATGAAAACAGTGGAAAGCAAGTAGCAAGATCTTAAACTTAACACGTGATTTGATGGGTAACCAGTGGAGGGCTCTTAGTACAGATGATATAGATTCACGTTTGTTTGTTCTTGTCACAAGCCTTGCAGCCGAGTTTTGAATGACCTGCAGTTTCTGAAATTGAATATCCGGTACTCCATACAACAGGCTATTGCAATAGTCTAGGTGACACATGACAAAAGCATGTACTAATTTTTCAGTGGTACCTTTGTCAATAAAAGGCCGAATTTTGCTAATTTTTTGCAACGCAAATGATGCAGAACGACATTTAGAACTAACATAGCTGTGCATTGTAAATTGATCATCAAACAAAACACCAAGATTTCTCACTTTCTTGACAGAGACAACCTCTACACCATCAATTTGAAAAGGTGGCAAAGGAATATGAGACCGAAATCTTGATTTGATATGCAGAACTTCCGTCTTTGTAAAAGGAAAACGTTTTCTGATTAGGATGTGTATAGGAAGGCGTTTGTTTTATATAATTAAAGTAGAATGCAGATGGATGTGTGTGTGTCTGGGGGGTTAACACCAGCGCTAAAGAGTACAGAAATGTAACGTCATTTTAGCATTATTGTCAAGGCAACTGGCTCTAAACAATACGGGTAGAGCAAGCAGCGGTGCTCACAATTGGGACTGTCATTGAAAATGCTGGACACTAGCCCGATAGACAGCATCGGACAGCTAAACCTCTCACTGGAGTGAGTTTGTTTAGAGCCAATTGTCGTGGCAACATGTTCATATGACGACACCACTTCGGTTTCTTTACGATCGTGATCATGTCATTGCTGTTATACTTTCATTGGCGCGTTTATTTTGAAAGAGTGTTTACAACAACACCATGGTTATAGTGGAAAAGGAAGGCCGTCAGAGTTCGATTCACCGATTGCGTAACAAGCGGATTTAATCCTGTATTTTTTAGTTGTTGTTCTTCTATGAACATTACGCTTTATCGATCGTGATATAGCTGTCCGGTCCTAATCCCCCATAGGCTACTCGCCCATTCACCGCTTACTGCGTATTTGTGATTGTGTCGCTAATTCCGCCAACAATAGCAAAAAGTCAGGTTTTGAGCTCAGCGTAGCACAACCATCCATAGAGCGGTAGGTCTCCACAGGGGATGTGTTATGAAAGGATATGAAGCAACTTTCTTTCTTTGAACCCATGCGTGGCACCGCCGAAAGATTATGCGGTCTCAGCATGTGCATTTCAGGTGTTTTAACAATAATGAACAGGATTGCGTAGCAACGGTTTCTTAGAGAGAACAAAATAAATGTAGCGTCTTATTTCACTTGCCCAGTTCTGTTGGATTGCATCAATACTTTTGTGAGGAAAAGAGATATCAGCGAACAAAAATAAATAGTTTTTTTTTCTAGTTAAATATCTCAGCTGCACGCAAATGCACGCAAAATCAGTTAATGAAAATACAGAGCTTAAGATACAGTTTTGATAATGATTGAATCCCACATTTCAGGAAAAATCCGGAAAGTGAAGAAATGTGTTAATTGTGCAAGAAGAGAAAATCATCTTATATCTCCGTTTGTGCATCACTCAACAATAAATTATATAGAAGAAAACCGAGTACATGAAACACAGCTTCGAGAAACAAAACAGGGAATTAAAGACATTTCTTTCCAAGTTGACAGCACTTAATGCTGCGCATGGGACATCAAAGTATTGTAGTAATTGTGGAATGCTTTGGAAATTCATTATCACGCTTTAGTATCCATACAGATATTTGAATATATTATGCTCGAGTTATTTCTCCTTCCTAACGCACCCGTGGTCTCCAGAAGGGAATTTGATTATTTTACAAATAATGCACAGTTGTGACTGCATTGGGGCCGTGCAGCGTACAGTAAGAGGGTGTTTACTGTACGCTGCACCACCTCAACGTCACGAACGTTAAAACTGTGCCTCATTTGTATAATTTATGTATAATTTGTTTCTGGAATTATTTAACTCTTGTTTAAGTTTTTCTTTTCCCATCATCTTCCTATTCCTCTTCAAAATCGTGTTCTTGTTCTCGTTTTTGTTCTTCTTCGTCATCTCTCTCCATTTCTTCTTCTTCTCCTTTGTCTTTGTAATTTGTCTTGCTTACGCCATTCTTCATCATCTCCTCCTTCTTGTTCTTGGTCTTCTTGCCTTTTCTTTCCTTTTCTTCGTCGTTCTTTTTCATCATATTAGTGTCCTGCAACTCCTGTATCTGTCCAAGTCTCATTTTTTTTATATATATGATTTTATGTAGCCATCTCGATGATGAAAACCTCCCTCGTAACTCCCTTACCACCCCCCCCCCCCCCCCTCTTTTACCCCCATCCATACCCTCACTCACGCACAACGGCTCCACACACCTTGTCATATTTCCTGAAACTCCTTGGGTATGTATATAAGCTGTTATTTGAGGCTAATTTTGATATAACTTGCTATTTTATTTCTTGCAGGTTACACGTCTGTGAAGTCATTTATCCGCAAACCGGCAACTCCCTAAACTCGACCGCACAATGAAGGTCCTCTTGGTTCTCGCTACTTTGGCCGCCATCGTCGGTAAGAGAGCTGACATTTACAAAATAAAATTTAACATTTCTAATACCAAGATTATCTGAAATGTTATGGCTTCTTAGAAAGGTAAAACTGCGGTACATTAATAAGTCTATATATTCATGTACGGTGTGGTCGGCGTGGGCGCTCGGGCTACTGGACGCAGACTGCGAGGGCTGTGTCCTTTATTTACGGTCTTTCGTGTCCTAGGGCGGACGGAGACCGCAGCGATGTAATTCATTTTCATGTTTTCCTTTTTTAACATTCAATGTTACGGAAATGATGTCCGCGGACTAATTTTAGGCGTTGTCCTCTTGTCGATCGTGATCCAAACAGATGTGATATTAGAATAAAAGTACGTCTAATTAAATAACATCTAAATAATCTAAATGTGCATATTTTGTATCAAGTTCTCTCATAACTGTTGGCAGTCTTGTTATTAATTCATACTTCATCATTTTATATGTACATACAACCGATTGGTTTTAAAGGGTTATGAAGCAGCACCTTCACCTTATACTTTTTGTTTTATGTAAGAAAATTTTTATTCAGATGGTTAACTTATATTTATATGATTAATTTACATAGAAGATGTGTTTAGATTGTAAAAATTGTTCCTTTTTTAATAATTATGTTTTCCTATCAATTTGCAGAATCATATGACAATTTGTATACTTGATTGAATATGTTCTACATTAGATCTATACTTATGGAAATATTTTTGTAAATATGTTTGTGTTTATAATGTTTGAGACAATGTACTATGTTTATAGAATTATGTTCCTCTTTATATGATTTTGTATAATTATGAATTATGGAGATCTGAATAAAGGCAAAAAAGCTTTTAAAAAATCGTGACAATAATAGTTAACATCCTCGAGGCAAATCAATCATACGATGTGTTGGTTTCGTGTTCTAGCTCCCCTATATGCTGTGGAGTGCTACAGCTGTACCTACATCAATGGCCTCGTGGACGATAACTGCCTCACCGTATCTGGCTCCACGACCCTCATCAACTGCTCGACCACGTGTGGGGTGAGTACAATATCACGGTAAAGAACATCATTTTGACTGTCTCATTGATAACACTAGATTTACTTGCGAAACCTGGTCTAGCGGGGGTTGTTTATTCTGAAACGAACTGATGTTTTAGCGTAAGTTAAGACGTAAGTCTCCTACGATTCATAAATGTGATTAGACTTGACCCTCTCGGTTCCATAGGTCCATGCAATGTGTAATCAGAAAGGTGTTAGAACTGGAGTCAGCACGAAGAGTAATTTATTCCTACACCAGTCGCGTTCATTGATAGCACAATAGTATATTTGACGAATTTGGTTCTTTGCATGATCATGATGATCCAGTGACGACCGCCGCCGAATATGCAAGACAAATTTTGGATGCATTGAGAGGAATATATATTCTGTATGCGCAGAAGATTTCATAACCACTTCATGTACTGAAGTGTACGTGCAGTAGTAGTACATCTTATAATGATACGATTCTGTGAATTTCAAATTATATTGTTGCTTCGTTTTTGTGATAAATTGAGAATACTGTAGAAAACATGTCAGAGAAATTCCTACATATCGCACATTGGCATGATTGGGCAGTCATATTTCCTTAAAAATATCTTGTAAATCGTGTATTGAGTGTTAACCGTCCATGGAAACAACCTCAATTTCGTGTCCGGAGGTGTCCGCAAAAGTTACGCACCAAATTCTTTCTGGAATTTTATCAAAATTTCCCTTCGTTCACCCCAAGCTAATTCCCAATGTGTGTAAAGAGATCAGCTTTTAACTCCCAGCGAAGGCTGAACGGTTGTTATTCAGAGGAAGGCACTGCCTAATTAGAAATACAGCACCTGAATGTCTTGATTTTTTATGCGGCGGCGGTCATCATAGATTAAAGGAAGTCTATCCGAGCGCAGTCCATCCATGATAGGTCCATGGTGTAATTAGTCAATTCGCTTTAAGTTAAAGGGCTGCTTTCAGTACTTCCAACGTGTTCATGGTGTTGCCTATCTGAATATAAAGGAATAATTTAATTCTTTTTCGATTATAACACAATTTCACAATATAGAAACGTTTGTCTTGTGTAGAAATATGAGCTCTTTCACCTGACGTAAGTTTTATTACTATTTATACTTCTTATCTTAAGTCACAGTCTCAATTCATATCTGTTGACTCGAATGGGTTGTACCAGGGATGTGTTATGGAAGGATATGAACAACTTTCTCTCTTTGAACCCATGTGCCAAGCCGCTGAAAAGTTATGGTCTTCTCAACAGGTGCTATTCAGGTCAATTTTGTAGGTAATACAAATATCCGATTTTTTTTAATGATTCCTCATTACTTTTCGAAACAAAAGCAGAGTAAAGGATCTGTCATAATCTGTACTTAACTTTCTTATAATTTGCAAACAAATTTGTCAAAAACAAAGCTTCTAGAGACAAATGGGCAATTAAAGAAATTTATTTTTCTAGTTGACAACAGTTAAATGTCGGCTCGGCACATGGAACATCAAAGCATTGTCATGATTATGGAATGCGTTTAACATTCATGAGCACGCTTTTAAACCATACAGATGCTTGAATGTATTATGCTCGAGTTTCTTCTCCTTCCTAACACCTCCCTGGTTGTACTTTAACCACTCAATCAGACAAAATAATGTACATGTACGTTATTAGGTGAATGTCAGCTGTGTACTCGATAGCAATGCAAAGCCTTGTATTGAACAATGCCGAAGTATGTTTGGGGTCTAATCAGGTATTTTCTAAACAAAATTGTGATGCGCTTGGTCAAACCAGTCATAACTCCGCATTTCTCAATAGACCGGTTTACCAATGTAGTCAAATTTACGGATGTTTCTTCCCTCTGGGCCTAGTAACGAGTTATTCCGTTAACCTATACCTAACAATGGTATTTCAGTACTTGGAATCTACTTAGCATACATAAGTTGATGCACTGTCGGGAAAACCTCGGACAAGCTTTCCGGTTGTCAGGGGCAACCTTTGTTAAAATGTTAAGCATAACATTTGAATATGTTAGTAAACCGGTCTATCCCCAGAAATCGCGCTTGATGTAAAAAAGCATAACAATTCATGGACAAATATTATTAGTTCATATTCTTCACTGATATTTCTCCTACACGTTGGCACATTCTCGTGAGAAGCTAGTTGATAGAAATATGAACATTTATGAGAGTTTTATTTATGAGAGTTGTATTTTCGGGTTTGCTAAGTTAGATTTTCTCGGCTCCGCACCTGCACTTAGCGATCCATAATGAGGCCCCGCCTCCTAGTAACCCCTTTTCGTGAAAAGCCGTAGTAGGGAAAGGTTTCGTGGACCTATCATGGATGGACTGTGTTCGGATAGATTTCCTTTATTCTTTCATGACCGCCGCTTTATAAAAAAAAAATCAAGACTTTCAGGTGTTTTAAACAGTATGCTGTATTTCTCATGAGGCAGTTCCCTCCTCTGAATGACAAAAGAAATCTGTTTTGAGAAATATGTCAACCGTTCAACCTTCGCTGGGAGTTTATAGCTGATCTCGATACACAAACTGTGAATTAGTTTGGGGGGAGAGCAGGAGAATTTTGATAAAATTGTAGAAACACTCAGACGATTTACAAGATATTTGTAAGGAAATATGATTGACTAATGTGCGATATAGAGGCAGTTCTCTGTTTTTCTATAATCCTATAGAATGATAATCTGAAATTCACAGAATCGCATCACAAGATGTACTACTACTGCACATGCACTACCATGGACGGTTGAACACTCAATACATGATTTACAAGATATTTGTAATGAAATATGATTGCCAAATGTGCGATATGTAGGCATTTCTCTGACATGTTTTAAACAGTATTCTCAATTTATCACAAAAACGAAGCAACAATATAATTTGAAATTCACAGAATCGCATCGTAAGATGTACTACTACTGCACATACACTTCAGTACATGAACTGGTTCTGAAATCTGCGCATACAAAATATATATGCCTCGAAATGCAACCCAAATTTGTTTTGCATATTTGTCGGCTGTCGTCACTGGATGAAAGAACCAAACCGTCAAATATTCTATTGTGCTATCAATGAACGCGACTGGTGTAGAAATAAATTACTCCTCGTTTCGACTCCATTTCTTATACCTCCTTGGTCAAACAATGGATAGCGCGTTCGCAGGATTTTATTTTTAGAGTATTCAAAATTGATCTTGGGAAAACATTAATTATTCTGGGTTACATCACCTTTATGAGACAAACTTTATATCAAATTGAAGCTTAGAAAGTGCCAAATCGAAATTTATCAAAATCTCAAAATGTAGGTTCGAGAACTTTTCTTTATCTTTTCTCGGTATGGCTCGTCACAATTTTAATCGCAACAAAAATACCGAGTGCTCTGTGCGTAAAGTAAAGAAGACGTCACATTTCTAGTCATACGCGCTTACGACTTTTGAATCGTGGCGTCTGCGGTGACTTCTAGTTGCCTAAGATTTGTGTTGTTTCAAGTTGTGTGACGTACGCTTCAACTTTTTCTCCACTCCTTCTCCATTAAATAGAAAACAACCGTCACCACTGCCGGTACCATCACCTCTATCACCCGTAGCTGCAGGGATTCAGATTGCACGGCGGCATGTGGGTCGCTGTTTTCCATCGAGACGTGTGTCGGATGCTGTACAACGGACAACTGCAATAGCGCCATCAACGTCAGCATGAGCATTGTGACCGTCTTTGCGGCTGCCATCGCAGTAGTGCGTCTGACGCATTAAAGGGTTACTAAATTAGAAAAAAATAGTTTCCCACTAATCTATGTAAAATTATACATAAAAAACAAATTTCACATTTGTTTGCCGCAATAAAGTCTCATTTTGATGAAAATTTGAAAGAAACACCTTCAAGTGACGTCAGAAGAGTCCAATGCAAGAAAAGACACCGCTGTTAATATTAGATTGTACGGAAGTCAACAAGAATTTAGAATAGACCTTTTTCGCTAGGTATGCAAATGTTATTCACGCCTTTCAAACAATACGTTACCAATGAGAAACCCAAAGCTTGTCCGAGTAGCAGCAACAAATTGATTGAAAGTGCATTCCATCCATTGAATCTGAATGGCAAGATATAGGTGAATGCAATAGCGCGTCACTACGCAGTTAGGGGGGAAGTTGTAAATACATTACGAAACTTGTCTATTGTTGACTTTCATACAATCTAAATTCAACAGCGGAGTCTTTTGTGGTATTTAACTCCTCTGGGGTCACTAAGAGGTGTGCATTTTTTTTCCTTCAAATCTCCGTCAAAATGAGACTTTATTGCGGCAAACAAAATTAATGTGAAATTTGTTTTGAGTGGATGATTTTACATAGATTAGTGGGAACTTATTATTTTTAATTTAATAACCCTTTAAGTCAGTTTTTGCCAGGTCTGCACACAGATCCCATAGAGTACCGAAGTGTGACGTCATATTTTTTTTGAATAATTTTTAAATTTAAATCATGCTTCAAACGTACAAAATACGTTTTTACACGTAAAGAAAGACACAATCTTATTCTGTTTAAATGTTCGAGTATCTGTCTCCCTTTTTATAAGTCTTGATTGTAGACATATTGTATAATAAGAAATAACTTACAGTATTCATGTAAAAAAAACGCAAATTATTTTTCAAGATGCTGTTGTGCATGGGTTGTAATTGCGGGATCAACTATATAGTAAAGTCTATAGTTTGCTTAATTCTATTTTGAACTTGAAGGACTCGTGGACTCGGGTACCTTACGTTGAAGTACATTTTATATTCGAACAACTCTGAAGAATATCTGTGACGATGAATCTATCTGATGAATTTCCTGAAATTCCTGAACTGGAAATAACTGCCTCTAACTCTTTTCAATATTCTTTCTGTCTCAAGTTTGAAGTAAACAACTATAGTGAAATTCATACAGAAGGTCGGTTTCTTGGATGCATAGTGATCTCATGCAAACTGGACATTACCTATGCTATCCTAGGCTTTTATGACTTTCCTGATTATCATTAATGTCTCAGTATTACTTAAACGACGTTTTACTCTTCTATGAGTGTCGTAGTGACGTCATAACGTTCAGAATTTTGCGCATGAGGCCTGCAAAACTTTACCTATGATCTTGATCACATTTCAACAGTAATATGTTTGTTTCCCTTTTCCCGTTGGACTTTTAGCGAAAGTTTTAATTTTATATACTGCCTCCTTATATGTATTTCATATCTAAATAATGTCATGTTCATCTCCATAATCAACTTGCTGTCAACGTCTAATGTTTCTCCTTTTTACGCGACTTCTAAAAGAAAACCATTACTATGTTCATACGGTGTGCTTGTATTGGTTCTTTTTTAATATTGATATGGATATAATATACCTAATGCAGTTTCTGGGTTTGTCCTGTGCCATGAAGGGTATTAACTGTACAGTATTGTTCCTTTTTATTAAGAATAAATACAAATGTTTTATTTAAACCATTGTGCACATCATCAATTCGTACTTTTGCATGGACAATAGAAAAGTAAGTTATTGTGGTGTATGCAACCCCGAGCCTCCGTTGTTACCATGGAAACACGTTAGTACCCAGTAAACGGCTGAACTGTAAATCACTGCCTAGCGTCATTATGTTGGTAGTCCTGGATGGATGACTGAACTTGAATGAGGTATGGTCTGAGATATGACACTGGCGACGAGGATGGGATCGTCTAGGATAATGTACCAGCTTGAAAAACGAGAAATTTCAGGGAGAAACACGACGACTTATAGGTTCATTTCATGCGAGGATTGACTGGTAGTCCCACGTACTCGATTCACGGTTATAACTGATGCATGTATTTCGGACACGTTCACGGGTACGACGCCTGCACGGAGACGAGTCACGATGGCTTCAGCATCATCACGGTCAGTACTATTTGAGGAGTTCGACAAAGACGGAGATATCGAAGCATATTTGGACAGGCTTGACCAATATTTCATTGCTTTGGATATCACAACTGAAGCCAAGCACGAAGGTAAACGCAAAGCTATTCTCCTGAGCAGTATTGGTAGTGACACATACAAAACGATAAGAGACTTGTCATTCCCAAACAAACCAAGTGACACAACGTACGTTAAACTGTGTGAGACTTTGAGGGGGCATTTTCGCCCAAAGCGTCTGGTAGTGTCTGAAAGGTTCAAGTTTCACAACGCCAAACAGGCACAGGGACAAACGATATCCAGCTATGTCTCACATTTGAAAAAGCTTGCCTCTTCATGTGAATTTACGGGTGGAGCACTGGAGGAAGCTCTACGGGATCGCTTCATTGCGGGTCTGCACTCGAGCTCTACGCAGAAGAAGCTTTTGACCAAGAACTACACTTTCAAAGAAGCGGTAGAATCAGCTTTGGCAGAAGAAGCAGCATCGACTAATATCATGAATACCAGAGATATGTCCGGTGGCAAGGGAGCCGGAGAGAGGGTAAACAAGGTGACACACACAAGACGGAAGGATGCTGAACCCCACTTCAACTCCAAGCAAGGTCCATCTACTTCAAGTACAAGTAAGCGGCCTAATTTCAGATGTTTCCGATGTGGCCTGTCTAACCACTCACCGCAGCAATGCAAGTACAAAGATGCAGTGTGTTTCAAGTGTCAGAAAAAGGGACATTTGAAGTCTGAGTGCAAGTCGGGTGGTAACGAAAGAGGAAAACCACATTTTCCACGTCGGCGAGATGGTGGTCGTGGATCTGTGAGGCAAGTGGAGGAAGACGACGATGACGGAGCTTACGACGGTAGAAACAATGTTGACTTCCTTGATTCAGTCTTCAACATAGGTCATGGGGGATCCAATCCAGCAATTATGGTACCCATGAAGGTTGAGGGAGTTGAACTTGACATGGAATTAGACACTGGAGCCGCTGTGTCTATCATCAACCAGGAGGACTACGAGAAACACTTCAAGCATTTGAAGCTGCATGCAGTCAGACGTCCACTGCATACGTACGCAGGCACGCAGCTGGAGCTAGCAGGAGAAATCGATGTGAGAGTCAAGTACATGAACCAGACTATGACGTTGGCATTGGTGGTTGTCAAGACTACCAAACGGGCTCCGCCTCTCCTGGGACGGTCATGGCTGATGAAGCTGAAGCTAGACTGGAAGACATTGATACCTGAACCCCAGTATTCAATTAGAGCTGACGTAGATGTTGGACTGGTTCTGCAACAGGAATTCGCCAACGTTTTCGAGGAAGGACTTGGGACAGCAAAAGGCCCGCCAGCCAAGCTTCATCTGAAGGAGGGAGCTCGACCCAAGTTCTGCAAGGCACGCAACGTTCCTTTTGCTTTACGTCCGGCAGTGAAGAAAGAACTCAATCGCATGCAGGAAGACAAGATTATCTACCCTGTAGATTACAGTGAATGGGCTACACCATTGGTATGCATACCCAAGGCAGATGGAAAGGTACGCCTTTGCGGAGATTACAAGGTGACGGTTAATCAGCAGATTCATTGCGAGCAGTACCCTATTCCTACTCCAGAACAAGTCTTCTCAAACTTGGGGGGAGGAAAGAAGTTCTCCAAGATTGATCTGAAGTGTGCTTATCAGCAGATGATGTTGGACGAAGCATCACAGGAACTGGTGACGATCAACACCCATCGGGGTCTTTTCCGCTACACAAGACTACCTTTTGGGATATCATCCAGCCCAGCGATATGGCAGAAGTTCATTGAGCAGGTCATATCTGGACTTGACGGTACATGTGCAATCATGGACGATGTTCTTGTTACAGGAAGCACAGACGAAGAGCACATGAACAATCTGAAACAGGTCTTCAAACGTTTCCAGAAGTTCGGGCTGAGAGTGAAGAGGGAGAAGTGCTCATTCATACAAGACAGTGTGGTCTACTTCGGACGGAGGTTGTCATCCAAGGGAATTCAACCAACGAAGGACAAGGTGGAGGCAGTTCGAAATGCTCCGGCGCCCACGAATGTCACAGAACTTCGCTCTTGGTTGGGAATGGTGAACTATCATGCCCAGTTCATTCCGAATCTTTCTACGATGGCCCATCCTTTGAATGAACTGCTGGGATCCAAGCCTTGGTCATGGGACAAGAAGTGTGACGATGCATTCACAGCTGTAAAGAACGTGATCAGTACAGACAGACTGCTAACACACTATGATCCTGAGCAGGAACTAGAGCTGAGCGTGGACGCCTCACCGTACGGAGTAGGAGCCGTTATCTCTCACGTAGACGACAAGGGCGGCAAGACGCCAGTAGCATACGCCTCCAGGAGCTTGAACCAGCATGAGAAGGGCTATGCACAGTTGGATAAGGAGGCACTCGCCATCATGTTTGGTCTCCAACGCTTTCGCACGTACCTTTATGGGAGGAAGTTCACCATACAGACGGATCACAAGCCGTTGGAGAGAATTCTAGGTCCAAAGACGGCGATTCCTACCTTAGCCGCACAGAGGTTGCAACGATGGGCGATCATCTTATCAGCTTTTGATTATGAGCTGAAGTACATCCCAGGCAACCAGAATGTGGTGGCAGATGCACTATCAAGGCTTCCCTTACCAGAGACTTCGCAAGGAGATGATGACATCTACAACATTGCGGTCTATCACATTGAGAGCCTTCCGGTAACCAGCAAGGACATCCGGAACCAGACGAGAACAGATCCTGTACTGTCAAGGGTCCTTCACATGGTGAAAACAGGAATGTGGAAGGAGGACCAACAGGATGAGAGACTTAAACCATTCATCAGAAGGAAGGATGAGTTAAGCACGGAACAAGATTGTCTTTTGTGGGGATACAGAGTCATCGTTCCTCCTCATCTACAGAAGGACATCCTTGAGGAGTTGCATACGGCGCATCAGGGAATGGTTCGCATGAAGGAGGTTGCCCGCAGTCATGTTTGGTGGCCTAATATCGACCATGACATTGAGCAGATAGTGAAGTCATGCACAACATGCCAGCAGACACGACATGTTCCTACAGTGGCACCATTGATGCCATGGGTATGGCCACATGCACCATGGACACGCATCCACATAGACTACGCCCAGAAGGACAAGAAGGACTATCTGGTGATCACAGATGCTTACTCCAAGTGGCCAGAAGTCGTTCTGATGACCAGTACAACGTCAACGGCAACCATTACAGCATTGCGAGACTTGTTCAGCAAGTATGGAGTCCCATTGCAAGTAGTCAGTGACAACGGCCCTCAATTCATCAGTGAGGAATTCGAGGACTTTCTCAAGAGAAACGGCGTGAAGCATGTGAAGGTAGCACCATATCATGCAGCAAGCAACGGTGCAGCAGAAAGGATGGTACAGTCCTTTAAGAGGTCGCTGAGTGCAAGCAAGGCTCAAGGTCGCAGTCTTCAGCAGTGTTTGGACAGTTTTCTCCTGGCCTATCGCACAACCAAGCACGCAACAACAGGACAGACGCCAGCGAGTTTGTTTCTTGGCCGAGAGTTACGCACACGTCTCAGCTTGGTACGGCCTAGTACTGAGGAGAAGGTCATCAACAAACAGAGCGATCAGAAACTTCATCATGACAAGCAGCATGGTCTTCGCGAGTTCTTCCCTGGAGATCGCGTCTTGGTGAAGGACTTCCGGCAGGAAGAAACGTGGTGGTCAGGGACAGTCGCGGAACGACGAGCGCCAAAGTCCTATATAGTCGTCCTGGAGGATGGTAGGGTTTGGAAGCGACACATCGACCAGATGAGAGCAGAATCGACGGTTACGGTTCCTGACTCCAATCATGCACAGGTGCCAACACCAACAGCACCTGTGAATCCCTCAGTGACTTTACAAACTGAAAGACAACTATTGTCTGACCAAGAGGGAAACCAATCTTCAGCACAGGCAGCAACACGCACCGAAGATGTTTCTGAACCCGTGCCCGCTGCCTCTAAGGAGGCAACCCCATTTCGGCGTTCCACTCGCGTGAAAACGACGCCGGATCGTCTCATTGTGTCTATGTAACTGAGGCATGATGAGTATTGGACACTTACTATAAAGTGCTAGTGTTATTGTTAGTGTTTAAGGTGTTCAGTGTTAAATTTTAGAGTTAACAGTTATATTTACAGAATATTGCAGTTAAGGCAAAATTCTTTCTTTTCATATGGCTTAACCAATCTTGAAAACTGGTTGATTCCTATATTGGTGGATATAGTCAGAATACAGGTGAGAAACTCACCAGTTGCAAAATACATACATACATACATACATACAGACAGGAATTATTACACGCATAATTTAGTTGTAACAGTATCAGCACTTTTAGTTGAGCAGCAGGAATGTATCTAGATTCCTTTACTTTATCATAGAGCACTGGTATGCAAAGGGCATAATTATGCTTTCATGAAAGTTCAAGTTAGCTATACATGCATGATAAGTATGCAGACTATAAGTTGAGTTCGCATTTGTGCATAATGGTACGATATCTTATTGTTCTTGAATTACAAGGTTTAATTCAACAAAAGTGATACTTGCAAACTTGCAGTAGTGTTCTTCAACTTAAATATTTATTGCAAGATAGGCAAGGGAAACTCAAAATAATACAACTCAGAGACATAGTTCTTGTTTGTAAGTTGATTTATATCAAGTTTTATTCATGGCAGCAAATCAAATATTCAGTGCTAACATGCATAGCTTTTGAATGGAAGAAGGGCATTATACAGAAAAGAAGAAAATCATCAAACGAAAATAGTATTTTCCACAGGGAGTGTTTTTCAGGCTAAAAGGGAAAAACATTTGTTAAGCTAACAACATTTGGGATTAAAGTAAAAGCAGCTTAAGTACAATAGCAGTTGCATGATTAAATCCTAGTTTTTTTTTTAAAAAAATAGGAAATCAGTTTTATTGAAACTGTGGATAAATAAGCTAAGGAGGGAGGAGTGTGGTGTATGCAACCCCGAGCCTCCGTTGTTACCATGGAAACACGTTAGTACCCAGTAAACGGCTGAACTGTAAATCACTGCCTAGCGTCATTATGTTGGTAGTCCTGGATGGATGACTGAACTTGAATGAGGTATGGTCTGAGATATGACAGTTATGAGATTCGATTTGTTGATCCAATGATTGAATGATTTTTGAACGATGCACTATAATAGATGTGTCTTTGGTTTTGTTGGTGTGATTGGTATACGTGTGAATGGATTAAATACTTCATTCCTCGATTGGTGGATAATCTAGTTATCGACTTATTGATTGATTGATTTGTTGATTGAGTAATGGAACGTAGAAGAGATTGGACTCAATGACTGATTAATTGATTGGTTTATTAAACGATTGATTGCGTGATTAACTGATTACTTGTATATTCAAATGAATGTGGAGTTAACTCAAGGATGTTTAAGCACATGGATATCCGGCTGCCGTTTAATTAATGCAGATTCATTGTACTCTCCTCGTCACAAAAGGAGGCCCGAGGCCCTCCCCGATTTGGGACCACCTCTGGAGGTAGTCTCGGGCCGGCCTCGCGGTGTGAAAGGAAAGGAGGCTTCGGGCCTCCAATTACGCGCGAAGAGACGCTGTGACGTAATTCTTCCGGAGCGGTATTTTAGAGATCGACAGTGCAGGCAATTACGAGGGCATAAACCATCAGCAAAACGTTCCGTCGGCGACGTTCTTGTTCATATCGCAGCCTCCTCAACCTCCTTTCACGATTGAAATTGACTCTTCTACGAACAATTTCTCTAATTATTCCAGTTTCCTCCATCATTCAGCGAAAACTGTCGGAAAAATTGACGTTCCAAATTCACTGGTCACCACACATCTCCGTACGTGTACTGTAGGCGTATGAGTGTTACGACGTAAATTGACAAATCGCGCGCGGAATTGCGAAAGAAAAAAGAATGATTTGTTTACATGTAGCGCGCCGCGTGCGGCGAGGTTGGGAAAGGAGGCCTCAAAGCAGGCCCCGGTATTCGGTGTAAATGCACACAATAAGCCAGTTCGTAATTACAATTTGCGCATGAGCAGATGAAGGTCATAGTGTCCAAACCAGCTTGTTGGTTTTTAAATCACTGAGATAAGCATCATCATTAATAAGTTATTTTAGAATAATGCTTGCTATCCAATTTATAAAAGAACACCAAGGTGTTCAATCATGGGGTATTTGACAACAGGCCAAACGACAACAATTAGTTTACAATAAACAATGTAATAGAAGCTTTCCCAATTGTTCACAGACCGTAGCCTACTATTCTTGTCACCTGTTTTGAGATGGTTCCTTTATTAGAGGTTGAATATCGCAAATTGCTATGTCGGGTAAGCACATTACGTAACATCTCCTTTTGAAATGATATATTAATCAACTGCTTATCCTAATGAAAAAGGGAAAGGTCATAGTGACCAAACTTGCTCCAGAGCTAACTACGAACTGGTGTATTGAAACTGAATCACGAAATACATATTTATAACGCGTTACCAGGCAGTGGGTGGGGGGGGGGGGGGGGGGATTGTGAATACATTACGAAAATGGCTTACTCACAGTGTGTGCATGTAGATCAGCTGTGCACTCCAAGCGAAGACTGTGCGGCTGACATATTTCTCAAAGCAGATGTTATTTTGTTATTAAGAGAAAGGCATTGACTAATTAGTCATTGTTTAAAGCACCTGAAAGTCAGGTAGTTTGATGAGGCTTGGGTCATCATAGACCAAAGGAAAGTCCATTCATAATAGGTTAATTCTTTAATAGACCAATTTCGTAATGTGTGCACATGCCCACACAAACAGGCCATTTCAGTAGTGCCATTCTCATTGGGCTTAAAAAATCGAGAAATCAGAAAAATCGAGAAGTTAGGGTGAAAGTTGCCTAGCAACTGTACCAAAAGCCGAACGGTCCTATTGTCCCGGTCCCCTAACTTCTCGATTTTTCTAACTTCTCGATTTTTCAAAGCCCAATGAGAATGGCACTATTATGTAATCAAATGTTTTTCACGTCGGTCAAACAATACGTTACTAATGTAACCCCAAAGCCTGTTCGAGGTTTGTCGAGTAGCAACAACCAAAAGATTCAGATTGCGTTCCATCCATTGAAACTGAATCACGATACTATGAATATAGGTGAATGTATTTACGCGTTACAAGGCAGTATAAAGAGGGAAAGTTGTGAATAGATTCCAAAAATGGATTATTGGCAAAGGCAAGGGTTGATGTTAATGTCACCAGACAAGAGCAGCAAGAGCAAGCGCAGGTGCCACAAATGCCAACGGCCAACGGCGTGAATAAAAATATTTTATTCACGCCGTTCAAACAATACGTAATCAATGGGAGCCCCAAAGCTTGTCCGAGGTTTGTCCGAGTAGCAACAACTGCTAGATCCAAAATACATTCCATCCATTGAATCTGAATGGCAAGATACAGGTGAATGCAATAACGCGTTAAACGCAGTGAGGGGGGGAGTTAGGAATACATTACGAAAATGGTCTATTGTTGACTTTCGTACAATCTATGGCATTTTGATTTCTCTGATGTCACTGGAGGCGTGCGGGTTTTTTCTTTTTTTTTCGTAAAATGTTCGTCAAAATGAGACTTTATTGCGGCAAACAAATGGGAAATTCGTTTTTACTGGATAATTTTACATAAATTAGTGGGATTTTATTTTTCTAATTTAGTAACCCTTTAAACTTAGCATATACTCTGAATACATATAACGAGAAAGTGAAACATCGTGGGATCATCGTCAAGTTATGTTCATATCGTGTGCGACAACAGTTGATCCTGAATCGTAAAAAGCTAAAGGGATCAGGAATCTCGATCCATGAAGACTTGACTTCAAAGACTCTACAACTGTTAAACACAGCTCAAAAACATGACAAGGTCAAATCTGCATGGACTCTTGATGGTCGGATCTTTTTGAAATCAACAAAATGCTGACAAGAAGCATGTAATTACATGCAGTGAAGACTTGAAGTCACTGTAGCAACATGCTACTTCTTTCCTGGTTTATCTTCCATTCTTTAATTTTTTTCTGATACCAAACATGTACCACTACATATAAATTGAATGGAAAGTAATTGACTATTGATTGTCACAAACATTTGTTTATTAGCAACCTTACATTTTTTATGCATTGATCAAGAATTTGCCAAACCTTAAAAAAAAATGCAAAATTATTTTTTAATGCTCTTGTAACGACACTCAAAAGTTTGACTTAATATACCGTTCATATACTTGATGTTTTTTAATCTATTATTGTATATTGATATGTATGTATTCTGTTACCTATTTATATGTTTACATGTACATGTCTTTTTTCCTGTAACATGAGTGAAAATTCTGATTTCAGTTTAGCTGATATTTTTCCATTCCAATCCATAAGCAATACTGACCTGCAGCATGAGTTAAAAAAAAAACATCCCAAGTAGTATAACAACTGATATTAATGCACTAAATTCTGAATGTCCCTTGGACACATCTGATACATGTAATCATGATTCTATTTTTAATGATGTTGACCCTGATGAAAACTTTTTTAGATATACTACAGATTGCAAATATTGGTTAACCAAAGAATTTAATAAGTCTTTTAATAACTATAACAATAAATTTAATCTCATTCACTTTAACTCAAGGAGCTTAAACAAAAACCAAGATGCCATATTTAATTTCTTAAACGAGCTAACAGCAAATTTCCCAATTATAGGCCTAACAGAAACATGGATCCATAGTAATTCCCCCCTTTTATTTGATATTGATGGTTATTCTTTCTATCATACAGACAGAACCAAAAGCCGAGGTGGAGGAGTCGCTTTATATATTCATGAATATTTTGAAGTCTCTATTCGATCAGATATATGTTTACCCTCTGACCTATGTGAATCCCTTTTTGTTGAAATCAAAATTCCTTTGAAGAAAAATATAATTATTGGTGTCATTTACAGAGATCCTAAACAAGCCATTTATAAATTTACTGTACATTTCAATGAATGCCTTGAAAAAATACAAAGAGAAAACAAAGATGTATATATCATGGGTGATATCAATATCAATTTATTGCAACAATCCTCTTTAAAATGTTTTGATGACTTTATCAATGTTATATATAACAACTCATTCCAGCCAGTGATTGATAAACCTACTAGAATTTCCAAGTCCTCTATAACTTTAATCGATAATATTTTTACCAATGTATGTTCATCTTTATTTCAACCAGGCATATTTTACAGTGACATAACTGATCACTTACCTATTTTTTTGATGACAACCAATTTACAATATGAAATTAATAATGATTATGCTTCAAAATTGAATAACAACTATTATAGAAAAATCAATGATTATACTATTAACACATTCAAACAGGATTTATCCATCACTGACTGGAGTGAAATACTTTCAATATCTACAACAGATAATGCATATAATTCTTTCTTAGATAAGTTTAAACGGCTGTATGACAAGCACTTTGTATTAAGAAAAAAGAGAAACAAGTTTATTCCCAGAAAACCTTGGATAACCAGATCATTGCTAAAATGTATTCACAAAAAAGAAAAATTATATAAAAGATTCTGTAAAAATTCCTCAAATGAAAATATTGAACATAGTTATAAGAAATACAGAAACAATTTAAACACAGTCTTAAGAAATGCCCGACGTCAATACTATGTTTATTTATTTGAGACAAATAAGAACAATATGATAAAGACATGGCAGATTATTAATGATTTATTAAAAAAGCATAAAAAAAAGAAGGATCCATCATATTTTTTGAAGAATGGAATTAAATTAACTAACCCTCAAAGCATTTCAGAAGAATTTAATACTTATTTTGCAAATATTGCTATTAATTTACAAAAAGAGAATAAATCTGAAACTTCCTCTAAGCACTTTTCATTTTACCTTTCTGATCAATGCTGTCCCTCAATTCAATTTAATCCAACAAACGAAACTGAATTGATAAATATTGTCAAAAACCTTAAAAATAGCTCCAGTACTGGCATTGATGAAATTAGCTGTAAAATTATTAAAAAAATAATTCATTACATTGCCATACCTTTATCATATATCTTTAATTTATCAATGAGTACTGGTAATGTCCCAACAAATCTTAAAATTAGTAAAATCATTCCTGTCTTTAAGAAAGGGGACCCTTATTTACTTTCCAATTATAGACCTATATCTTTGTTACCATGCTTTTCGAAAATATTGGAAAAATTAGTTCACTTAAGGCTTTTTAACCACCTTAATCAATACTCTTTATTAAACGACTGTCAGTATGGTTTTAGACCCAACTTTTCATGTGATTTTGCAGTTATTGATTTACATGATCGATTAATCGGAAAAATGGATAAGGGTCTCCACACATTTGGAATATTTTTAGATTTGTCAAAGGCATTTGACTTGATTAATCATGACATTTTGTTGTATAAATTGAGTAGATTTGGTATTAGGGGTATTCAATTACAATGGTTTCGCAGTTATCTAACAAAACGTACCCAATGTACCTATTATAATAATCATACTTCCTCCTTTTTAAATATAACTTCAGGAATTCCTCAAGGTTCAATTTTAGGCCCATTGATTTTTTTATTATATATAAATGATTTATGCAATGTATCAAGTTTTTTTGAAATGATATTATTTGCCGACGACACCACCATTCTTGCATCTGATTATAATCTTTTGAATTTAATAGATACCACTAATTATGAACTTGAAAAATCAATGACTGGTTCAAAGCAAATGAACGTATTGTAAATTGCGATAAAACAAATTGTGTATACTTTTCAAAAAATCAAAACATTTTACAAAACTTAAATGCTGTGAATATTATAATGAATGGCACTTGCTTTACTTTTTGTTAAGTTCCTTGGCATTACCCTCGATGATCAAATCAATTTTAATAAACATAGATCTGAAATTTGCAACAAAATATCTAAATGTATAGGAATATTGATAAAATTACGACCTGTCTTACCTGAAAAACAATTATTTTTGCTATATAATTCACTGATTTTACCGTATCTTCAATATTGTAATACCACTTGGGCGTCCACAGGCTCGACTAAATTGGACCCCATATTAAAACTTCAAAAAAAAGCTTTAAGAATTTGTACATCGTCTCACTTTTTGGCCCACACTCAACCATTATTTTTCAGACTGAAAACACTCAATGTATTTGACATACATATTTATCAAATTGCCCTAATTATGTTTAAAAATAAAAGTGCAATATTACCCCGTAACATTTCTTCGTTTTTCCAATTTAATATGCATGTACATTCTTATGATACCCGATCTAGTTCAAAACTGCATTACTCTAAAGCACTAAATGAAAAGTCGTTAAAATTAATTAGACATCAGGGACCTAGAATATGGAACTCTCTAAACAATACCATTTCAACGTGCAATAGTCTCAGTTCATTCAAATATAAAATGAAACTTAATCTACTATCCGGATATAATCACTAAACTACTTGCTTAACTACATGTACTCATTTTATTCTGCACCCCCCCCCCCCCCCCCTCGTGGTTGCTCCCCTAGTTTGATTGTTATTGTTTTACTTTTGTATTGCTTTGTGTTTTATTAACTATTAATTTTCATTATCCATATCAAATGTCTATATATATATTTATGAAAAAGGGAACAACGTTACTTACAAGCTTTGCTTTCTGCTTGTTTCCTTTTTTCCTTATCAATGAATCTTATCGATTATGGATTTCTATCTTGTATTTATATTGTACATTATGTATTTTTTTAAAGATTTGAAAAATAAAATCATTTTGAATTGAATTTTGAATTTGAATATACGGTCATGACTCTCTGTGAACCAAGGGTCTGTGTGTATTACTGACACGATCTTTTGTTATGCAGACAAAATTTCAAAGGGTCCTATGACATGTCCGCATAACAAAAGACCATGTTCATAGTGGATGAACGATTTCGGGCATGATACATTCACAGCTTAGGGTCGCTAAAACATTCATCGTGGAGGGAAGCAAACATAAACATAAACACCATGTAGCGGCTATAATCTCCCGGTTGAGCACCGACTCTATTATGGCCGAGAGGTCACACACATATTCAAACAACACTCATGTACATCTACTTAACCAGCAAATGTAATTTTAATGCGTTACAATTAATCCAATTATTTCAGATCTATGAAACTTTCGATTTCGTTAAGACAAATTTCATTGAAGACATCAAGTTGAAATGAAAATCATGATACCATAATACAGTACAATTCATATAAGTGACAATTTCGACAGACATCACACAGTGCTGAATGTAAAGACCGAGTGACTAGGGTCGATTACACTAAAAGACTATAAGGACAGATGTTGGGTTTGATAATTCTATATTTAGATTCCTAAGGTATTTTTGTGTCAGATTTAAAAAAAAAATGTCTACTTCATGGCGGAAGACGTAAACAAAGTCGAAAAATACACAAAATGGTCTGCACGATGTTCACTACATATCATATACTGATACATTTTATGCCGCTACATAGAAAATTTTTTGCAAGAAACATTTCTTGAAATCGATTCTAATCTTTCTTAGTGCCGCTTTATTGATTATTCACACAGCGATTACAATATGTCATCCTGTCAACTTGTTTGAAAGTACCTTGAGAAATACTGTAGTAATCGTCTTTAAACAATGTTACGCCAAATTACGTCAAGATTACATATTGTAGGCGGGGGGAATTTAGGAGCACGAATTCATGTCAATGTCATAGGTGCTCTTTAAGGAAGTTTATGATATCATCAAGCATGGTAACTGCTATTTTGAATCCATATTTTCCCTGCATTTGAAAGATGCCATGGAAACCTGACTCGTAGTGAGACCACGTGACGGGAACGCTCGCGTTCTCCAGACGATTCTTGTAGAACACGCCATCATCACGCAGCGGATCGAATCCACACGTCAGTATAAAAGCAGGCGGTAGCCCGGTTAGATCACGTCTCATGAGCGGAGCGCTGCGCGCATCCAGCATTTGACTAGACAAGCGCGCCCAGAGCGCGTCGTTTCCGGTGCGCACGTTGTTGTGCGTAGTATAATATTTAGGATCGCGAAACGTGTCCGGCAGCTGAGCGTGGTTAACGTACGCGTATTCCACCGATGACATCTTGAATGTGGATGACGTGTGGTTGTTTTTCACGATTTCCGTGAAAAACTCGTGGTCGAGTCGGCCATATTTGTCTAGGCTCGTGAAGGTAGCAACAAGCCACAAAGGCAGGATGCCGCCGTTGCCGAAGTCCGCGGAGGCCTTCTGATAGGAGGGGGTGTTGAGGTCGATTTTCTGCATGGACGGGTAGACGAGGACTTGGAGCTTGAGGTCGTGGACGGAGGGGTCGTCGTGCACAGATTGGGCTACGGAGGCGGAAAGGTGACCACCTGCGCTGTCTCCACCTATGCCAATGCGTTGTGGGTCGACGTCAAAGTCGTGTGCGTGATTAATGAAGTATCGAGTCGCTGTCATACAATCCTCATGTCCTGCAGGGAAAGTGTGTTCCGGAGCGAGTCGATAACTGAGAAATGTAAGGACAGAAGGAACGCATGTGTGTTATTCTCATTTCACTTTATTTCGTATCATTGCTGAATGGTGAAACTGTTCAAAGTAACCTTAATCACATACCTCTTTTGAAAATTAGAGGTAGTAGTATATGTGTGTGTATTTACAAGCAGTAGTGAAAGGAATGTATCTCCAGTACATGTATTTAGATTTATATTTTAGAGAAGTACAAGGGGCAATAGTAGAAGTAAAACTAATAATAGTAGTTGTAGTAGTACTACTAGAAGTAGTAGTAGAAGAAGTAGTAGTAGAAGTAGTAGTAGAAGTATAGTAGTAGTAGTAGTAGTAGTAGTAGTAGTAGTAGTAGAAGTAGTAGTAGAAGTACTACTACTACTAGTAGTAGTATAAGAAGAAGTAAAAGTAACAGCAGTAGTAGTCGTAGTAGTAGTAGTAGTAGTAGTAGTGAAAGTAGTTAGAACTTCTATTAGAAGGAGCAGTAGTGAAGTAGTAAAAGTCGTAGTAGTAGAAAAGGAAGTACTAGCAGTCTTAACAGTAATATACTGTAGATGACGTGGTAGTAGTAATAATAAAGTACAGTGTAGTATGTTATCAAGACTTACATTCTACATTGCACTTACTTAATAGAAACAAGAACAACACCAAGTTCCTCTGCCATCCGTCTAGTAACGGGCTCATACATAGCTGCCAGAAAAGAAAAGAAAGTACCGGTAAAGTTCATAGTTTACACAAATCTGCTAAGAAATCCCTAAAATATGTGCCAAGAACAAGATAATGAAGAAAGTTAACACAATTTGATCAAGTTCTATTCCTTGGAGAACATAATGAAATAGTCTGGGTAAGGTCTGGAATGTCTCAATCCTTTTATCATGTTTATGGCTTTAATACCTTCAGCAAGGTTTAATTCTCGGTACGAATATTGTGTTTATGTTGTTGCTTTTCTTCGCCATGTAAGGTAAAGATTTCCTCCGAACGATCCTAGTATCATACTAGTGACACGAGAAATTACATGTTTAACTATTCATAATAAACTTCGAAACTAGTATGTTTGCTCCACGCATGAAACGTTATTCAGATTAACGTTGATAGAAAATATTTCATATTAGTTGATAAAGTCCTGTTCGTCACTCAAGGATCGTACACAAGTTCAAGGCTATTTGATATGTTAACTCATTGTGTATCATTGTTTAGAATACATATACACAAAATGTCATTGAGCAGCAATTTGTATGGCACACAAAGCATTAATAACTCACCTGCGTCTCCTATGCACATGCCTCCGCCGTGAATGTACACAAATCCAGGGATGCTTCTGCCCTCTCCTCTCCTTATTGGCTCGTAGACCACGACATTGACCCCATCCATGTCCATGACCCTAGCCCTGACATTTGACCCCGCTACCTCAGAGTGGGGTGCCGGTGTAAACGTCTGGATGTATTTCAGTGACGTCACGTAAAAGGTTTCATACGGTATATCGCGGTGCGCTACGTGTGCCACCGATATCTGTGATGAAGAATGGGGAGACGGAAGAGAAATTGGTGATACATGTACTATACCTTGAAGGATGATTCATTGAATAGTTTGGTTACAGAATGCACAACAGCCTGGAAACAATGCTAGTAGGCCTACATGTACTCCTTAAAAGTGACCAGTGACTAGCATTGGCAGTTTAACATCTTTTCTCTCGGTATCTGTTCACTCTCTCTCTCTCTCTCTCTTTCTCTCTGCAATCAGAATATACAAATCTTTCTTTCTATGATGTTCACTAGAGCTGTCTGTAAATAACCTCTATGTGCATGGCCAAATAGATATATTTGGCGTTCTCTTTTCCCCTCTCTCTCTCACCGCCCCCCCCCCCCAACCTCATCGTTCTCTCTCTCTCTCCCTCTCTCTCTCTCTCTCTCTCTCTCCATCTCTCTCTCTCGATCGATCTCGAGCTCGATCTCCCATGTGCTTCCTTTCTCTAGCCCTAATACCCTCTTCCATCTAAATATTAGTTCATCTTTTTGTTTTGTTCCACTCGCCCGCTCTCTCTTACTGTCTATGTGGCGTGCAAGTGTTCAATCTAGTTTAACTTATCTCGCTCCCCCACTGTTTCACCATCCCTCACATTACCGTTCTTTTCTGATATCCCTATACATTAATCAGAAGTTAAATGAAAATGGAAAATTGCGTAGGCTGTGTGCAGGGGGCATGAGCTGAGTGTCCGGAGCTGTGTGTAGGAGTTAAGGACCTAGTGTGCTCTTGTGGCATTTGGCATTTGGCCCTCGTGCGTTTACATTGAAAATAAACTGCGGCCGAGCCCTTCAGTCTCCTTCGCGCGACACGTAACTTGCCCATTATATAGCCCGGCGCATATCAGATAGGCTAGCTTGGGGTACGAATGCTTAGATATACTGAATCTTAATGTTGTTGAGTGCGTTTTGACTGCACCGTTCTCAGAGTTTTACCATTTATTGATTGTAGATTGTGGGTGATGAAACATTTGATTGCGTTCAGATGTGGGGATATCGATAGTAATAATATAGACATGTTGATTTTACTTTTATTTTACTTCAATCATTAGATGTAGTTGAATTGTTTCGTCTATGTCAATAAGAGATTGATATGAGTGTCGGAAGTACAGGTAAAACATTTGTTTAAAGAATATGTATCAATTGATGGAGAGGTCGTCATGGGTTGTGTATTACTAGGGGATGAAATTTCTATTTCAGTTAATTAAGATGAATAAGTGGAACCTAATTTTTAACAGGGCTATGTTGGAGTTATAGATAGTGGGCACACAATCATGACAGTTATTTGATCATGGGTTATATATTGGTGTTTACAAAGATGTGTATAGTAATTGGCGGCGTATTTAATGCTTTCCTTGCTCTCTATTTAATGTTCTTTGCAGGGTTTTTTTTTTGCCTTTTCTTTTTATAGCGTTATTGTACATATGGGTGGAAATCCCGGGGGGACGGGGTTCGCTCATCCCCCCCCCCCCCCCCACCATTTAGAAGGGTGCGGGGGCAGTATGAAATGTACCCCCCCCCCCCCCCCCACACACACACACTATTTTCGGTCGTGTACATAGGCATGAATTTAGGGGTAGGTTTGGGGGGTTTCACCTTCCCCCCCCCCCCCCCTGAGGTTCAAAGTTTTTTAGTTCAAACCCCTCCTAATTTTTTTTTTAATGAAACTTGGAGGATTTAAGGGGGTATATTCCTATATCCCTACCTAATAATGTTTGACGTAAGAAATTGTTCAGAGCCGGAAAATCATGGCTACTACGCCACCCCCCGAGTGGTTCTGAGTGGTGATCCCGATTTCCCGTTAACCTACTAACCTACACCATGTTACATTACAACATTACAATTACAGTACGTCAGTTGGCATACTTGATCATTTCCAAACGATACTTACCACGAGCTTCATGAGTCTCATTACAGCAGTGATAAACCGATATTTCGCTGGCTCCGTGATGCCCTCGGGTACAGGATCGGACAGTAGGTACGCAATGAGAACCCCCAGCAGGAGCACCGAAACCAGAACAACATTGCCTCCTTTCATCGTGGACTTACTCTGCCATATCAAAACACGCACTTTCAGAAGGAAGTTAAACTCCAGCCATGCACGGTATGGACGTTACGCGAATGGCACATTTACATGTACAGCCTTTACTACACTGCAAACAGAGCCCCAGCACCTACTACATGTAGTACAGTAACTAGCGAGCAGCCTAACGGTACGTGACGATTGTTCATAGTCCAGATCTTGGCCGTATTTTATCGTCCGCTTATTCTCCCACACACATTACACCACCGATTCCCATAGTACGGCAAGTACGCACACCGCGCCAGACCACTGAATGCGTGACTCTACCAACCTGTCCGCCCGAAAAAAAGATGCGCCCCCAACGTTCGTTGTCGGCGGATCCCTAAACACAGTCTCGGGGGTGGACCACTGATCTCCTATAACTTCAGTGGGGTGGACTAGTCGCACAACGACACATGACGATTGTACATGTACGAACAACATTTAAGTACACTCAGTATAGCCAATCAGTTTTCAGAACATCGTTTGCGTAAACCCATTTGCGTAAACAATTCAAAGTTTTACGTACAAGATTTAGCGTTCACGTAAACGATAAAGCATATACGTAAAACATTTTCACGTTTACGTAAACGAACTGGCTTTACATTTACACATGTTAAATTAATATACGTATATTGAACTCCGGCGAATCATATAGCAATTGTTAGTTCCGACACAGCTCTCCTGATATCGCTGAAACATTATCAGACAGGGCAACAAATAACTTTTTATTTATCACAACCGTTATAAAAAGATCAATATTTGTTTGGGAAAACAATCACAACTTGACAGTACGCAACGTGCACCGCGTGATACAGGACTCCCCCCCCCCCCCTTCTCTCTTTCTCTCTCTCTCTCTCCCTCTCTTTCTCTCGCTGTCTCTCTATCTGTCCCTCTCTCTCTATCTGTCCCTATCTCTTTCTGTCTCTGTATCTCTCTCTATATCTATCTCGCTCTTTCTTTCTCTCTCTCTCTCTGTCTCAATCTCCATATTTCTATTTCTCTCTCCTTCTCTCTCTATCTCTCTCTCTCTCTCTTTATCTCTGTTTCCCTGTTTCTTGCTCTCGTTCTCTCCACACTTTTTCGTTCTAGAGTTCCTTTGCCGGTAAGTACCGCCATTTTTTTCCCGCCAATTTCACCGTTCTCTCAGTTTTTGTGTCCATATCAACTTCCTCCTCTTTTTCAACCCCTGCCCCACCGTCTCTTTGTACATGTCAAATAATGTGTGTTTAATACCATTCCAACATCGGTTACTAGTTTCTTCTAGCTTCGTATAAACAGTACAATCGAAAAAACACGCTTGATATCATCATGTTCCATTTGATTTCATTTTATTTCATTTTGAACTATTTGTTTCTTGTGTATCATATTTACAACTACATGTACAACATATCAAACATTTATAATGCACATAATATGCAGGTGATTTTTACTGCGAGTTTGGATTTTTACCTTTTTAATACAATATAACCAATTCAACAATTTAATGATCATTATATACATGGTAAAACATGTAATTTACTTATATATACTAGTGCATATCTACATAAATATGTATACCAAGGTATGTCAAGAATGAAAAAGTAAATGACGTGAAATACAGAAAAGGTACATTTTTTAAGCATATGACTGAAGTGCATGCGGCTCTATGATGAAACGAAACACATGAGCGAGATGACACAGGTGTGGTTAAACAGAATAAAAAACAAAACAAGTTACAGATACATATAGCTGACTTGCTTCAGTAAGTAGAAAGAACTAGAGCAATTCGACTGCCGTGCAGTCGCTATAAATATGCGTCCGCCTCTTTGCTAGCTCTATTTAAATTTATTCTCAGAAAACCTGTTTGGTGGGCAATGCACCATTTAATTCCTATGTGAAATGAAAATATATTTTGTTTTTCCATGTTTGGCCAAATTTGGCAATGTTCATTTACCTCTGACTTCCAATCTAATCAGTCCGTCTAAAGCCATCCTTGTATTCAGTTTGTTTAAAATTAACCAATTTTGGGTAAAGTTCATTGTCCTTTGACCACACTTTCACCAGTCTACCTCCATGAAGTGGTACATCTCTGTACCATGTTTGGTTCAAATTGAACCATTAGTTTTGCATTCAATGTGAAAAATGTTAATTTTGGCACAATTTTTAGCCAATTTTGGCAAAGTTCATTGACATTTGACTTCTGACCTTTGAGAATTTTCACCAAACATATCATCAGTCTACCCCAAAGTAGTGATCAATCTTTGCACCATGTTTGGCTGGTTTTACACAATTGGATCTTGATTTATTTTGAAAAATATTACTTTGGGGGCAATTTTTTAGCTAATTTTTGGCAAAGTTCATTGACCTTTGACCTTTCGGGAATTTTACCCAAACTTCCATCAATCTACCTCCATGGAGTGTTACATCTCTGTACCATGTTTGATTAGAATTGCACCATTGGATTTGGGTTAATTGTGAAAAATATCAATATGGGTCAAATTTTGAGCAAATTGTTGCAATGTTGACAGATCTTTGACCTCTGGCCTTCGCCAAAAATGTCACCAGTCCATTCCCAAGTAGTGATCCATCTTAGTACCACGTTTTATGAGAATTGCATTTCTTAATTTCGTATTATGGTCAAAAGGGTCAATTTGGGGCAATTTTTTACACAGTTTATTGACCTTTGACCTCAATAAGAATTGACCCCTATTTTACACACCTCATTAATTTCATGCAATACACACATGTAACAAGTTTGAAGCAAAGCTGGTTAGCGGTTCTCAAGCCGGATTCGGGACGGACGTACGGACGGATGGACGGACCGACATACGTATGGACGGACGTACGGACGGACGAACGGACAACCCGAAAACATAATGCCTCCGGCCCCTTCGTGGCGGAGGCATAAAAATATGTGGATAGAAGAAAGATAGGAATAAAGTAGAGCGGCGTTTTTCGCAACAATAGTGTGTCTCGTTATGAAGAGTTTGTGGCAAAAGGGGTAAGATCCACTTTAGACCATTCTGAGAAAAATCAACGTTTTTATTCTCCCACATTGCAATATGCTTATGCGAAACTAAATTGTCATGATCTACTACCATACCATGTGAACATAAAATTCGGTGTAAAAGAAATCTACCTGTCTTCATGTTTCTTAAATATTTTTTTTCCAAAAATTACCTCAGATGCATCTTACCCCTTTTTCAAACAAACTGAAATGGATCTCACCCCTTTTGAGAAAAAAATTATTTTTCTTTGCCATTTTTGTTCACTTTCTTATGGGAATTTCAACTTTCCTTTGGTATCATCTTATATAACTACTTCAAATATATACATTGAGACAAAAAAAATCAAATTTGATGAAAATTAATCTAACCCCTTTTGCAAATTAGCTCTTCATATGTAGATGTACGTATTATATTTAACATTTCTAACCGTGTGCCTAAATGCACTAAACCTGTTTCAGCGTATAGTCATGGTAATTGATCGCATAATACATATAGCTAAACTCAAGTATAATTTAACGACCTGCAAATGAAGTGTTATTACGTTCGGTCTCTCAAAACCTCTTTCTCTCTCGAGTACTTCCGCCTGGAAGCACGTTTTCATCCACTTTCACTGATCTCTCAGTCTGGCATAACAATTTCCCCCTCCTTTTCAACCTCAATCCCGTTATCTCTGTGTGCATACTGAAGATAATTGTTCCCTTCTATCATCGATCTCGTTTTTCTTTACTTTGACATATTTCCTTTTCTTGTTCATATAATTTCGTTCTATCGCTTTGGTAAATTGTTTAGTAAGCTTGTGTAAACTTGTGTAAATATGTAAACTGAAACAGACGCTTGATAGTAGTATGTGCCATTAAAGTATTTTATTAAATATTTTATGGCCGTGTGTCACAATATAAAAAAACGTGTTACAATAATTATGATTCATACACATATGCCAATTCCTTCAATACGTTGAACTTACAAGGTATACTTCATTTTTAACATGCAACCAGACAAGCAATGACAGCTAAACATGTCTAAATGTCAATCTCAATCGGTTGCTATCATACTAATTCGTTTTTGAGCGGCGTTTTTTTTTTTAAAATAATTGGACGTAAAAATAGCGTTTGCTACAGACTTATTTCAAAATGGTAATAATGGTAAGAATAATAATGATAATGATAGTAATGATAATAATGATGATACTGACGATGATAACTATTCTATTTCTATTTAGCCTATTTCTCTCCACTGCTGAAAGAAGGCCTAATCATTTTCCAATATGATCTATCTTGTGCCTTTCGGTTCCATGTCATACTACCATATTCTCTAATATCGTCAATCCACCTCCTACTTTGCCCCGTCTTCTGGTGTTAGCTCTGGGGTCCATCTACCATCTTTCCTCCTGGACAGATGACCAGCCCACCTCCATTTCTTTTATTTGATTTCCTGTACTATGTCCCGTACTTAATTTTTCTTTCTAAAATCATAGTTTGTAACTTTGTCCCTCTTTGTAACACCAATCATAATTCTTTCCATAGTCATTACGGTTACTCTAAGTTTTCTCTCCAGTCTCTTAGTTGTGGTCCACGTTTCTGCTCCATAGGAGAGCACAGGTATGATGCATTGGTTGAAAATCTGTTTCTTGAGAGAAAGAGGGGGCTTCTCATCACAAAAGATATAGTTTAACTTGCTAAATTTTGCCCAAGCCAACTGGATCCTTCTATTCACTTCCCCTGCTGTTTCATTTTCTATGGAGATCTTTTTGCCCAAGTATATGTAGTTGTCTACCTTTTCTACGGTCCTCCCCCGAACTGTGATTTGGTGTTCTTTGAATCTACTGCTCATCATTACCTTTGCCTTTGTGATATTTATTTTCAGTCCAGCTTTTCTACTTTCTTCACTTAGTTCTCGAATCATTTTCTCCAGTTTCTCAGGTGTATGGCTAAGTAAAATGTCATCTGCAAATCTGAGATGTGTTGGGTGTTCGCCATTCACCACTATTACCAATGATAACCAATCGAGGTTTCTGAAGACATCCTCCATAGCTGCACTAAAGAGCTTTGTTGAGATGGGGTCACCTTGTCTTACCCCTTTCAGGATTTTAAAGGCATTTGTTGTAGTGCTTTCTAGATGTACACGGGCACTAGAGTCCTTATAGATGTTCTTAATTAGGCGAATGTACTTTCCATCTGTGACCTGCTTTTCTAAGGCATTGAACAAATACTGATGGTTTAGGCTGTCAAATGCCTTCTCTTAATCAACGAAGCCAAGGCAGATGTCAAAACGGTATTCTTTTGCCTTCTCGATTATCTGGCTTAAGGTGTGGAGATGGTGTGATGTTCTTCATCCTGTACGAAATCCAGCTTGTTCTTGTGGTTGATTTTCATCAAGCTGTTTCTCTACCCTAGCAAGAAGAATTCGTGTGAAGATTTGATAACATCGTCTCTTATTTACCCATAGTAGCCTTATCGGTGATAGCACTGCTATTCTCTCCCCTTATTTATCTCATACGTTCGGAGCTATGTGCTTTAATATCAAGATTTGCTGAAAAACAAGTCACAGTTAATGGGTTTCAGCCATTACCTTCCTAGTTGAGAATCAGGGGTATGATCCACTACATGATATTTCTTCCACTTCCATCACCACATCACAAACACTTCTCACACCTAAATAACTAACATGTAGTAATCCTCCCCACCTCCTTTCGTAAAAAAAATGGTCCCTTTTCAATCATTCGAATACCAAGCCGTCCATTTTCTTAGAGCGCAATATAAAAAACATTTTATTTTGCTGATTTGTCCAAATTTTGGTTAAGATGGTTACTGCAGCTTTCGGTAGTAGGCCAGCACGTGACACCCATGTGGTCACAAACACGAAAGGATTACATGTGAAACTTGCATTGAAATATTGGCATGAAATAATTAGTGTCATCTATGGCCTCTGCAACTTTGATATCGCATTGATCGATATCGGTCTCGGTGCCGTCACAGTTAATCGTGACATGTGATCCTATTTTGACACCCCTTTCCCCCATAAGAGCAGAGAACTTATATCCCAACATTTCACAAATGGGGGTTGCAATTCGTCGAAGTGCGCCAAACTTAACGTTGATTTGCGCGATAACACTATACCATGTGCCGTTTCGGTTCACTTCCAGATAACCTGTTGGGTACAGAGTTGGGTCTTCAGGAAGTTTAAAGAAACGCAAGTGTCCATCAAGTCTCACACGGAGCGTATTGTCTGTGGTGATGGTAATGTAAGTGGCAAATATGGAAGTATGGGATATGACATGGGGGTGGGGGATTAAGAGAGAGAGAAAAAAGAGGGGAAGACGGGGAGAAAAGAAAGGGAGGGAAGAGGAGGGAGGGGGGGGGGGGGGGGAGGCTGGCCAGGAGGAAAATATGAGAGAGAAAAGGGAAGAGAGGGGGTAGTGAGAGAGAGTAGGGGGATACTTCGAATTCAAAATTATTGAAATGAATTCCATTCTAGTCCCCACATTGCCCCTTCAAAATAATAGGATAGCCCATCCAGGACCAAAATCCATTTGAAACTAATTGAAACCAGTTTGCAACTGGTTTAAATTGGATTCAACCGGATTCAATTCGACATAATACGGGAATTCGAACATTTCTTCTCGAAATGTAATGTTAAAAAGAAATGTAATTGGAAATTAAACCATGCTCATTCGAAATCAGGATTCCTACTTTAAACTAATTGAAACCAATTGACCAATCCATCAAAATGTATCACACTATTTAATAATACATTGAATATGAACATATAACATATTATACATCGTGAATGCAAAATTCATCGGCCATTGCAAAGCGTATAAATCTGTCTACCCGCTTCATAGTTGGATTCTAGATACATTCATTTCTTTTTTTCATAGATATCTTCAAATTTATCTATATTTTGAGATGCCCCACGCGTCACCATTTTTGGCATAATGTGCAAAGTTATTCATTATTTAATATTTTTTAGTACGGATTCGAAAAGTTTTCTCAAAAAAATCTATAACTGTATCATGTTGGCCTTAAAATGACATCAAATAAAGTGTGTTTGGAGCAAAATGGAATTCCACCACTTGAGACAAAAATATCTCATCTACTCATATAGACTACAGTTCTTCCATAAAGCAGAAACTTCATTTGTATTATGTTTCTAAGAGTAAGTGCAAGGAAGACATTTTCTCCCTTGGTATGAAAGAGATGGTCCACCCTAAATATAAGTTGTTTTAATAAAAGCAGATACATAAGCGAAACATATTAGTGAAGGTTTGATGAAATTCCGTCGAAGGATAAGAAATTTATGATCTTTTAAAATGTTGATTTTGTGACGTCACGTGGCGCTTTCCCATACGTTCAGTGCAATTTCTTTTAAACATATTCATTTCTCAAAAGGATATGCATCATTTTACCTGTAAATTTGATACATCATTAAAAACATGTTTTCACACATATACACCTCTCTAACAAAAGAATATTCTTCCATCAAAAACAGAAAAAGAAAAATTAATGGAATCATACAGTACACATAATGGGGACCATTGCAGGTGACGTCATAAAATTGAAATTTCAAACGATCATAATTTTCTTTTCCTTTGTCTGATTAGGGCAGCATTAGTAAGTTAGTGATAACCTGTATACCGTATAAACGTACAAAAATGTTAAAGAATAAAACAATTAAGTAAAAAGTAATTGTACATACCGATATCGCAATAATCGCCAGCAAAGTGTCCCGAGCATGCGCAGAAGAAGCCAGTTGCGTTCTTAGCAAGGCAGCTACCGTTGTTCTGACAAGGGTCGCTTCCGCACTCGTCCATGTCTGCAATCAGCATGTGATGGAGAATGAAAGACACGTTGAAAGCCTGGTTTAGTGGCTCTGTCAAATCAGAGAGGTGTAAGAAATGGAGTCAGCACGAAGTGTAATTTATTCCTACAGCAGTCGCGTGCATTGATATCACAATGGAATATTTGACGCGTTTGGCTCTTTGATCGAGGGAGATCCGCCGCCAAACAAGCATGACAAAATGTAGTATGCATTTTGAGGAATATATATTCTGTACGCGCAGAAGATTTCAGAACCACTTCATGAACTGAAGTGCATGTGCAGTATAATTACATCTTATAAAGATACGATTCTGCGAATTTCAGATTATATTGCTGCTTCGTTTTTGTGATAAAAGAAGAATACTGTAAAAAATATGCCAGAGAAATGCCTCCATATCGCACATTTCCGAATCATATTTACTTAAAAATATCTTGTAAATCGTTTATTGAGTGTTCCATCTTTTATGAAACAACCTCTATTTCGTGTGCGGAGGTGTCCGAAAAAGTTACGGATCAAATTCTTTCTACAATTTTTTTCAAAATTTCACTTCGCTCACCCCAAAAACTAATTCACAGTTTGTGTAAAAAGATCAGCTACGAGCTCCCAGCGGAGGCTGAACGGTTGACATACTTCTCAAAACAGATTTTCTTTTGTTACTCAGAGGAAGGCACTACCTAATTAGAAATACAGCTAATTGTTTAAAACACCTGAATGTCTTGAATTTTTATGAGGCGGCGGACCTCATAGATCAAAGGAAGTCTATCCGAGCGCAGTCCATCCATGATAGGTCCATGGTCAAATCATGACAATTAAGCCATTTCACACTTTCTCTAAAGACTGTTGATATCGGCACCGTCACGGTCTCCCTGCGGATCTTTTTTTTTTTTTTTTTTTTTTTTTTTTTGGGGGGGGGGGGGGGGCGTTTCGGTCACCATCACGGCTTTTCCAAAGATAATTCATGCGCTGCGGACACCAGGGCGGTGGGATTTTACGATCTTTTTTCCCCAGCAATGCCGTGTTGCGCGTGCACCAAGCAGTGTTTCGTAACGCCTGATTAGACATGATCTAAGTGCAGGTAAAGATATCGCTTATCATATTCCACATACAGCTACTAAGAAGGTTGCTATAGAATTGGTCAAGAATTGATCACGAGATAAAGCGTAGGTTTGCCCATCTGATCACATGAGAGGAAAAGTTCGTTATACTCTATGTTATAGTACTTTTTGGTTTCGTTGATCTGTTTACTCCTCACAGTCCTAACGCGTGATCAATATTTTGAGTACGCGCGAAATAAAAGTGCGTTACACTCGGACTATCGATTGACTAACAATAGCTCATACTAACGCGTCCTAACGCGCGTCCTAACATTAGTTTTGTACGTCAAATTGTCATTTTGGCATAGATAGTGGGTTTCAGATGTAAAATATATAGGAAATGATCAACTTTTGCAAAAGTTGATCATTTGCTTTATATTCCACATCCATGTTTATTGGAAGAGTATTTTGTGGTCAATAGTGTCGAAAACTTTCGAAAAATATAAAAAGATACCTACGGTGTGTAAGTGAGAGTCAAGCGACTTTGTAACGTTATCAATGAGATTGAGAATTGCGTGAGTGGTGTTACGTTTACTTTCAAATCCGTATTGTGATTAACTTAGTACGTCGTTTTGTTCAAGAAAGGAGATTTTCTGGTGCAAATTATCTTTTCGAGGATTTTGGAGAAAGCTGTCAGAAGAGAAATTGGTCTATAATTTCAACATTTGTCGAGTTACCATTTTCTTTTGTATTGGAACCTCTTTGGCTGTCATTTGGAAAAGTGTCTGTTATAAGAGAAGTGTTAAAATGTGTTTCAAGGGATCTATTATTTGTGGTGAGATGTATTTGAGAGTAATATGTCGATGTCATCTTTTCCGCAGCTCTTTTTATTTGGGAAATTATTGATTATATCAAGTACTTCAAATGCATTGTCGGTGTGCTATGAGCTTTCTTGAGCACTGCCTCTGATTTCTATTGAATAGATGGTGTCACCATGCATTTACCAGCCCATGTCTGTGCACACAGACCACCTTATACTTGTCCACAAGTATTTATGTCACGTTTATCGTGTACGTACACGTAGATTGACGTGTACCTGCGGTACACATACGCTAATTCATAGATCTGTTGTAGCTAACAATGGCCTTTGTATGTGTAGGCCTACTTCATCAACCAATGTTTAGTGCCGAGGGAGTCGTATGTTGTGATTGTCATTGTGGGGCATATACTTAGTGACCCGGAGACTTCACACCCTATGCATTTTTATACGCTTTACACACAGAACATTTAGTTACTCCCCCCCCCCCCCCCCCTCGCCCTGAACGTCAGAATGCACAGCGTGATAGCTCCAAGCACCCCATGCGGAATGAACATTCATTCTCAACGACAAGGCCTCGATTCCATTTATAAATCCGCATTTATAAGTCGCTCCTTCTGTATTTTATGACATTACGAGGAGCTTAATGTTGGAGGTGCAAAGCAGATAATACATACTTACAGTACAAAATTCATATCTTAAGAGCCATTTTACAGCTCATCTTCGCGAGCGTTGTGCATAATGTCTATTTGGCAGTACAGGATACTATAAGGCTAAGATTACTTGTTTCCCCACCACAACAAAAATCTAGGGGACACAGTGACGTGCTGATATACACTACTTTCTCTAAAACGCTGACTTACGCTGAACTGACGATGTTTTTTTTCTCAATCATTGTCAATGTTGGACGTATACATAGCGTATTCATAACAATTTGTGCGGATACATACCGTATTAGTAGCCTATAAGGAACGTTTCAAAACTTATATATATATATATATGTACCTAACAGTAAGGACTTTCTCGCGTGTTGCACGGGTACAAAACGTATGCCCAACGATAGTCCAATTAATGCGTAGCGCGCAGCAACTGTTTACCAATGATTACGTGTTAAGCCAAAGAAAATTCTAGTGTATAACCGCACTGGCGGACCATAGCCACAACGGTCTCCATCCTTAGGCTATAGGTTTCGGTCGAACCAGCCAAAAATCTTCTCAAAATTTCGTCAATTAAAATCAGTTTCTAGTTCTATTGTTGGCAGGGTACTTCTGATACAGTATTTTCCTTAATGTTTCGTGTTTCTTTTTTAAAATTGACTGGCAAAAGGAACACTGTCTATGACGTTGCCGATTTACCATTATCGGCAAATTCAGTGGCCTCGTTCAGTAAGTTCTGTGCTCGAACGGTAAACGTCATATATGTCCATATGCGTCAATATACGTCTGAGGTACATTCGATGCTAGTTTTAAACGCGTAACATCTGATGGTAAATATTTTGGGTACGCTAGACGTGGTCTCGATGCATAAACAGATTAGAAATATGTGTAAACGTGTGTCAACAAGCGCAAACCTTACCCTTCTTACAACTTACGTGAAACTTACGCGAAACGTACGAAAGAAAAACTAGTTGACATACGTCGAAGAGTGTTGTGCATGCACAAGATTTTGCGACGACCACGCCCTACTTCGACCTATACCCATATCATATTCGACGTACGTTGGCGTACACGCCAAATGGTTCATATGTTGGCATACGCCGTACCAAGGTGTCTCGTGCCCAGAAAGACTCCACAAAACGACTGGATAAAAGACTGACACGGCGAGATCTCGCCTTAAATACGTTAATATTTGGTCTGTTCTAATCCATTTGAATAAAGAAAATCAATGTTGTCCGCACCGCGTTCGCTCACCGATAACACACTATCTAGCCGAGTTAGACACGATTCGTCACTTACGCTGTAGGTTTAATCATTTAATCGCTGCTCCGATAGGACAGATCGTCTATAGAAAGATAAATTATGCACGTTAACGTGACGTTGCTTTTTAATGAATTATTAGTGTCCTTGCGATAAAAACAAATCTGAGAAATAGCTCGTAACTGCACCGCTCACCCTGTCAGTCTTTTGACGTCAGTCGTTTGTGGCGCTGGACGCCGGAGGCATCGTTAAATGTGTAGTTAAAAGTCTGTTGTAATGAATTGGCTCTTGCATCTGTTTCAAAATCGGTAGAACGTCAATTTAACCAAAACGATTGAAACAGAACTCAAACAAAATAAGTTGACCATTGAACTACATGGCGATGTCAATGTGAAGTTCGAGGATAAAATCGATATTTTGGTGTCAGTGCCAAACATTCTGTAGACATGTAATATGGCCATGTTAATGATCAAAACGACTGCAATAATGGTTCTCTTGCTGTACACGTAACATAGGTAACCATTAACACACACTAATATCAGGGAGGTGTTAGGAAGGAGAAGAAACTCGAGCATTATACATTAAAACATCTGTATGGGTTGTAAAGCGTGTTCATGAATGTTAAAAGCATTCCATAATCATGACAATGCTTTGATGTTCCATGTGTCGGGCCGACATTTAGCTGTTGTCAACTTGAAGAAGAAATTTCTTTAATTGCCCATTTGTCTCTAGAAGCTTTGTTTTTGATAAATTTGTTTGCAAATTATAAGGAGGTTAAGTAGATTATGACAGATCCTTTACTCTGCTTTTGTTTCGAAAAGTAATGAAGAATCATTAAAAAAAACGGACATATAAGATATATGTATTACTTACAAAATTGACCAATTTCATCTTTTTCCGACATCTTGTGCATTGTGGGATTCAACCATTCTGAAAATGATATATTAAGCTGTGTATTATCATTAACGGTGTTTGTGTGCGTTTGCGTGCAGCGGAGATAATTTACTTAAAAATCTTGTTTATTTTTGTTTGTTGATACCTGTAATGGTCATGGAAGTATAAATTCCATTAACAGAATTGGTCAAGCGTAATGAGACTCTACATATCTTTTGTTCTCTCTGAGAAGCCGTTGCCACGCAATCATGTTCATAATTGTTCAAATACCTGAACAGCACCTGTTGAGAACACCATAACTTTTCAGCGGCTTGGCACATGGGTTCAAAGAGAGAAAGTTGCTTCATATCCTTCCATAACACATCCCTGCTAATATAATGATCTCACCGCACACAACACCAGCCAATCTATCCAGATCACAATCGAATGCGTCTTCGAGTCCGAGCGCACATTCCGTTACAATCTGCTCGTCACCCTCGCACATTAACATTGTAATCGGCGTTAAAGAAGATTGCCCGTCGACGTCATAATCACCGGCAGCACCAACATCTTCATCAGAAGAGGATGTCGTTGACGTCGGATCCGGCCACCGTCTCGACAAGCGTAAGGCAGCTTTGTAGCCCAGAGTGCGGCAGATAACATCAGCTTGGTATTCGTCCCAGTACTTAGAGCACAGCGGGTACCAGCGGCCAGAGAAGGCCAGTTCCACCAAGCCCTCGTGGGGTGCGCTGCCGGCGGAGAGACGCACACCGCCAGGGTACACAATGGGAGTTTCATCGGCCGCTTCTGTATTTCCATTAGCATATTGGCCAAGAAAATCATCATTTTAAAGTGACGTAGTCTTATGAATCTAACCCTAGCATATACGAAACTTTTAAACAAATTTTAAAGCAGCTAATCAAGTGTATCATACAGGTATGGCGACACAACCTCCTACCAACCAGACATTATAACATGTGGCACAAATTTACATGTGATCAAAGATTAGTTAACCTACCTGTCAAACATTTCAGTGTGACTATCCGATCTGACGGACACGCGCGAATCGATGGCAGGAACGTGCACTCCTTCAAATCCCGTTCGCCGCCCGAACAGCGCACTCCCAGTATGTATCCGCCTACGTTACTTTCTGCGAGTCCAACAGACAACGAAAACATTCTACCCGGGCTAGGTACGGACCGATCGAACCCTAGCAACCGGCAGTTCACGTCAGCAGCCGCAGCGCTCCATTCATCTTGGCACACAAAGTATCGTTCGTCATTGATAATGAGTGTCAGATGATCTGTCTCCGGCAAATATTCAATTTCCACATTTTCCGACTCTAACGCATCTGTAAGAATGAGAATCATGATCAAAAGCAAAGACAAAATAAGTAGCTAAAGAATGGATAGCATGTTTACTGCCGATATTCAATCCAATCCAATTTCAATGCAGTATTTATTGGTACAGTGTAGAAAGAAAAGAAACGTAAAGACACATATTGATTGAAAAGTCTGGAGAATCGTATTGATTTACAATGAAATAACATTTTTTTTTTATCTACACAATCGTTGGTACATTACACAAGATGGTTCGCAAACTATGAGTCTCGCCTAATTTCGCAATCAATAAACAGTGCTAAGTTGTTTTTCAAATATTTCAAATGGTGTCTAGATGACCTTTGACCTCATCATCCTCATCATGGGCGGAAATCCGGGGGGGGGGGGGGGGGGGGGATGGGGGGTCGCGTCCCCCCCCCCCCCCCCCCACCATTTGGAAAGGGGGGGGACACAATATCAAATGCCCCCCCCCCACTATTTTCTGTCTGATTGATTTTTTTTCGAAAAACGTCATAACCCCCCCCCCCCCCCCACCACCACCACCACCATTTCGAAGGGGGGGGGGGGGGGGGGACTCAATATGAAATGTCCCCCCCCTCCCCCCCCCCTCCCCCCCCCCCCCCCAAGATGGTTAATCTTGTAATTCTGTGACTTGAGACGGAACGTTGGATGGTTGAACAGGGTATTATAAATCATCCACGGTTTCTGTAGCCTTATAATTTTATTAACGGTACAGTTTGCAAAGTACTAGATGTATACTAGATCTTATAGTCAATATGCGAAGTTTATGAGAATTTGGGTGACAAATAAAAAAGCAAAAATCTAATTTCCACCAGGTTTTTTCCGAATAGACTGGTAATGTAACGGCCCAATGATAATGTGAAAACATAATTCATGCAGTGTCATTTCCCACGCTACGCAACACGTTGTAATTCATGAGTCTACTGTTCGCCAAGCATTTGCAGAATGAATAACAGGGGTATCTGTGACGTTGTGAATTCAATTCACTCTCCGTGCTTCCCGTCAAATAAATAACATAATTAAGTTTAAGAGGGAAAAAAACGAACGTCTTGTAATTGAAACACATGTGTCCCGTTGCAATTTTCTTACCTTTGCCATGCTTTTGGCATCATTCATGAACAATTATTATTATTACAAACACAATGTGGCTTGTGAAGTGTACCAGTGTATTTTATACAATGCCTGCTATCATGACAGCGATTATTCTTTTTCTTCGTGTATAACATAGAAAGGCTTGAAACTGCTTGATAAATCGAATAATTATTCGAAATTGTTCATTAAGCTATTCGCAGATATAATGTAAAAGAAGCAATTTAGTCATTTGAATAATGACGTGCAATTCCCTCCAAAATGTGCATTAATGATTTAGGTTACTCGTGTGTTTAATGAAGGGAATCAAAAATACATTTTGGAGTTGTATGGTGATTTCAATCGCTATTTGCAATGCGTTTTGGGGTTCGTTGCATTTTTCGTAAGTAGTCAGACTTCATCGCTTATACAAAACAGAATCCTATTATGTGTCAGTTCTCATTACCTTGAATCTTCGTTACCCCTGTTTGAACGTTGCTTAAAGGGTTACTAAATTAGAAAAATAAGTTCCCAGTAATATATGTAAAATTATCCACTAAAAACGAATTTCACATTCGTTTGCCGCAACAAAGTCTCATTTTGACGAAAACTTGACAAAACGCACGCCTCCAGTGACGTATGAGAAGTCAAAATTCCATAGATTGTACGGAAGTCAACAATAGACCATTATCGTAATGTATTCACAACTTTCTCCTAACTGCCTAGTAACGCTGTATTGCATTCACCTGTATCTTGTCATTCAGATTCAATGGATGGAGTGCACTTTGAATATATCAGTTGTTGCTACTCAGACAAACCTAGGACAAGCTTTGGGATTCCCATTGGTAACGTATTGTTTGAATGGCGTGAATAAAATATTTTATTTACGACGTTGGCATTCATGGCATTTTGACTTCTCATACGTCACTGGAGGCGTGCGGTTTTTCAAATTTTCGTCAAAATGAGACTTTATTGCGGCAAACGAATGTGAAATTCGTTTTTAGTGGGTAATTTTACATAGATAAATGGGAACTTATTTTTCTAAGTTAGTAACCCTTTAATGTTTTTGATATGAATACGATGCAAATTGCCTGTTTAATGCGTAGATACTTTTTAAACCTAATATCTCATGCACATGTTTTCATTGAATGCTGAAATTCATCAGTACAATACCTTTTTAACCTGTAAAATTCCACATGTGGAAAGTGAAATACAAAATACTCTTTCCAAATCTGCCCGTTGTTTAGGCCCAATAACCTAGAATTTATTACCAGCCCACATTCAGAATGCTTAGTTTCGTAATTCTTTTCAAATCAACAGTGTCAAAATAAAATGTAAGCCAAACTACAAATGTTAACTGACTAGCAATGGAAGCCACGTTGCTCAGTAATGTGTTTCTTTTGTAATAGCTTTAAACACCACATGGCCGAGTTAATTCGACTCATCTTCTAAAAGCCCTTATACCATATGTTTTACAATACAGGTAACCTAGGCTCTGTGGCGCACTGGATGTATCACATTCTTAATTCTTTTGTCTATCCTTTTCGCAGCTAGGAGCCGTGCCAAATCTATTGTTACCCGCGGTTTTTTTTCGGTTTGCCTGATTTTTCCCTAAGGGAATTATGTAATAGTAAGTGACGAGACACATATGGGAGAACATGATTGGTAGATTTTGTTTTGGTATGATGGAACGAGGGTCCGAGGGTACATGAGTTTGAGGGAGTGGTAGGAGAACCTATTTTGTCGTAATTTACGTGTTTTGTCACCCACGGGGAGGAGTCCTGTGCGCGGGAGAGAGTCGGGGAAGTCTGGGGACTTGCTGCATGAGAGTGAGTGCATCCACCCCAACTCTAGCTGCCACTGTTTCTGCTGTCATGAGCGGGAAGTGCAGACGGCCGTCGTGTGGACACAAATTCCTCCGGGAGGCAGGCAACAGGAACTTCAATTAAAATAACTGTAAGTCTGAAACATGCCAGTTTGCGGGGGTTTCTACAACTGATTAATTTCTGTATAGGCAAGTCTTTCAGATTAAAGTTTGACTTTCTAAAAATCAGTGCTTTCAACTAAAATGAACATTTTAAATGCAAACAATTTCTGACACGAAAATTACCATTTCAAATTGAATGATTTCTTCTAGTTCGGAAACTGAACGTATATATTTTTCAGCAAAAACTGAAATGTGTTTAATTAGTAGGCATATGTCATAAACGCCCTCTTTTGGCAAGTAACAAAAGTCGGCCATTTTATGTCAGCCATGTCGAACTTTGAGGAAGCCTATATTGTTGGGTATTTCTCATTGATCGGTACCACCGTGTATTTACGGCATATATTTATATTGGGATGAAAATGAGAACTACTTTAGCGTGGCTATATGTTTTGATAATCAATGGTTTATGCAACTTACGCATTTTGTTAACAAGCGGTCATAAGTAATGGTTGCTGGTTAAATGGAAGTATTGTACAAAGCAGAGGTATGAATCATTCTAGCACTGGACATTATCATGCTAGTAAATGGCTATTATGGTAATTGGAGATTTCGAGGAGATATCCGGTTGCTGTATTTTTTTTTTTTTTTTTTTTTTTTTTGGCGAAGTCTATTAATTGGTAAACCAAATAGTGTGATTATTGTCATTTTAAGATGTCGTGTGCTTTACAAAATATAAAGTTAAAGCGTACAAGTTATACTTGGGTTGAATATATATTTATGATTCGGTGTAACTGTATTTCAGACGTAATCAAGGGTTCAGCCATCACGTGCCCTTGCACCCAGACCGGGCGGTGACAGTTCGATTTCCTGGTCTCCTTCATCGACGTCGCCGAGCATCGAGGATCGCAACTACAACCACCTCAGCTCGGGCATCGACGTCCTACCGTGTAACCTCGACAGCGGGTCTTTTGATGAAGTCGCGCTTCAAAAATCAACCTTATCGCGATCGCGTCGTCAAGGCAACCGGGTTGTATTGACGCTGCACACTGCGCTGAACATTATCAACCGGCCATGTGCAGGTTTTTATATCTGTAACGAAGATAGTTTGATGTAAACCCATAATTTCATTCAATACTTTTGATATATATATGACTAGTAGACAGAGTCAATCGGGAAGTATTTGATTGTTTATCCATCATCATGCCTATTCAAAGATTATTTTATTGAGGCAATATTTCACTGTTCAATTCAATTGATATGTGTATGTTATTGCGTTTCATTTTAATCTTATTATTTCATGCATTCCTTTTAATTAAAGTTTTATTTTGAAACTACATAGATATTAGTTTCGATTTTTATTAATTATTTATCTTATTTATGAAGAAACCCACTATGTGACAAACAGCATTCATCCTCTCTAAATACTCTTTACCTGGCGCAACATAGAATAAAATAAGTTAGCAGCTTTAGCTCCCCGGTGTAATTATTTTATTTACATGATTTATCTGCATGCTCTTTTTACACAGGTGTACCCAATTTATCAAGCCAGTGAGGCATTTACAGGTAAACCTTCTTCTGCATTGTTTATACTTGACCCGTGCTCGTATTGGGCATTCTCATTTGACTCATGCATACTTATTTGCACTAGAAACTCCACCTCAATGCATGTCATGTAATTATACACTAACAATTAAACACATTCTCCTTGAATGTGTTGAACTTGCAAATATTCGTATTAACTTTTTGATTGTCCTGACCTCAAGACATTATTTAGAGATATTTCGCGATTATGTGGTACAAACTTTCTAAAGAAGATCAATCTTCACACTTGATTTTCAGTGGAAAACTGATCGTATCCCAATCCCAACATGTATACCCTTGGGCAACGTATTTTATTCCAATTGCCTAGTCTTTCGGAGGAGACTTTAAACCGTCGATCACGTGTAAAGGAGAGTCACACCATTGGCACGTTAAAGAACATGCTTCTCTTTTCATAAAGAGTAGGGAAGTTATTCCGAGGAAGAAGTTAACATATTGATTTATTTCTGATTTATAATCCTTCTCAAATTCTGTAAATCACATGAGGGAAACTTGAATGGTATAATCTTTTTAGATGAACTGTTCGACACTTATATGACACTCAAGTGTTAGTAGTGTCGTTAATTTCTTATCAGTCATTCAATCAACCAATCATTGTTTATACTTACATCTCTGCAATACTCATGTTTTGCCGCTTTTTATTAATCGTCGCTATTGCCGATCAGTCACTATTAATATTTTCCTATGTGAAGTCATATGTTGATATAATACATGTTTCAATTTTGTATATTTTTTAGTTCTAGATTCGATGTACTGGTGTCATGACGCGACCCATCGACATCGCCTGGCCCGCCAATGCCAAGGAGATCGCGCGGGAGATCCTGGATTATGTCAAGGACGGCGACACACGCCCTCTCCTGGTCCATGCCTTCTCCGTCAGCAGCCACGTGCGTCTGCGGAGCGGAGTAGCCGTTAGGCCTATGCATCGGTGCGTTACCGCATCGCTGCTCAGATCCTGTACAGTTGTATTCTCTCCAGGGATAGCTACGAGGGTATCTACTCGTAGGACGCCAACAACTCCTTTACGCAGTTTGTCACCAAGAGGGTTACAGAGACCTACCATTGGCTGACCAACAAGTACACCATGGATAGCATCGTCAAGGTGAGCTTAAAGGGTGAACTCTCCCGTGAGCATTGGCGTGAAGATGTGTAGTTCGCCAAAGTGGTTTTCAGGAAATGGTAATGTAAAAGTTAAAGGTCCGTCTCATTGGTGGAGATGTCGCAAGGACAGCATAGATAAGTTACAGAGACTTACAGGAGACTTGAAAAAAAATAAAACACATTCGAATTCACGATGACCCGTCTAGTCTCGCAACGACTCGGTCTCAAACAAGCCACATATTTCTAACATTTTACAAGGCATAAACTCAGCAGTAATTTACATCTTGGGGAATCATAATTCATCATGATTCATTAATGTATGAAGGAAAGCGAGAATCCATAAGAGTTTCCAAAGAAACAAAGCAGAGTTTATTAACGGTCCTACTGTTCTGCATTGTCCTTCAGGTGAATGAGATCTTTACTGGCCGCACGGTCAAGGCGCCCGCCCTGAACCTCTTCTTTCGCGATGACCCGATCGCCACGGCCAAGGAATACGACGAGTTGGTCGAGCAGTGGCGCAAGCATGTGGAGAGCGACCTTGACGTCAAGTGTTGCAGAACTCCCCACATTGCGAAGCACAGTGACGAGTAGGAGGAGAGCATCTACGGCTTTATGGGCAAGCTGACACTGCAGCGCTGCCGCCCGCTCCAGTTAGAGAAACTCAGCAGTAATTTACATCTTGGGGAATCATAATTCATAATGATTCATTAATGTATCATAATGAAAGCGAGAATTCCATAGGAATTCCGTCGTCGGCGGGGACGCTACTGTAGGAAGCGCCAAAGCAGGCCGAATTAAAGTAGAATGAGTGAGGGAGCTCAACAAATGGACACTAGGCTAAATCTTCCTAAAGGAGTGGTCACTATAGACTGTAGGATGGACTTTGCCACGACTTAACGAAGGATGAGTCAGGGAGATAATTAATCCGCGCAGCCAGCTTGACAAATGAACAAGAAATCTCTCCTACCAGAGATGCCATTATAGGATGGACTTTTGCGAAACTTGACAAAATGGTAAGGGAGAGAGAGAGAGAGCCCGCTGAGCTAGCGCAACAATCTTGCCTAAAATGAAGGTCACGATGAATTAACGGATGGGCTTTGGAACGATTTGAAGAGAACGCGCAGAGGTAGCTCAACTAATCAACGCTACATCTCTCCTTAAGGAGAGGTCACTGAAGGGTGGACTTTCCCACAGAGGAACACCGGGTAACTCCACACATGTCCTATATAAATATCAGTGACACATCTCTCTCTTGATTAAGCCGCGAGCTTTAGTATTGAATGGTCAGAAATAACCGCCAATCTGAATTGTTTACATGCCGAAACTCGCACATCATTATTGAACCAGCGGACTGCATCTCCTTTAGGGTATTGAGCATTAGTTTATAACTGATGCAGGGGAACAAAAGGTATTTTGTATCCACCCATTGGACTGTCAGTATAGACATGCTCACCGTAATAGCGGATCATATTCAGATATGCCTAGAACGAGTATTTACCTAACTTGTGACATATATATGACTCAAGTCATAGATGTATGTGTTATGTCACACAAAGAAGAATGTTTCATTATCATGTATGTATATTATGAAACTGATATGTGAGCCAAGAATCTGGAGGTTGAGATTTTGTACGTCGTATACTGTGTAAAGTTTACTTGAAAGAGTTTGGAATAATGAAAAAGAACCAGGGGTATGGGCCATGGGAAGAAGGATTATTAAGTTGATAAGCATCCTGACTGACTGGTTTACCATGATATGCAATTGATACAAAGAGCTCAGTACAGAGAACTGTGTGGCACTCCATGATCGCCTACGTCACACGACAAAGCACCCAGAGAGAGAGAGAGAGAGATAGTATATCAAGCAGTCATATTAACATAAAATAGCTTGGGAAGACCACAAGGCAAATCAGGATCGTTGAATTATTTCACGAAAAGTTAAATTGCATGCATGAATACTTTTGAACAAAGAATGATACGACCTCTCTTAACCCTAATACTACCGGGGTATTTCAAAGCATGTTAAGGTGGGGGGGGGGGGGCATTATGGCCATGGGCTGCCCGATTCCCTCATTTTTTTTTTATAAGGGTCAAGAATTATGTACTCTACCAGTTGTATAGCTAAATATACGAAAGTGCCTTTATGTTTTTAATTCAATAATGTATGCTCATTTATGCAAGAAATCACTAGATAAAGCCTTAGGAATATCAATTTCTGGTACAGATATCTTTAAAAAATCCATCATCAACTCCCGAAAAAAGGATAGGTTGTGGTAATTATTTCTTACGTATTTCATTGTTTTTCGTCAAGCGCATTTTGCGATTTGGGTGTAAGTGTGTGTGAATGTGGGTGTATGTGGGTTGTTTGTGTTGTAATTATTTACACTTCCTATAAGAAAAATATTTACATAAAATGGGAAATCTCCTGCATGATTTTGTCTATATGGTTGTGCTCAGTCATATAGAGAAATAGCGAAATTTCAGTCACATGTGTTTGGTAAACGTAATCTGGTATTTGTACGGTAGGTCCGATCGTCATAAATTTGGTATCAAAATGCGCGGGAAGGATCAGCAAAAAAAATCGTGTTCGTTTCGAAATATTGAGGTGTTCGGAAGTACCGACAAATAAATGACGGGTGGTGGGGGACTAATGCACCCCCGTGAGTATTAGGATTAAAGGATTATGTGAAGCACGTTGAATTCTCAATACTGCACATATAAGGGAAAGTCGTCCCATGATGTATTAGTGTAAGAGACCGGCGGTATGGATCATTCTTCGACACATATCCCCGTCACACACACGCCTGAGTTGCAAGTAATAGCATGTGAAGTGCACATTTTATCTCGTAACTCCAAGTTACGGGATTATATGAGATACGAGCTGCGCATGCGCACATCAGTGAGCCTTGTGCATGTTCGACTGACCACGGGCAGTCATTTTTTCGTCAGTTATTTTTGGTAGAATTTTGCGCCTTTCGCACTCTACAGGAGGTAAGCGTTAGAGTGCTTATTTGTTTACTAATTTTACAAGTTCTGAGCCCGGTTCTAGAACTGTAATTTGTGAATTTAGCCTGTTATGGCTAATTTTGCAAGTGAAGTAAACCAAATGGAAACCGCCACCGTATTCTCACCGGAGGCCGTCCGCACGGCGGTACGGGCCTCCAATGCAGAGGTGAGTGCCCGGAGAAACGGCACGGCTGGAGGTGATGGAGTGGTCTTCGCAGGCACGGCTAGCGATGATCAGATAAGTGAAACCTTTGTAATACCTAAGATAACCAATGCTATGTCAGGCAAAAGTAAAATTGCTACTGCTAAGAGTAAGAGTGCTAGAGAGAAGGTTATGGAGTCTCATTTGCAGTCTCAAATGTCAGTCCCTAAGCAAAGTAAGCCAAAGGCTAATACTACTACTACTAGCAAGGGAAAGACAAGACAAAAAGCAGGACAAGTATTGTCTGATTTAATTCCTAATCAGGGGAAAGAAAGCTCCTTTGGAAGCGGAACCCAAAATTATGATGCTAGTTCCAGCAGCAGCCAGTCAGAGCTATCCTCTGCTGTATCTGAACAAAGATTCCAGACCTTAGAAAAGGCACTAGAAAAGCAAAACCTCATGTTCGAAAAACTCTGTGAAAAGTTATCAGTCGGTGAAGCTGGTAAGAAACAACACACAGCTCATACTAGGCCTAAGCCTAACCCTACCCATCAAAGGGCACAACATTATCACAATTACATGGGAAGTTTTGCCTTTGGAGAAAATGAAGAAGGGGACTTTGAACCGGATTATGAATATCCTTATGAATATGAGGAGGATGAGAATTCTTTCTCCCTCCCATCTGCTCAGGTACAGGTAGACCGTCCTGAGGAAGAAGAAGAAAATGAAGTAGAACAAGTTTTGGTTCCACCAGAGAATACTGAAGACACAGTTAGCCCTGTAGTTGCAAGGGGTTTTGCGGCACGTTTTCAGGCGCAAGCCCCCTCGGGACCTGATGTGAGCGATGAACTGGCAGACAGCCTAAAAATCATGCTATCAGAGCGTTTGGGAATGGAGAATATGGCCACCCTCATGGACAAAATTGTCCCACCAAAAAAATGTCCCTAACCTAGTGGTACCTAAGGTCAACCCCCTGATCTGGGAAAACATCCCCTCCAAAACCAAATCGAGAGATTTGCGTCTGCAAAAGCTCCAAAAACCTTTGATCAAAGGCCTGACAGCAGTAGCAAATTTGATGACAGAGAATTCATCTCCACAGCATGAAGAAATTCTGGCCCTGTTAGCACATGCAAATTATGAAATAAATATGTACAGAAGAGAGAGTATCAGACCGGAACTAAACCCCAAATACCAGCCGCTCTGTCGGCCAGAGGTGAAAGTCACACAGCACCTGTTTGGCGAGGATCTCGGCAAACTGGTAAAAGACATGACTGAACAACAGAAAGCGGTGGCAGTGACAAAAATGGGCACTATGAAGTTCAAAGAGCTACGTTATGCTCCGTACCCAGGAAGCCATGCCAAACCAACCTATGCTGGTAGGGGCCGGGGAAACCCGATTCATTCGTCAGATACTCTCCCTTTTTTAGTCAATGTGCCGACCAGAGGGCGAGGACACTTCCCGAGAGGCAGAGGGAGAGGACTGATGTTCATGAGGGGTCAGAAGAAGATGAGAGGTGTCAAGGCACCATCCACCCAGTCCAGGCCTGCCTACTAGAAAACCACCTTGACAAGACAGACGATCAGGTGAGAAATGTTTGTCCTAAGAGTAGCACTCTGAAATGTATCCCTTTCCAAGGAGGCCAAATAAACTTGCATTTAGATCAATGGGAAGACCTCACTTCAGATAGGAATATTTTGAATATTGTAAAGGGATACGAATTGGAATTCATAGGACGCCTCCCCCCCATGCAAAAATTCATACCTCACCCTTATAAGCTCACGCTTGATGAAACAATAGCTGTAGATGCAGAGATTAATAGCCTTTTGCAAAAAGAGGTCATTGAACCTTGTGAACACATACCTGGTGAATTTATTTCTAATATCTTCACAAGGGAGAAGAAAGATGGAAAACTTAGAATGATACTCAACTTATCCAAGCTAAATGAATACTTGGACTTCCACCATTTCAAAATGGACACATTTGAAACAGCTATCCAATTGTTGACCAAAGAATGTTACATGGCATCACTTGATTTGAAGGATGCATATTACAGTATCCCTATAGATCACAAATGCAGGAAATTCTTACGTTTCCTCTGGAAAGGGAAATTGTTTCAGTTCAGAGCGCTACCCAATGGGTTATCATCAGGGCCGAGAATTTTCACTAAAGTGCTCAAAGTGCCTTTAACCATACTCAGGAGCAGGGGGCATGTTATCATTTCCTACATTGACGACACTCTGATAATAGGAGACTCTAAAGAACGTGTAGTCCAGGCGGTCTGTGACACAAAAGAGATACTCTCAAGCTTAGGGTTTGTCATTCATCCTGAAAAATCCAGATTTGAGCCAAGCCAACAACTTACTTTCTTGGGCTTTGATATAAAGTCGGACACAATGACTGTCAGACCAACAGAAAGAAAAATCACTGAAATTAGGGAGTTTGCTTTGAAACTGCTCAGAAAGAGTATAGTGACAATCAGACAACTGGCCTGTTTCATTGGGAAAGTTGTAGCTACCCTTCCTGCCTGTGAGCTTGGGAAAATGCACTACAGAGCACTTGAGAGAGATAAAATCTGTAATCTGAAGACACAGAGGGGCAATTATGATGCTAGTGTTACACTAACAGTTGCTGCAAAAGAAAATTTGGTCTGGTGGAAAGAGAACATAGAGTCTGCAATCAGACACCTGAACAGGAGGAAACCAGACATTGAGTTGAGTAGTGATGCTAGTGGCTCAGGCTGGGGAGGAACAGATAATAAGGCCCAATGTGGTGGTCGATGGAAGCAATCAGAATCCCTTGCCAACGGGAACAATATCAACTATCTCGAGTTACTTGCAGCTTTCTTTACACTGAAAGCCTTTTGTAAGGACAAGAGAGGCATACATGTTCTCATGAGAATAGATAATACCACAGCTGTTAGCTACATCAATGAAATGGGCGGAATAAAGTCTAAAGAATGTGATGAACTAGCTCAGATATTATGGAATTGGTGTATAGAGCATGATATATGGGTCACAGCAGCTCACCTTCCCGGTGTAGAGAATGTAATTGCTGATAGGAGGTCTAGGCATTTCAGAGATGAAACAGAATGGTATTTAGAGAACTATGTAACTCAATGGGTACACCAAATATTGACCTCTTTGCTTCTAGGCTGAATAACCAGTTACCAATTTATGTGTCATGGCAACCAGACCCTGGGGCTCTTGCTATAAATGCATTCACATTAGATTGGGGTGAATTTGAGTTTTATGCCTTTCCCCCATTCTGTATCATAAATAGATGTCTTCAGAAAGTTGTGGAGGACAAGGCAGAGGGGATAATGATTGTTCCGAAATGGGCTACACAATCATGGTTTCCCCGGTTGTTACAATTACTAATTGAAGTACCTATTGTTCTACCACAAAATGAACAGACATTAATCCAACCAGAAACGGGAAGAATTCACCCATTATGCAAAAAACTGTTTTTGCTTGCTTGCAGATTGTCATGGAATCCCTCCAGGCAAAAGGAATTCCGGAATCGGCTCGACCTATCATCCTGGCCTCATGGCGGACCTCAACCAGGAAGCAGTACATCTCTTTCATCAGGAGATGGATTCACTTTTGTTATGGACGGTCGACAAATCCACTGCAGACACATGTTGGGCAGGTTTTAGAATTTCTGACAAGCCTTGTAGAAAAAGGATTAGGATATAGTGCCATTAATACGGCAAAATGTGCTGTAGGGAACTACGCTGTCTTAGAAGGAGGACATTCTATAAAGGAAAGTCAGATGGTGACTAGATTCATGAAAGGAGTCTTCAATTTGAAACCACCGAGGCCTCGGTATTCTGATATTTGGGATGTCAGTCAAGTGTTGAACTATTTTCGATCCCTATCAGTAAACTCCAGTATTTCACTACGACAATTGACTTTGAAACTTTGCATTCTCATACTTCTTGTGTCAGCACAGCGGGTACAGACACTCCATTTATTGAACATAGATAACCTGAATTTTCATGCAGATAGCGCAGTGTTTGCAGTTACAGACATGTTGAAGCAGACTCGGCCAGGACACCGTGACACAAAGATTTGCTTGAAGGAGTACCCACATGATGAGCGTTTGTGTGTGGTACACACTCTTCGTCTTTATTTGGAAAAGACACAAGCACTACGTGGGGAAGAGAAACGTCTGTTCGTAAGCTACAAGAAACCACATTCAGCTGTATCCAAGGACACTATAGCTCGTTGGGCAAAGGAGGCTTTGTCAAATTCAGGGATAGACATTGCTAAATACAAACCTCATTCTACAAGGGCAGCCTCAACGTCAGCTGCTGAAGCGAGAGATGTGCCCATTAATGACATTATGTTGATGGCAGGCTGGTCGTCTGAGAACACCTTTCGTACATACTACAATAAGCCTTTGAGAGACACTCATGTGGATGTTTTCCAAAGGGCAGTGTTGGAAGCTTGACTGTTATTAATGTAGACATTACAATGCATGTTTTAAATGCAGCTCATGTTATGCCTTGCATACAAGTGGTTATGCAACTTTGAAAATATGTTGTTTGGGTATTTTGATAAATCCCTATGTTTTAGTTTGTTGAAGCACATGTATTGAACAAAGGATTAAAATCTGATACATGTACTTTTCTTTTTCATGTGTGATTATAGTGAGTCCAGAGTAGCTTTCAATATCTCATATAATCCCGTAACTTGGAGTTACGAGATAAAATGTATAGATTAAACGAGAACTTACCTGAGTTTGAAGTTTGATCTTCATTTTATGAAGTAACGGAGAGTCTAGGGATTATGTGCCCGGCCCTCCCTCCCAATGTGTTTTTTAAAGGTTTAGCCTAAATGTAATGCATGTAATACATTACGGAAAGGTACTGTTTTTTCCGTTTAATCTCTCCATTTACTCTGGCATCACTATTTCCTTTCAAAACTGATGTGCGCATGCGCAGCTCGTATCTCACATAATCCCTAGACTCTCCGTTACTTCATAAAATGAAGATCAAACTTCAAACTCAGGTAAGTTCTCGTTTAATCTATACATTATTGATGCAAGAACACGACATGGAATTCATTCTCTATAAGAAGCAGAATAATTGTGGTTGTATTTAATTGAGGAAAGCAATGTTTGAGCAAACTATTTCTCTCTCAAATGACATTCTATTGCATGTGAATCTCTAACGATATAAGCTATCCCTCATGTACATTGTATATCGATATATTCATGTTATCAGAATCAGTTTTGGCGTGTGTAAAATATCTAATTGGTGATTCAAATGGCCTAGCTTCTTTGCATTGTAGAGTGTACAGCTCGGTTTTTCTTGATTTCCCCCGAGATGTTCCTTCACATATACATATATGATTCTCTCTGCTTGTGATCTGCGTTGGGTTTCACTGAAACTCCTTGCGTCGGACGCAAGGACGACGCAGGGAAGGATTGTAGAAGTTTGCAAGCAAGCTGCCAACTCCACGTAGAAAAACACGGACGACCGGTTGTGACCATGGCATAAGGCATCCTAGTATAAATGTACTTATCTTTTAAAGGATGAATAAATAAGAACTTAATCAGTTATATTTCTAAGCGTTTAATAAAGACAGCATTATAAAAGAACAGGTATGTATTTTTAATTTTTAGTTCTTGAAATAAAATGTATGTTTGTCACATCCCACCTAATACCCCTCATTCTCATTTTCAATTTTATATTGTAATAAATTATTTTACTTTCTTTCTCTGATTTTAGTTGTATTTTTGTGGGGAGGGGGGGGGGGGGGTCAGCCAGCAAATAATATGTAAGAAAACAACATGACATTTATTATATTCAGGAGAGTTTTTGTCAACAATTGCCAAAGTGTTGCATCACTGTTTGAATTGAGTTTTGATTAGGACAATTCTCTGCATCCACAATACAGTGTATAGATATTTGAATGTTTCCTTCATCAAAACAATGAGCATTTACATGATTATACATGGACCAGTTTCATCATTACCGTATTGATATATGTCATGAATTTGAAAATGTTGATGCATTCAAGAATAAAAAATATATTTGTGGGGAAAATAAGCAACCGTCTACGTCTGCTTATCTGAATATGGAGTACCGAAGTGTGACGCCATTTGAGCATTATTAAGACAAATGGCTCTAAACAATACGGGCAGAACAAGCAGCGGTGATTACAACGGGGAATGTAATTGAGAATGCCGGACACTAGCCCGGTATACAGTATCGGACAGGGAAACCTCTCGGTTGAGTGAGTTTGTTTAGAGCCAATTTGTCTTAACAACATGTTCATATGACGACACCACTTCGGTACTCTATATGAACGAATGCTTGCATCGGAAGAGAAAAGAACAACGAAGATGGCTTTAGAGAAACAGAGGGGGGGGGGGTAGAGAGAGAAAAAGAGAGAAGGAGGGAGAGAGAGAGGTGGAGAGAGGGGCGGTTGGGAGAGAGAGAGACGGAGAGAAAAGCGAGCGCCATGGAAAAGTAGTAACATTTATCAATTATCTCACAGCATAGAAGATGTCATATCATAGTTCACGTTACTACAAGATTGTATCAGATTTACAGGGCTCTCGGGTCACTTTCAGGATACATTTGGGCAACAAATCCCTCCCCCCCCCCCCTCCCTCATGTGATTTTTTCCATAAATTGCACATTTCCTTATATCAAAAAGAAAATTACCTGAGTAATAGATACAAACTTGATGACAATCTGCAAGTATATATGTTTAATACTCTATGAAAACGTACCAACATCAGCGATCGGTCTGTTGGCTCAGTTGGTAGAGCGTCAGACTGATAACCTGAGGGTCATGAGTTCGACTCCTGACATAGATGCTCTTTTGGTTTTTTTTCTCGTTGATTTGAAACTAATAGTCTATACGCTAAAATCACCAAGCAAAACCACCGACGTCTTATAGCCTAGTGGTAGGGTAAGCGCCGGGACTACCTCACACTCGTGCTAGCGAGCACGGGTTCGAAACCCGCTAACTCCAAGGTGTAAAAGCCAAGGTTCAAGGATTGTCGGATGGCCCGGCAAAGGCATTGGGATCGCCCTTGTTCCTCCCCTAAAGAGTTAGAGTCTATAGTTCTTATAGGCTATAGTTTTTAGGAGGTAGGAAGGGATACGCGATGGGCCGGTCGCCATACCAGAAGGGAACTAATGGTAGTCGGTAAAGGGTGATAAGCCCGAAGTCACGACACCTGAACTCCTGGCAACCATCGCTTAACCTTTTATTTTTTTGTTGTTGAACTATTGACTTTAATTGTTGTTTTCCTTCTATCTTTGATGACAACAATCATCCAGAGCCTTATCATCTTTGTTGTTTCATTCTTCATTATTCCATATTCCTCTTCTTATTACTTTTCTGCCCGGTTTTTTGTCCATTGATTTTCTACACTTTCCTGGAGCATGTTGCATATAGGTTTTAAATTCTACCTTACCATCAATGGTAGCTACCGAGAAAACCTATCTGCAACATGACCCTGATCTCTGATATCATCCAATCTTTCTTATTTGCACAGAGTAGAGGGTATCCTCAACCAGCAAGGCTATCATTCAATCCTACAGCGGAAGGCCTTCCCTTCAGGGAAACGCCTGATCGGAGGAGGGTTCGTTTTCCAGTAGAACAATGACCCAAAGCACACGTCACGACTATTCAAAGAATATGCAAAGGCTACTTGAAGAAAACGGAAGAGACACAAGTCCTGGCAATCATGGATTGGCCGCCCCAGTCTACAGATTTCAATCCCCTTTGTCATTTATGTTTTTGAATAAAAAAAAGAGGTTTCCATCCAAGTTAAACACTAAATGTCGTTTAATTTTATTTGCGTGTTTGACTTCTAACTAGGAAAAGGAAAAATGAATGAAGTTACGCATTTAACCTTGTATAATGGTGAAAAGCTCTGGATATCTAGATTACGCGAATGTAATAAAAAGGTTAGCATATTGAGAAAGTGCCATATTGACTGGTAGGCAGCCATTTAATAGAGTATAACTTTGTTTGAATCAAGGATAAAATATACATTCTTATATACTATTCACTTTAAAACGAAACCTAATTGAACTATGCTATGAGCCTGAATATCAATAAAGCCTACCAATCATACAGGTGCTCCTAAACTTTTGGAGTTCAGTGTATCTCTCTTACTTTTTCCCCCACTACATATTACTCTTACTTCCTCTCGATCTCCCTATACGGTACACACAGCTGGCCACCATACCGTACCGGGTAGGCATGGGCGGAAATCCCCCCACCATTTCGAAGGGGGGGGGGGGGGGCACAATATCTAATGCCCCCCCCCCCCACACACACACACACACGCACTATTTTTGGTCGCGTACCTCCACGAGACTGGGCGGATTAATTTTTTTTCGAACCCCCCACTGAGAGCATTTTCAGAGACTGGGCGGGATAAAAAAAAATGGAGGAAAAAAAAACACCTCCCCAAAATCCCATCACTACCCCTCCCCCCCCCCCCCCCCCCCCCTGCTCAGCTACTTCTTGAGAAAAAACATGTTCCCTCCACCTTCGGGGACCGATTTCCGCCTATGATCCTCATCAACACACATGCGGTATTACCGAAGGATCATTTGGACCAAGCTGCCATTGGACTACACAGGATTAGGAACATTACGCGTTTTTGGATAAAGCGAGAGAGCTCGTTCACACATTTACATTAAGTTACTTAGATTTCAATAATGGTCTGTTTCTGGAATAAATAAACTTCAACGTGTATAGAATTCAGCGCCAAGGCTTGTCACGCGAAAAGAGAAAG